>JARQOD010000001.1:6724605-6774626 GCA_033576555.1 Oophaga sylvatica | reverse complement strand
TTGGATCTCCAGCCCAATCTGCATCAACATATCCTGTTAAAATGCAATTATCACCTGTGGGTAATTTCAGCTTAACATTGCTAGTTCCTTTCATATAACGTATTACTCTCTTCATGGTATTCCAATCAGCTTTATTTGGTTTTGATACCTTTCTACTCAGGATTCCTACTGCTGCTGCGATGTCTGGTCTTGTAACGGTCCTAGATACAGTAGTTTTCCTATTGCTGTTCTGTATTCTTCATTGTTTGGTAGCATATTCTTTTCACTGTTCATCTCTTTGAGATAATTAGTTTCCATTGGAGACTTTACTGTTTTTGCATCCTTTAGTCCAAATTTTTCTGTTATGTCTTGAATCATGTGATTTTGATTCAGTAGGAAACTTCCGTCTTCTCTTTCTATCTGTATTCCTAGGTACTGTTTTACATTTCCCAAGTCTTTGATTTCAAAATGTTGTTTCAGGGTTTTTAGAATATTTTCTTTATCCCTTTCTTGTTTAAAACAAATCAAAATGTCGTCTACATATATGAGTACATAAATCCATCTATTACTCATCCTTTTTGTGTACAAGCATGGATCAGCTTTACTTCTTTGAAATTTTTCATTTGTTAGTACTTCCGTGATTTTGTCATTCCACGCTTTAGCTGCTTGTTTTAACCATATATGCTTTTCTGTAGTTTACAAACTTTGTTTGGATTTCTTTCATCTTTGAATCCTGGAGGTTGTTCCATGTAAATGTCTTCTATTAAATCTCCATTCAAAAAAGCTGTCTTTACATCCAGATGTCTTAGTTACATCTTTTCCATTGCTGCAACTGTAAGTAAAGTTCTTATTGTAGTGTGTTTGACAACTGGAGCAAATGTTTCATCATAGTATTCTCCATATTTTTGAGAAAACCCTTTAGCTACGAGTCTTGCTCGATATCTTTCAGGTGTGCCATCTGTTTGGTATTTTACTTTAAAAATCCATTTATATCCTATGGCTTTTCTTCCTTTTGGCAAATCTGTTAGTGTCCATGTATTTGAATCATGCATGGATTTAATTTCTGTTTCTGTTGCTTCTATCCATTTATTAGCTTCTTCTTCAGAAAGTTTAGATATGTCTTCCCAAGAGGTAGGCTCATGATTTTTCTTATACTTGTCTTGTATGAGAGACGTTTTGGTGGTTTTCCTTTGTTCTCTCTTATTGAACGTCTTGGTTCTGTGTCTGTTTGTAGTTGTGATTCTTCACTTTCAGTATTTTGTTCTTCATTAATTTCTACTTCTTTCTCATCAGATATTTCTTCAGTTATGTCACTATTGTTTTTCTTCATTTTTTGTTTCAACTGAAATCATAATGTCTTCATTTAAATCTTCAATGAATTCACACTGTTACTCACCGTAACTCTCTGTTTTGGGATCTAAGATTCTATATCCTTTGCAGTTTTCACTATATACCAACGAATATTCCTTCCATGGATCTGTTTTGAAGTTTGGAACGTTTTTCTGTTGGAATGAATATAAAAACTTTACATCCAAATACTTTTAAATGATTGACACTAGGTTTCATACCTTGCCACAGTTCATATGGAGTTTTCTTCAGTTTTCTGGAAAAAAGTCGGTTCTGTAGATATGTAGCTGTCATTGCTGCCTCACCCCAATATTTCTCTGGTAGTTTAGAATCTGTCAGCATACATCTCATCATTTATGTTAGAGTTCTGTTTTTCCTTTCTGCTACTCCATTTTGTTCAGTGTGTTGGAACAGTTTTCTGATGTTCTATTCCATTTTGTCTTAAGTAGTCTTCTATTCTGTGACCTGTAAATTCACCTCCATTATCACTTCTGATGACAATTGGCTTCCTTTGAAATTTGTTACTTGATCTTGTTACATAGTCTACAAGTTTATCAAAAACTTCACTTTTGTTCTTAATTAAGTATGTGACTGTGTATCTTGAGTAGTCGTCTATAAAAGTCAACATGTATCTATTGCCTCCTGATGTAGTCACTTTCATGGGTCCACATACGTCAGTAAGCACTAAATCAAGTGGTCTTTCGCTTTTCATTCACTTTCTTTTGGAATAGATATCCTTGTGACTTTGGATTTTATACAACATTCACATCTTATGGTAATTGAGCAATCTGATATCTTTAAATCATTTGTCAATTCTTTTCTCTGTAGTTCCCTTATACTGTCCGGGTGTCTATATCCTAGACGTCTATGCCACATGTGAATACAGTTTTTGTGATCATGTGTACATACCTTCATCTGTTCCTTTGGTTTGTCAAAATGATATAATTGTTCATCTGCCTAGACTTTGGTTATCATCTTATTTCCTGCAATAATTGCACACTCATTGTCTTTGAATTTTACTGTAAGTCCTTTTGCTGTTAAACGTTTCACAGATAATAATCTGCCTTCCAATTTTGGAACATACA
This sequence comes from Oophaga sylvatica, assembly GCA_033576555.1. Lineage (NCBI taxonomy): Eukaryota > Metazoa > Chordata > Amphibia > Anura > Dendrobatidae > Oophaga > Oophaga sylvatica. The sequence continues at coordinate 6,772,215 of JARQOD010000001.1, read as the reverse complement.
ACACATCCTGTACAAGTATCTTTGAATCTTGTCCGAACTTGTTTGAACAATTTAGCATACCTTGTCCGATACCTTTCTGCGGTTATTTTGCTTCCATCTGCAAGATAAATGACTTCTTTCTTACTAAATCAAGATCAGTAAAGAAATTATTGTCACTTGTCATATGACTCATTGCTCCTGAATCAATAAACCAACCAAGTGATGATTTCTTGTCTGTTATTTTGAATGTGCCATTCCAATTATTCTCACACGAATCGGAAATTGTGCTTTTCACTTTCTGTGTATGCTTTTTATGTTGTAATTTTTGTTGTTCTGCTTTCCATATGGTACAGTCTTTCTTTAAATGACCTTTTTTCTTACATTTGAAGCATTCTCTTGTCTCTTTATTATAGGGTTTTTTAAATTCTGTAGCTTTACGAGCGTTTTCACTGTCCTTTTCAGTAGAAGAATCATTGCTTTGTTCTTTTCTTCTCTGATATTGTCAGAGATATTGTGCAGCACCCCGACGCGCGTTTCGCGTTAGCTTTCTCCCAGGGGTAGGTATGACATAAAGAGAATGCGAAATGCACGTCGGGGAGCTGTACTACTGCTGTCAGGTCATATGTCCTTTACTTATTTACATTATTTTGCACTCTCTGCACTTTATGTGGCTATTTTTTGCTGCCTATATATTTACTAATAGCCAGTGGATATCTGTGTACACTTGTACCGTATTTTGACTTCACTTTTCTGCTGGTTATATGGTAATTTGGTAAGGAGCTATCACTAGATTTACACATGTGTCTGGAGGTTTTTGCCATTGAACAGTCTTCCACTCTTTGCACTGCAGATTGGAGTATCCTCCATCTTTACTGAATTTTTGGATAATTCTATCCTGCATGTACTAAAATTCAGGGTGCAAACATTATTGCATATTGGCAGACCATATCATCTTAATTGGACAAATAGGCCAGTGTGGCAATTTTTTGGAATGTATCTTCTTTTTAAATTGTTTTTATATTGTGTGTCTCAATAAAATTTGCTGATTTTATGGCTATACTTCTAGCATTCACAATAAGTGATGTCACAGCTCACCTCCTTCCCTCCCCTGCACACACAGTATGCCTACAGCATTTTCCATATGAAGTCAATAAAGATCTCTAAACTATTGTTTATAATAAGTATCGCAATGTCCCTAGAAATAGTGGTCATTACCTGGTGGACCTCAGCCAGGATCAGTGTGCCACCCTTTGCTATTTACAGATAGAAAAGAGAAAGCAGTGATGGCACATCGGGGCCAACAACATCCTAACACCATCCAAAGGACAAAGGAGCCTAGTCAGGATTCATAAAACATCCAGTTGTGTTAACTATTTGCAAGTAATAGGCCAAACCGAACGAATCCCACATATTAGCCCAGTCTGCTCCAGTAGTCCATACTCCACTCTGCTCCAGACCAGCCCTTTAACCCCTTAATGACCACTGATATGCCTTTTATTCCTCAGCGCCGCTTTTTAACAGCACTGAGAAATAAGGGTATAGCGCCCCCCTGTGTTGCAAAATCTCCAGGGTCTCAGCTACCGGGTGTAACTGAGACCTCGGAGAACATGATCAGGGCCGTTTTCAACGGGCCAGTCATGTATTGCTATTATTCACCGAATAACGGCGATCACATAAAAAAAATCCAATTTAAAATCCATTTCTTTATTCTCTGATATGATCAAACATATTAAAGAAGAGAGAATTGGGGTCCCCAAGCCCCCCATGGTACCGTGATCCCTGGCCCCCCCTCCTTCCTCTGCAGAAAGAAAATGGCGGGCACATGAACAGTGTGCCCACCAAGATCTGCCTCCCTGCACACGGCAACCACTGGGAATTTTCTGATTGGCTGCTGGCTTTTGATTACTGTGATAGACCCTATCACAGTGATCAAAAGCCCTCAATGTTAGTAAATAATACAGCAGTGTCTGTAAATCCCCTAAACCGAATTGATCACCCCCCTTCTGTGTCATCCCCCTTGTCAGATTACATTTTATTTATATAATTTTTTTTTCTCATTTTTTGCACTTAGGGTTAGGGTTAGGATTAGGGTTAGGGTTAGGCAGTTTTTTCAAAAGTAAAAAAAATACTAGTGTTAGATTAGATTTTGGCCTAGTAATGTTAGATTAGGGTTAGTGTTTTCTTAGGCAGGTGAATAAAGCAATGGCCCACAGAACATTCAGCGCGGAGCAAGTGTACAGCCTGCTTTGTGCCTCCAGCTCCGGCAGTGAAACTGAATCTGCCTCTGAAATAGAGCGATTTACAGCGATGACGACTTTTCCTCCACGGGATCCCACAGCCCGATGGTAACGGAGTCGGTCGTCACTGCTGAAGCTTCAGAGGCCGGACCAAGTACCACAGTCCCCTCACCACTGTGGTATCACGACAGATCATTTTCCCTTCAAATTCCACCTTTTTTAGCACGCCCTGGAATAAAATTAGTTGTCACCAATTTTACCCCCTTTGATTTTTTGCAAATTTTCGTTACCCCAGAATTCCTACAATTGATTGCCCACCAAACCAATTTATATGCAATATATTTCCCAAAGACCGACAGCCTTTCATTCCCGTTCCTGAATCCCCACAAAATGTTTCCATGAAAAAAAATGGGGGGCCTTACCCTGAACATGAGATTGGTAAAAAAAACACACTCCACTCCTACTGTGCAACAAAATATGTCCACAGTGCCCTTGTAGTCAGCCGTCATGTCCCGAGCCTGTTATGAAGCCCTAATGAGAGTCCTCCACTTAAGTGATAATTCCCAAGCCCCCCAAGAACTGACCCCAACTATGATCGGCTAAACAAATTGAGACCCCCTAATTTCCTTCCTACAACCTTCATTTCTATATTCATATACCCCAGAGCAAAATGTGGCAGTCAACAAGTCCTTAATGAGTTACAAAGGAAGTCTGTCATTCCACCAATTTATCACTTCCAAGCGAGCAAAATATGGCGTCAAACTGTATAAAATGTGTGAGAACGCATCAGGGTGCACTTCCACTTTCCTAATTTATGAAGGTAGGGACCGCCAAATCAACCCCCCAAACTGCCCCCGGACAATTGGCATCCCATGCAAAATTGTCTGGGAGCTAATGACAACCTTTCTCCATCAAGGGTCACAAGTGTACACTGACAACAACTACACGAGCATCCCTGTTATGTTACGGTAGCTGAGGAGTGCAGGTAAAAAAGGCAATACACCAGAGAAGTTGGAATCTATGAGATTGCAGTACCCTGACTAACCACCACAACTAGAGGCAGCCGTGGAGCGTTCCTACGTTGGTCCTAGACGCCTCGTCACAGCCTGAGAAACTAACTACACCTAAAGATAGAAAGAGGAAAGCTATCTGCCCCGGAGCAGATCCCCAAAGAACATAGAAAGCCCCCAAACATGTAATGGCGGTTAGACAAGATGAAATACTGACACAGACAGAAAATAGTATGAGCAAACGTTGGGGCCCAAACTACCTAAATAGAAAAGGATAGGAAGGGCACTTACTGCAATCCCAAAAAACCCTGAAAAGCACCAACTCTACTCATTTCAAAATCACCTGAGATCACACGACCTCTACCACCTAAATTAGTTCTCTGGTGTAACAAAATCAAAACAGCAGCCACTGAAAAAACTGGAAAAAGCAAAAGTACAAACATCAGTGGCTGAACTAAACTGAGAGGGCAAAAGCCCCCGGAGGGGACCCTGAAGGCCCCCACAGAAGAGCAGGACAAAATGCAAAAATCAAGCACAAAAACAAAAAGAAGAAAATGTCTTATCTGTTAGCAGGAGATGCAGACACGACACAGCAGGCTACCAAGGAAACAGGACTCAAGGATTGAGACCAGAACAATTGATCACCGGCAACCCTGATGGGAAGGCGACTCCCTTATATAAGACCAGTCAGTAAAACCTGATTCCCACTCCTCACAATCTTCACTGGACAGTCCAGTACCGCTTGTAACCACCAGAGGGAGCCTCTGCTCAGAACTCATTTCAAGTCCATTCACAACACATCCCCCTATACAAATCCCTCCACGCTGCAAATACACGGGCCTGTGGGACAGTCAGGAAAAACCGAGTGGAGTTTCCGTCACAGTTGGTTTCCAGATGTTTGGAGAAGGGGGCGTCATTTTCACTTGCACGCAACCAACTTCTTGCAGTGAAGTGGAATGTCAGGAAGGACGTCTACATGCTGACCACTCTGCATGCGGACACCACTGTGACGGTCAGAGACAGGGGCGCCACCAGGGACAAAGAGAAACCAATCTGCGTCACAGATTACAACAAATTTTTGGGTGGTGTTGACCTGTCAGACCAGGTGCTTCAACCATACCTGGTGAAATGTAAGACTGGGCCTGGTATAAAAACATAGCAATCTACCCCATCCAGATTGCTACCTATAACAGTTTTGTCCTGTACAAAAAATCCTAAGAACCGCTCACTTTCCTCCAGTTCCAGGAAAAAATTGTTGAGGATCTCATATTTGACTCGATAGAACAGGAGGAAGCCTTCGAATCCGAGGATCATGGCCGCCATCAGGGCATTGCTGCCTTTTCTGGAGGTGGGGCCCAATGAGCATAGGGCCCCTTCCTCCGATGCACGATCAGTTAAAATCTGTTGTGCAGGAGATTTCTCCCGCACGGCAACAGTTAACAGCCGCCAGCCAATCACAGGCAAGCAGCTGATCTCAGCGGGCATGTCGCTGACGTATGATGTCACTGTCATATGCAGGAATGATGCTGCGCGCCTCATCTGAATCTGAGAGGAGGAAACCACTGGAGCTGGCCAGATAAGGAAAAACTTTTTTTTTTGTAAAGCCGCAATATGGGGCATATTATACTGGTATGGGGGTGCATTATACTACTATGGGGCTGCATCATACTGCTATGGGGTACATTATACTATGGGGCTGCATTATACCGCTGTGGGTGCATTATACTATGGGGCTGCATTATACCGCTGTGGGTGCATTATACCGTTAAGTGGGTGCATTATACTACTATGTGGATGCATTATATTGCTATGTGGATGCATTAAACTATATATGATTTTGGTGTACATTACACTACTATGTGGGGGCATTAAACCGCTATGTGGGTGCATTATATTGCTATGGGTGTGCATTATACTATTATGAAGGACTATGGGGGCAATATGGAGAGACATGGGGAAGTATGGAGAGACTTGAGGCAGAATGGGAGGACAGTGGGGTCCAGAATGTGGGATATTATTTCTTAGGGGTAATTAAATTATATTATTTTTGAGGAGACTGTTTTCAGTGTGGGGGAGGAGAGGTCCTGTTACTGTGCAGGGTGACACACTTTTTTCTTCATCTGGCATAGTATAGTGGTGTGACGCTAGTCACTACTCACGGACAGGCTGTGAGGTAGAAGAGTCAGACGTTCCGGGGTAAATACTGAGAGAGTACGTAGATAACCAAGGGAAAAGACTAAGGCGTAAGTCAGGTCACAGACCAGGGTCAATAGCAAGAGATAGTGGATCAAAAGCCGAAGGACAAGACAAACGGATAGTCAGAACACGGTCCAAAGGGTCAGGCAGCAGAAGATCAGAACTCAGAGCAACAGAATCAGGCTAACACTCACCGAGAAGCACAAACTACGTCTGGCAGGGATCAGGAGCAGACAGCACAGTTAAGTAGCTATACGATTACCAGAACACTGAACACCTGCAGAAAGTCCCGCACGCCCCAGACATAGATTGGTCAGCACAGCTGTCAATCAAGGCACCGACAGCCCAGCAAGACAATCACAGTATTGGACAACCATGCTGTCAATCAAGAAAGACAGCTCAGCAAAACAGTTTCCATAGAACAGCATAGCAATCATTCACTGAACGGAGGAATCGTGACAAGTTGGGGAAAAATTGGGGAATGTGCTCTAGATAACTGTGTTATTCTCTGCAGAGACGAGACCTGGCTGGAAGAAGTGATGACGGTGTGCGCTAGATGAAGATGACAAAAAAAAAACAAGAAAGCTTCCACAGGGCCATATCATAATAAACAAGATGATCTTTATTAAAGAATCAATAAGACAATCAAAACAAAAGGTAGATACTACAAGGTGCAGGAAACAGAAGGTGTGTATGCCCAGGTAATAAACTTCAAGATAAATATGCAAGCGATATCAACAAAAATGGTTTTATACTATTATGCACATACAAAATTCGGCACTGAATGTCATAATGATGATTATATACATAATAATTCACTTGTTACATGCAGCAAGGAGCACATAGTGAGCAAAATAATAGATTGTAAAAGCACAAGTTGCTAAAATCACATAGATAACAATATATAGAAAAAATCTGCTCCCAGTTGCAAGGAACAATAGAAATGCCAAAAAGCACATAGTAATGTTTTACATTATAGTGCCAAACAGAAAAAAGTATTATTACCAATAAAGTATACATACATATAAAGAGGTATAGTTACCTAGAGGATACACCCCAGGAACCCACCACACCCGACGCGCGTTTATCTATGAAATGCTTCGTCCAGGGGTGGTTGGGTACTGGCCAGAAAGGGTATTTATAAAGAGGGGAACCAATTGTAAAGGATCACTAAATTACTCTCCTCCCATTCACCTGTGACACAATAAACTGATTGGACAATGAACGCCATGATGCTGATGAAAATATGAATCTTCATTTATATACCAGGAAGTTGTCACTGTTACGGCGGTAACAGACCAATACAAAGCGCCACCGCCATACAAATCCAGCGCTAGCGCACATTCGCCATGTCTACATGTGGTACACATCCGGTGGTGATAAATCACCTAATAGACGTCATTTCCGGAAGCTATCTGTGTATGTGTTGCCATAACAGCAACAGAATCCAGAGCGTCACGTCCGGTGATACGTCACCAAGCAGACGTCACTTCCGGGTGCTGTGTGTGTATATGTTACCATGCCAGCGGCGGGGCCGAGAACGTCACATCCGGTAGATACGCAACCCATCACCACGGCAACAAGAAACTAACACCCGCAGTGCGATACCAAGTGAATAACAAAAAGAAAAGAAAAATTCACCGTAGGCACCTTATGTACTGCAAAAGGAAAAAAGAAGTTAGATCCAGGAAGTAAAATATATCACTTTTGCTAAAAAAAATACACACAATACATATGGCTAACGTCATAGGAGAGACAACAATAAGGTGACAATAATTCATAAGAGAATCATTAATAAATATAAAGTGACAAGTGCCAAAAAAATTAATTTATATTAAATACATCCATATATGTATACACGCATGAGGACAGCAATGAAAACATACATGAACACACACATAGAAAAAATACATTAAAAGAGTCTAATTCTCAATAAATATTATAATATAATTAAGGATAAATATTAATAAATTGCATAATAGTGATAAAACCAAATATACCATCATTTATATATAGCATATCATAAAAATAAAAGGATATACAGTATATTTTTTTATTTTTGTATGTGAGACAATCAAGTAAATAAAAAATAAGCATCTCTTAGGAGCCTCTTCATAATATCCACTTCCAAGATTCAGACAATAGCCCAATCAACTATGGAAAACCTCACAGTCATAATAGAAACACCAGGAAAAAAAAACAGCTAGCAGGTGATTTGTAAAAATAACCAAACAGAAAGGATAAAAAAAGAGATTAAAAAAAAGATAACAACAATAAAAAACAAAAAAAGCCAGATTAAAAGTCAGTATACATAACTGACAGCATTGAAACAGACATCCTTAAAAAATATATATAAAAAAGGTACACTTAGGCCAAAGAATTATTGATCCCTTAGACGGGTAGGAATGAGACACTACTATTTTGATCATTGAGGCCAAGTGGTGTAACGGTATCCAATCTGTAGATCCACTTGGCCTCTTTTTGGGCCTGAAGTCTTTTCCAATTGCCACCCCTGGATCCAATGAAGACCCTATCAATGCCTTTAACAGTCAACCCTTTTGGGTCACAGCCATGGGTGACCTTGAAGTGCCGAGGAATTGGTTTGAGTTTCTGAAGATCATTTTCAGAAATTGCTCCTTCTATGTCTAATACATGCTCACGCACTCTCCTACGGAGTTCACGTGTAGTCATACCAACGTAGATTAATCCGCATGGGCATGTCGCATGATATACAACCGCCTTAGTAGTACAAGTGATGGTATGTGTAATCTTGTATACTTTATCATTTTTTGAATTAAGAAACTCAGTTGTATTGATAATATTTTTACATGCCACACATTTTCCACACTTAGTGCATCCCTATTTTGGACCTTTGGACACAAAAATAAAATGTGAACCATCACCTCTATGGTAACTATGGACTAATTGGTCCCTAAGGTTTTTTTGACTCCCTAAAGGTTATTGTAGGGTCTTCCCAATAAATTTAGAAATTGTACTATCCATCAATAGGATCGGCCAATGTTTAGCAATGGTATTCCTAATCTCATTATTCCTAGAGTTGAAGTCAAGGATTCACCGTACCTGATCCATTCCATTTTCCATTTTCCAGTTTTGGAGTAATTCAGTTCTCTCACTCCGATATGCTCTCAAATAGTCAAATAGGACAGACAGATTGTTTTTTTACCATAGCCTTGATCTTTGAAATGCTTAAATAAATCCAGGGCCTGTTTTTCAAAAACATCATTATTTGAACAAATCCTTCTTGCACGTAGGAACTGTCCGGTTGGGATGTTCCTGATTAGATGTCAAGGGTGCTGTGAAGAGGCATGTAATAATGAAACAAGTCCGTTTGTATATAACCTTTTTCGTCAACATTGATGGAGATATCAAGAAAATCAATTTTCTTGGCATCTCTCTTTTATGTAAGTTTGATATTTCTAGTGTTAGCATTTAAGTCACTAATAAACTCATCCAGTTCCTCCTGGGTCTATTGCTAAATCATTAAAATATCATCTATATACCTCCACCAAGTGACGACCTTATGACTCAATTTGTGTGGCATAGTTTGAAAGATTTCTTGCTCCCATAAGCCTAAAAGTAAATTTGCATATGAGGGCACACAAGATGCCCCCATTGCAGTTCCCTGTATCTGGAGGTAAAAGAAATCATGGTGCATAAAAAAATTATGTGTAAGGACAACTCTTAATGCTTTAATGAGAAAAACACATAAATTCTCATTAAATCCACTATTTCCAATAAAAAACGTAGCTGCTTCTATTCCGTCGTTGAGGTGTATAACGACTCAACATCACAAGTGACCAAAGCCGTGTTCTCTTCCAGTTGAATCCCATCAAGTTTTCTTAACTTGTCAGTTGTAGCCTTAAGAAATGAAGGCAGGGTCTCCACCAATGGTTTCAAATAGAAATCAAGTCTCAAGATGGGATCAGAGATGTTATTGATCCTGACTAGTGTTGAGCATTCCGATACCGCAAGTATCGGGTATCGGCCGATATTCGCTGTATCGGAATTCCGATACTTAGTTCCGATATTTTTCATATATCGTATACCGGAATCGGAAGTTCCCATAATTCTTTGAGAGGCAATGTGATTATAGTCAGCCAATGAGGAATCCTAAGAAGTGTGGGCACATCCTGTACTGCTGCGGTCATGTTAACTAATGGCATGGCTGTGATTGGATGCTGAAATGATGTCAGAATGCACTATAAAAGGCGCCGCCGCCATTTTAGCGTCACTGTGCTGTGAACTCAGTTAGGGACAGAACGCTGCTCTGCTGACTCTGAGGGACAGTTAGAGATTGCGATTTAGTGTACTGTGCTTTAGGCAGGCTAGTTTACCAACCGCTGTGTAAAGCTTCCTTTTGCCTGCAGTGTTGTTTTAACAGCTCTGCAAGGTGTGTGTGAGTGCAGGTGACGCTGCAGTTTGCTCTGTATGCAACGCTGTCTGTAGGCATCTGCACGTGTCACTCACAGACTCTATTTTTTTTTCTTCAGTGTAATTCTTGCTGCTCCATGTAATTGAAATAATAGTGTGACGTGCTTCCATCTATATACAATACCTTGGTTGCAAACACTATAGAAGTCCACAAAGGAGCCTTTCACAGCAAGTGAACAGTTGTGTTTCAGTGTTCACTGCAGTCTGTGATTTTTTTTTTTTTTTTTGAGTGCAGATCACGCTCCAGTTACTTCAACTAATGCTGCGTGTACTCTGCTGAGCGTCTGTCACTGGCTCATCCTTGTAATTTTTCAAAAATTGCTGCTGCTTTCTTCTATTTAAAATTTACAAAAATCTATTAGTGTGACGCTCTTCCATCAAAATACAATACATTGCTTGCAAACATAATAGAAGTCCACAAAAAGGCCTTTCACAGCAAGTGAACAGTTGTGTTTCAGTGTTCACTCTAGTCTGAGCTTTAATTTTTTTGTAGGAGTGTAGATCCCGCTCCACTTACTTCAACCACCGCAGTGTGTACTCTGCTGAGTGTCTGTCACTGGCTCATCCTTGTAATTTTTCAAAAATTGCTGCTGCTTTCTTCTATTTAAAATTTACAAAAATCTATTAGTGTGACGCTCTTCCATCAAAATACAATACATTGCTTGCAAACATAATAGAAGTCCACAAAAAGGCCTTTCACAGCAAGTGAACAGTTGTGTTTCAGTGTTCACTCTAGTCTGAGCTTTAATTTTTTTGTAGGAGTGTAGATCCCGCTCCACTTACTTCAACCACCGCAGTGTGTACTCTGCTGAGCGTCTGTCACTGGCTCATCCTTGTAATTTTTCAAAATTGCTGCTGCTTTATTCTATTTTAAATTTACAAAAATCTATTAGTGTGACGCTCTTCCAGAGGACAGCGTTTGTTGGCCAGTTGTGAGTCTGCAGCACATGGTTGATTTCATGCTGCAGTGCCTGAGAAACGACCGCCCATCGGCCACATTCTCACCACGTCAGATTATTGGGTGTACACCCTCCTAGACCCTCGTTACCGGGACAACTTACAAAGCCTCATCACACCGTTGAACCGGGACCGTAAAATGCTGGAGGACCAAGACACACTGGTGAAATCCATAATGTTCTCCATTCCAGCCGAGAGCGCTGCTGCTGCTGCTACTGCTTACAAAGCAGCTCTGTGCGTCGAGGCATTGTAGACACCTCTGCAACAAGAGGGAGCACAAGCAGCGCCTCTGCACAGGGCAAGAGCTGTATGTTACAAATGTGGCGAAGTTTTGTGACAGCACCACCAAGGTGTACACCATAGTGATGGGAAATCTAGTTAATTTTGTTGATTAGTTCACCATGAACTAGTTCACTGAAAAGATTAGTTCAAAAGATTAGTTCATTTAGTTCATTTAGTTCAGTTTTTCTCCACCCTATCCTGTGAGGAGCTGATAGGAAATGCATCATGTGACCTCTGAACTAAATGAACTAGATGAACTGCTGAACAAAATGTTCTATTGAGAATGACTCAGGACAGCCTAGTTCAATCTGATGCCTCTGACTGAGCCCAGCAGTGCCACATAATGATTGTGTATGAGGGGGCTGAGAAGCAGTTCAGCATCCACCATTTTAAGAACAGAACAGGGTCAGTGTTAAAGATTTTAGCAAGACTGATCTTCTAGGCTAGAGGCATGAACTACACACAGAAACACTCTCTCTTATACACACATATGAGCTGTGTCTGTGTACTTGTGTAGCCCTGGTATTTAAGGTACACAATACCAGGAGGATGAGTGGAGAGGTAACGGTTAAGGGCTCTACATGACATCACATATACTTCGGACACACCCAGCAGGGGTGTAGAGGGGTGTGGTTTTGAGCACAAGAGAGTCTTGTAGTGTCTCCGGAGGTGAAGGGAGAGAGAAGGAGTGCCTGTCTGGAGCACCAAGATTCCTGTCGATTCAGAGAGACAGTACAGTAGTGGAGGCTAGTACAGGTGAGCCAGTTCACCTTAGCCTAGTCAGTGCTGAGATTGAGAGTTTGAGCAAGTCGAAAGGCACAGTGGAAGGAAATCAGAAGTGCTTTAGGATTGAAGTATCCTGCACCTTGTCACCGGTCACTGGAGACCGAAGCATCACTATAGCTTCACGCATAGTGGTAGAAAAACCAGAGGCTTACTGGACCTTAGGTAACAGAAAGCAGCCCTTGAAGTGTCAGTACGTAACAGGGGTCAGGTGGAATAGGAACTTTGAGCTAGGCCAAGCATAGAAGAACCTAGTTTCATCACTGGAAGGCTCCACCACAAAACTGACCGGGCAGTACAACTTTGAAATAGCTGAAGTTTCAGGAGTGAACTACGCTTTATGCTGGTTGGACTCATCATCATTGGAAAGTAAAGGAGGCCCCTGCCTTGCTCAGCCGTTGCCTCAAAACTCATCCTCCATCAACCCCATCAGCCTCCCTGGGACCTGCCTTACCATCTAACAAGTAAAAGGTATGGAAAGACGCTGACGGTGTGAGACTGAGTTATTTAATTGCATGCCTGCACAACCCCACCATAACCATCGACCTGAGGGAAGAGTCCCACCTGTAGGGGACCCGACATCTAGCTGCCTCACCATCCCCTCAGAGATCTACAGCAGCGCTGGTACAAATTACCAGAGACTACAGGTGGCGTCACGAACTGTATATAAATCTATCCCCTGTAAATATTCCCCCAACATACGCCAGACCGCCAGGGCCACAGACCGAGCCACCGCTACCTGTGACAAACCCCATAGACTTCCACGGGCTCGGCTCTGAGTACCCCATTGCCCTGGTAACCCACAATTGTGGTGGCGGGTCGACACAAAACTTTGGCGTCACGAACAGGATACGAAACTTGCAGCATTGCGAGCCCTGTGTGCCTGTGGAGTGTTTTGGTGAAAAAGACTGTGTCAGTATTCCAGGTTTTCTAGGTAACTTTGTCAATGATTTTGCCCTTTGTTAAAATGGAGTTTGCTGTTTTGTGTGCCCTACTTCCTGTTCGTTTGTTTAAAGCCTGGCTCAGGTGTTGGCTTCACTGCTGGAATATTCTGCTTCCGTTTCCCTGCAACCCAGCTGCTTTGTTCCTCACAGATCTTTTGTGTGTTTACTAGGAAAGTGCATAGCCTTATCTTCAGGTGTTTCTCAGCCACAGCAGCTTCTACCCATGGCTCTGGACATTCTCTGCATATGTAAGTTGCACAAAGTACTGTGTTATCACTAAATTGTTGACTTGGGAATTTAACCCTTGGTTCACTCCATCTGATAAGAACTGTGTTTCTGAACTGCTGCTGTTTAACCCTTTGTGCATTACCTCTGGTGAGAGCTGTTGGAACTGTTACTGGAACCTTACTGACATATGAACTTGTTGTTGGACTTCACTGAATTAAGCCACAACTGAGATTAACTTGTTCCTGGACTTCCCTGTGTTTTCTTCATACCTGGATCTGACTCTTCACACACCAGCAGTGTGTAAATCCAGCCACGTTATCTGTGCATCAGACTTACCTTGTGGTCACATTTGTGTGAGGACTCCGTCGTAAGAACTTTACCACCCTCGCTATAGAGGTTCAAAGACTTATATATCCGGATTCATATAACTGGACTTGTGTATATATATATGGACTCATTGCATGTCACTACGGGTTGTTTGAATATTGTTTTTGGGTGTTTTGCTGTTTCACAAATACATTATTTGCATTCAAAGAAACCCGTCTCTGATTGTTCATTGCCCCACGCTATCAGAATCCTCGAGTTCCTACAATAGTATTACAGGATATTCCAGCCTAAAAAAGAGGATTCTGCTGGGGCAATGACGGAGACACGGGCAGACAAATTGTTCACCATAGTTAACTCCTTGCAGCAGGAGGTGGCGGCTGCACTCAATCAGATTAGAGACTTGGAGTCTCGGGTTAACCACAATGCACAGGGGTTTGGTCAGGCTCTCCAAGATCTACGTTCTAGGTTAGGAGTCCTGGAGGCCTTACCTACTGAGCCTACCTCATCCACCAGTATGCCCAAATTGCCTCCATTCCGTTTTAATGGTGACCGAAGTCAATTCCGTGGGTTTGTTAATCAATGTATATTATTTTTTGATGTACATGCCTCCTACTACCGGTCTGATAGATCTAAGGTTCTATGTATTATTATGTTGTTGACATCACGTGCACTGGCTTGGGCAAATCCTATGGTTGAAAGTCATGATACCCGTCTAAATAATTTGGACAATTTTCTGGCAGCTATGGCGCAAATGTTCGACGATCCCAACCGCCGTGCTACCGCTGAATCTGCCTTGCTTTCCTTACGCCAGGGGAAACGGTCAGTCATAGAATATGTTACTGAATTTAAAAGGTTAGTGGTGGACACCCAGTGGGAAAACAATGCTTTATTACCAATCTTTAGAAAAGGTTTGTCAAATGCAATCAAGGATGAGCTAGCTCGTTCAGAGTCTCCACAGGAGTTTGAATTGTTTATACAGCACTGTGTACGTATTGATATCCGTTTAACTGAACGCAGACAAGAAAAATGGGCCGCTGTAAATCGCATTACTAATTACTCTCTTCCGTCCAGGGAAACCACAGGCAAAAACCCGCGAGAGGCTGAGGAGGTGCCTATGCAGGTGGACTCACTGCAGAGACGTGAGAATAATGAACGCCGCGAACACCGTCTCCGTGAGCGCTTATGTTTCTATTGTGGTCAATCGGACCATTTCCTCATCAATTGTCCTAAATGTCCTAGGCGACCCAACAAGGTGTTGGCGGTAGTAGGGGATTATGATAACACAGACGCTGAGTCTGAAGTTTCGGAAACCAGTCTACATCTAGATGCGGTTTTTCCCCCAATACTGATGCCGACTTCCCCTAAAGATCAAGGGGAGAAATATTCACATTGTTCTCTTCCTATACAGATTCAGTGGGAGGAACAGTGGATATCAAGTTCTGCCATGATAGACTCTGGAGCAGGTGGGAATTTCATGGATTCTTCTTTTGCAAAGGAACATGGTATAAAGACACAACTAAGAGCTTCACCAATCACTATGGAAACGGTGGATGGTTCCCCATTAGTTTCTGGACCAGTAGATCGGGAGACAGTGCCTCTGGAGTGTAAGATGGAACCAGACCATCAAGAAACACTTTCATTCATGTTAATATCTTCTCCTCATTTTCCTGTAATTTTAGGAATTCCCTGGTTACGGTCACAAAATCCAATCATCAATTGGGAAACCAAGGAGATAACCTTTCTCCCGAAGTGCAGTTCTACCATCAGTCCAACTGTAGCGGCTCCAGTTACCCAGAACTTGGAAGAGGTGATACAGGTACCTACTCTCCCTCTGATATATCAGGAATTCTCAGACATTTGTGATAAAAGGAAGGCAGATCAACTTCCCCCACATAGACCGTATGACTGCCCCATAGAATTGCTTCCTGGAGCAGCGATTCCTTTCGGCCATGTTTACCCGTTGGCGGCTCCGGAATTAAAATCTTTACGAGAGTATATAGATGAGAATTTAGCCAAGGGGTTTATCCGACCATCTTCTTCACCAGCGGGAGCTCCAATATTCTTTGTAAAGAAGAAGGATGGTACTCTAAGACCCTGCATTGACTATCGGGAGTTAAATAAGGTAACCATTCGTAACAGGTACCCGTTGCCCCTAATTCCAGAATTGTTGGAAAGAGTTCGCCAGGCCAAGGTATTTACCAAATTAGATCTTCGTGGGGCATATAATTTACTCCGTATACGGCCCGGAGACGAATGGAAGACAGCTTTTAGATGCCGGTATGGACATTTTGAATATTTGGTGATGCCATTCGGACTCTGTAACGCTCCTGCTGCTTTTCAACATTTAGCCAACGACATTTTCAGGGATTTATTGGACCAATATGTGGTAATTTACCTTGATGACATCTTAATCTTTTCTGACTCCTTACAGGAACATCAGGAACATGTCAAGACCGTACTTAGACGTTTGAGAGATAATCATTTGTACATCAAACTCGAAAAGTGTGAGTTCCATTGTTCTGAAATTCAATTTTTAGGCTATGTTATCTCGCCTCAGGGATTGAATATGGAGTCCAGCAAGATCCAGGCAATCTTGGACTGGCCGGTACCAGGAAACATTAAGGAGGTACAACGATTCATTGGCTTTGCTAACTTTTATAGACGGTTTATCCGAAATTTTTCAGAAATTGTCCGTCCCATCACTCTCCTCACCAAGAAGGGGAAGAAGTTTGAATGGTCTTCGCAAGCTCAGGAAGCCTTTGATCGCCTGAAGGGTTGTTTTACCACGGCTCCAATATTGATGCATCCGGATCCTGCACAGCCTTTTATCGTGGAGGTGGACGCGTCTGACTGTGCATTGGGAGCTATCCTCTCACAACGTACCGGAGACAAAGGTTTGCTGCACCCGTGTGCCTTCTTCTCTCGTAGGTTATCTTCTGCAGAACTTAACTATGATGTGGCAGATAAGGAACTTTTGGCAATTATTTCTGCCTTTAAGGAATGGAGACACCATTTGCAGGGGGCAACTCAGCAGGTAGTAGTACTCACGGATCATCGCAATTTGGAATTCCTTAAGTCTGCCAGGTGTCTTTCTCCTCGACAAGCTAGGTGGAGTTTGTTCTTGAACCAGTTTAATTTTATTATTTCGTACCGCCCAGGTTCACGTAATGGGAAAGCTGACGCATTATCCCGAATCCATACCGTGGATTCCGTGCCTGGGACCCCGTCGAAGACCATCTTGTCGGAGGCCAATTTCGTTGGAGTGCTCCGGAACCGGGACTTGTGGCAGGAGATCAAGCTGGCCTATGACGGTGACGTATTTCTTGCAGCTCCACCTGACAATGTGAATCTTGTCCTTCGGAATGGTGTGTGGCTTAGAGATCGATGTATTTATGTCCCAGAGGCTGTAAGACTTCGAGTTCTCAAATTGGTCCACGACTCTAAATTGGCTGGTCATAGGGGGGTACAGAAGACGCAGGAATTGTTAACTCGTTTTTTTTGGTGGCCTACCTGCTTGAAGGATGTGAATGACTATGTCCGCTCTTGTGAAGTTTGTGCCCGGTACAAGGTTCCTCGCGTTTCACCTACTGGTCTTCTTAAACCGCTACCTGTACCGTCTCGCCCTTGGGGGTCTATTTCATGGACTATTATTGTGGAGTTACCCACCTCTGGTGGTAAAAATACTATTTTGGTGGTAGTAGATCGTTTAACGAAAGCTGCTCATTTCATTCCGTGTGCTGGTCTTCCCTCAGCTACAGAGACAGTAGATCTAGTTATCCAGAACATTTTCCGGCTGCATGGGGTACCAGATGACATCATTTCTGACCGGGAATACAATTTACCTCTAGATTTTGGAAAGGATTTTGTTCTGCGCTCCACATTAATGTTTGCTTGTCTTCTGCATACCATCCTCAGACCAACGGGCAGACCGAACGGACAAATCAAACCTTGGAGCAATATCTACGCTGTTACGTCAGTCATTTGCAGGACGATTGGCTGAAGCTACTTCCTCTAGCGGAATTTTCGTACAACAACTCCCAAAGCAGTTCCACGAAGGTAACCCTTTTTTTGCCAACCTGGGTTATCATCCAAGTATTTTGCCTAGGTCCCCGGTTACGATTTCGGTACCAGCGGTTGAAGACAGAGTGACGGCGTTGCAACGTAATCTTGAAGTTTTGAAGGACTCCCTGACCACAGCACAGGAGCGTTACAAGAAGTCGGCCGATAGATTCCGGAAACCAGCACCTATGTATAAGGTAGGAGACTCAGTTTGGTTGTCCACCAAGAATCTAAAATTGGGTGTTCCTTCGCAGAAACTGGGACAGAAATTCATCGGTCCATTCAAGATCACTGGGATTGTGAGCTCTGTTGCCTGTCGGTTGAAGCTACCACGGACTTTAAAGGTACACCCAGTATTTCATGTTTCCTTATTAAAACCAGTCTCTCCTAACACGTTTCAGGGACGTATCGTACCTCCCCCTCCACCAGTGTTGGTTGATGGCGAAGAACAATTCGTGGTACAGGATATTGTTAATTCGAGACTTCATAGAAACCGGCTTCAGTATCTAGTTAGATGGCAAGGTTACTCTCCTGAAAATGATTCTTGGGAACCAGTAAGTAACATCAATGCGCCTCTGA
Source organism: Oophaga sylvatica (assembly GCA_033576555.1). NCBI lineage: Eukaryota > Metazoa > Chordata > Amphibia > Anura > Dendrobatidae > Oophaga > Oophaga sylvatica. The sequence continues at coordinate 6,754,182 of JARQOD010000001.1, read as the reverse complement.
AGATTGCTCAGTTTCATCGGAGATACCCGGACAGGCCTGGTCCAGGACCGTCCGGAGGCCGTCTTTAGGGGGGGAGTAATGTCAGTATTCCAGGTTTTCTAGGTAACTTTGTCAATGATTTTGCCCTTTGTTAAAATGGAGTTTGCTGTTTTGTGTGCCCTACTTCCTGTTCGTTTGTTTAAAGCCTGGCTCAGGTGTTGGCTTCACTGCTGGAATATTCTGCTTCCGTTTCCCTGCAACCCAGCTGCTTTGTTCCTCACAGATCTTTTGTGTGTTTACTAGGAAAGTGCATAGCCTTATCTTCAGGTGTTTCTCAGCCACAGCAGCTTCTACCCATGGCTCTGGACATTCTCTGCATATGTAAGTTGCACAAAGTACTGTGTTATCACTAAACTGTTGACTTGGGAATTTAACCCTTGGTTCACTCCATCTGATAAGAACTGTGTTTCTGAACTGTTGCTGTTTAACCCTTTGTGCATTACCTCTGGTGAGAGCTGTTGGAACTGTTACTGGAACCTTACTGACATATGAACTTGTTGTTGGACTTCACTGAATTAAGCCACAACTGAGATTAACTTGTTCCTGGACTTCCCTGTGTTTTCTTCATACCTGGATCTGACTCTTCACACACCAGCAGTGTGTAAATCCAGCCACGTTATCTGTGCATCAGACTTACCTTGTGGTCACATTTGTGTGAGGACTCCGTCGTAAGAACTTTACCACCCTCGCTATAGAGGTTCAAAGACTTATATATCCGGATTCATATAACTGGACTTGTGTATATATATATGGACTCATTGCATGTCACTACGGGTTGTTTGAATATTGTTTTTGGGTGTTTTGCTGTTTCACAAATACATTATTTGCATTCAAAGAAACCCGTCTCTGATTGTTCATTGCCCCACGCTATCAGAATCCTCGAGTTCCTACAATAGTATTACAGACTGTTGCTATTGTTTGGCGCCAAATACCGCCATATTTGACGCCAGATTCGCGCCTAAGGCGCTGGAGAAGAAGGTGGGCGTACCTGAAAGAGCGCGCAAAGTCTTGGACACGCCCCCGGCTCTGACTCAGCGGCAGGTCCTGCAACAGGAAGTGAACGCTCTGACATCAGAGCGCCTGCGACGAAGGTCCTGTTCCCACTGCTGTGCCTGTGAAGTAGCAGCATCTGAAACCGGTAGGCTCCGTTTAACCAAGGGGGCGCTAAGATGTCTCAACAACCGGCTGACAGTGCGGCCCCGGCCGGAGGCCCCAATCCCGCACCGCCTGGTATTGTAGCGCCAGATGGGGGTGCAGGTCCAGCACCCAGTCCGGTAGTCCCGATCATGCCACTAACGCTCCCATATATGCCTGGGGCGAAATGGCTTCCCCAGTACAGCGGTGAGCCAGGCACATTAGCAGGATTCAAACGGAAGATATGCAGTGTCCTGGAAATGTACTCCATGCCTGAGAGACAAAAAGCTGCTGTGCTGATAGGGCAGCTAACTGGCGCTGCTGAGAGGGAAGTGGAGACTTGGGATACCGTTGATCAGGAGTCGGTACCTGCGATTTTCCTTAAGCTGCATGCCATATTTGAAGACCGCACGGAAACGGATCTCCGGATGGCCTTCTATCACTGTTCACAACAGCCAGGTGACAGCATCCGGGACTACGCTTGCCGACTACAAGGAGCCCTGAGAGCTCTTAAGCAGATTAATAATTTAAATGCTATCGATGAGAATAAAATGCTGAAAGAACAATTTATCCAGGGATTGAGATCCCAAGAGGAACGCAGAACTGTAAACTGGTGGTCCTTAGACCATCCGGATGCTACCTTTGATGCCCTAAAGGACATGGCAATAAAAGGGCTGCGGCCCCTGGGCAAACCTGAGGTGGCAACCCAACATCATCAGGCTAAAGTCACTCTGGAACCGGCAGTAACCCCCTGTTCCCCGCTAGTGGCTGAAGCCAAAGCGCAGTTGACACCTCCTAGTGAATTGGATTGTCTGCGCTCAGAGGTGCGCCAGCTGACTAAAAATCTGGCTGCTGTAATGAGTGCCCTGCAGCTGCGGAAGGAGGAGGAAGGGAAGATCTTGTTAGCTGACTGCCCAGAAGACGTCCCGTGGATGCACCGGAGAAGAAAGAAGACGTCGCCCCCCCGGAGGAGGACAACGCCACCCCCAGGAGCGACCTCTGATCAACACCCTCCTCGTCGAGAGATCATCTGTTATCGATGCAACCGGAAAGGTCATATGTCTCCACAGTGTCCTTTAAACGGGCAGAACCTGGGTCCAAGGGCCAACACCCAGGAGAATACCCGTCAGGCCCCTTAGACTGGAACCGCAGGTATGTGGGTGGGCGACCCTACCTGTCTATCATCGTAGATGGTATTGCAGTTCCGGCATTGTTAGACACTGGGTCCCAGGTGACCCTAATACCTGATGCCCTATATACTAAGTACTGGTCAATGGACAGTCTTAAACCCCCGAGCCCTGACTTTACCGTATATGCTTCTAATGGTCTTCCTGTAGAAGTACTCGGGACAAAATGTGTAGATGTAAAGGTGGGCAGAGAGGAGTTGAAAGACCAGGGGCTTCTGGTAGTAAAGACTGCAAATGAGGAGAACGGTTTAAATATAATTTTGGGCACTAACATTATCGGTAATTGTTTGGGAGAAGTTGTGTTCTTGCTCCAACAGCTCGCTGAGATTGCCCGACCAAGGCAGAAGGGAGAAATCCAAAGAGAGATCCGGGCCCTGGTGTGTCAGCAGCAAGCGAAGCTTACAGACGGCGAAATTGGTAATGTACGGGTCACTGACTCGGATCCTATTGTGATACCCCCAATGAGTGAAATGATTATCTGGTGCAGGGCAGCCATAGGTCTGAGAGGACAGAATTACCAAGCTGTAGTAGAACCCCACCATTCAGAACATAGACCTACACTTATGACTGCTAGGGGAGTAGTAGAAGTGGTGAATGGAAGAGTACCGGTACGGCTTCTCAATTGGGGAGATGATGAGGTAAACTTACCCCGTTATGCAACCATTGCTAAACTACATGCTGTCGACAATAATTCTATTCTTCCGGCTGAGTCCTTAGACTCCTGTCAAATAGCGGAGGACAATGACCCAGCAACTCAGGTGGCGGAATGGTGTCAGCAACTCCATGTTGGGACGGACACCACTCCCGCTCACCAGAAGCAAGGGGTATTACGGGTGGTGCAAGAGTATGCCCAAGTGTTTAGCAAGCACCCACTTGATTTTGGGGTAATTAAGGGAGTCCAACATCATATCCCTACAGGCAGTCATCCTCCCATCAAGGAGCGGTATAGGCCTATACCCCCAGCCCATTATCAGAAGGCTAAAGAAATGTTGCATGATATGAAGAAGGCCGGGGTGATAAGGGATAGTTGTAGCCCCTGGGCAGCCCCTCTAGTTCTGGTTAAAAAGAAAGATGGTAGTATGAGAATGTGTGTGGATTACAGGCAGGTGAACCGCATAACACACAAGGATGCATACCCGTTACCACGCATAGAGGAATCATTAGCTGCTCTGAAAACGGCTAACTACTTTTCTACCCTTGATCTGACTAGTGGTTACTGGCAAGTGGCTGTGGCTGAGGAGGATCGTGAGAAAACGGCTTTCACCACCCCAATGGGGCTCTGTGAGTTCGACAGAATGCCGTTTGGGCTCAGTAGTGCCCCAGGAACATTTCAGAGAGTGATGGAGAACTGCCTGGGACATCTCAATTTTGAAACCGTGCTGCTATACCTAGACGACGTCATCGTGTATTCCAAGACTTATGAGGATCATCTGAAGCACCTGGCAGAAGTATTCGAGTCCCTGTCCAGGTACGGGATGAAATTAAAACCCTCAAAATGCCATCTACTCAAACAGAAGGTACAATACTTGGGGCACATCGTCAGTTCGGAAGGAGTAGCGCCGGACCCAGAGAAAGTCACTGCCATCCAGAAGTGGCCGGAGCCGAAGAACCTTAAGGAAGTGCGACAGTTCCTGGGACTAACGGGTTACTACAGGAGATTCGTGAAAGATTACACGAAGAAGGCAGCTCCTTTACAGGACCTCCTAGTAGGACAATCCCTAAAGAGCAGAAACCCTCCCTTTAATTGGGGTAAGGAACAGGCTGAAGCATTCCAAGAGATGAAAGAGATCCTTACAGGTGATGAGATCTTAACCTATCCTGATTACAGCCAACCGTTCCTGTTGTACACCGACGCCAGTAATGAAGGGTTGGGAGCAGTTCTCAGTCAGAAGCAGAATGGCCAAGAAAAAGTCATCGCATATGCCAGCAGAAAACTCAGGCCAACTGAAAGGAATCCGGAAAATTATAGCAGCTTCAAGCTGGAGTTTCTGGCGCTGGTCTGGGCCATTACTGAAAGATTTAAGCATTATCTGGCCTCCAATCGGTTCACTGCGTTTACAGATAACAACCCCTTAACGCACCTGGAAACCGCCAAGCTGGGTGCCATGGAGCAGCGATGGATGGCTCGGTTGTCCAATTACCAGTTTACTATCAAGTACCGGGCAGGTCGAAAGAATGCTAATGCTGACGCATTGTCCCGAATGCCGCATGACTCTGATACGGAAGAAGAATCGGACGACCTGGAAGAAATTGAGCTACCTGCGTTCCATCGAAATGGGGTAGTCCACGAGCATCGAGTCAACAGAAAGCAGTATGGTGCAACATTAAATCCTTTACCCCATCACAGCTGGAAAGAGACTCAGGACAGTGATCCAGTGGTCAGCCGCATCAAGGAGTTGTTAAGACAGGAAGGCTCCTCTTTGGAAAAGGATGCACCTATGTCAGCCAAGCTCTTGTGGAACGAGAAAAGCAGGTTGTTCCTATACCGTGAGAAGTTGTGCAGGAGATACGTCAACCCCAGAACCCATGAGATGGTCTGGCAAATCGTGGTCCCCAAGGCAGACGTCCCAATGGTGTTGGAAGCATACCACGATCAAGCAGGACACTTTGGCTGGAGAAAGCTGGAGACCCTGTTGAGATGCCGGTTCTACTGGGTAGGGATGCGCAGCTCCATTGAGAGGTGGTGTCGGAACTGTGGACCCTGTGGTCTCAGAAGGAAGGACTACGGTAGTCAGAAGGCACCCCTGCAACCTATCCGGACTACTCGCCCCCTGGAGATTGTGGCCCTGGACCACGTCAAACTGTCGCCAAGTAGATCTGGATACTCATACGCCCTGACCATGGTGGACCATTACTCCAGATTTCTGGTGGTTGTTCCAGTTAAGGATCAGACCGCAGTGACGGCCGCGAAAACCTTTCAAGCAAGCTTCTGCAGACCGCATGGGTATCCGGAGCAAGTATTAACCGATCAAGGACCTGCTTTCGAAGCTGATTTATTCAAGGAATTCTGTCACATGTACGGGTGCAAGAAAATTAGAACAACGCCATACCACCCTCAAACCAACGGTCTTTGCAAAAAAATGAACCATATTGTCCTTGACTTGTTGAGATCCATACCGTTGGAAGACAGAAATCGATGGCCGGACTTACTACCTGATTTGGTTGACTTGTATAACCATATACCTGTAAGTTCTACTAACTGCACTCCAGCCTATCTTATGAGAGCAAGGCCCGGAAGACTACCAATGGATTTAGAACTTGGAGTGGTAGAACCGGAGGCAGACGACACCATTGAAAACTGGGACATCAATCGGCAAGAGCAGTACAGACGAGTGCAAACCTGTGTAGAAGAAAGTCTCAACAAGGCACGGGAGAAACAGGAAGATATTTACAACAGAAATGCTCCTGCCAAGCCTTTGATGCCTGGAGAAGTGGTATTAAAAAGGAAAAGGAAAATGCACAAATTGGATAACCAGTGGGAACAAGAACCCTACGTTGTACAAGATTCTAAATATGACAACAGAAAAGTTTGTATCATCAGTAAGGACGGAGGAAGAACAATAACCACTGTGTCCAGAGACCATTTGAAATTGTGTCCAGTACCCTTAAAGCTTTGTGAAAAGAACCCTGTCATCAATCAAGAGGAAGGAAAGGAAGAGGTCATACACACGGATCTGGGAGATTTTCCTGCGGATTGGCCCGACTGGGAGATGCTGTAATAGTTCCGGTGTTGCAGTTTTATCAGCCACAAGAGGAAGTTCTACCTCCAGTTGTGTCCGTGGTGCCAGTTGAGTCCGTTCAGGAGTTACCCATTCCAGCAACACCTCAACCTACGGAATCTCAAGAAGGATCATCAGAAGCAGCGCCCCATACTATGGGATCCCCTGGTGAAGCTGACTCACACCGCCCAGCCATCAGTACGCTTGCCAGATCCATAGAAAGATTGAGGCAGTTCTATAGTTTGCCGTTACGCAGTGCAGACAGATCACAACTTAATATACCTGAAGCTACTCCACGTAGATCAGAGCGAATCACAAAAGGGAAGATACCCATTCGATACCAGCAGTAATTATAACAAACTAATGTGAATATTGTAAAATGTGTATATATATATATATGTGTCTTTTTCTTATTGTGTCTTATAATGGACTCAGAGGCTGAGGACTGTGCCAGCCCAGAACTTATCTTGTAAATAGTTGCACTAAGGTGCCTTATAATGGTTTCACACGAAGCCTTGACTTACCTCTGAACATAAAACCCGTGTGGTGCGGCACTGAGTGAGGTCTGCATTCATATGTCCTGCAGCCCACCCAGGACCCACGTTGAAGGTTTGGTGCGGGTCCTTCACAAGAATCTTGCCGTTTATTATATGAACATGTCTATTTAATATTTTGTATTTTTCTATATTTAATGTTTTGTTTGCAACGTTCAAGAAATCCTTACCTCCCGGATGGGACGAGTTAATGTTAATGTTTAATGCATAAACAAAATTGTCTCTTTGTATTTCACAGCCCGGGAGTGCTGTCGTTTACCATGGGGGAATGTGTAGCCCTGGTATTTAAGGTACACAATACCAGGAGGATGAGTGGAGAGGTAACGGTTAAGGGCTCTACATGACATCACATATACTTCGGACACACCCAGCAGGGGTGTAGAGGGGTGTGGTTTTTAGCACAAGAGAGTCTTGTAGTGTCTCCTGAGGTGAAGGGAGAGAGAAGGAGTGCCTGTCTGGAGCACCAAGATTCCTGTCGATTCAGAGAGACAGTACAGTAGTGGAGGCTAGTACAGGTGAGCCAGTTCACCTTAGCCTAGTCAGTGCTGAGATTGAGAGTTTGAGCAAGTCGAAAGGCACAGTGGAAGGAAATCAGAAGTGCTTTAGGATTGAAGTATCCTGCACATTGTCACCGGTCACTGGAGACCGAAGCATCACTATAGCTTCACGCATAGTGGTAGAAAAACCAGAGGCTTACTGGACCTTAGGTAACAGAAAGCAGCCCTTGAAGTGTCAGTACGTAACAGGGGTCAGGTGGAATAGGAACTTTGAGCTAGGCCAAGCATAGAAGAACCTAGTTTCATCACTGGAAGGCTCCACCACAAAACTGACCGGGCAGTACAACTTTGAAATAGCTGAAGTTTCAGGAGTGAACTACGCTTTATGCTGGTTGGACTCATCATCATTGGAAAGTAAAGGAGGCCCCTGCCTTGCTCAGCCGTTGCCTCAAAACTCATCCTCCATCAACCCCATCAGCCTCCCTGGGACCTGCCTTACCATCTAACAAGTAAAAGGTATGGAAAGACGCTGACGGTGTGAGACTGAGTTATTTAATTGCATGCCTGCACAACCCCACCATAACCATCGACCTGAGGGAAGAGTCCCACCTGTAGGGGACCCGACATCTAACTGCCTCACCATCCCCTCAGAGATCTACAGCAGCGCTGGTACAAATTACCAGAGACTACAGGTGGCGTCACGAACTGTATATAAATCTATCCCCTGTAAATATTCCCCCAACATACGCCAGACCGCCAGGGCCACAGACCGAGCCACCGCTACCTGTGACAAACCCCATAGACTTCCACGGGCTCGGCTCTGAGTACCCCATTGCCCTGGTAACCCACAATTGTGGTGGCGGGTCGACACATACTGTGTGTGCAATTTCATTTTTTATTAATAATATTATTATTACTGTTATATTTGTATTTGATGTGTGGTATGCCTTGGAGGTGCTGGCTTGCCCTGCTGCCAGTGTATTATCTGAGCGCTTCTTTAGTGCTGCAGGTGGTGTACTAACAGACCGTCGCATGCGACTATCCTCAGACAATGTAGACCGGCTTATTTTTCTGAAAATGAACAAGGCATGGATCTCACCTGAATTTGCCTGTCCGTTTTCAGATTAAATAACTGTTTGCCAATGTTTTCCAAGTCTCCTGTTATGTTCATCTTTCTACCACCTGAACTCTACTCCTGGGCTACAACACTGCCAGTCACAGGGGAATGATCATTTACAAAACAAAATGTTATCCCCAACAAATAGTAGCGCAACGACTCCAGTGCCCACTTTATCGCCAGGCACTCTCTCTCTACAATGCTGTCTCTGTTTTTTGATGGAGTAAGTTTTCGACTCAGGAAACTAATGGGATGCTCCTCCCCGTTAAGCTCCAGTCCTGAGACAACACTGCACCCATACCTACCTCTGACGCATCAGTCTGGACAATGAATTCTCTTTTGAACTCGGGTGTGCTCAAAACTGGTGACCCACACAGTGCCCCTTTTATTGCCCTGTTGATGACCCCTTGCTGATTTATTAACCGGCTACACCAGATCCATGGGTATTCTCTCAAACTGGACCTCTAAAATTTTTAATGGCACCAAGGGACTCACTAAATGAGGCTGAGGACTGTGTACCTGGCGCATGCGACAAGAGTTACAATACCGTTTAACTTCTTGATAGACCCCCTGCCAGTAAAACCGTTGTATAATTCTGTGTAGGGTTTTCTTTTGGCACAAATGTCACCCTAGTACATGCGCATGCACTAAGTCCATTACCAACCTCCGATATGACTGCGGTAGCAGCAATTGTTAAAAAATTTCAACATGTATTTTATAAACCTGATACAGCAAATCTTGGTTCAGCTCTAATTGTTTAAATACTGTAGCTGCCCCGGGGTGTTGGGGTTTCCCATTGACAACCAGTAAATTTTCACGGGCTAGACTCAACGTAGGGGCCGCGGAGTTGCGCCTTAACGAATTTGTCACCTGTCACATTTAAGTATTACAATTCAGGTCCCGGTGTCAAATCTTCCATCTCCCCAACTAACACTTCGATAGGAGAGGGGTTTTCCTACTCCACCGAAGGCAAAGGTAATACTGCCCACTGCACACATGTGTTATGCATAGTGAGACTGATAGTAGCCAACAAAGTAGCAAACAAAGGCCACTTGTGATCGCCCTATCAGCGTAGGACCAATGCTACTCAAAAGATCTGCCATGATCCTGGACAAAATCTTGATATAATGGTTAATGAGTGAGAATGTACGATAGGATCCAGGCAGATGTGAATGTTTGTTTGGTTTTAGTAGCAACTTCATGTGTGACATGTTTGAATGGCTGGGCAACCCTCCTGTCTCCAATATATGATTGAAGGTGCGTACCAATGTGGACGGGATATCCTCACTCAATAATTTAAATAATTTGGCTGTAAACCCGTCAGGTCCTGGAGCTTTCCCGTATTTAAAGTAACTTATCGCCGCTGTCACTTCCGTCACCTCAATTTGTTTTTTTAAAAGGAGAAGCTGATAGTTTGTGATGGATGGTAACCGTATTCCATCTACAAAGGTGTTACCCTCCGCACTATCCGTATGTTCCACCTTATATAAGTCTGAGTAGTATTCTTGTAGAATGGTGTTTATGCTTCGAGGGTCTGTGTTCATGATCCCATGTTTATTCGTTAACGCTGTAATATGTTGATGACGAATGTGATTTCCTTTCGCTAGTCGTGATAATAGTCTCCCTCATTTGCTACCATAACGATATACATCGGCTCTATAATTGTTATTACTGCTTGTCTCTCGTCGATATACCCATACGTGTAAGTCAGCCTTAGCCTGCTTACATCTATTTTTAAACTGTGTTGATGAACTTGTCTTGTTTGCCGTGTACCTATCGCGTAATATCCTGCTAGCCTGCGAGTAGTTTGTCGCGATCTTCTTTTTTAGCGTTGTCTGATAACCTATTAGTTTCCCGCGCATTACTCCCTTCCCTGCTGCCCATAAAAGTTCCGGCCTATCCCTAGTATCTCCATTATCCCTTACATATTAAAAACACCATTGCTTCACGTGATGTCGAAACTTCTCATCCATTAACAAATAGGTCGGGAAGTGCCAAGTTTGGTTTGGCCCCATCTGCACAATATCTGGCAGGGTCACTGATACGGGCGCGTGGTCATATTTAGCTACGTTGTGCACATCTGCCTCTTCCACTCCCCTTAATAGCTCGTGTGCTAGCAATATATAATCTATTCTGGACCAAGAGTCATGTGGCGCCGAATAGAATGAATATTCACTGCCATCTGGGTTCAGGTGTGTCAAAATGTCTACAAAGTTACTCGTGTCTAGCAAGGGTTATTATAAACGTGTGTCATGTGATCGCACATTCATTCGCATCGACCTACAGTTCTTCACTGTTTAGATTCACCATATTTAAGTCACCACCGTGGGTGGTTATAATGCTCTCCTATCGGCCTGATATGCTTGGATACCTGGGATAAATTCAGGAACGTCTCCAAACTCCCTACTCACATGTCAGCGCAGGAACCGTAAGAGGGAACGTGCTTGTTTTGTTGCGCATAGGTGGAGTTTTATACAGTAAATGATTACTGCTGTCTTATTTTTTGCGTCCCAAGGGCAGAATAAGTCTGCGTAACGTTACATTTTACAGACACTCATATAATAGACACACGCTACCCTAACCGTGACACAAGGAAGGTATTGTTGCCGGATAAAGCCGCCATTTTAGCGTCACTGTGCTGTTAATTCTGTTTGGGACAGAACGCTGCTCTGCTGACTCTGAGGGACAGTTAGAGATTGCGATTTTGTGTACTGTGCTTTAGGCAGGCTACTTTACCAACCGCTGTGTACATCTTCCTTTTGCCTTGCAGTGTTTTTTTCACAGGTCTGCTAGGTGTGTGTGTGAGTGCAGGTGACGCGCTGCAGTTTGCTTGGCATACAACGCTGTATGTAGGCATCTGCACATGTCACTCTCACACTCTTTTTTTTTTTTTTCTTTAGTGTAATTCTTGCAGCTCAATTTAATTGAAATTATAGTGTGACGTGCTTCCATCCGTATCCAATACATTGGTTGAAAACACTGTAGAAGGACACAAAAAGCCCTTTCACAGCTAAGAGTTGTGTTCACTGTAGTCTGAGATTTTAATTTATTCAATTTTGATCACGCTCAAGTTACTTCTTCAAGCAATGCTGCTTGTACTCTGCTGAGCGTGTCTTACTGCCTCATCCTTGTCATTTTTCTGTAATTGGTGTACATGTACATCAAAGTAGTCTTCATTTTGATCGAAATCCAAGCAGGTACCCGGACACTGTATGGCTGCTTTTATACGGTGGACTGGCTCCAACATTCAATAACACTTAAGATGCAATCGGGCATCTTGTCAAGGCCCAATCCTCTTCTCCCTCTGATATAATAATAATAATAATCTTTATTTATATAGCGCCAACATATTCCGCAGCGCTTTACACTTTAACAGTTTCAAAACACAAGTCATAGGTAACAACGTTAACAATACAATAATTAAAGTAAAATAAGCCGACCCTGCTCGTGAGAGCTTACAATCTACAATGAGGTGGGGGAGTTACAAAGTACAGGTGTGTATATATAATGGTGCATTTCCAATGATGGTCCAGCCATCTTGAGGGAGTGAGGCATGGATGGAGATAGTGAATGGGCTACACATACACACTTAAACATAGAACGACTTTGGTTAGTGAATGTGATAGGCCACTCTGAACAAATGTGTTTTGAGGGAGCGCCTGAAACCAGGCAAATTGTGGATAGTCCTAATTTCTTGTGGTAGAGCATTCAAGAGGATTTGCGCAGCGCGGGAGAAGTCTTGTAGTCGGGAGTGGGAGGTACGGATTACTGCAGAGGTTAGTCGAAAGTAATTTGCAGAGCGCAGCAGTCGGTTAGGCCGATAGATAGAAATGAGGGAGGAGATGTAGGGGGGTGCTGCACTGTGGAGAGCTTTGTGGGTGAGAACCAGTACTTTGAATTGGATCCTATAATGAATGTGCAGCCAGTGTAAGGACTGGCGAAGAGCGGACGCGTCCGAGTACCGATTAGCCAGATGGATGACCCTGGCTGCTGCATTAAGGATGGACTGGAGAGGGGATAGTAGAGTAATGGGGAGGCCAAGTAATAGAGCGTTGCAGTAGTCCAGGCGGGAGTGGATCAATGCTACAGTGAGGGTTTTTGTTGTTTCCATGGTGAGAAAAGGGCGGATTCTAGAGATGTTCTTTAGGTGTGTAGACGGCAAATATCTAACAAACAGGTCATGCTGGAGAGACTTGCACCTACTGCCACTCAGGGTCTTCAGCTCCTTTGTGAGAAACTAATGTTTGGCCAGCCAGTATATCAAATAAAGTTCATGAGAAATGGGAACTGTGGTTGGCTTCACTTTTGGTACTGGCTGGGTGCTAATACCAAACCATGGTGTGGCATTCAATGGATATTCCTGGCTGGTTGGAGACAAGCTCATTCCCACAGAAAAGTACCTGAAAGCTAGGAGATGGTGGCCTCTCTCAACATGAAGGAGTTTGCTCGTTGTCTAGGAGACCGACCACCCCTGCTGTGTACCTTGTCAACGTTGTGTTGAAGCTTGCAAGGATTAAGAGGTTACAGTGGTAAGTCTGGTTTTTACTAAAGATCCTGCTGTGTATTATAGTTTTTATGTTTTAAAAAAAATTTATCTTAGGAATGTTAAATAAATTTGTTATTTTTTTGGTTAAATACAATGTATGTTATGAATGTTAAATAATTTTTTTTAGTTTTTTTATAAAATAAAATGTATGTTATGAATGTTAAATAACTTTTTTTTTTTTTTTTCAGGTATTTGATCTACCGTAGCTAGTTGCTGATCGTTGACTCTACACCCCTCTCCCCAGAATGTTACTCGGGTTATGGGGAGAAAATCACCGCTATTCCAGACTGATTTAATGTTAATGTGTCTGGCTCTTACACAGCACACAGCACTTGATGTTAGTTTATCTTTTTCCTAAATTATTTGTTACACTGCCCTTCTCACATTTTATTTTCACTTTTTTTTTTAAGCACAAGTTTTTTTACACTTCCTTGTTCTGTAAGTAGGCTTAATGGTTAAATGTTTTATACTAGATGTAAATATGTAACATGTAAATTTTAGATTAAGATTTTGCAAATTAGTAGGTCCACACCATCAGGCTCTTTCGTCCCCTCTCCCTCAGAGAAGCGGTAATATATCGGACCCCAGGCTCGCCCACACAGTTCCTTGACCACTTCTCTGCCTGGCTGCCGCACTTTCATGTCCTCAGAAGTACCAACCCTTATCCTTGGAGACTTCAACATCCCCATTAACAGCACTACTTCCACACTCAAAGCACATTTGTTCAGAGCGGCCTATCACATTCACTAATCAAAGTCATTCTATGTGTAACTGTGTGTGTGTGTAGCCCATTCACTATCTCCATCCATCCCTCACTCCCTGAAAATGGCTGGACCATCATTGTAAATAAACCATTGTATATAAACAACTGTACTTTGGAGCTCCCCCTCCTCATTGTAGATTGTAAGGTCTCACGAGCAGGGGCGGCTTATATTGCTTTAATTATTGTATTGTTAACGTTGTCACTTATGACTTGTGTTATGAAACTGTTAAAATGTACAGCGCTTGCGGAATCTGTTGGCGCTATATAAATAAAGATTATTATAGTAGAGGCCCACTCAGTAGTGGTGAAGTGAACGGCGCAAATTGCGAGTTGATTGCGACTGATGCAGCTGATACTCCATTACTGCTGGCTGCTGCTCACACAACCGCTCCAACATATGTAACGTGGAATTCCACCTGGTGGGTACGTCACATATGATGCGATGTTCAGGAAGGCAAAATCTGCGTTGCAGAGCTGCAATGCGCGATCTGGCCATGGTGGAACGTCGCAAGTTAGCGCACTGTAGGCGGACCTTGTGCAGCAGTGAATCAAGATCCGGATAGTCCCTCAAAAAACTCTGGACGACAAAGTTTTGCACATGTGCCAGACATGGTATGTGAGTGACGTTGCCTAGGCCCAGACCTGCCACCAGATTTCGGCCATTGTCACACACTACCAAGCCTGGCTGGAGATTCGCTGGCAAAATACACATGTCGCTCTCTTGCTTTATGGCATTCCAGAGCTCCAGCGCTGTGTGGCTTTGATTCCCCATGGAAATTAATTTCAGGACGGCCTGTTGACGTTTGGCCATGTCTGTGCTCATATCGGTCAACAGGCTCGCTGTCTGGGTGTTATGTTTGACACCAATCTCTCCTTCACCTCCCATATACAATCTGTTGCCCGCTATTGCCGCCTACACCTAAAGAACATCTCTCCCGAATCCAAGACTTCTCCCGCGCTGCGCCAATACTGTGGAATGCTGTACCCCAAGAAATTAGAACTATCCACAATTTGCATGTTATTGGGCGCTCACTCAAAACACATTTCTTCAAGGTCTTCCCTCTCCTAGTGTATCCTCACCCATCCCTGTAGACTCTGAGCCCTTGCGGGCAGGGTCCTCTCTCCTTCTGTACTTGTGTGTGCCTTGTATTGCTCATGTTTACTGTACTTGTCTATACTTGCCCTCTTCACATGTAAAGCGCCATGGAATAAATGGCGCTATAAAAATCTATAATAATAATAGCGGCCTATCACCTTCACTAATCAAAGTCATTCTATGTGTAAGTGTGTGTGTGTAGCCCATTCACTATCTCCATCCATCCCTCACTCCCTGAAAATGGCTGGGACATCATTCTAAATATACCATTGTATATAAACACCTGTACTTTGTATCTCCCCCACATATTTGTAAATTGTAAGCTCTCACGAGTGTGTGCGGATTATATCGCTTTCATTATTGTATTGGTAACGTTGTTAGTTATGACTTGTGTTCGGAAACTGTTAAACTGTAAAGCGCTGCGTAATCTGTTGGCGCTATATAACTAAAGATTCTTATAAAGCGTTCACGGGTCCATGTGGAGGTAGACCGTGACGGCTCCTGCAACGATGTTTCTGAGGAACTGGAGAAGGAGGAATCAATGTGTACAGACTTGATTCCCGCAATCCTTGTAGTTGCCTGAACACGTACAGCGCCACTCGCAAGATCTGTACCCGGCTCCACAACATTGACCCAATGGGCAGTAAGGGAAAGGTATCGTCCCTGGCCATGGGTACTGGTCCACGCAGCGGTGGTCAGGTGGACATTGCTACTGACGGAGTTTAGTAGCGCATGTTTAATTTTAACCTCAACAACATGGTTTTGCAGACCAGGGACGGCTTGCCTGCTGAAATAAAATCAGCTTGGCACATTGTATTGTGGGACTGCCAATGCCATTAAGTTCCGTAAACTGTCAGTCTCCACCAGCCTGAATGACAGCATTTCAAGGGACAGAAGTTTTGCAATGCCAGCATTCAGAGCCTGTGGTCGTGGATGGTTTGCCGAGATTGGGCCTACACCCGATACGCCACAACCTGACACCCACAGATAAACAAGCCATAAAATCTCTGAAAGATAACCCCAACATTATTATTAAACAAGCAGATAAGGGGGGTGCTATCGTTACTATGAATAAGACCCAATCTATTGCCGAAATTCATAGACAACTGTCAGTTAACCTAACCTATAGACAACTAAATTGTGACCCTACATTTTACATCTGTCAAAAAATTGATCGTATCCTGACAAAACATCTTTAATTGATCACCATAGACTGTAAGACTATGACATTCCTTAATATTCAATACCCATCACCCCTGTTTTCTACACACTCACAAAAATCAACAAAAAACTACATTATCCACCCACATACCCTAGAGGGATAATTCTCCGTGTTCTACAGTATCACCCAAATGTTTAACATGTTGCCTAATTCCTATGTATATATATTCTTCACCCTATGTATATATTGTATATATTATACATTGTCATTGACTGTAAATTTTTCTATCTCTTCCAGCGACTATTTGATAAAGGCCACTGCGTTGCCCAAAACGTCAGTCAGTCGTCTCATAGCTATTTTCTTTTTTCACATCAAGTGTGCAATAAAAATTTCAAATTTAACCATGACATATGCAGTTAAACTTGTGCTGTGATTCTCTATAGACTGTACATCTTCAGTGTGTCTTTGTAACTCAACTACGTGTTTTCTACGCACTATTTTAGACATATTTGTGGTATTGAGGTTACTGACACTTTACCTCTTTTTACTTTTTGATTACACAGCTTGCATTTGACATAGCAAATATCATCTGCAAGTGTGTTAAAAAAGGACCACGCAGTGCAAGTCCTGGGAGCGTCCGTTTAGACTTTTGGAAGAGAAATCCGAACAGGTGCCAAAATGGAGGCTACAGGCAACAGAGTATGCAGCCTAACTCTCCCTCCTGTTTGTACCGTTGGGGCAATCGCTTCCTCAGAGCTGCTACCACCACCTTCCTGTTCCTCACGCCATGTTGGGTCTTGGACCTCATCATCTCCACTAACCTCTTACAACACCTGCTGCTGTTGGGTGGTCTGGCCACCACCATGCTCAACAGAAACTGGCACCTGAGTCTCATCATCATCAGATGCGTTCTGCGGTGTGCTGACCATCGGCACTGTCTCACCCGCCTCTTCAGATTCAGAGAGACACAGCTGTTGCGCATCACTGCATACTCCCTCTTCTTCACATTCCAGAATGCTGCTTGGCTGTGCCCCTGTTTGCAAACCAACAGATTCTGAGAACAGAAGCAGAGACTCAGCTGGCTCCTGTACAGAACTCTCTGACTGACTGGGCAATTTGGCAGGCGGTGAAGAGACAGATGGTTGATCAACAGTGTTGTGTTACTGAGAGGAGGTGGAAGCAATTGAAGTCGATGCATTGGACCCTGGGCTCCAACACCGCCAGTTGTTGCCTGTAAGTGCTGTTAGCACAGTCAACACTTGCTCCTGTGTTACTGGGGTTGAGTAATGGCAGCTGTTCCCCTGCTGTGTGTACGACAAAAAGTCATGCTGCCTCCACCCTGTCCTCCTCTCATCCCTGGGCTCCAACACCGCCAGTTGTTGCTCGTAAGTAATTGGCACGGGTACTGACTCATGCCCACCCTGTTTACAGCACCACAGCTGTTTCCTGGCAGTGTCAACGTAAATTAGCCTCCAATAAGTTGTCCTGTCATGTTGCATTCCGGTTATCCGACTCTATGGTGCCTGCAGTTTAGGTGATTCCTATGTGTGCTGTGGGATATGTAAATAAAGGCTCTTTCCGTTGTGAAAATAGGACAAGCACCCACTCTAGGACTGTGTGATTTGGTAACTGCAGACGGCTTGCGGCCTGTCAACTTACATTTTCATGGGTGCCTTATGGTACCCGTCCGAGTTCCAGTACCGTTAGCTGGTTCTCCACAGTGCCTTTGGCCTAGGTGCCTCCATCTCGGTATCCGAGTTCCAGCAACGTCTGCTGGTCCTTGGTAGTGCTTTGGAGCACAGGTACCTCCTGCTTAGTAACCGTGTCCCAGTAACGTCAGCTGGTCCTCGG
Organism: Oophaga sylvatica; assembly: GCA_033576555.1. NCBI lineage: Eukaryota > Metazoa > Chordata > Amphibia > Anura > Dendrobatidae > Oophaga > Oophaga sylvatica. Next base: position 6,736,517 of record JARQOD010000001.1, on the reverse strand, counting down.
TTGTGCCATTGGCTCTTTTCCTTCTGCTGCCCCTCCGGGTTCCAGCACAGTCAGCTGGTCCTTGTTACTTGCATTGGCTCTTGTACCTTCTGCTACCCGTCCGGGTTCCAGTACCGTCAACTGGTTCTCCGCAGTGCCTTTGGCCTAGGTGCCTCCATCTCGGTATCCGAGTTCCAGCAACATCTGCTGGTCCTTGGTAGTGCTTTGGAGCACAGGTACCTCCTGCTTAGTAACCGTGTCCCAGTAACGTCAGCTAGTCCTCGGTTGTGCCATTGGCTCTTTTCCTTCTGCTGCCCCTCCGGGTACCAGCACAGTCAGCTGGTCCTCGTTACTTGCATTGGCTCTTGTACCTTCTGCTACCCGTCCGGGTTCCAGTACCGTCAACTGGTTCTCCGCAGTGCCTTTGGCCTAGGTGCCTCCATCTCGGTATCCGAGTTCCAGCAACGTCTGCTGGTCCTTGGTAGTGCTTTGGAGCACAGGTACCTCCTGCTTAGTAACCGTGTCCCAGTAACGTCAGCTGGTCCTCGGTTGTGCCATTGGCTCTTTTCCTTCTGCTGCCCCTCGGGTTCCAGCACAGTCAGCTGGTCCTCGTTACTTGCATTGGCTCTTGTACCTTATGCTACCCGTCTGGGTTCCAGTAACGTCAACTGGTTCTCGGAAGTTAGACGACCCTAAAGACCACCCCGAAGAAGATGACGACCCCAAGGACGACGAGCATCAAGCCAACCAGCCTGAACGCCATCACAAAGAAGAAATATAAGATTACCCAGAAGAAGATCACCAACAGGAAAAAGAAGGTTACGACAAACTACAAGATACAGAACAAGAGACAGAAGAACAATAAGCAGAAGATCAAAAAGCAGAAGAACATGAAGTATAAGATCAAAATGAAGAGCAAAATATATGCTCTAAATTATAAGCAGAAGAAGACTAAGCAGTGTATGGGGGTGAGCCCGTTCCTCCTCGTGTGCCCCTGGAAAATGCCTGCTGCTGCAGGCTAAACTGAACACGGACAAATACTGTTGTAATTTAAATCTTTTGTGACAGCAAGAACGGAAGGATGAAAAATTCATACTTTGACAGATTACAAGTACAGGAATCTCTGTCACAAATAAGAATATGATGAAGAAGATGAAGAGGAAGAAGATGAAGATGTAGAATATGAAGAAGAATAATAGTTTAATAAGAACAATATGAGTAATGTTAACAAAAAGATGAATAACAAGAAGTTTACGAAGAAGATAAAGAAGGTGAAGATGAAGAATAATTTGATGACAAAGATGATGCTGCTGAAGATTATGAAGGAGAAAGTGTGTCAAAAGTTAAAAAGGTGAAGAGCATGGAAGTTGTGAAACATACATATTTGCCAAAATAGAAAAAGGTTAACAACATTGTCAATTTCTTCGTCAATCCAAACGTATTTCCAAAAAAAAAATATTAATGCTATTCCATTGGATTGGGTTAAACATCTATGCCTTTAATGTCTCCTCAACCTCCCCCAATACATTCTACATTACTCTTTGTTGTTTTCCTTCATGTACAATTATCCAACAAGCCAAGAATGTTTTTTTTTTAATTACGATATTTTGTTCCCATAGACTTACATTGGATTTCCGGTATCGGTATCGCCGATATTTTTTGGGTATCGGCGATACCATTCCGATTCCGATACTTTTGCATATCGGAAAGTATCGCTCAACTCTATCCCTGACACAATGGGCTTACCTGGTGGTGTTCTTGGATCCTTGTGTATTTTTGGTAGAAGATACATATTTGCTATCGTAGGATCCTCCATCCACAGTCCCTCCATCTGTTTTGATGTCAAAATGCCACCCACTACAGCCTCTTGTAGTAGATCATGGAGTTCATGGACAGTGGATTGAAAGTTAACTTTTTGTAGCAGAGAATTTTTAAGCGGTCTCATCATTTCTTTTTCATATGCTGCCACAGACCACATCACCACGTTACCACCTTTGTCCACCAGGAGAACAAAACCAGCGCTTTGTATTAGTCTGTTACCGGCGTAACAGTGACAACTTCCTGGTATTTAAATAAAGATTCATATTTTCATCAGCATCATGGCGTTCATTGTCCAATCAGCTTATTGTATCACAGGTGAATGGGAGGAGAGTAATCTAGTGATCCTTGCCAATTGGTTCCCTCTGTATAAATACCCTTTCTGGCCAGTACCCAACCACCCCTGGACGAAGCATTTCATTGCTAAACGCACGTCGGGTGTGGTGGGTTCCCCGGGTGTATCCTCTAGGTAACTATACCTCTTTATATGTATGTATACTTGATTGGTAATAATACTTTTGTTCTGTTTGTCACTATAGTGTAAAACATTACTGTGTGCGTTTCGGCATTTCTATTGTTCCTTGCAACTGGGAGCACATTTTTTCTATATATTGTTATCTATGTGATTTTAGCAACTTGTGCTTTTACAATCTATTATTTTGCTCACTATTTGCTCCTTGCTGCATGTAACAAGTGAATTATTATGTAAATAATCAGCATTATGACATACAGTGCTGAATTTTGTATGTGCATAATAGTATAAAACCATTTTTGTTGACATCTCTTGCATATTTGTCTTGAGGGTTACTACCTGGGCATACCCACTTTCGGTTTCCTGTACCATGTGGTATCTACCTTTTGTTTTTATTGTCTTAATGTTTCTTTAATAAAGATCATCTTGTTTATTATGATATGGCCCTGTGTGAAGCTTTCTTGTTGGTTGTTTGATTTATTTTTGAATTATGGCCTTATTTGAGGTATATGCTTAGGTGTGTTTTATGAAGATGAAAAGCAAAGATGAAGGACTTCAACTAGAGACGTCACCGGTGAGTCAGTGTGTTACCTGTACACTGAAACTATACACTGTATTCTATATAACGAACTCCTGTGTATAATGTCACCGGTGATCACTGTACATTGCCTGTACACTAACACTGTATATAAAGTACAGATCTCCTGTGTATAATGGCAGTCATGGTGATATTAGCATTGTGTTTTTTTATTAATGATCAGTATCGTAGTATTAGGTCACTATGTGGTGGTAATATGCAATCTAGTCATGGTGTGGTGGTTTTTGTTCCTTGAAAGTGCTATTATTTGGTCACTATGTGGTGGTAATATGTCATGTGGTCATGGTGTTGCAGTATTTGTTCCTTGTATATGTTATTTTTCCGTCACTGTGGTGGTAATATGTGGTCTGGACATGGTGTGGCGTTATTTGTTCCTTGTATGTAGTATTATTCTGTCACTATGTGGTGGTAATACGTAGTCTGGTCATGGTGTGGCAGTTTTCGTTCCTTGTATGTGCTATTATTTGATCACTATATGGTGGTAATATGTGGTCTGGTCATGGTGTGGCGGTATTCATTGTTTGTGACATTATTGGACATTTTAAAAATTGAAAAATAAATAAAAATATGCCGAAATTATATTGCATATTGAACCCGGCCAAAAGAGTCTACCTTGTCATGGTGGCGGATTAAAAAATCTTTTGGCCAAAACAAAAGCTGCTATGTATGTGGTGATGGGAACTGTAAATGTGCGATTGGTGAGGATGTGGTGCAGAAGTGGAGTTTTCCAAGAGAGGGCGGTGGGACTGTGGACCGTTCGAGGGGTGGAGGTGGGGCAGAGGTGGAGCTCGGGGCGGACTCTCAAGTGGACCCCAAAAATTTTGCCAGTATGGGGCCCTGAAATTCCTAGTTGCAGCGCTGCCGAGGATGTCCAGAGACTTGCAAAGCGCCATTTTCTTTGCCCTGTCCCTGCCACTCCCACCCAAGAGTATCCCCAAAAAACATGGTAGAAGAAGTGATTCACGGTACTATTGACCCATGTGCCCATAACCATGCTTTTGTATCTCCTCCTATTTTGAGACCTACCACACATCTTACAATTATTAGGGTTTGTTTTTTCTTTTCAAGTAATTTATATTTTCTACTTAGTGGGCCCCAGTAGAGTAATTTTTATGGAACAAGTAATGAAGAGAATATTTTCATCAGTAAATCACATTTTACCCCATTTCACAATTAATTCCAGGACTTGATCAATCACATACCAATCTACTATTCAGACAAATTCTCGTTCCACATGCCAACGTCTGTATACTCCAGAACTTGGACCACACAAATGTTCTTCAAAAAAAGTCAGGTCATCTGACAATTAATTTGAGGACTTGATTACTCACATAAACATTTTTGACCATTATTCTTAGTTTGACTGTTTTTACGACTATGTCTTGCTACATAAAATTTTTGCTTTAATTTATATTACTTACAGTATGTATTATTTATATTGGTGATACGGGCATGATCATTTTATTGGAGGATCTCTAATGATGAGGATGCTGCATGGCTATTGCTGAACCTTCTGTACCAGACAACACTTTCTGGATTCTGGAGGGGATTGTTGCTTTCTGCATATAGCGGTTCCTTACCTTGCTATGGTGTATCACGTCTATTGGCACATTCATCTTTCATATAGGGATTGATGGAGCTAAACGCACATTGTACGACCAGTTTCTGAAAGTTTCTGCCATTCTAGCCCTGCTGGTGTTCTTTCATCTTTGGATATACTCAGCTTTGCCACATTGTTGGCTGCATTTTCCTTCACATTTTGCCTTTCATTCCAGTACAGTTTATTCTTACTGATACAATATACACAATTGCAAGACATCTGCTTTGCTACCAAGACTAAGTTTTCTAATCGGCAAATGTGTTTTAAGGGACATGCCTCCCTCTGTGAGTAATAATTCCTAGAAGGATTTTCTTGTTTGGTCGCTCAATGTCTCTGTAAGCTTTGAACGGGTCCTGGAATTCCTTCAGTTTTACCCTAAAGACCAAATTGTGTGCCATCTATTATTATAGGCAAAGTCGTGTGTCCAGTACTCACATTGGTGCTATATTGGATGTATTTTTGAACACTGAAAAACTAGTGCAATCAAATTTGAGACGTCTTGCTCAGAACGTACAAAAAAAATCATAAAAGAGACAGTGAAAAAACTGCAAATTGTAAATTTTCAAATTGTGTTGTATCAACTGCATACCAAATGGTGGTGTCAAACTACTCACTTCCTCCCTATATAAATACATCACAGGGTTAATTTACAAAAAAAAATAATTTATGGGGGATTTATGTTGCTCTTGAACCACACAGGCTCAAGAAATATGCCAATCTATTCCAAATAGAGCCAAACTTGTGTTCCAAAATGTACATTGTGCTCCTTCCATTCCGAGCTGTGCTGTTTGTCCAAATAGAACATGTGGGGCATTGCTGCTCTAATAAGAAAGTGGGTAACAAATTGTGGGGTCCATTTTTTGGTGTTATCTCTGGCAAAAGTTAGAAATTTGGAGCTAGAGCAAGATTTTTATGAAAAACATTAACTTTTTCAATACTACAACCTAATGTTTTCAAATTATGTGTCGTCCCTGTGGGTTCAAAATGATCAATATACCCCAGGATGAAATCCTAGAGGGGTGTAGTTTCCAAAATGGGGTCAGTCGTGGAGGATTTCTGCTGCTTAGGCACTTTAGGGACCCTGCAAAGGGGGTATGGTGCCTGTCAACTTTCAGCCAAATTTGTGTTCCAAAATTTAAGTGTTGCTCCTGCAGTTTGTCCAAATAAAACGTTTTGACTACATGTAGGGTATAGCTGCACTCAGAAGAAAGTGAGTAACAAATTGTGGGGTCAACTTTTTTAGTTGCCTGGCAAAAATGAGAAATTTGGGGCTAAAGTAAAAATTTTGTGAAAAAAATGAACTTTTTAAATGACAATCTAATGTTATCAAATTCTGTGTTGTCCTTGTGGGTTCAAAATGCTCAATATACCCCTGGATAAAATTCTTGAGAGGTGTAGTTTACGAAAAGGGGTCAGTTGTGGGGGGTTTCTGCTGTTTAGGCACCTTGAGAGCCCTGAAAATGCGACATAGTGCATGCCGTCTTTTCAGGCAAATTTGTGTTCCAAAATTCAAATATTGCTCCATCCGCTCCAAGCTCTACCATTTGTCAAAACAGTACTTTTTGACTACATGTGGGGTATTGCCAAACTCGTAAGAAAGTGGGTAAAAAATTGTGGTGTCCACTGTTTTGTGTTACCTTTGGCAAAAGTGAGAAATTTGGGGCTAAAGCAAGATTTTTATGAAAAAAAAAATGATTTTTTTTAATATGAAAACCTAATGTTATCAAATTCTGTGTCGTACCTATTTGTTCAAAATGCTCACTATACCACTGGATAAAATCCTGGAGGGGTGTCCAAAATGGGGTCACTTATGGGGGGTTTGCACTGTCTAGGCACATAAGGGGCTCTCCCAGGGGCGTAACTAGGAACGGCAGGGCCCCACAGCAAACTTCACAATGGGGCCCACCCCGCCGCGCGTTGCCAATCCCGGTCTACCCAAGTTGTGTTAAGAAAGATACCTTTATTATCCAAAATTAGAGGTTTTTGGACTAGTAATGATAGTGAAATAACAGAAAAGAACAAACTCCCAGGAAGCAACTGAGGTAGTGACGAAGGAAGGCTTTCTCCAGAGTAAATGTGTGAAGAAACTTGTAATCCAGCCTGCAAATTGCTTTCAAAACAGATGATTTATTCAGTAGAACAACAGTCCGGTATACAGAATAATCTAAGATTGTTCTGTATACCGTACTTGTGTTCTACTGAATAAATCATCCATTTTGAAAGCAATTTATGGGCTAGATTACAAATTTCTTCTTCACAAGAATAATGCAACATAATTACCTTATTCAGCAGTATCCTGGGGCCCTAGGCCCCTGATGGGGCCTGCAGTTTTCTTTGGACCTAGGCCCCTAATGGGGCCTGTTGCTTCTGTGTAGCCCTGGTACACAATACCAGGAGGATGAGTGGAGAGGTAAAGGTTAAGGGCTCCTCATGACATCACATACACTTAGACACACCCACAGGGAGTGTTCAGATTGAGTAGTGATTCAGCAGTCTAGCCTGGACCTGTGAGGAGGAAGGAGCAGAGTCTAGCTCGGGTGGCTCAGTACTGAGTCATCCCACCTGTGTGCAGTTCAGAGAAGTGGAGGCCAGTAAAGGTGAGCCAGATCACCTCAGCCTGGTCAGAGCTGTGCCCCACTGGCAGACGGACTGAGACAGCTATTGAGAGTTTGAGCAAGTCGAAAGGCACAGTGGAAGGAAATCAGAAGTGCTTTAGGATTAAAGTATCCTGCACATTGTCACCGGTCACTGGAGACCGAAGTGTCACTATAGCTTCACGCATAGTGGTAAAAGAACCAGAGGCTTACTGGACCTTAGGTAACAGAAAGCAGCCTTGAAGTGTCAGTACGTAACAGGGGTCAGGTGGAATAGGAACTTTGAGCTAGGCCAAGCATAGAAGAACCTAGTTTCATCACTGGAAGGCTCCACCACAAAACTGACCGGGCAGTACAGCTTTGAAATAGCTGAAGTTTCAGGAGTGAACTACGCTTTATGCTGGTTGGACTCATCATCATTGGAAAGTAAAGGAGGCCCCTGCCTTGCTCAGCCGTTGCCTCAAAACTCATCCTCCATCAACCCCATCAGCCTCCCTGGGACCTGCCTTACCATCTTACAAGTAAAAGGTATGGAAAGACGCTGACGGTGTGAGACTGAGTTATTTAATTGCATGCCTGCACAACCCCACCATAACCATCGACCTGAGGGAAGAGTCCCACCTGTAGGGGACCCGACATCTAGCTGCCTCACCATCCCCTCAGAGATCTACAGCAGCGCTGGTACAAATTACCAGAGAACTACAGGTGGCGTCACGAACTGTAAATATATCTATCCCCTGTAAATATTCCCCCCAACATACGCCAGACCGCCAGGGCCACAGACCGAGCCACCGCTACCTGTGACAAACCCCATAGACTTCCATGGGCTCGGCTCTGAGTACCCCATTGCCCTGGTATTCCACAATTGTGGTGGCGGGTCGACACAAAACTTTGGCGTCACGAACAGGATACGAAACTTGCAGCATTGCGAGCCCTGTGTGCCTGTGGAGTGTTTTGGTGAAAAAGACTGTTGCTATTGTTTGGCGCCAAATACCGCCATATTTGCCGCCAGATTCGCGCCCTAAGGCGCTGGAGAAGAAGGTGGGCGTACCTGAAAGAGCACGCAAAGTCTTGGACACGCCCCCGGCTCTGACTCAGCGGCAGGTCCTGCGACAGGAAGTGGACGCTCTGACATCAGAGCGCCTGCGACGAAGGTCCTGTTCCCACTGCTGTGCCTGTGAAATAGCAGCGTTTGAAACCGGTAGGCTCCGTTTAACCAAGGGGGCGCTAAGATGTCACAACAACCGGCTGACAGTGCGGCCCCGGCCGGAGGCCCCAATCCCGCACCGCCTGGTATTGTAGCGCCAGATGGGGGTGCAGGTCCAGCACCCAGTCCGGTAGTCCCGATCATGCCACTAACGCTTCCATATATGCCAGGGGCGAAATGGCTTCCCCAGTACAGCGGTGAGCCAGGCACATTAGCAGGCTTCAAGCGGAAGTTATGCAGCATCCTAGAAATGTACTCCATGCCTGAGAGACAAAAAGCTGCTGTGTTAATAGGGCAGCTAACTGGCGCTGCTGAGAGGGAAGTGGAGACTTGGGATACCGTTGATCAGGAGTCGGTACCTGCGATCTTCCTTAAGCTGCATGCCATATTTGAAGACCACACAGAAACGGATCTCCGGATGGCCTTCTATCACTATTCACAACAGCCAGGTGACAGCATCCGGGACTACGCTTGCCGACTACAAGGAGCCCTGAGAGCTCTTAAGCAGATTAATAATTTAAATGCTATCGATGAGAATAAGATGCTGAAAGAGCAATTTATACAGGGATTGAGATCCCAAGAGGAACGCAGAACTGTAAACTGGTGGTCCTTAGATCATCCGGATGCTACCTTTGATGCCCTAAAAGACATGGCAATAAAAGGGCTGCGGCCCCTGGGCAAACCTGAAGTGGCAACCCAACATCATCAGGGTGAAGTCACTCTGGAACCGGCAGTATCCCCCTTTTCCCCGCTAGTGGCAGAAACCAAAACGCAGGCGACACCCCCTAGTGAATTGGATTGTCTGCGCTTAGAGGTGCGCCAGCTGACTAAAAATCTGGCTGCTGTGATGAGTGCCCTGCAGCTGCGGAAAGAGGAGGAAGGGAAGATCTTGTTAGCTGACTGCCCAGAAGACGTCCCGTGGATGCACCGGAGAAGAAAGAAGACGTCGCCCCCCGGAGGAGGACAACGCCACCCCCAGGAGCGACCTCTGATCAACACCCTCCTCGTCGAGAGATCATCTGTTACCGATGCAACCGGAAAGGTCATATGTCTCCACAGTGTCCTTTAAACGGGCAGAACCTGGGTCCAAGGGCCAACACCCAGGAGAATACCCGTCAGGCCCCCTAGACTGGAACCGCAGGTATGTGGGTGGGCGACCCTACCTGTCTATCATCTTAGATGGTATTGCAGTTCCGGCATTGTTAGACACTGGGTCCCAGGTGACCCTAATACCTGATGCCCTATATACTAAGTACTGGTCAATGGACAGTCTTAAACCCCGAGCCCTGACTTTACCGTGTATGCTTCTACTGGTCTTCCTGTAGAAGTACTCGGGACAAAATGTGTAGATGTAAAGGTGGGCAGAGAGGAGTTGAAAGACCAGGGGCTTCTGGTAATAAAGACTGTAAGTGAGGAGAACGGTTTAAATATAATTTTGGGCACTAACATTATCAGTAATTGTTTGGGAGAAGTTGTGTTCTTGCTCCAACAGCTCGCTGAGATTGCCCGACCAAGGCAGAAAGGAGTAATCCAAAGAGAGATCCGGGCCCTGGTGTGTCAGCAGCAAGCGAAGCTTACAGACGGCGAAATTGGTAATGTACGGGTCACTGACTCGGATCCTATTGTGATACCCCCAATGAGTGAAATGATTATCTGGTGCAGGGCAGCCATAGGTCTGAGGGGACAGAATTACCAAGCTGTAGTAGAACCCCACCATTCAGAACATAGACCTACACTTATGACTGCTAGAGGAGTAGTAGAAGTGGTGAATGGAAGAGTACCGGTACGGCTTCTCAATTGGGGAGATGATGAGGTAAATTTACCCCGTTATGCAACCATTGCTAAACTTCATGCTGTCGACAATAATTCTATTCTCCCGGCTGAGTCCTTAGACTCCTGTCAAATAGCGGAGGATAATGACCCGGCAACCCAGGTGGCGTAATGGTGTCAGCAACTCCATGTTGGGACGGACACCACTCCCGCTCACCAGAAGCAAGGGGTATTACGGGTGGTGCAAGAGTACGCCCAAGTGTTTAGCAAGCACCCACTTGATTTTGGGGTAATTAAGGGAGTCCAACATCATATCCCTACAGGCAGTCATCCTCCCATCAAGGAGCGGTACAGGCCTATACCCCCAGCCCATTATCAGAAGGCTAAAGAAATGTTGCATGATATGAAGAAAGCCGGGGTGATAAGGGATAGTTGTAGCCCCTGGGCAGCCCCTCTAGTTCTGGTTAAAAAGAAAGATGGTAGTATGAGAATGTGTGTGGATTACAGGCAGGTGAACCGCATAACACACAAGGATGCATACCCGTTACCACGTATAGAGGAATCATTAGCTGCTCTGAAAACGGCTAACTACTTTTCTACCCTTGATCTGACTAGTGGTTACTGGCAAGTGGCTGTGGCTGAGGAGGATCGTGAGAAAACGGCTTTCACCACCCCAATGGGGCTCTGTGAGTTCGACAGAATGCCGTTTGGGCTCAGTAGTGCCCCAGGAACATTTCAGAGAGTGATGGAAAACTGTCTGGGACATCTCAATTTTGAAACCGTGCTGCTATACTTAGACGACGTCATCGTGTATTCCAAGACATATGAGGACCATCTGAAGCACCTGGCAGAAGTATTTGAATCCCTGTCCAGGTACGGGATGAAGTTGAAACCCTCAAAATGCCATCTACTCAAACAGAAGGTACAATACTTGGGGCACATCGTCAGTTCGGAAGGAGTAGCGCCGGACCCAGAGAAAGTCACTGCCATCCAGAAGTGGCCGGAGCCTAAGAACCTTAAGGAAGTGCGACAGTTCCTGGGACTCACGGGTTACTACAGAAGGTTCGTGAAAGATTACACGAAGAAGGCAGCCCCTTTACAGGACCTCCTAGTAGGACAATCCCTAAAGAGCAGAAACCCTCCTTTAACTGGGGTAAAGAACAGGCTGAAGCATTCCAAAAGATGAAAGAGATCCTTACAGGTGATGAGATCTTAACCTATCCTGATTACAGCCAACCGTTCCTGCTGTACACCGACGCCAGTAATGAAGGTTTGGGAGCAGTTCTCAGTCAGAAGCAGAATGGCCAGGAAAAAGTCATCGCATATGCCAGCAGAAAACTCAGGCCAACTGAGAGGAATCCGGAAAATTATAGCAGCTTCAAGCTGGAGTTTCTGGCGCTGGTCTGGGCCATTACTGAAAGATTTAAGCATTATCTGGCCTCCAATCAGTTCACTGCGTTTACAGATAACAACCCCTTAACGCACCTGGAAACCGCCAAGCTGGGCGCCATGGAGCAGCGTTGGATGGCTCGGTTGTCCAATTACCAGTTTACTATCAAGTACCGGGCAGGCCGAAAGAATGCTAATGCCGACGCATTGTCCCGAATGCCGCATGACTCTGACACGGAAGAAGAATCGGACGACCTGGAAGAAATTGAGCTACCTGCGTTCCATCGAAATGGGGTAGTCCACGAGCATCGAGTCAACATAAAGCAGTATGGTGCAACGTTAAATCCCTTACCCCATCACAGCTGGAAAGACACTCAGGACAGCGATCCAGTGGTCAGCCGTATCAAGGAGTTGTTAAGACAGGAAGGTTCCTCTTTGGAAAAGGATGCACCTATGTCAGCAAAGCTCCTGTGGAACGAGAGAAG
>JARQOD010000001.1:6664929-6724505 GCA_033576555.1 Oophaga sylvatica | reverse complement strand
TGCTGATGTTGCAGCTGCTTTGCCAATAGCTTATTCGTTTCTTGCCGCGCCAATTGCTGCTGCTGACTGGTGAGCTGCTGCTGTTGTTGCACCTATACCAAATGGTTTACAAGCTCCTCCATGCTGTTCAATTTCCCTCCTGCAGCCGCTTGCACCCAGGACATGCGGTATCGGCAGTCACACTGCCTCTTGGGATTCGTGCCCGTGCTTCTAGCACCAATTGTAGGAGTCTGTACTCACTTTGCTGCGGTTGAGGTAGGCACAGGAAGCAGTGTTGGTGAAATGTCCAAGCAAGTTAAAACTGCATAAACCTCTCTGGATAATCAAAACAAACGGACAGCCTTTTCCGGCACAAAGTGAAAAAAACAGAAAAATTAACAGTCCATATAATACTGCGGGTCCGCCCGCTCAGGTCAGTGTCTTTAGCACACACACACTGAAGGTCTTCAAGTCTCCACACCTCCAGCCACAGACACTGAATGAGGCATTTGGCCTCCATTTTATTAGCCAAACCACGACCCTGGGGTTGGGATATGTGAGGTGTCATTCCACCCATCTCTTATGACCGGTCCTAAAACCCGGCCCTGGAATGGCCAAATAACTCTCTCAGCATAATATGTGCTGGAACATACTTACGAGCTCACATCACCACAGCTAACAGCCACAATGACACATATCTCCCCTCAAAGACTCGTCCGGCGGCCATCTTTAATATATATATATATATATATATATTATGTACACTGCTCTATACCCTGTGTGATGTACAGTACAGACCAAAAGTTTGGACACATCTTCTCATTCAACGATTTTTCTGTATTTTCATGACTATGAAAATTGTAGAATTACACTGAAGGCATCAAAACTATGAATTAACACATGTGGAATTATACATTACACTTTACAAAAAAGTGTGAAACAACTGAAAATATGTCTTATATTCTAGGTTCTTCAAAGTAGCCACCTTTTGCTTTGATGACTGCTTTGCACGCAGAAAAGGTGAACGGATGGACTCTACATGCCTGGTTCCCACCGTGAAGCATGGAGGAGGAGGTGTGATGGTGTGGGGGTGCTTTGCTAGTGACACTGTTGGGGATTTATTCAAAATTGAAGGCATACTGAACCAGCATGGCTACTACAGCATCTTGCAGCAGTATGCTATTCCATCCGGTTTGCGTTTAGTTGGACCATCATTTATTTTTCAACAGGACAATGACCCCAAACACACTCCAGGCTGTGTTAGGGCTATTTGACCAAGAAGGAGAGTGTTGGGGTGCTACGCCAGATGACCTGGCCTCCACAGTCACCAGACCTGAACCCAATCGAGATGGTTTGGGGTGAGCTGGACCGCTCACGCTTCAATTTTGAATAAATCCCCAACAGTGTCACCAGCAAAGCACCCCCACACCATCACACCACCTCCTCCATGCTTCACGGTGGGAACCAGGCATGTAGAGTCCATCCGTTCACCTTTTCTGCGTGCAAAGCAGTAATCAAAGCAAAAGGTGGCTACTTTGAAGAATCTAGAATATAAGACATATTTTCAGTTGTTTCACACTTTTTTGTAAAGTGTAATGTATAATTCCACATGTGTTAATTCATAGTTTTGATGCCTTCAGTGTGATTCTACAATTTTCATAGTCATGAAAATACAGAAGAATCTTTGAATGAGAAGGTGTGTCCAAACTTTTGGTCTGTACTGTATATACACCCTGATGTATTCTCTCTATACTATAACTATATTCATATCTCTCTCCCTTCTCTATCCACCCATCCATCAGTGAGAGGGAGTAGGGAATAATCATTATTGCCAGGACTGATGTTCTGATGCTTTATGCATTACTTCTACTATCTGCAGTGTCCTGCACAGGATGTCATGCTGATTTTCTATGTAAATCTGGGGAAGGTGTGGGAAAGGTTCAAGTTACAGGTCTGCGCTCACTGGTGGCTTGCAGGCCAGCACAAGGAATGATGGGAAATGTAGTCAGAAGGGAGCAGAGGCTTCTGCAGAGGAAGTGATGGCTGTAACAGCAGAGTTGGTGCCAGGGCACATGAAGTGAATCAAAAAGGCATAAAACAACATGACATTAGCAGAAAAGGTATATGGGGATCTTTAGGTGTATTACCTTTATGGGAAAAACAGTAACTGATTTAGAGTAGTGGACAACTTCTTTATCATGTCTATTGAGCCTGTGATTTTCACAATTTTCATTTCCTTCCTTGTGTTACAAATTCAATGTTGAGGTTGTGTATGTTGCAGAAAATATACAATAAGTTGTCGCACATTCAAAATTCCACTGAAACTCACTCTTCACTTAATTCTTATTTCCTCTATTTATGTTGTCTTATTTTTTTATGACTACAAAATGGCATTTCTATTAATCCTACTCATTTTCCACCTATATCTCCAGAAAATGCACCACTAAGCTAGCAATCAAATTATTAGTCTGCGTAACAGCAAGAGAAATTGACACATTAATTAATCACTCTTTGGATTTAGCTTCATGGTGTCAGTTGATCATTCTCCTGTATTACAGTCTGTGCTTCATTTTCATTTCCATAAAGAATGTATATGATAATGCAGGACTTGTATTACCCAAGATATTTAGACTTCTAGGAATTTAAATTGTCTGAAACTGTCTTGATACCTAAGAAAACGTGAAGGCGCTCGGCCGGTGAGAACTCGTTAAATTAAGCACCATTTCAGTTTGGAGATTGTGCTGACAGTGCTTTGTAAAGAGTGGGAACTTCTCTGAAACTGATTTCATAGTTGGAGAAAGACTGAGAATAAAATTAATGATAGAAAAATTGCGAGGCTACACCACAGCTCTCACAGTATGATGAGCCGAGTACTGTACTGTGAGCATTTACAGCAACCTGTAAGAGCCAGAAAAGAATTCACTCTCGAACTATCCACCTATTGCATCAGATCCAGTCATTTGTAATACATCTTTTGTGACTTTTAAATTTAGTAAAGTAGAAAGGAAAATTCTGCTCGACAAAAACATGAATTTTTGGCATATTTTACTCTTAAATTTATAAAAAATATAAAAATCTGATTAATGGTGTAGTCTTATATTGTAAATCCTTCAAATAATTTTGAATCCAAATATGAGCTCGAGAAGACAGCTATTGGAGACTGACCTGCTAACGATATGTTCCACAAACACTGCAAAGTGACTCTATGAAGAGGTGTAGCCAGGCTTTCCTTCACAATGGTAGTCTGTGACACCTCCAAAGCAAGCTTGGTTGTTGATAACACCCAGCACTCAACACCAGAGGTGCTTATAGTTCTTTTGACATATCTCCTGACTCCTCAAAATTGAACCACAGATCCATAGCCGGAACCCCTACCTGATGTTACTTTTTCAGCCCCCAAGGCAAAGTTGGTTGTTGAAACCCTTCTGACACTCAACATCCATGGTGCCAATAAGCCTTCCAACCCAACTCTGATTCTCCACAATTCAGACCCAAACTCATAGCCCTGTCAAGGCAAAGTTCATTGTTGACACATGCAATCAGCATCTGGGTTGCCGAAAGTCCAAACGAGCCAATATGTGACTCCACAATCAGCCCCAGATCATAAGTAAAATCCCCTTCCTGATGCAGCTATTTCAACCTCAAAACAAGGTTTATTGTTGACCTTCCATGCTAGACCCAGACTCGTCTAAATTGTGCCCCAAACACATAACAGAGTTCCCTTCCGGAGGTTGCTTCTCGGTCCCACAAGGTAAAGTTGGTTATTGACATCTCCCTGGTACTCAGCACCTGGGGTGCCGATAGTTCTTCGGACCCAGCCTAATCGCCTCCATAATTGAGACCCAAATCCATAGCACTGTCCACTTCCTTGCATGCTTGCAATCTTCAATTTCCCTCTCTTGTCTTCTAAAACCTCAGTCTATCATCAACAGCAGTAAGGCATTTCCGATCATCAAAAATAAATTCAAAAGGTGTATGGATATCACTTTTGGCATCCATTGGCTCCACTGAGAAGTGAACTGGAATAGATATCAAAATACCCTACATGGAGGAGCAACAACAGGAGAAAAAAGTGAAGGGGTCAAGACCTCTACTTGTGGCAATAACCCAAACCTAATTCCTCCTTTTCTTGTTTAGGGCCATGAAGTCAACCACTGCTAAACACATATTCACTAGTTAAAGGCTTTGCAGAATTGGAGAAAGGTCTCAAGTGTAATGTTGGAGATCCGGCATATGGACAAAGTGACCTATGTCCAGGCTGGAGCTTTACTGTATCTGGCACATGGTAGAAAAATATACCAGCCTCCTGTTACTGATTCAGAAGAAGAAGAGATCTGCATACATCAGGCAACACGTAGTGACTGTGTGAGAAGATCTAAGAGCATTGTGAAGTTTTTATTTCACTTGCAATACTATTTATTCTCAGTCCATTGTTTGTGATGGTGTAAGCAGATGCTATATTTTGCTATAAATGGACAGTATACAAAAATTCACTTGGATATCAGAAAAATACTTTTAATCCCTTCCCAACATCTGCCAAACATGTATGGCTCATGTTGGGTGGGGTGTATGGAGTGGGCTCTGAAACTTACCCAACCTAACACATGGTGGGTGCTGGCTGTAGCACACAGACGATATCCGCCTCTTTTGAGCTTTGGTGCTAGCTACAATCGCTGCTGACAGCTCTTTAAATTTGTTTTTTTAGAAAATATTGTGACGCCCCCGGTGGTAAATGTCCCCACAGTGACACGATTCTTGGGTGCTGATGGTTTGCCATTACAGCGGGAGCCTGCTGATTGCCCCTACCGTTGCCATCTTGGTACTCCGGTGAAGCCCAGCCACAAGCTGGGCTTCTTTGGAGAACTTCATTTTCACTGTATACTGCACATGATAACAGGTTCAAGTCACAGGTTCAAAGGGACTAAATAATAAAGTTCAAAATGAAAAAAAATAAATAAACATAAAATTTGTAATCGCTCCATTTTTCTAATTGGAAAATTAATACAGAATAAAATAAACATTTTTGACATCTGATCTATCAAAAATCACGAACCCTTAAGTTAAACGACATGCAAAAAAAAACCAATATGGAAAACCAGAATTGCCATTTTTGATTGTCACTCATTCACAAAAAATTCAATAAAAAGTCATCAAAACATTGAATGTACTCCAAAATGGTCAAACTAAAAATGCCAGCTCGTCAAGCAAATAACAAGCCTTATCACAGCTCCATCAACAGAAAAATAGAGACGTTGCAGAGCTCCGAAAATCCCACAAAAAAAACAATCCCCCATATGATTGTGTTAAAGTTCATATGACTTTTGGAAGAAGGGGAGGAAAAAAAGTGAAAGTGCAAACACTAAAATTTGCTGTAGCAGGAAGGGGTTAAATGCCCGATCTGTCTGTGCTCAAGCTGAAAGTATAAGGAAGTATTTACCTTATAATTACATGCATGAGCTGCAAACTAGAAGCCTCCAGCTGGGCTAAAAAGTAAAATCCCAGCAGGCTATGGAAGCTAAAAAGAGGCAAATATATACAAAGCACATAAATAATGCATGTGAGCCCTACTTAACAAAAGCCAATGCAGTGCACAGCTTAAGGGTCCACTAAAGCATTGCAACCGGAAACAGCAAGGCAAGGGTTAACACTTCTAACTACAATGCAAAGACTCTGTAGGGTTAATACGTACGGCATATGGGGCTTCTATGCTTCTATTAAAAGGCACGGGTCTCCATTAGAGGATTAGCACATGGTTATGGGCTCAGGGCAAAGATTAAAAGGGGTTTTCCAAGATTATGATACTGATGACCTATCCATAGGAAAGGTCATCTATATCAGGTTGGAAGTCTTGCGCACAGCTAGATGATCATGGGGGTTGGGTGGTATTGAACTCCCACCAACCTAAGGATACTTCATCAATATTGTAAGGCTGGAAACTCCTTTAAATTTTCTGTGTGGTATTTTGTGTAAATGACTTTTCAGACAGTGCCATGCAATGCTCCTCTGGTTTGGCACTCTCCGCAATGAGAAACATTCCCATTTAGACCCTCTGTCAGAGGCCTCTAACCAAGCCAAATTAGATCTTTTGCTTTGCACTGAGGAGGAGCAACACCCTGAAACATGTATCTGCAAATAGACTTTCTGGTTTGGCTTCTTATGCTAAGTCATCCATGTGGCAAGGCTCATTAAAAAATGGTTGATATTGACTTTTAAGATTGCTACTTTTAATAGGTGGCACTATAGTTAAAGTCCTCTTACTTTTAAAGAGGCTATTTGCATACTTAAATTCTCAGTGGAGCATTACAAAGCCTATAAGTATCCTTATACTGGCTTGGCACTCTCCATAAGGAGAAAAATTCCCCCCTTAGACCCTCAGTCAGAGGTATTTCAGCTAGCCAAAAAAGATCTCATGCTTTACACTGAGGAGAAGCAAAACCCCGAAACACAAATCTGTAATTCGATTTTTTGATTTGACTTCTTACTTAAGTCAAGTAGCAAGGCTCGTTAAAGAATCGACATTGACTTTAAGGATTGCCGAATCCAATAGATGGCACTAGAGTCCAAATCCTCTTCCTTCTGAAGAGATAATTTTCATACATGACCTTGGTGTGGCACTTTGGCTATCTGTCAATTTAAGGAAAACTCCCATATAGCCCCTTTACTGCACCCTTGATGTATTATTTTGTGGCATACATCGGAGCCTTCTGTTGGCGGTGTACGTTGAAAGTAGAGATAGGCAGTCCGTATCTTTCAAGTGATCGGGATTATTTGGCTCCACTCACTAAAAAGAGATGGCTCTTTTGATCCCAAAAAGATGCCTAATAAATGTGTTCATGAGCAGGTGAACACATACTTATGGTACAATCACCATAGTAGGATGCTGTCGAAACATCGCGTATTTTTTTTCATTTTCATGGCTCAACGATATAAAATTCTTTGAAGTACCTGAGGGTTCAAGGTGCTCACCACACCTCTAGATATGTTCCTTGATGGGTTTAGTTAGTTTCCAATTGTGGTCACTTGGGGGTCTTCAACTGTTTAGGCACATCAGGGGCTCTCCAAATGTAACATGGCGTCAGCTATGTATTCCCGCCAATTTTGCACTTCAAATGTCACGACTCTGTTGTCAGATTACCCATGCTAATGGCTAATTTCCTGTTCCTAACGCTAGAGGCACCATAGCTACCCGTACTCCCCGGATTACTTCTGATGGTGAAAATGCCGGGGCCATGTTCTTGCTGAACTCCTGAAACAACCATGTATCTGTTCCCATCCCTCACCCAGGGAAGTGGGGAGTAATAGTATATGAATATGCACAACCAGACAAACAAGAGAGGATAAAGGAAAAGTACCAATCATACAAAAATGCACTCAGGAACAACAGAGGACAAAAGAAATGTAAACCAAATAGGAGAGGAAGAGGATTTGCAAACAGTTCAAAAAGTCCAAGCAACAGTCATAGAACAATATTCCAAACGCCTCTACCAATAACCAACTCCTGCACTCCACACCAGGCAGTATAAGACTAATGGCAGATTGCCATTGGTGAGTATATGTAGCAGTGGGGAGTGTCCAATACTGCACGGCTGAGATCATCCAAGCTTGGAGGTTTCAGAGAATCTAAGCTGAACAGTTTAACCCTTGCACTGCTAAGAGAAACCTGCAACGTTTAATATGAAGGAGGCGTGCTTCTATTCAGTACAGGAAGATGTGAAATCAGATGCTGCGGTCTTCTGGTCTCTCTCTGTCGATGTAAACCCGTGACATAAAAACTTGACCAGTACTTCATCCCTTCCGAGCCCTGCATTGCACCCAAACAGTATTTTTCCAACACATATGGTTTATCAGCACTTTTGAAAATGTAAAATTTGGGGCTAAAGCAAATTTTTTTTGTAGAAAAAAGGAACTTTTCCATTTTTTTCTTCCACATTTCTTTAATTCCGGTGAAGCCCCTAAAGGGTTAATAAATGAGCAAATTTTATTGGAAAAATTAGAAATTGCTGATAAACTTTTAACTCTACTAACTTTATACCAAAAAAGAATACGTTTACAAAATGATGCAGATGTAAAGTAGACATGTGGTAAATGTTATTAATGAACTATTATGTGTGATATAACTATCCAGTTTAAGGGGATAAAAGTTCAAAGTTTGAAAATTGCAAAATGTTCAAACTTTGCTGTCAAATTTTAGATATTTTCATAAATCACATCAATCAAAATTTACCACTAACATGAAGTACAATGTGTCACGAAAAAAACAATCTTAGAATCACTGGGATATGCTGAAGCGTTATAATCTCATAAAGTGACACTGGTCACTATTGAAAGAATTGGCCTGGTCAGGAAGGTGACAAAAAGGTTGTGGGTGAAAGGGTTAAAAATCCATAAGCTTACGCATTTTAGGTTAGCAGCCCTTATTCACATCTATGAATATGGTTTGCTAACCCAAATCGTGTATTATGGATCTTTACTTTAACATTTTCCCATTGGTGCTGGAGCCCAGTCTTAATGGATCTTTCTTCCAATTCTGACCTGGATACCAGCCTGTCGTGTTCCTGCCCTCCCTGCGCCGCACCCTGACCAAACAAGGTCTACCAGGGTTCCTATGTGAATACAAGTGGTTTTCACACTGAATTGTCCTCCCTGGAAGGTTAGCTGATTATCATTTTTTTCCTTCCCTATGCATTAGATTTCTGTCCATTTCCTTCTTCTGTCCCAAATAATGACATTTTGCCTTTCATGGAACTGACATCACCTTCTGCCCCAGTGACTACAGGAGCAGACCTAGCTGTATTAACCCTGGCCAACGATTAATAGAGGAACCTAGGAGAGAATGGCGCCACCTAGTGGTATACATAGAGGCCAAGCAGGAAAGGTCGAACTGGGCCTCTAATTGGGATGTTAGGTTTTGCCTTGTAGAATGGAAAGGCCAAGTGTTTTTTTCTCCCTCCACCACAATCCTTTGCAGGAAGTGCTTCCTCTGGGGAGTGGAGTCCAGCATAGATTCTCACCAATCAGCAAAAAAAAACTTACCAATCTTTGCTCACCTCTCCTCCACTGCCGCCAGCTGCCTCTGTGCCTTAGTGCGGTAACCCAAAGCACTTAGTGATGTCACTCTCCTGGGCCGAATAGCTCAGCTTAGGCGGAGTGATGCTGACTTACTGTAGCCCTAGTTGGCATTAACACTACCTTGGACTGCATCCTGACATATACAGCTCTGCTATCTCTGTCATAACTTTGCCCGATGTTGATGCAAAATCAGCAGTGTAATTTCCAATGTGCCAACTCTGCTTTGGACTCTGTTACAAACTCAGCTCCGCTCTATCGCTAAATTATTCTTCTGTTTCGCTAAGCCAGTACAGTCTCTGAACCTTTTGTGCAACTCAGCTCTGTTTCACCGATTCTTTGTGGATTTCAACTCTGTTTACCCCTGTCGCCATAATCGCTGCTCTGCTTCATCTGATCCATAGTTCCAGTTTACTCTTCCTTTTGACATATTACCATCAAAGCCTCCATTGTTCCATCTCGATCTCTCTGCTGCACCATCGCCATAAGTCCCTGCTGCTTAACAGTTGCTCCTCCAGACCAAGCTCTTCAATGATCCATCTCAGCAGGATCCATCTCTAAAAAGACCTCATGGGTTCCCTTGGTACATGGACACTACCTCCTAGATGAGTCTAGATGAAGTCTTCTTGCTTTCTCTACTGGTGCCCACCTTATCTTTAGACTGTGTTCAAACTATGCATTCACAACAGGTTTTTTTCTTTCCTTCCATTTTCCAAAAATTCAACATTTTCCAAAAATCCAACAAAATCACTGGGTCTTGCCACGTTTTTAGAAGATCCCTGCAAAAACTACATTATGCGAAGACAGCCATAGTCTCCAACCCCTCGCTTGGCGAAAGTAGTGGGCATTCATGTTCTGCAGTAAGGTGCAATCTTTTTTATGTGATGTTATTGCGTTTCAATTTTCTTTTTAGGTTTTATTATTTCATTTTATCTTATAGATTTACCTGGTATTAAGCTTTGATTTTCCCCTTTAAGACCGGAAGCTTATACATAATAGAAAAGTTATACTGGAATAAGTATAGCGGAGATTTTCGAGGATCCTTTACAGCTGAGCAGTCATTGCAGCAGGGTGTTATATGCTAACATCATAGGGCGAGATGGTATTCTGTACCTTCATGTATGATTCATCCGACTCCATAAAAATGTATGACAACCTATGTAATAAAAATCACCGCAACTATATGGTCAGGCACTGCCATCTACTGTACGGACGCAATATCCTGCAGCACGCTCGGCTTTATGGATTATTAGTGCTCTGTAGCTGAATCCTTCATTTTATGCTGCCCTAAAATAGGCTAATAGTATCGCATAATGGCTAAACACTCAGCAATTCTGCTCTAATATGGAAAATATAATTATACATTAAAAGGATTGTCCACTTTCGGGAACTGTTTTTCTTATATGCATGTATTTTGAGGCTAGAAATAATTTTTGCAGTTGAGTTTTATTAAAAGTTTGCAGCCTTTGGTATTTACAGTCTTTGCATCATTCAACTTTGATGTGGTCCGTGGCTATAAATCAGAGGAGAAGAGCCGAAAGACAGATAAGAGTTACAAAATCTCATTTAAAGACGACCTTTCACTGAATTTTTTTACATAAACTGAGTATCTTGTCTAGTTGCCAGTGTTCCGCTGATTCCGGAACAGTTTTTCTTTTTCTTCTCTGCCCCTCCATTCCAAAGTTATGCCCCCCGGTAATATTGGTGCAGATTGTCTCTTCAGCTGGGCGTAAACCATAGAACTTCTCTGTGGGCGTGGCCATGTTTTGATTGGCCATTTTTAGAGGAGACAAAGCAAATGTCCACAGAAAAGATCTGTAGTACACGCCCAGTCGGCTGAAGAGGTAATCTACACTATTATTACCGAAGAGCATAACTTCTGAATGGGGGGACGCAAAATAAAAAGGAAAACTGTTCCAGAATCTGTGGAGCAGCGAAAATCAGAAGAGGTACTCAGCTTAAATTTAAAAAAAATAGTGAAAAGTTCTTTTTAAAATTGTCACAATAAGCTTACTAATGGATTCTCAGTTAACTCATTCTGCAGCTTACTGTAGTTATATGTTGTTTCCTGCCACTTGAAATTCATTCTAATATCACCAGGATAAATCATCACTTTATAATGAGTTTGGGTTCAAATCTCTACCAATCACCTGAACAAAGGAGCAGAGTGTCTTTGACTTTTTTTCGGGCATAGTGGTACACCATGGTCCTCTTTTTCCAGAAAAAAGGAGGGGGGGCAAATACACGAACCCAAGGAGCAAATTATAATCAGTGTATGGTGGTATTATTTTACAGCAGGGTAATATTGATGGAACTGTATGGCAGCATTATGTGGTCAGGGAGGGATTATTACTTGGATGTTACAAGTTTTGTGGCATATAGGTTTTCTCAATATGTTTCTCAGTTTTAATAGTAATATGTGATAAATCGGGTAATAGAAGAGGAGGAAATAAATGGAGGAAGTACTGGGGTATTTTTGTATTTCTTTGTGTGTATTTTCTGTGTGTAGTGTGCCTATAAGTATAGACATGGCTTGAGTACTTGCTCGATTGATCCAACTTTTATCACTTGCCTATTTAAGATATAGTAATGCCTATAACATATGGAAATAGGGGGTCATGGATTTTACTTGTGTGGTACATTATGGATGATTAATTGATCAGTAGAATGGGCAGAGGGGGGAGGCTCCTGCTGCAGTCAGTACTCAAACCGCCATACACAAGGCATGGCTGATTCTTTATAGATTTTTTAGTTCTATTTGTTATATGAGACAAAAGGAAATATAGAAATGGAGGAAATAAAGGGAGGAAGTGCTGGAATATGTTTGTCACTTCTAGCACATTTTCTGTGTTTACTGTGCCTTTAAGAGTAGACATGTTCTGTATAGGGGCTGTAGTATTTGCCAGATTTATCCAACTTTTATTACTTCTCTGCAATACCCCTTTAAGAAGTACCAACGCAGATAACATATGTTAACATGGGGTCATGGTTCATACTTGGTGGTGTGGTAAATTATGGGTGATTAATGTATCAGGAAACACGCTGGAGGGGAGAGGCTCCTGCTGCAGTCAGTTCTCTTATAGCTACACACAAGATTGTGAGGAAAAGGTGGAGGACATGGTTGGACTTTTGAAAGAGGGAAAATTTGTTTATATATGTATCAGTTTTATTTGTAATCTGGACAAAAAATAATCATAGATATGGAGGAAATGAAGGGAGAAAAAGAAGAAATAATTTTATAAAATTGGGTGCATTTTCTGTGTTTAGTGTGCCTTTAAAGAGAACCTGTCAGCAGGATTTAGACACTTCATTAAAGACACGTCTGTAATGGCATTTTGAAGCTGACTCAATTGATATCTATTTTTAAGAAATCCGTTTTGTCGTTCTTCTGTAATCAGCAATAGAAGATTTATGCTAACGAGGCGCAAGTGCAGTGGGACTGGATGCTGCACCCGGTCATCTCCTGCCAGTCTGGGTATCATCTGCCTGCCTCCGGTCAATAACAGATAGGTCACTGCTTTTTCAATGAGCTACCTTCTTTTGTAGAAAACTTACGCAAGTGCAGACACTATAATGGGCAGTAATGTAAGCTAAGAAAGCAGGAGAAGACAAAGTGCAATACCCCACCTCACTGCACTTGCGCTTCACCTCACTGCACTTGCGCTTCACCTCACTGCACTTGCGCTTCATTAGCATAAAACTTCCACTGCTGATTATAGAAGAACGACATAACCGATTTCTTCAAAAAAGGTTTCAATTTAATCAGCTACAAAGCACCATTACAGTCAGTTAGTTGAGTCCAAAATCGTGCTGACCGGTCCTTTTAAGACTAGACATGCTCTTGACATGGGGCTGTAATACCTTACCAATTTATTTCTCTTTTTTTACCTGTAGGCGATAATCCTTTAAGAAATAGTAATGTCTATAGCAGGTCATGGCTTCTACCTGGGCGGTAGATTCTGGGTGATTAATGGATCGCTATATTATATTATGTCATATACCCATGTGTTTTCAGTTATGGTGAATGGCAGTGTAGGTTTCCAGCGCAGCCTCTTCTGTCTGTACATCGTTAGCCATAACTTCAATGTTAAAGGAATGAAATCCAGACCTCTCCCTGGTGGATACTACTTAAATTGTTGCAGACGGTGCAGTATGTGCCGCTGCTATAGAGAGATATTTCCAGCCGTGGATGGCACGCCGGCTGCTCTTTATATCGTCTTTCATTACATAAGCCCTGGATTATATTTATAGCCATGATAAAGTGTATCGATCGTGTCTATTTGCTTACCTTGCATTTCCTCCTTGGTCCTAAGTTCGCGTGCACTGAAGCATGACTTTATTCTGAGAGGTCCATGTATCTCAAAAGCCGCGCTAATAATATTCTTACTGCATTTACGCCAATCGGTAATTGTATTCGCCACTAGTCGTATATTAGTGGCGAGTCTCCGATAAACAGGAGAGGTATTTCAATATCAAATACTGATGGCAGATTCTCTGGATATGATACACATATCTGATAGGACAGGGTCTGGGAGGGAAGGAAACTCACATTTTTTCAGTAAGTGATATCTCATATCCCTTCCTCGGACATCTAGAAGAAAAAAATACTTTTTTTACAATTTTTTTTTCCAATTGACCCAGTCATATCCACAATGCAAAAACCCTAATATTCTAGTTGTTGTACTACTTGTTTCAAGTCATGATGAGTTACATGCATGGATCTGTCACCAGATTTTGTAATATAAACAGAATATATAAAAAACTGATGAGGCTGGTGTACTTATAATGTAAACATATATTTAAAAAAAAGAACTGATGAGGCTGGTGTACTTATAATGTAAACATTATATATATATATATATATAAAAAGAACTGATGAGGCTGGTGTACTTATAATGTAAACATATATTTAAAAAAATTGATGAGGCTGGTGTACTTATAATGTAAATATATATTTTTTTTAAATAATAACTGATGAGGCTGGTGTACTTACAGTGTAAATATATATATAAAAAAAAGAACTGATGAGGCTGGTGTACTTATAATGTGAATATATTATAAAAAAAAATAACTGATGAGGCTGGTGTACTTATAATGTAGATATATTTATTTAAAAAAAAAGAACTGATGAGGCTGGTGTACTTATAATGTAAACATATATATATATAGAAAGAACTGATGAGGCTGGTGTACTTATAATGTAAACATATATTTAAAAAAAATTGATGAGGCTGGTGTACTTATAATGTAAATATATTTTTTTTAAAATAATAACTGATGAGACTGGTGTACTTACAGTGTAAATATATTTTTAAAAAAATGAACTGATGAGGCTGGTGTACTTATAATGTAGATATATTTATTTTAAAAAAGAACTGATGAGGCTGGTGTACTTATAATGTGAATATAGTAAAAAAAAATAACTGATGAGGTTGGTGTACTTATAATGTAGATATATATTTTTTAAATAACTGATGAGGCTGGTGTACTTATAATGTAAATATTTTTTTTTAAAAAGAACTGATGAGGCTGGTGTAGTTATAATGTAAATATATTTTTTTAAATAGAACTGATGAGGCTTCGTGTACTTATAACGTAAATATATTTTTTAAAAACTGATGAGGCTGGTGTACTTATAATGTAACTATATATGAAAAAATGATGAGGCTGGTGTACTTACCATGTAAATATATTAAACAAATTGAACTGATGATGCTGGAGTATAAATCCATGTCTGATTGGCTGTATAATTCTGTTATAATAATAAGCATTTTATTAATTCAGATTATGAGAGACATAGATCATGGGTCCATGTGTATTTAGCTTTCACCCACCCACCCAGCCTGATTGACAGCTGCAGCTGGTATTCCGCAGTGTGAGGTTTCAGCAGCAGCAGGCAGGAGGGCCACTTGAGGAACAGTTAACCAGGCTAAGGTGGGTGGAAATTCATCAACAAGAAGAAACACTGAAGACCTCTCAGACTATATGAGAGAAGATTCAGCAGCAGGAAGAAAGTACTTAAAGGAGCTGTCAATTAGGCACATGGTGAATGAATATTTAGCAGCAGGGAGGAGGGACACTGAGGACCTCTCAATTAGGCTAGGTGAAGTAAGCTCAAAAACAATAAGGAGGAAAAATTTGAGGGGCTGTCAATCAGATTAGGAGGGCAGGATTCAACAGCAGCGGCAAAAGGAAAGATTCTGTGGAGCTGTCAAGTCAAGCTATTTTAATAGAGATTCAGCAGCAGCAGTGAAGAGGGCCACTGAGGAACTGTCAATCAGACTAAGGTTGGTGGAGATTCAGCAACATAAAGGATGAACACTGGAGCTGTCAGTCAGACTGTATGGGACATGCTTAAGTAGCAGGGAGAAAGTATATAAAGGACCTATCAAATAGGCACAAGATGATTGATTGTTTAGCAGCGGAGAGGCGGAACACTGAGGGGCTGTCAATCAGGTGAGGTGGACTGGATTGCACAGAAGCAGCAAAGAGGAAGGATTCTGAGGAGCTGTCAATCAAGCTACATCAGCAGAGATTCAGCAGCTGCAGTGAGGAGGGCCACTGATGATCTGTCAATTAGGCTAGGTGAGTGGAAGTTCAGCAGCAAGACAGAGGGACACTGAAGAGCTGTTTATCTGGCAGGGTGGATGGACACTTAGCAGCAGCAGGTAGGAGGGCACTGAGAACCTGTAAATCATGCTCGGTGGAATTATTAGGGAAGAACGCTGAGGAACTGTCAGTCAGGCTAGGTGGAAGTGTGACACCCGCTAGAGCCGTGGGGAACTCGGTCCGGGTCGGACAGTTCTTTAAGGGTACTCACGGGGCCGTGACCCGGTCCGTGGCCCTGGGCATGCAATAAAAAAAAAAATGAGGGAAAAAGTTTATAGGGGATGTCAGGATCCCGTCTGGGTTGGAGCCGATGTTACTGTAAACACTAGGGGAAGCAGAGGCAGGTAACGTAGTCAGGTGGCAGCCGGAGGTCGGTACACAGGAAAGGCAGTTCGGTAGCAGAGGAGCAGGCAGATAACGTAGTCAGGTGGGCAGCCGGAGGTCGGTACACAGGAAAGGCAGTTCGGTAGCAGAGGAGCAGGCAGATAACGTAGTCAGGTGGCAGGCCGAGGTCAGTTCACAGGAGAGCAGTGTTTGTAGCAGCAGGAACAGCAGGAGAAAGAGCTTGACTAAAGGCTGGAAGCACAATAATCTCGCAATGACACACCCACAGGGCCAGGTTTATATAGGGCGTGTAATTGGCAATCAGAGGCCAAACGAGAGAGCACTGGGTGAAGCCGATCAGGAACAACAGTCAATGGTATCCGGGTTCAGCAAGGAACTTTGTAGCCAGCAGAATAGCTCAGATGGTAGAGCTGCTGGCCGGTGGACAAGAGACACTGGGTTCGATCCCTGACAGTACTTCCCTCCTTCCAGGATGGCCTCTGGACATCTCAGGAGCTGGCCTATCTGGGTATCTCTGATGGAAGGCTCTTGTAAGTCCAGGAGCATGGACGTTGTCCTTTGGTTCCCATGAATTTTCCTCTGGTCCATAACCTTCCCACTGCACCAGATACTGCAGTTTACCTCTGAATTTTCGGGAGTCCAGAATCTTATTCACAATGTATTCTTCTTCACCATGGATCCTTTCTGGTGGAGGAGGTGGCTGAATTCTTCCTGGAAACGGGTTTTCACAGAAGGGTTTGAGCAAGGATATGTGAAACACTGGATGAATCCTCAGATTGTTGGGAAGTTTTAAACGAAAAGCAACCTGGTTAATTTTTGCAGAAATTTGAAAAGGTCCAATGAATTTCTGACCCAATTTGGAGGATGGCACATGTGTCTTAAGGTTTTTAGTGGACAGCCAAACTTTGTCTCCAACCTGAAGAGCAGGGGGCACTCTCCGATGTTTATCTGCTGCTTCCTTATATTCTTCCTGGGTCTTGAGCAATATCTCTGATAATTCCTTCTGGGATTCCTGTAATTTTGTAAGCCTGTCATTAACAGCAGGAATGGGAGTGTTCACTGGCAGATTAGGGATAAATACTGGATGTACTCCATAATTAGCAAAAAATATGGTTTGAGATGTAGCGCTATGTATGGAGTTGTTGTAGGCAAACTCTGCTGTTGGTAAATAGTCCACCCAGTAATCCTGAAGATAGGAAATGAAGCAACGGAGGTATTGCTCCAAAGTCTGGTTCGTTCTCTCCGTCTGGCCATTGGACTGAGGATGGAAAGCGGTAGAAAGATTCACCGTGACTCCCAAGGCTGTACAGAAACTCTTCCAAAATTTTGACGTAAACTGAACGCCTCTGTCAGACACCACGCTGTCAGGAATTCCATGTAACCTGAATACTTCTTTGATCATCAGTTCTGCAGTTTTTTCAGCAGTAGGAATTCCTTCAGTTGGAATAAAGTGGGCCATTTTTGTGAGTCGGTCCACTATGACAAGGATGACGGTCATCTGTTTGGAAGGGGGTAGTTCCACAATAAAATCCATGGAAATAGATCCCCAAGGCCGGGATGGAACTGGGAGTGGTTGCAAGAGTCCTAGAGGAGACGATCGTGGGGTCTTGTTTCGTGCGCATGTTAAACAGGTTGAAACATATTTCCTCACGTCCTTCCTACAATTAGGCCACCAAAAGAAACAAAGTAGTAAGTCTTGTGTTTTTGCAACTCCAGGATGTCCTGCCAGTTTAGAATCATGGACACTTTTGAGGACTTCAAGGCGAGAAGATTCAGGTACATATATTTGGTGTTTCTGCATCCAAAACCCCTCTTTGAATGAAAGATCGACGTCTTCCGAAGGATGGTTAAGGAAAGAGTCCTCTTGATATCCATCTTTAATTCTATTACATAGTCCTCTAGAGTGCAATATTCCCAAAAAATTTTTAGGGCCTAGAATTGTATCGTCATTACTAGACCTCTCCTGAGGTTCCGAACACATCCTGGACAGGGCGTCAGCCTTTCCATTTCTTGAACCAGGCCGGTAAGAGATTATAAAATTGAATCTTGAGAAAAATAAGGCCCATCGTGCTTGTCTTGCAGACAATCTTTTTGCTGTACGGAGGAATTCAAGATTCTTGTGGTCCGTGAGGACAGTCACAGGGTGATTGGCACCTTCCAGAAGATGTCTCCACTCGGAGAAGGCAACTTTAATGGCTAACAGTTCTTTATTACCAATGTCGTAGTTCTTTTCTGCAGATGACATGGTGTGGGAAAGAAACGCACATGGGTGAAGTTGCATCTTGTCCCCAACTCGCTGAGACAGAATGGCTCCCACTGCAGAGTCCGAGGCATCCACTTCGACAGTAAATGGCAATTCAGGATTTGGGTGTACTAACAATGGAGCAGAAGTAAAAAGGAGTTTTCAACTTGTCAAAAGCCTCCTGTGCCTCCGGAGACCAGAAAAATGCTTTGGTCTTTTTTGTTAGTGTAGTAATTGGTAGTATGATCCGTGAAAAGTTCTTTATAAATTTTCGGTAAAAATTTGCAAATCCTATGAAACGCTGGACGTCTTTTAAATTTCTTGGAACAGGCCAGTCCACTACAGCATTGATTTTGCCGGGATCCATGCTCAGACCTTCTGGGAGATGATATATCCCAGAAATTGGATACTGGTTTGTTCAAACTCACATTTTTCAAGTTTAATGTAGAGATGGTTCTCCTGTAGTCGTTCCAAGACTAACTGGACGTGCCTGCGATGCTCTTCCAAGGTGTCTGAAAATATAAGAATGTCATCGAGATAAGCCACAACGAATTGGTCCAAGAAATCTCGAAATATATCATTAATAAAATGTTGAAAGGTGGCTGGGGCATTGCTAAGGCCAAAGGTCATAACAAGAGATTCAAAATGTCCATATCTCGTTCTGAAGGCGGTCTTCCACTCATCTCCTGGGCGAATCCGTATGAGGTTGTAAGCCCCTCTAAGATCCAGCTTCGTAAAGATTTTCGCAGAACGGAGTCTCTCAAATAGTTCAGGAATCAAGGGTAGCGTGTAGCGATTCTTGACAGTGATATTATTCATCTCTCTGTAGTCAATACATGGCCGCAGAGTGGAGTCTTTCTTTTCAACAAAGAACAGGGGTGCCCCAGCTGGAGATGTGGAAGGTCGAATAAAGCCTTTCTCTAAATTTTCATCCAGGAACTTTCTTAATACCTTCAATTCAGGTTCGGAAAGATTGTAAATCCGTCCAAATGGAATGGTTGCTCCTGGCAGCAATTCAATGGGACAGTCGTAAGGACGGTGAGGAGGTAATTGATCTGCTTTCTTCTTACTGCAGACATCAGAGAACTGCTGATATTGAGGTGGTAGTTTCTCTTCCTTCTCATGCGAAATCTCAGAGATTTGGACTTGTTGGAGAACAGGGGGTTCCTTATGACAATTATTCTTACAGTAGTCAGATGGAAAGGTGATGGTCCTTGATGCCCAGTTGATAGAAGGGTTATGGACTGAAAACCAGGGGATCCCTAGAATAACCGGAAATTTCGGAGATGAAATAAGGTGGAAACTGACAGCTTCATGATGATCCGGGTTGATACAAATCTCCAGTTCGATTGTCTCATGCGTGACAGGTCCAGAAGACAAAGGGGATCCATCCACAGTTTCCATTTCAATTGGTGTGGATTTGGTCCTACTGGAAATATTATTATCACGTGTAAATTTTAAGTCCATAAAATTTCCTCCTGCTCCCGAATCCAACAGGGCAGAGCATTGTATTTTTTGGGTGCCCATTACAACCTGAATGGGGATTACAAAATGAGATGATGTGGTATGTATTTTGTCTATTTCTGGCGTTACTGATGAGATAGTCTGCAAGATGGAATCCGACTGCTGAGAAAGGTCCGTATTGCTGGCAGACCTGTTGTTGGTAAAGGCTATAGTCCTTTTGTTAGGACAGTTGATGGCATAGTGTCCAGGGTCCCCACAATAGAGGCAGAGATGTTCTGCACGTCGCCTCTCCTTCTCCTGTGCAGAGAGTGGTCTTCGGATGACGTCGATCTGCATCGGTTCAGACACGCCTTGCGTCTTTTCTTGGTGGTCTGATGCTGAAAATGAGAAGCCAGGGCTATTCCCAAGTGCTCGTAGTCTCTCCTTTCTCCTTTCAGTAAGTCTCTGGTCAATCCGGATACATAGTTGAATAAAGTCCTCCAACTGGTCAGGGGTCTCAACCCTGGCAAGCTCGTCTTTTACTGGTTCTGATAACCCTAGTCGAAATTGACTTCTCTGAGCCGCTGGATTCCAGGTGGTGTCGGCCACCCAGCGACGGAACTCCGATGTATATTCCGCAACAGAGCGACGTCCTTGGCGCAAATTATGTAATTTGGTTTCTGCTGTCGCACAGCGGTTTGGGTCATCAAAAACTTGATTCATAGCTGCGATGAAAGCGTCCAGGTCATTAAGGAGACCATAGTCCTTTTCTACATAAGGTGAAGCCCAAGCAAGAGCTTCATCCGTCAGGAGATTTATCATGAAAAAAACTTTCTTCCTCTCACTGGTAAAGGGAGCAGGTTGCATCTGGAAGTATATGCGGCATTGATTGAGGAATCCTCGGTACTGCTGGCGATCCCCACTGAACTTTGCAGGCAGCGGCAGCCGCGCGTTTGATTCGGACCCTGAATTGCGCACGTCCAGAAGTTGTTTTTGTAGCTCAATTACTTCCTGTTGTAGACCCGTGAAATCAGTTTGTAACTTGGAATATTTTCCTTGAGAATCAGTACAAAAACTTTGAAGCTCCGTAACTTGCCGCCTCAGGGTGTTCACAGCGGACTCCATTTTGGCGCGAGATTATTCTGTCAGGATCCCGTCTGGGTTGGAGCCGATGTTACTGTAAACACTAGGGAAGCAGAGGCAGGTAACGTAGTCAGGTGGCAGCCGGAGGTCGGTACACAGGAAAGGCAGTGTTTGTAGCAGAGGAGCAGGCAGATAACGTAGTCAGGTGACAGCCGGAGGTCGGTACACAGGAAAGGCAGTTCGGTAGCAGAGGAGCAGGCAGATAACGTAGTCAGGTGGCAGCCGGAGGTCGGTACACAGGAAAGGCAGTTCGGTAGCAGAGGAGCAGGCAGATAACGTAGTCAGGTGGCAGGCCGAGGTCAGTTCACAGGAGAGCAGTGTTTGTAGCAGCAGGAACAGCAGGAGAAAGAGCTTGACTAAAGGCTGGAAGCACAATAATCTCGCAATGACACACCCACAGGGCCAGGTTTATATAGGGCGTGTAATTGGCAATCAGAAGCCAAACGAGAGAGCACTGGGTGAAGCCGATCAGGAACAACAGTCAATGGTATCCGGGTTCAGCAAGGAACTTTGTAGCCAGCAGAATAGCTCAGATGGTAGAGCTGCTGGCCGGTGGACAAGAGACACTGGGTTCGATCCCTGACAGGGGAATAAGTTTGTGATGCCACCCGTGGTATTCGGCAATAGATGGCCGATTCTGCTATTCATGTCCATTGGGGCGGTTGATGCAGTAGAGCTAGCCCCAGAGCAGTTATAAGGTTATTAAAAGATGGTAACAGTTGTAGAGCAGGGTAGGTGACGCAGTAAATATATCCGAGGACACAGCAGGGTGCAGTCTTCTCACTTTACTCACGGTCTTTGGGTTACAAACACCAGCCGGGTGCTGTGTCCTCCGGGTTGGTGGTCCAGCCAGCTCTCGGGTAGCTTCTTCCTCAGGAGCTCCTTTCTTCACCACTGCTCCTCTCAACTCCTCACACTGCTCTCCCTCCAACTGTCCTTCCAACTGTCACACTCCTTCCCGCCTGAACTGAGGCTCCTCCCCCCTCCCTTGGGGTGGTGTGTGGTGTTGGATGCACATATGCAAGCACCGGGTAGTGCCCCCCTCCTTACCCGAGAGCTGAGTGCCACACCTCTGGCTGAGGTGCAGTACCTCTGTGGCGACTGGACCCTCAAGGGCGCTACAGAAGGAAATTCATCAGCAAAGCAAAATCACACTGAGAAGATGTCAGTGAGGCAGGGTGGAAGGAGATTCAGGAACAGGGAAGAAGAACACTGAGGAGCTGCACTAGGTCTAAGCGCTCATGGAGAAGTCCATGCAACATGGTCCTATCACAGACCACAATGCATGGGCTATCCGTGAGTCGCCTGACTTGAGCCTCAGGTCCGGTGTCTCGCTGCCAGTTTGTGCTTTGCAGTCCTTGATCAGACCATGTTGCATGGACAGCTGCATGAGCCCTTTGAGATCTATTTACTTACGTAGACTGTATTGTGAACTCTGGTGACAGATCCCCTTGTTGTAAACTCAGTTCAAGGGTTTTTCCCATCGTAGCCTTTTTATGTCTGAGACTGAAATAACTCCGTTCTGCTCCCACCGCTAAAGGTTGAGCTGAAGAAAAAGCGAAAAAGCATCTGAACTATCATGTTTCCATAAGTCACATTGAAACAAATGGGAGATACGGAAAATCTCATCCCAAGTTTAGTGGAAAGCGGAACTTTTCCTCTTATCTCCGGTAGTTTGCCTTTAAATGAACACAGATTCAATACTATCATGCATATTTCTTTGCTCATGGCAGGTAAATCATGAGATATAAGTGGAGGACAGAAGGTTTGGCAAATTCTCAAGACAAGAGACAAAAATGTCTCCAAAAGAATAATTATCTTTATGCTCCATAATGACCAAATAGCCATTTTTTTTATATTTTAACACAATATGGCGACATTGTACAGATAGAAATTTTCTGAATGTGTTTCAATACTTTCCCATCTGTGTACTGACCTTGGGAATGGTACAATAATGGGATAATCAGATAATTTTCGCTGCATATTAATTGGATATTTTAAAAAATTAATTCTCTTCTCTTTTCTTTTTTTCTCACTTAGCTGCATGTGGTTGTAATGACAATTAGGCTTTCTATAAAAAGACTGCTTGGTGTATTTAATCATTGCAAGATTAAAAGAAGAAAATGAATCTAATAATGGAGTTTATAGAATCCAAACTCCTGACTAATTAAAAATACGGCAGAGCAGGACTCCAGCAACATGACAATTAAAGGAGAACTCTCACAGAAAACATCCATTAATACAACATTAGACTTACAAAGATGAGCTGCAGCTTCTGATCCCAGCAGCTCAGCAAACACCATGACAGTAATTTCACATGGTTGTGTTTACATCAGTATTTTGCATCAGTATTTTTAAAGGGACTATGTCACGGTTAAGGGTCAGAAGATCTCGGCATGTAGCTACACATGCACCTGCACTGGCTGGATCTGCTTTGCTTTCCAGTTAGCCGTGCAGATTTTCCTTGCTTTGTTGTTGTAAGGGTTAAACAGTTCTGTTTGTCCTGAGTAATCTCAACTGTTCTGAGTTTGCCACTCCCCTCTGGTATAAATACTTAACTCTTAAGGGTATGCCACACTAAACAATATCGCTAACGGGATCGCTAAAAAACGTCACTATTTAGCGATCCCGTTAGCGATGTTGTTCAGTGCGGCAGCTTCCAGCGACGAGCTTCCTGCTGTGATCTCGCTCGTCGCTGGAATCGTTCCGGACCCTATTTTCTCGTCGGCGCTCCCGCTGGGTAAGTATCTTATCGCTGTGTGGCACCTTTTCTTAGCGATTTAGCGGTACTTTTGTACCGCTAAAGTCGTTAAGAAGATCGCTAACGGCGATAGCGTCGGGAACTATATCGCTAAATGCGGCAGCATTTAGCGATATAGAAACAATCCCGCTAGCGATCTCATTAGTATGCAACGCTAACGAGATCGCTAGCGGGATAGCTTAGTGTGGCAGTACCTTTAAGCTTGAGTAGTTGCCAGTGATAGCTTGCTATAACCTGGTTTGGAGCTGGAGGTGTGAGGTGTGTGAAGAGATGTCGTCAAGGAGTCGTCTCTGGAGATATCTGTTTGGAAGTTTATTTGAGTGTCTTCCTTTACCTTATCTCCTATTTGGTTAGCCTCATATTGTCCTTGCCCTTTCTGTAGTCTGGGGTGCGTTAGATGATCGCTGTTTCTTTTATACTTGTCTGTATCTTAATGTTGGAGCAGGACTAGCGTTCCTGCTGCCCTACGCACTAGTCATGGTCGTTTTCATGCTAATACAGGGATAGGAACGTGATTGTTGCCCGAGGCGAAAGAACCTGTCTAGGATCGCTAGGGAGCTTAGGGTTGCGCAGGTCAAGTTTCAGGAGTACCCCTTTTATTCTTTACCTTCCATCTTGCCGTGTGCTGTTTTGCTTCTGGAAAAAGACAGACAGAATGTCATAAGAAAATTAAATCTAAATCATAATGGGGGGCTTGTATGTCCCTTGTACATGACATTACTCAGTCACTATGTGGTGGTAATATGTGATCTGGTCATGGTGTGGTGGTATTTGTTCCTTGTATGTGGCATTATTACGTCAATATGTGGTGGCTATATGTGGTTCAGCCATGGTGTGACAATATTTGTCCTTTGTATGTGGTATTATTGATCATTTTAAAAAATATATGTCACACATTCCCTTAAAAAAATATATATATACAGTACAGACCAAAAGTTTGGACACACCTTCTCATTCAACGATTTTTCTGTATTTTCATGACTATGAAAATTGTAGAATCACACTGAAGGCATCAAAACTATGAATTAACACATGTGGAATTATACATTACACTTTACAAAAAAGTGTGAAACAACTGAAAATATGTCTTATATTCTAGGTTCATCAAAGTAGCCACCTTTTGCTTTGATTACTGCTTTGCATGCAGAAAAGGTGAACGGATGGACTCTACATGCCTGGTTCCCACCGTGAAGCATGGAGGAGGTGGTGCGATGATGTGGGGGTGCTTTGCTGGTGACACTGTTGGGGATTTATTCAAAATTGAAGGCATAGTGAACCAGCATGGCTACCGCAGCAACGTGCAGCAGCATGCTATTCCATCCGGTTTGCGTTTAGTTGGACCATCATTTATTTTTCAACAGGACAATGACCCCAAACACACCTCCAGGCTGTGTAAGGGCTATTTGACCAAGAAGGAGAGTGTTGGGGTGCTACGCCAGATGACCTGGCCTCCACAGTCACCAGACCTTAACTCAATCGAGATAGTTTGGGGTGAGCTGGACCGCTCACCGCTTCAATTTTGAATAAATACCCAACAGTGTCACCAGCAAAGCACCCCCACATCATCATACCACCTCCTCCATGCTTCACTGTGGGAACCAGGCATGTAGAGTCCATCTGTTCACCTTTTCTGCGTCGCACAAAGACGCGGTGGTTGGAACCAAAGATCTCAAATTTAGACTCGTCAGACCAAAGCACAGATTTCCACTGGTCTAATGTCCATTCCTTGTGTTCTTTAGCCCAAACAAGTCTCTTCTGCTTGTTGCCTCTCCTTAGCAGTGGTTTCCTAGCAGCTATTTTACCATGAAGGCCTGCTGCACAAAGTCTCCTCTTAACAGTTGTTGTAGAGATGTGTCTGCTGCTAGAACTCTGTGTGGCATTGACCTGGTCTCTAATCTGAGCTGCTGTAAACCTGCGATTTCTGAGGCTGGTGACTCGGATAAACTTATCCTCAGAAGCAGAGGTGACTCTTGGTCTTCCTTTCCTGGGGCGGTCCTCATGTGAGCCAGTTTCTTTTTAGTGCTTGATGGTTTTTGCAACTGCACTTGGGGACACTTTCAAAGTTTTCCCAATTTTTCGGACTGACTGACCTTCAATTTTGAAAATAATGATGGCCACTCGTTTTTCTTTATTTAGCTGCTTTTTCTTGCCATAATGCAAATTCTAACAGTCTATTCAGTAGGACTATCAGCTGTTTTTCTACCAGACTTCTGCACAACACAACTGATGGTCCCAACCCCATTTATAAGGCCAGAGATCCCACTTATTAAACCTGACAGGGCACACCAGTGAAGTGAAAACCATTCCCAGTGACTACCTCTTGAAGCTCATCAAGAGAATGCCAAGAGTGTGCAAAGCAGTCATCAAAGCAAAAGGTGGCTACTTTGAAGAACCTAGAATATAAGACATATTTTCAGTTGTTACACACTTTTTTGTTAAGTATATAATTCCACATGTGTTAATTCATAGTTTTGATGCCTTCAGTGTGAATTTACAATTTTCATAGTCATGAAAATACAGAAAAATCTTTAAATGAGAAGGTGTGTCCAAACTTTATATATATATAAAGAGTATTGGATATTTTAAGAAATGTTTAATAGGTTAGAGTAGAGTAGGGTCCGACCAAAAGAGTTTACCTTATCGTGTGGTGGTGGCTTAAAAAATCTTTTGGCCAAAAGAGCTGCTGGCTATGTGTGAGATTTGGTGTTCAATGGGAACTGTTAATGTGTGATTGGTGAGGACATGGTGCAGAAGTGGAGTTTTTCCAAGTGTGGGCGGTGGGACTGTGGAAGGTCCGAGGGGTGGAGGCGGAGCAGAGGTGGAGCCTAGGTTAAGTCTCAAAGGGGCCCAAAAATTTTGCCAGTATGGAGCTGTGAAATTCCTTGTGGCTGCCCTGGGCATCACTGCTGCAGCCAAAACACTGAGACTGGAGCAGCGGCAGAGAGACAGCACTGAACTGGGAAGGTTGAATACCTGTTGTGTTAGTTATTTTTAAGGCATTTTCCAGCACTTGAGGTTCACTTTCCTGAAAGTGGAAAACCCCTTTAAAAACAGGAGAGGGTCAAATATACAAATGAAATACTGTTCTTTATAGTTCCAGGAGCAAAATATTGGCCCAAGTAGAGATGAGCAAATAAATTTGAGTGGAATTGAATTCCACTCAAAATTTTCAGAAATTGGCCAAAATACAGATATTGTACAATTCACTTGAACACTGATTTAGAACAATGGCGACCACTTGCCACCCTTTTTTTGAACCATAATGTGTCTTCAAACTGTTAAAAAAAATGCTGTATTCAGGTCACCTTTCTGGCCACTCAGTATCTTCTGATCCTCTCAAGTTGTGCCAGACTTACAGGTGTCATAGTGCCAGGAGGGTTCTGTACAGGCACACGGGGTCAACGGTGTCATGACATCACGATGTGCACCCTTGACCTCCCATGCACCCTCGCAGAACCCTCCTGGTTGCTATAAAACCTGGAAGTGTGGAGCAACATGAAAAGAATGAAGATTCCAATGCGAGTGACTGGAGATCAGGAAAATAATAATCTTTATTTCTATACTGCCAACATATTTCACAGCACTTTACAATTCAGAGGGGACTTATACAGACAATAAAGGCATTATAGAGTAACAAATATTTCAACAGATTGAAAGAAGAGTGAGGGCCCTGCTGCCCAAAAACTACAATCTGTGAAGAAATAGGGGAGACACGCAAAGGTAAATAGTAAAAAGTGCTTGTATTGTATGGTCCAGCCATCAATAAAATAAAGAAGGTAGTCACATAGCGCTGCATAAAGGGCGTGTTAACAGATGCTACAAGAATGGCTACCACTAGGAATTTCGGGGCCCCATACTGGCAAAATTTTTGTGACCCCCTTGAGACTCCATCCAGGCTCCACCCCATCCCCACCTCCACCTCTCCATCTGTCCACAGTCCCTCTGCTCTCTCTAGGAAAAACTCCACTTCTCACCAATCACACGTTAACAGTTTCCATCAACAGATCACACAAATAGCCTGCAGCTTTTGTTTTGGCCAAAATATTTTTTAAGCCGCCACCACGACAAGGTAGACTCTTTTGGCCAGGCCCTACTCTACTCTATTAAACATTTGTTAAAATAACCAATACAATTTAGGTATATTTTTGTTTATTTTTCAATTTTTAAAATTACCAATAATATCACATACAAGGGACAAATACCACCGCACCATGACCAGACACCATATTGCTACCACATAGTGACCTATAATACCACATACAAGGAACAAATACCACAACACCATGTCCCGACCATATATTACCACTACATGACCAAATCACATCACAAACAAGGGACAAATACCACCGCACCATATTCAGACAATGTATTACTGGCACATAGTGAGCAAATAATAGCACATACAAGGAACAAATACCGCCACACCATGGACGGACAACATATTACCACCACGTAGTGAGTGAATACTACAATACTGATCAGTAATAAAAAAAAAACACAATACTAATATCACCATAAGTGCCATTATACACAGGAGATCTGTACTCAGTATGCAGTGTCTGTGTACAGGTAATACAGTGATCACCGGTGACATAATACACAGGAGCTCTGTATATAGTGTCAGTGTACAGGTGATACAGTGATCACTGGTGACATTGTACACAGGACCGCTGTATATAGTATACAGTGTATAATGTCAGTGTACAGGTAACACACTGACTCACCAGTGACGTCTGTAGGTGAAGTCCTTCATCTTTGCTTTTCATCTTTCATCCAGCACAGACCACCATAACTTCTTCCAGCCAGGGCTCATCTCTGCAGGAAATAATACAGTTATCTAGAGCACCGCTTGCAGAACACATTAAATTTTTTCTCAAATTCTAAACTACAGCAGATGAAGAAAAAAAGGCGACAGTGTCACTCTGCACAGTAACAAGACCACCTCCTCCATTTAAAACAGTATCCTCAAAAATAAAATAAATACATCACTGCAGTAATAATATCCCTTAATTAGCCTCTACGGTAATAATATCCCCCATCCTGGCCCCCGTGTGTCTCATTCCTGGCTCCAACCATATGTTCTCCCATCCTGGCCCCATATGTTCTCCCATCCTGCCCCCATGTGATGTCCCATCCTGCCCCATCTGTCCCATGATCATGCCCCATCTGTCTCATGATCCTGCCTCATCTGTCTCCATCATATCCATCCTGCCCCATGATCCTACCCTGTCTGTCTCCATCCTGCCCCATGATCCTGCACCATCTGTCTCCATCCTGTCCCATATTCCTGCCCCCATGTCTCCCATCCTGCCCCGTGTCTCCCATCTGCACCCATGTCTCCCATCCTGCCCCGTGTCTCAATCCTGACCGTGTCTCCATCCTGCCCCGTGTCTCCAATCCTGCCCCCTGTCTCCATTCTGCCCCTTGTCTTCAATCCTGCCCCCTGTCTCCATTCTGCCCCAGTGTCTCCCATCCTGCCCTCCCCTGTGTCTCCATTCTGCCCCCGTGTCTCCATTCTGCCCAGGGCAGGATGGCGACATATGGTCCATGTGTCTTCATCCTGCCAGTGAAACATATTACGGCTTGCTCTTTCAATAAAAATAAAAAAAAACTTTCTCCTTACCTTGCTGCGCTCCTGAAGCGATGATCCATCCAGGCGTTTCAAGCACACACTCACTGGCGAATGACAATGACGTCATACGCCAGCGACGTGCGCGCTGATGTCAGCTGCCAGCCTCCTATTGGCTAGTGGCTTTAACTATTGCTGTGCTGGCCCGCACGGCAATAGAGTAACTGAACCTGTGTCTCGGACGCAGGTTCAGTTACTGCACCGGCAGAATCCTGCCGCTGGGGCCCGATGAGCAGAAGAGACGTGTCCTGATGCGGGCCCCCTCTGCTAATCGGGCCCCATACGCCAGTCTGTGCAGTAATGCCCTGATGGCTGCCCTGGCTACAGAGACCATATTTTGAAAAAAATTTTGTAAGGACAAAACGAGAACATTTGCATAAGTGAGGTGAGGCCATAGGCCAGTCTAAAGAAATGCAAATTTAGGACATGCTTAAAACAGTGGGTATTGGGAATTAAAAAAATTATACTTACTGTAGGTCATTAGCAGAACAGAGGACACGGTTTGGGTGGCATACTGAGATGAGGGAGGATATGTAGGGGGATGGAGAGCTTTGTGGGTGAGAGAGATAAGTTTATATTAGACTCTGTAGCGGATGGGAAACCAGTGCAATGACTGGCACATGGTAGAGGCATTGGTGTAGCGGTTGGAGAGGAATGTGATTCTGGTTGCTACATTCAGGATGGAGGGGAGAGGGGAAAGTTTAATAAGAGTAAGTCCGATTAGTAGACATTTTCAATAGTCCAGACGAGAATTAATAAGAGTAAGGCCGGGATCACACTTGCGAGCAGGACTGAAGCGTGCGGCTGCATAGAAATACATGCAGCCGCTTGCTCCGGTCCGAGTGCCGGCGGCAGTTCCGGGTGTTCATGCAAGAGACTTGCACGAGAATCGTGCGAGTTTCTTGCATGTGTGATCCCAGCCTAACAGGAAGAGTTTTTGCAGAGTCAAGAAAAGGTTGAATTCTAGATGTTTCTGATGTGTAGATGACATGAGTGAGCGAGTGATCTATATAGGAAGTGAAGGAAATATATGAGTCAAAAATAACCCCAAGACAGCGGGCTTGCTGCAGGGGAGTAATGGTAGCACCACACATGGAAATGGCAATATTGGGTATTGGTAGGTTAGTGGAG
This sequence comes from Oophaga sylvatica, assembly GCA_033576555.1. Lineage (NCBI taxonomy): Eukaryota > Metazoa > Chordata > Amphibia > Anura > Dendrobatidae > Oophaga > Oophaga sylvatica. The sequence goes on along the minus strand of JARQOD010000001.1, from coordinate 6,694,157 downwards.
GGAGGAAACAAAAGGTGTTCAGTTTTTGACAAATTCTGTTTTAGATACAGGGAGCAAAATCAAAGTTAAAGCCAGCTCACCAACCTCTAAGAGGCGCATGGAAACACCATCCTGATATGGCTTGATCAACGTAGAAAAAAAGGGCAGATTCCAGCTCCTCACATTAAAACTTGAATCTTTATTCCATCATTGGTATAAGACAAAATATACAGCTCCTTGGACTACATCAGCTCATACAGCAGGGACATGAGCGACGCGTTTCGATCGCTAGCGCGATCTTTGTCAAAGCTAACATACCAATATCACACAAAAGTTTAAAAAAGAGCAAGCACCAATCATCTGTCTAGGACAAATCACATGATTTCAAGTCCTGACCGAACAATACTAAACTCCTGAAACATATATTATCATACAAAAAAAGATAAAATTACATACAGTGCATATAAAATGTTAAATACTTTGATAAACTAGTAGTGAAACATAATTTCATTCTTTTTATTCAATCCATCTGGGAATCTGGTTCCTAGGTTGAAGATCCAATATGCCTCTCGAATAAGTAAGATTCTCTTGAGATCACCTCCTCTGGGAGGTTTCTTAATCCTTTCCAACCCAGTAAGACCAAAAACCGGATCCGTTTCATCCTTTTCATGTTTTTTTATCCGTTTTTCGACGGATTACGACGGATCCGGTTTTTAAAAAAGCCCCTTTTGGGCTTCCAAGCGTGATTGGCTACTGAAAACCTATATGTTATGATTTGGTAGCTGAGGAGAGCAGGCAAAAACGGCAATACACCAGAGAGGTTGGAATCTACTGGATTGCAGATAACCTGACTAACCACCACAACTAAAGGCAGCCGTGGAGCGTTCCTACATAGGTCCTAGACGCCTCGTCACAGCCTGAGAGGATAACTACACCTAAAGATAGAAAGAGGAAAGCTATCTGCCCGGAGCAGATCCCCAAAGAACATAGGAAGCCCCCAAACATGTAATGGCGGTTAGACAAGAGGAAATACAGACACAGACAGAAAATAGTATGAGAAAACGTTGGGGCCCAAACTACCTGGACAGAAAAGGATAGGAAGGACACTTACTGCAATCCAAAAAAAACCCTAAAAAATACCAACTCTACTAATTGCAAAAACACCTGAGATCACACGACCTCTACCACCTAAATTAGTTCTCTGGTGTCACAAAACTAAGCCGCAGCCACTGAAAAAACTGGAAAAGGCAAATGAACAAATAACAGTGGCTCAGATAAACTGAGAGGAGCACAAGCCCCCGGGGGGACCTGGCTGACTTCCACAGAAGTGCAGGGAACAATGCAAAAAGCAAGCACAAAAATAAAAACAGAAAATATCTTATCTGAGAGCAGGAGAAGAGGCAAGACTCAGCAAGCTTCCAAGTGAACCAGGAACCACAGTTGAGACAAGAACAATTAATCACCGGCATCCATGATGGGAGGGAACCTCCCTTATATAAGACCAGTCTGTAACTCCTGATTGCCAATCTTCATTGAATGGTTCAGTACTGTTTGTAACCACCAGAGGGAGCTTCTGCTCAGAATTCATTTCTAACACATTCACAACAGTACCCCCCCCTTGAGGAGGGGTCACCGAACCCTCATTTGGGCAACCAGGTCGGTCAGGATGAGCTCTGTGATACGCACGGATCAATCTCCTAGCATGGATGTCCGAAGCAAACACCCAAGAATTGTCCTCCTGACCATAACCTCTCCACTTAACCAAATACTGGAGTTTCCGTCTAGAAAAACGAGAATCCAATATTTTCTCAACCACATACTCCAGATTGCCCTCAACCAAAACAGGGTCGGGAGGCGCAGCCATAGGAACCACTGGCTCGACAAACCTTTTCAATAAGGACTTGTGGAACACGTTATGGATCTTAAATGTCCCTGGAAGAAGTAAACGAAAGGAAACAGGATTGAGAATCTCCATGATCTTATAAGGTCCAATGAACCTAGGCTTAAACTTAGGAGATGCAACTCTCATAGGGATATTTCTTGAGAACAACCAGACCAAGTCCCCCACTTCAAACCGAGGACCATCAGTCCTATGCCGGTTGGCAAACCGCTGGTCCCTCTCCTGAGAGAGGGACAACCTCTCCACTACCTGGTCCCAAATCTGCTGCATACGCTCCACAACAAAGTCAACACCTGGACAGACAGAAGCCTCCGTCTGTCCCGAAGAAAATCGAGAGTGAAACCCAAAATTGCAGAAAAATGGAGACATCAAAGTGGCAGAGCTAGCCCTATTATTAAGAGCAAACTCAGCCAAAGGCAAAAAAGAGACCCAGTCATCTTGATCAGCAGACACAAAGCATCTCAGATAAGTCTCCAATGTCTGGTTTGTTCTCTCAGTTTGTCCATTGGTCTGAGGATGAAAAGCCGAGGAGAAAGACAATTGAACACCAAGGATAAACCAGATTCTTATGGTCCGTGAGGACCACCACCTGATGTTTGGCTCCTTAGAGCCAATGTCTCCACTCTTCAAAGGCCCACTTCATGGCAAATAACTCCCGATTACCCACATCATAATTATGTTCAGTTGGAGAAAATTTTAGGGAGAAAAAGGTACAAGGGTTACTCTTAGAGGTCTCTGGATCCCTTTGGGACAAAACGGCACCTGCTCCAATCTCAGACGCATCAACCTCCACCTGAAACGGCAGAGAAACATCAGGCTGCCGTAGAACAGGAGCAGAAATGAATCTCTGCTTAAGTTCCTGAAATGCAGAAACTGCCTCAGGAGGCCAATTCACCACATCGGAACCCTTTTTGGTCAGATCAGTCAATGGTTTAACAATACCAGAGAAATTACCAATAAATTTACGATAAAAATTGGCAAAACCCAAAAATCTCTGAAGAGCCTACAATGAAGTAGGTTGAACCCAATCACAGATGGCCTGAACCTTGACCGGGTCCATTTCAATAACAGACGGAGACAAAATGAATCCCAGAAATGAGATCTTCTGTACGCCAAAAAGACACTTTGATCCCTTCACATACAGAGCATTCTCTCTCAAAATCTGGAACACAGTCCGAACATGTTTCACATGAGAGTCCCAGTCATTGGAAAAAATCAAGATATCATCCAAATAAACAATCAGAAATTTATCCACAAAATCCCTGAAAATATCATTCATGAAGGATTGGAAGACGGAAGGGGCATTAGTAAGCCCAAAGGGCATCACTAGGTACTCAAAATGCCCTTCTGGGGTATTAAACGCCGTCTTCCATTCATCCCCGTGCTTAATGCGAATAAGGTTATACGCCCCCCTGAGGTCAAGCTTGGTAAACCAACTAGCACTTTTCACTCTGGAAAACAGATCAGAAATCAAATGTGACGGATATTGATATTTAACAGTGATCTTATTCAGGAGGCGATAATCAATACACGGCTTCAATGAACCATCCTTTTTGGCCACAAAGAAAAAAATGGCGCCCAAGGGTGAAGAGGATGGTATGATATGACCCTTCTCTAATGACTCCTTGATATAAGACCGCATAGCATCATGTTCAGGTACAGACAAGTTAAAAAGGCAACCTTTAGGGAATTTACTACCAGGCACTAATTCAATAGCGCAGTCATAGCTCCTATGGGGGGGCAAGGATGCAGATTTACTTTTGCTAAACACATCAGAAAAATCAGTCAAAAAGTCAGGAACATCCTGAGTCTGGGGAGAGGCAGAAAAAACAGGAGTGTTGGCATTAACACATTGGCAGCCCCAACTGGTTACAGACACAGATTTCCAATCCAAAACAGGATTATGAGACTGTAACCAAGGGAAACCTAGTACAATAATGTCATGCAGATTATACAGCACCAAAAATTTGCAACTCTCCTGATGATCAGGTTCAACCCTCATTATCACCTGAGTAGAGAACTGGGGTTTATTCTCAGCCAAAGGGGTAGAATCAATCCCCAGTAGGGGAATAGACTTCCGTAGGGGTATCAAGGGAAACCCACAACGTTTAGCAAAATCAAAATCCATCAGGTTAATAGCTGCTCCCGAATCAACAAAAGCCTGAGCAGAAAATGTGGACAGGGAGCAAATCAGGGTAACAGTCAACAGAAATTTAGTCTGAACACTACCCAAGATAACTGAGCGTGCAAAACATCTTCCCCGCTTAGGGCAGACTGAAATAGCATGAGAGGCGTCACCACAGTAGAAACATAAACCATTGCATTTTCGAAACTCATGACGCTGTGCCCCAGAAGCCACTCCATCACACTGCATGGGTTCGGAAGCTGGTTCTCAAGGCAACACTATTCCACGCATACCTCTACGCTCACGCAAACGTCTGTCAATTTGAATCGCTAATGACATAGAATCATTGAGACCAGAGGGAGCAGGGAAACCCACCATAACATCTTTTACATTCTCTGACAGACCCTTCCGAAAAAGGGCTGCCAAAGCATCGTCATTCCATTTGGTCAGGACTGCCTACTTTCGGAATTTCTGACAGTACGACTCAGCGTCCTCAAGCCCCTGATTTAATGCCAGCAAGGTTTTTTCAGCTTGATCAGTGATATTAGGTTCATTGTACAATAACCCCAGAGCCAGAAAAAATGCATCAACATTACTCAAAACAGGGTCCCCAGGTGTCAGGGAAAAAGCCCAATCCTGAGGATCGCCACGCAGGAGAGAGATGACAATTTGAACCTGCTGTGCTGCGTTCCCTGAGGACTTAGGTTTTAAGGCAAAAAACAACTTACAGTTATTTTTGAAATTCAGAAATTTAGCTCGATCCCCCAAAAATAAATCTGGCATGGGGATCCTAGGTTCAACAACCGGCAACCTAGCAAGATAGGTAGCAATACTCCGAACTTCAGTGGCAAGCTGATCCACACGGCGAGACAACTGTGCAAACTCCATTGAGAGAAGAAAAAAAAAATCCTCCTCAGCACCCAGAGAAAATGAGGGGAAAAAAAAATCCAACAAACAGAAAAAAAAAAAAAAATCTCTGACAACTCTCTTCTTTCCACACTTTTTTTTTTTTCCCTTCTGTGAGTACCATATAATTTTCTGTTTGGCCGGTGATACTGTTATGATTTGGTAGCTGAGGAGAGCAGGCAAAATCGGCAATACACCAGAGAGGTTGGAATCTACTGGATTGCAGTACCCTGACTAACCACCACAACTAAAGGCAGCCGTGGAGCGTTCCTACGTAGGTCCTAGACGCCTCTTCACAGCCTGAGAGGATAACTACACCTAAAGATAGAAAGAGGAAAGCTATCTGCCCCGGAGCAGATCCCCAAAGAACATAGGAAGCCCCCAAACATGTAATGGCGGTTAGACAAGAGGAAATACAGACACAGACAGAAAATAGTATGAGAAAACGTTGGGGCCCAAACTACCTGGACAGAAAAGGATAGGAAGGACACTTACTGCAATCCAAAAAAACCCTAAAAAATACCAACTCTACTAATTGCAAAAACACCTGAGATCACACGACCTCTACCACCTAAATTAGTTCTCTGGTGTCACAAAACTAAGCCGCAGCCACTGAAAAAATTGGAAAAGGCAAATGAACAAATAACAGTGGCTCCAGAGGAACTGAGAGGAGCCCAAACCCCCCGGGGAGGGGAACCTGGCTAACTTCACAGAAATGCAGAGAAATATGCAAATGGTAAGCACAAAAACAAAAAACAGAAAATATCTTATCTGAGAGCAGGAGAAGAGGCAAGACTCAGCAAGCTTCCAAGTGAACCAGGAAACAACGTTGAGACAAGAACAATTGATCACCGGCAACCATGATGGGAGGGAACCTCCCTTATATCCAGCCAGTCTGTGATTCCTGATTGCCAATACTCATTGAATGGTTCAGTACTGTTTGTAACCACCAGAGGGAGCTTCTGCTCAGAATTCATTTCTAAAACATTCACAACAGGGGTCCCAGTAAAGTGTACCCCAACCTACCCGAGAGCTGGCTGAATCGCCGACCCGGAGAACACAGCACCCAGCTGGTGATTGTAACCTAAAGACTGTGAGTAAAGTGTGAAGACTGAACCATGCTGTGTCCTCAGATTAATTTATTGTGTCACCTACCCTGCACTACAACCATTACCATCATCAAATTAACCCTATAACTCCCCTGGGTCCTATGTCTTCCCGTGGAGAGCTGTAACATCTCTGCTGCGTCACCAACCGCCCAGTGGACCTGAATCGCAGTGTCGGCCATCTATTGTCGAACACCATGGATAGCGTCACGACTTAATCCCCAATAAACTTTTCCCCCTCATTTTATTGCACGCCCAGGTCCACGGACCTGGTCATTGCTGCCGTGACCTTCCCCCCAAAGAACTGTCTGACCTGGACTGAGTAACTCACGGCCTAGCGGGCATCGCACCTGGATTAGGGGAGATGTCTCCTGCGACTAGGAGAAGGAAAATAGAGAGAGTCAGCAGATGGTTAAGTGATTTGTGAGAGCTTCTCTTGTGTTGTATGTTGGCAGTGAATGTGCAGTTTAAGTTCATGGAATGAGCATGGGAGCTGTAAATAGGAGAGGATATAAGAGACGGGCTGATATGGATAGAACGCACAGAGTGTATGAGAGGGCTGTAGATATGGTTGACTACAGCTGCTAGAAAATAAATTATACAAATACATAGGGCGAATATATTTTGCAGGGAGCAAGATTGGTTGACTGTGTTACGTCTTACCTGTCTCCATCTGCCATGTTTAAGTGCCCTGGCATTTTGAAAAATATGGCACTTCAATAAAATATGCATAAGTATTTTCCCTTCAGCTCTGTCTAAATATATATGAAGGTTTGCGCTTAAATCTAGCAATAATGTAACTCGATAACAATCTATCAACTAACTTAAGGTAGCAGTAGGCAATAAAATGCAGAGACAAACAAACTTGCAGCCCAACATGGATCAAATACTTTTTGAGAGAGTTATATGACCTTACGGCATCAGTGAACAAACTCTGTAAGATGAATAAAATATATATCATTGATAGAGGTTTGCAAAGATGGAAGTGAGGGTTCAAGCTTTAAAGGGTTAAGCACAGCAGATGAATGAAATATAATAATACTAAGAATAATAATAATAATCTTTATTTATTTTTCGCCAACATATTTCGCAGCGCTTTACAATTTAGAGCTTCATATACAACAGTCATTCGTAACAAAGTTAAAGATAATACAATAATTAACCCCTTTCCGACATCGGGCGCACATTTACGCTGATGTCGCACTCCCTCCCTTTGATGTGGATTCTGGCGATGAGCCCACATTTTTCCCGATACATGTCAACTGTTTTGAACATGAGATGTATTGAGATGTGTTCCCGAAACAGTCACGGGTGGAATCGCTGTCCACCCGCGGCTATTAACCCATTAAATGCCGCTGTCAAACTATGACAGCGGCACTTAAAAAGCGATTCCGGCAATCGCGACGGAAATCCGCCCACCAGTGGAGACCTCTATGGTTGTCAGTGCAGGATTGCTATGAGCGCCGCCTGGTGGTCGGCGCTCATAGCAAGTCAGCAATTATGCTACAAACAGGTGATCTGATCATCGCCTGTGTGTAGCAGAGCCGAACGGGTTATGGAAGCTTCTAGTCTCCCATGGGGACTATTGAATCATGTCAAAAGTGAAAAAAAAATGTTTTTAAAAATATTAAAAAAAAATAAAAAAATATAAAAGTTAAAATCATCCCCCTTTCGCCCCATACAAAATAAAACAATTAAAAAAATCAAACATACACATATTTGGTATCGCCGCGTTCAGAATCACCCGATCTATTAATAAAAAAAAAGGATTAACCTGATCGCTAAACGGCGTAGGGAAAAAAAGTCAAGATGCCAGAATTAGGTTTTTTTGGTTGCTGCAACATTGCATTAAAATGCAATAACGGGCTATCAAAAGATTATATCTGCACCAAAATGGTATCATTAAAAACGTCAGCTCGGCACGCAAAAAAATAAGCCGTCACCCGACCCGAGATCATGAAAAATGGAGACGCTACGGGTATCAGAAAATGGCACAATTTTTTTTTTTGAACAAGGTTTGGAATTTTTTTTCACCACTTAGATAAAAAAGAACCTAGACATGTATGTTTGGTGTCTATGAACTCGTAATGACCTGGAGAATCATAACGGCAGGTCAGTTTTAGCATTTAGTGGACCTAGTAAAAAAGCAAAAGAAAAAACAAGTGTGGGATTGCACTTTTTTTTGCAATTTCACTGCACTTGGAATTTCTTTAACATTTTCAAGTACACGACATGGTAAAGCCAATGTTGTTCACAAGTACAACTAGTCCTGCAAAAAACAAGCACTCAAATGGCCATTTGTGACAAAAAATAAAAAGTTATGGCTCTTGGAAGAAGGGGAGCAAAAAATGAAAATGCAAAACCAAAAATACCTCTGCTCGTTAAGGGCTTAAAACAAAAATAATGACAACCCTGCTCGTAAGAGATTACAATCTACAATGAGGTGGGGGTGACACAGAGTGCAGGTGCTTATTTACAATGATGGTCCAGCCATCTTGAAGGACTGGGGAATAGATAAAGGCCGCATGAGGTAGTCACCAGTCAGAATTTGTAGTCCTTTTGGGTGCGGTGGAGTTAGATGAAGAATTATGTTCAGAGGAATAGTGAATGGGCTATAAATATAAAATGGACTTCGATTAGGGAATGTGTTAGGCCGCCCTAAACAGATGTCTTCTAGGGAACTGTGTAAGTTGTGGTTAGTCCTAATTTCTTGAGGTAGAGCATTCCAGAGTCTTGGTGCAATTCTGGAGAAGTTTTGGAGCTGAGAGTGGGAGGTACAGATTAGTGCAGAGGTTAGTCGAAAGTCGCTTGCAGGGCGTAACGAGCGGGTTGGCTGATAAACAGAAATGAGGGAGAAGATGTAGGGGTGCCACATTGTGGAGAGCTTTGTGGTTGAGAACAAGCAGTTTAAATTGGATAATATATTGAATGGACATCGAGTGCAATGACTGGCACAGAGCGGAAGCGGAAGAGTGACAAAGACAGATTACCCTGGCTGTGACAACCCTTAGTGACAGAGCCAATTTGGTACTTAATCACCAAGCCAATTTTTATAATTCTGACCACTGTCACTTTTTGAGATTATAGCTCTGGAACACTTCAATTTTTTCGTGACATATTGTACTTCATGTTAGTGGAAAAATTTCTTCGATATAACTTGCGTTTATTTATGAAAAAAATGGAAACTTTGCAAAAATTTAGAAAATTTTGCAATTTTCAAATTTTTAATTTTTGTACCTTAAATCCGAGAGTGGTGTCACACAAAATAGTTAATAAATAACATTTACCACATGTCTACTTTATATCATCACAATTTTGGAAACAATTTTTTTGTTAGGATGTTATAAGGGTTAAAAGTTGATCAGCGATTTCTCATTTTTCCAACAAAATTTACAAAACCATTTTTTTAGGGACTACCTCACTTTTGAAGTGAGTTTGGAAGGGTCAATATAACAGAGAATACCCAAAAGTGACACCATTCTAAAATCTGCACCCCTCAAGGTGTTCAAACCACATTCAAGAAGTTTATTAACCCTTCTGGTGCTTCACGAGAACTAAAGCAATGTGGAAGGAAAAAATGAACATTTTAGTTTCTTCACAAAAAGTTTACTTTGGAAATAATTTTTTTTATTTTTTCAAGGGTATCAGGAGAAAATGGACCATAAAATTTGTTTTGCAATTTCTCCTGAGTACGCCAGTACCCAATATGCGGGGGAAAGCCGCTGTTTGGGCGCATGGCAGGGTTCAGAAGGGAGGAAGCACCGTTTGACTTTTTGAACGCAAAATTGGCTTGAATTCATGATGGCACCATGTCATGTTTGGAGACCCCCTGATGTACCTAAACAGTGTCCCCCCAATTCTAACTCCAACCCTAACTCCAACACACCCCTAACCCTAATCCCAACCCTAACCATAACCCAAACCACAACCCTAACCCCAACACACCTCTAACCCTAATCCCAACCCTAACCATAACCCTTACCACAAACCTAACGCTGACACACCCCAAACCATAATCCCAATCATAACTGTAATCCTAACCATAACCATAACCCTAACCCTAGTCCAACTCTAACTTTAGTCCAACCCTAACGTTAGCCCAACTCTAACCCTAGCCCCAACCCTAGCCCAACCCTAACCCTAAATTTAGCCCAACCCCAACTTTATCCCAACCCTAACCCTAATGGAAAAATTGAAATAAATACTTTTTTTAATTTTATTATTTTTACCTAAGGGGGTGATAAAGGGGGATTTGATTTACTATTTTTTTATTTTGATCATTGTGATAGGGTCTATCACAGTGATCAAAATGAACCAATAGGAAAAATATCCTTTTGTTGACTGGTGCCGGCCGACAGATCTTGGCTGGCGCCTTGCGCATGCGCCCACCATTTTCTTCCTGAAAAAAGACACCGCCGGCCCAGGGACATAACGGGGGATGCAGGAGGGTCCAGGGATACCGGAAGTACCGGGGGGGGGTTCGGGGGACCCCATTTCTGATCCCACCCGACTCGAGTCATGTTCTCTGGGGTCTTGGCTACCCCCGGTAGCCAAGACCCCGGAGATGTTCTGATGCTGGGGGACGCTATGCACATATTTCTCAATGCCATTAAAAAGCGGTGCTGAGGCATAAGTACCCTTAACTGCCGCCGTTAAAAGGCATATCGACTGTCGTTAAGGGGTTAAGGATGGACTGGAGAGAAAGTCGAGTGAAGGGGAAGTCAATTACTAGAGAATTATAGTAGTCAAGAGTGGATCAGGGCAACAGTGAGGGTTTTTGTTGTTTCCATGGTGAGAAAGGAGCGGATTCTGGAGATGTTCTTCGGGTGCAAGCGAAAAGAGCGGGCAAGAGATTCTATATGGGAGGTGAAGGAAAGATTGGTGTCACACATCACCCAGACAGCGAGCCTGCTGCCGGGGCGTTATTGTGGTGCCACACACGGAGAGGGAGATGTCAGATTTAGGGAGGTCAGTAGAAGGAGGGAGCAGAAGAAGTTCAGTTTTTGAAAGGTTGCGTTTCAGATAGAGGGCGGACATAATGTTGGAGACTGTGGACAGTCACTGGCTTTCTGTTGTATAGCGGGGGTAGGGTCAGGGGATGACGTGTATAGTTGTGTGTCATCAGCATAAAGATGTTACTGAAAGACAAATTTGCTGATCATCTGTCAAATTGGGGCCGTGTAGAGAGAGAAGAGAAGAGGGCCAACGACTAAACCCTGAGAGACCCCAATAGTGACAGGAAGAGGAAAAGAAGTGGAGCCAGAAAACGAAACACTGAAGGAGCAGTCAGAAAAGCAGAAAGAGAAACAGAAGAGAGCAGTGTACTTTATGCTGATTAAGTGGAGTACAGAGAGTAGGAGATGGTGGTCAATGGTGTCAAAAGCTGCAGAGAGATCAAGAAGAATGAGCAGAGTGGTCACCATTAAGTTTTGCTGTCAAAAGGTCAGTTTGATAAATGCAATTTCTGTAGAATGTAGGGAGTGGAGTCTGGACTGTGGTGGATCTAGGAGGGAATGAGTCGAGAGGCAATGGATAAGGCAGGATAAGACCCGGTGCTCCAAGAGTTTAGAGATGAAGGGGAGATTGGAGACTGGTCTGCAGTTATTTGTGCAGTATGGGTCAACAGTGGGTTATTTTAATAATAGAGCAATGATAAAGTGTTTGAAGGAGGAGGTGAAAACACCAAAACAGAGAAAGATTAAAGATTGCAGTTAGGCGAGTAGTGACAACAGGAGAGAGAGACTGGAGTAGGTGTAAGGGAATGGGGTTAGTAGTGCATGTAGTAGGACGAGAAAAAGAGAGGAGCCTGAAGACTTCTACTGTGACTGGGTCAAATGTGGAGAGTGAGCTAGAAGAGATGTGGGGAAGGATGGGAGTCACAGCACTTGGTGGCTGGGAGCTGATTTCCTGACGAATGTTTTCTATTTTCTCTGAAAAGAAGGAGGCCAGATCATCAGCACAAATGTCTGTGATAGAAACCTGCGTTTTAGGACTAAAGCCCGGGTCTCACATAGCGATACACCAGCGATCCCGACAACGATCAGGATCGCTGGTGTGTTGCTACATGATTGCTGCTGAGCTGCCAAACAGGCAGCTCAGGCAGCGATCAGCACAGCGACACTGCGGGTAACATCGCTTAGTTACCCGCAGTGTACGTTGGATACCGGCGCCCTGATGCAGGGAGCAGGTAACTAAGGTACACGTCGGGTTTCCAGGTGCTGCGCGGTGCCTGGAAACCCACTGTGTACCTTGGTTACCAGCTCCCTGCATCAGGGCGCTGGTATCCAAGGTACACAGCGGGTTTCCAGGCACAGCCTCGGGCCTGGAAACCCGCTGTGTACCTCGGTTACCAGCGGATCGCTGGTCTCCCGCCTGTTACACGCAGCGATGCGTGCTGGCCAGCGGAGACCAGCGATCAAAAAAATGTCCAGGACATTCAGCGACGATCAGCGATACCCAGCAGGGGGGCTGATCGTCGCTGAATGTCACACACAGCGATATCGCTGGAGACATCGTTGCTGCGTCACAAAACTAGTGACTCAGCAGCGATCTCACTAGCGAGATCGCTGTGTGAGACGGGGGCTTTAGGAAGGAGTAAAAGGTGTCAAAGAGTTTTTTGGGGTTTTTGGATATTGAGGAAAGCAAGGTCGTGAAGTAGCTCTGTTTGGCGAGGTGAAGGGCAGAGTCATAGTTTCTTAACATAAATTTATAGTGGATAAAGTTTTCTGGGGGGACGAGTTTTCCTCCATAGGTGTTCTGCCCTCCTAGAGCATCGCTCGTGAAATCAAGATTGCGATTTGAGTCCTGGCTATTTTTGAAGGTTTTATGTATGAGCTCCGCTAACTGGTCCAAATTGCTTTTGAGAGTGTCATTGTAGTGATGTACAGCCAGATCAGGACAGGAAAAAGAGGAGGTTGGGGACAGTGATGAGTGTATGGAGTCTGAACATGTATGAGAGCTTGTAGATTTCTGAATGTGTGGTAGGTAGGAGTGTCCTGGGGTGGATGAGGATTTGTGAGCATGAAGGAGAGAATGTTGTGGTCAGAGAGTGGAAGAGTGAACAGAGCTTGACAAAGACAAGATCAAGCAGTAGGTAATGGCTGGATTTGAACCTGGATCTGAGGCATCAGTGATCCCCCATCCAGGTCAGATACTGCTTAGTTTCACTGTCGATCCCAATGCCTTGCCAGTACAAGAGAGTACAAGCTGTCTCCAGGGTCTTTGTTAATAGTAGCCTTAAGCATAGGTTACAGAAGGAGACAGGGCTGCACTGAGCATGTCCGTGACATGGCGAACCGTGATTGGTGGTTAATGTCAGCTGATCCTCTGACCTGGCATCGCCTGATTGGTCACGGATGACGTCATCGGTGATGCGATTGACGAGATGGCTGGGGGCGGAGCTTAGCCCTTAAATAGCTTGTCTGTCCGCGGCGCAGTCAGATCATATAAAATAGGCAGTGCTCATATGTGCATATCAAAAACTGACCGCACATCCAAACATAGATCCAATGTGAACAGGTGCTAAAACCTAGAGTCACCAACTCATACACATTCAAGAATAAAAGGTAGCACACTGTAGCGCTATAGCTTGCGGACACAAAAATATGAAAAAAGGTGAAAAATGAATTGCATCACTGCCTTAGAAATATGAAAAATTGAGAAGTCTTAGCGCATAAAAAGGCCAATTTATGTGTACCTGATAGCCACGTTAAGGCTCTTCTCGTATATCAGGTCCTAACCATGCCAATCCTCACTTAGAAAAGTCTGTCTGCATGGGAACATATGAATCCTCTCTCCAGACTAAAATCTACATCTCTGTGGAGGGGTAATGAACCTGTTATAATTAAAACGCCTGTGACCACCAGGTGGAGTGCTCAGGCAGAAGGTAAATGAATGCATATCAAAAACTGACCGGCACATCCAAACATAGATCCAATGTGAACAGGTGCTAAAACCTAGAGTCACCAACTCATACACATTCAAGAATAAAAGGTAGCACACTGTAGCGCTATAGCTTGCGGACACAAAAATATGAAAAAAGATGAAAAATGAATTGCATCACTGCCTTAGAAATATGAAAAATTGAGAAGTCTTAGCGCTTAAAAAGGCCAATTTATGTGTACCTGATAGCCACGTTAAGGCTCTTCTCGTATATCAGGTCCTAACTATGCCAATCCTCACTTAGAAAAGTCTGTCTGCATGGGAACATATGAATCCTCTCTCCAGACTAAAATCTACATCTCTGTGGAGGGGTAATGAGCCTGTTATAATTAAAACGCCTGTGACCACCAGGTGGAGTGCTCAGGCAGAAGGTAAATGAATGCATATCAAAAACTGACCGCACATCCAAACATAGATCCAATGTGAACAGGTGCTAAAACCTAGAGTCACCAACTCATACACATTCAAGAATAAAAGGTAGCACACTGTAGCGCTATAGCTTGCAGACACAAAAATATGAAAAAAAGATGAAAAATGAATTGCATCACTGCCTTAGAAATATGAAAAATTGAGAAGTCTTAGCGCATAAAAAGGCCAATTTATGTGTACCTGATAGCCACGTTAAGGCTCTTCTCGTATATCAGGTCCTAAGTATGCCAATCCTCACTTAGAAAAATCTGCCTGCATAGGAACATATGAATCCTCTCATATGTGGACATACCAGAATCTGGGCTCCACGTGCTCTCTAGCTTTGCTCTCCGGGGCCTGCCGATGCCAGAGTTCGCTCGGCTAATTAGCACAGGTCCTTCAGGCAGGTTTAGCTTATGCCAGCTAGGTAGCCAATGTGATGCAGTCTTGCTACGAATATAGGGTAGCTATACACCCTGAGCAGACTGCGGGCGCGTAATCTGGGCATCGCCTGCCAAGCTGAATAGAGAGTTGCTCAGTCAGGTCTCACACCGGCTGGTAGCAAGTACGCCTGGCGCTAGTCGCACTCACTTCCTAGCGACTGGCACGTAGCTTCTGTGCAGTCAACAGGGCTACGTCTATACCAGCTTGCAGCACATAGTGCAAACCTAATATCTGGCAAGTGGCTTCAGTGCCATTAACAGGGCTACATCTACGCCAGTCGTTAGCACATCTCCCGTGACGTTAACGGAGATAGTGCCAATTCTACATCTCCCCTAGTGTGAAGTAACACAGGCGAGATCTAATATTATATTTCTGTTGTCAGTTTTACCCTCATACCCAAGGGGTGTTCGGCAGCAGTGACTTTAACTGCATCGCAGACCCCGAGTTTGGTTGCAATCTATTATTTAATAAAGTTGTTGCAAACGAGCTCATAACATCAAGATTGTTACCATCTTTGTGTGTCTCAGAGGTTGAAAGCTGTGAAAGGCCAGGAGAAGTGGTTAGAGATAGAAGCTGGGATGCAGATGGGGAGGTGGGGCTGGTTATGGGGACGTTGAAGTCTCCCAGGATAAGTGTTGGTAATTTTGAGGATATGAAGTGCCTCAGCCAGGCAGGAAAATGGTCAAGGGACTGGGTGGGTGAGCCTGGAGGACGGTATCCAACTGCTACTCTGACGGAGAGGGGATTGAAGAGCCTGATGGTGTGGACCTCAAAAGAAGGGAATGAGAGTGATGGAACTTGGGCGATGATCTGGAAAGTGCATTGGGAGGACAATAATAAGCCGACTCCACCGCCAAGTCTCGGGGAATACATTTTCTGCAGCTCTTATGCACATTAGAGTATTAGCCGAACCCTCAGCAGACATCAGTCTAATGTGCACCTTCACACTTCTAGAAAAAAGCTCTGAAACCCAAACTTTTGCATATCGGCAAACAAAGAAACCCATGGTTTTCATCTGTTGCAATAGGCTGAAGACTGTTTTTGGATTCTTGTTAAGGCTTTGTGCACACAGAGTCTTTTAAACTCAAGTGAACCCGATAAGTTTTTCAAACAGAAGACACTTCAGGAAATTCAAGCCTTTTTTTCCTGATCATTTTTTGCGTTCATTTTTCACTTCGTTTCTTGAGAGTTCTTACGTTTTTGGCCACCAGTGCATGTTTGTAGCATATTCCCATAGATTTTTTGAAATCTTTTTTACTGTCATTTTCTGTTCATTTTTTTTTTATTGAGTAAAGAAGAAACCTCTAGCGTTTTTTAAGCAAAAATGATGCCAAAACACTCCTAAAGACGTCCTGGAATCTTTTGAGCTTTCCTATCGACCTGCATTCTAAACTACAGAGCATCTTTTGAGCTAAAAACGCCAGAAGAACAGACATGTCACTTCTTTTAATGTCTTGGATTATTTTTTTGAAAACCTGAAGCAGTAAAAAGACGATCAAAAGCCTTAACACACTCAGGGACAAAATTGTTGGTAGCTTCTGTTAAAGTAAGAAAATCCCACAACGATCAGTGAAATAACTTGAAACTGACAAAAGTAACTTTTAATATAAATTTCCTGAATATCAACTAATGGCAATCAGACTTTGCTTTTTTGCTTTTGAATTTAGGTTTAACAGAAAAATGTAACAAGCTTTCAGTCAATCACTGCAAACAAGTGATTTCTGTAATGTCAATGAGACCTCTGCTTCTGTCCACAGGTATTTTGGTGCCTCCTCGTGAGTAGCCTGCTCCTTGTATCTCAGGTGTGAAGGTGCCTTCTCCAGACTTCAGGTTTCAGCTTCTTCCACAGATGTTCTGTAGGATTCATCTGTACCAGGAAAGATCTCTGAGCAAATTATTAAACAGCATGTATGAAAGTACAGTACTTTCATAAGAATACAGTAATTAACCAGAGCCAGCATGAAACCCTTGTAGCAAATGTTTCATTCCAGACAAATCTAATTTCCTTCTATGATGGAATCACTGACTGTGTGGATCAGGGAAACGCTGTAGATATAGTATATCTCGACTTCATCAAAGCATTTAATAAAGTATCTCATAGTATCCTTATTGAAAAAATAACCAAGTATGGGATTGACAAGGTTAATGTTAGGTGGATTCATAACTGGCACAGTGATCGTACTCAAAGAGTGGTGATAAATGGTTGCACATCCAATTGGATGAGTGTTACAAGTGGGATACCAAAAGGGTTTCTCCTGGCCCCAGAGGTTGTTCAACATCTTTATAAATGATCTACATAAGGGAACTGAAGGTAAACTAATAAAATTTGCAGAGGATGCAAATCTAGGAGGGACAGCTAACACTAGAGAATACAGAGAAAGGATTCAGATGGATCTAGAAAAGCTTGAAAAATGGGCAGTGACTAATAGAATGGTATTTAACAAGGAGAAATGCAAAATTCTACATTTCATCAAGAAACACAAGAATTACATCTATAGAATGGGAGGAATAGGGCTAAGCAACATTATGTGTGAAAAAGACTTGGGTATACTAATAGATCACAGACTGCACATGAGTCCACAGTGAGATGCATTGCAAAAAAGGCAAACACAGTTCTAGGATGGATAAAGAGAAGCATAGAGTCTAGATCACGTGAAGTAATAATCCCGTCTACTCCTCCTTGGTCAGGCCTCATCTGGAATATTGAGTCCAGTTCTGGC
The DNA here is from genome assembly GCA_033576555.1 of Oophaga sylvatica. NCBI lineage: Eukaryota > Metazoa > Chordata > Amphibia > Anura > Dendrobatidae > Oophaga > Oophaga sylvatica. The sequence goes on along the minus strand of JARQOD010000001.1, from coordinate 6,676,628 downwards.
ACATTTTAAAAAAGACATTGAAAAACTGGAGCAAGTTCAGAGAAAAACTACCAGGATGGTGAGTGGACTGCAAAGTATGTCCTACGAGGAACGGTTAAAGGATCTGGGAATGTTTAGCTTGCATGAAAGAAGACTAAGAGAAGACTTAGTAGGTAACTACAAATATTTGAAGGGATGTCACAATGTAGTGGGATCATCCTTATTCTCATTTGCACATTGAAACACGGGAAGCTATGGAATGAAACTGAAGGTAGAAAATACAGCTTAGATATTAGAAAAAACTTTTTGACAGTGAGGGTGATCAATGAGTGGAACAGGCGGCCACGAGAGGTGGTGAGTTCTCCTTCAATGGAAGTCTTCAAGCAGAGGCTGGACAGACATCTGTCTTAGATGGTTTAGTGAATCCTGCATTGAGCAGGGGGTTGGAAACGAAGACCCCTGGGTCCCTTCCAAATCTACGATTTTATGATATGATTCTATAATTCTATGATTTAGATCAGAGTCATAGAAGCCACTTCAAAATAGTCTACAGCTTTGCTACTATTCTTGGATGTTTTTAGCTGTGTTTTGAGTCATTATCCTTTTGGAAGTGACATGACCTGCGACTCAGTCTGAGCTTTCTGACACTGGGCAGCATATTTGGCTCCAGAACGCCTTAATAGCTTTGAGATTTCATTGTACCCCACACAGACTCAAGACCCCTTGTTCCAGAGGCAGCAAATCAGACCCAGAACATCCCAGAGCCTCCTTCATTTTGTATCTGTGAACATAAAGCTGATATGACTCCAAAAAGATTCAGGTTTTTTTTATCCATTCACAGATCATCCTCCCAGAAGCTTTGTGCCTTGTCAATATACATTTTGGCAAATTCCGGTCTCACTTTTTTTGATTTCAACAGAGGTTTCCTCCTCAGTCATCTTAAATTAAGTCAATTTTGGTCACGTCGAAATGTGACCGAATGTATGCAAATTTCATGTTTGACGCTGCCGACACTGGAGAATCCAAACAGCGTACAACGCACACTGTGAGGATTCTGAAGTTACTTTTCCCGTCACATACAGTGACTACAGACTTTCATTATGAACCTGGGCAACCCCTTTAAAGGTCTTTGAACTGATCCCATTAGCACTAGAACCAATCACTGGTCTCAACAGTGATGATTGCATTTATGAATCTACTGAGGGCCGTGATTGGCTGCATCAACAATGTGGATGTACATGATGTCATCGCTTCAGTGAAGTAAACAAAAAGAAGTGTGGTCCACTAGATATGGGAGACCATAGAGGTGAGTATTATGACATGGATCTCGGTTATAGGAAAACAAGTAAGTATGCAGATATACTGTACAAAAGTGATTCTTTATAATGGTGGATTACTAATTGTACTTTCGAATTGTTTCTGATTCTTCTCTTTTACTAGTTCACGTCTCTTATTGGAAGCCTCTTCCAGTGTTGTCCCCCAAGTGACTCGCTTGGAGTGATTCCTATGAATATTGCTTTTCTACAGGTGTCGAAACCAATGCATAGAATGAGCCGAGGACAATAAAGATTAGTTTCTTTGTGACAGTTGCGAATGCCGTTTAGTCACACGGCGGCAGACACCGCAATCAATAACAATCTAACATGTAAGCTAATTGCTGGGATAATGGAGAAAGCCAGCGGAGGAGCAGTTCTGTTCTTATTATGTCCCCAGCGCCAATTGATTTTATTCATATTATCAAATGACTTGTTGAATCCCAGAGACGAATGATCCCAATTCATGAGACGACAGGACAAGAAATGAGACTGAGGGTACACAGGGGGGAAGAAATGTCAGAATTATGTGACTATTGTGCTAAAATAGGCATCTACCAAGAGAGGGCTTTCTGGTTTTATGTAAATGAGTCTTAACCTGTTGTTCCCAGTAGCTTTCCAGAATAATCTGTCAGTGTATGTAAGAAATAACACCATTTGTGCTCGTAATATAACTGTATCTTACATTTTCACCAGTTTACCCCTTTGCAGGATCTATCACAGGCTATATCTCCATTTTCCAGTTGTCTCTGTGTTAGTGGGTGGAGACTCGCTGCTATAACATTTCCCATACACAGCACACATTGACAAGAGGGATTCTTGCTCTGCTGTCACTACATAGCACATGTTCAGAAGCAGCAGCAGCTTAGCGGACATGATACAACAGTACTGAGCAGTGTAGATGTGAATCCAATTATTGTATGAAATAAATTGCTAGAAAATTGCAGCATGGTTTGTGCATATCTCTACCGCTCTCATTCTGCTCCTCCCTTCCCAATGGACATGAATAGTCAGCTGTAAGCTGATCTTTCAGTGAGCTTGAAGTCCATATTGTCTTAGGCCTCCTTCACACGTACTGATATTTCCAGTACCGTTGAGGTCCATGGTCCTTGTTCTATCCGTGTATCAGTGTGTCACACAGTCTGCGTGTACCTTCCGTGTGCTGCCTGTGTCCACCATCAGTGTGACTAGTCCTAGAGTAGAATGAAGAATACAAATGACATGTTTAGGTGTTATATCTGCAAAGATTGATAAATAGATAGATAGATTGATAAAAAAAAACTGACAAGCACCTCCTAAGTGTGAACAGGTGCAAGCTGCGATAGCTGCATTATATAGAAACGGAAAACATAGCAGCACTCTATATAATGCAGCTATCGCAGCTTGCACCTGCTCACACTTAGGAGGTGCTGATCAGGTTTTTTCTCTATATTTTACTATTGAAGGTGTGACAGCCTCCAGACTGACTGCACTTCTTCCGTTGAAAAGCAGGAGATTTTAATCAGTTCTACTTACCCATTTGTATTGTAGGCTCATGGCCCGGGAGAGACATGTTTGTAGAACAGGGATCCAGAGGGAGGTCACCTTGCCGTGGTTGATGGGCATACATGAATTGTCCAATTTATGCGCTAAGAACCTTCATTTTTGGAAATACATTTTTCTGAATAATAACCCAGTTTAGAGTCAATGTTTTCAGTGTTTTCATATATCTGGGCTTATATAGCGTGCTGCTGTGTTTTCTTTCTCTAGATTGATAAATACATAGATGTCAGTGAGATATACAGCTCTGGCAAAAATTAAGAGACCACTGCAAAATTTTCAATTTGTCTGATTTTTCTCTTTATAGGTATATTTTTGAGTAAAATGTAAATTGCTCTTTTATTCTATAACCTACTGACAACATGTCTTTAAATTTCCAAGCAATACATTTTATTTTTATTTTCAGAAAATGAAAAATGGTCAAAATAACAAAAAATTCAGTTTTTCAAGACCTCAAATAATGCTAAGAAAACAAGTTCATAATCATTTAGAAACAACAATGCTAATGTTTTAACTCAGGAAGAGTTCAGAAATCAATATTTTGTGGAATAACCATGATTTTTAATCAAAGCTTTCATTGGTCTTGGCATGCTTTCCACCAGTCTTTCACACTGCTTTTGGGTGATCTTATGCCACTCCGGGTGCAAAAATGTAAGCAGTTCTTCTTTGTTGATGGCTTGTGACTGTCCATCTTCCTCTTGATTACATTCCAGAGGTTTTCAATGGGGTTCAGGTCTGGAGATTGGGCGGCCCTGACAGGGATTTGATGTGGTGATCCTTCATCCACACATTGATTGACCTAGCTGTATGGCATGGCGCATTGCCCTGCTGGATAAACCAGTCCTCAGAGTTGGGGAACATTGCCTGAGCAGAAGGAATCAACTGTTTTTCCAGGATAACCTTGTATGCGGCTTGATTCATACATCCTTCACAAAGATTAACCTGCCCAATGCCAGCCTTGCTGAAGCATCCCCAGATCATCACCAATCCTCCAACAAATTTCACAGTGGGTGCAAGACACTGTGGCTTGTACACCTCTCCAGGTCTCCGTCTAACCATTAGACGACCAGGTGTTGGGCAAAGCTGAAAATTAGACTCACCAGAGAAGATTACCTTACTCCAGTCCTCTATGGTCCAATCCTTATGGTCTTTGGCAAGCTTCAGCCTGGCTCTCCTTTGCTTCTCACTGATGAAAGGCTTTTTTCTAGTTTTACATGACTTGAGCCCTGCCTCTAGGAGCCTGTTACGAGCTGTTCTTGCCGTACGCTTCATCCCAGCTGCCATTTGCCATTCCTTTTGTAGGTCACTTGATGTCAAACTGCGGTTGCTGAGTGGCATTCAAATAAGATGACGGTCATCCCGGTCAGTGGAGATTTGTTTTCGCCCTCTTCCGTTCTGTAGCTTTGTTGTCCCCAATGTCTGCTGCTTGACCTTGTTGTAATGGACTGCCGTCTTAGAAATTTTAAGGATGGAAGCAACATGACACTCATTGTATCCCTCTGCTTGTAAAGCCAGAATTGAGCCCTTCCTTTCCTCTCAAGACTTTTCTTTTCAACTCCTTTGGCATGGTTAAAAGTTATTTTTTCATTCCTTTACTCTTGGGATATTACTATCACTTGTTTTGCCATCCAGCTTGTCCTATTGGAAGTGGATTGTGAACACCACAGCAGTTTTTTTTATACTTTCCTTCGTTAAATAAGATTTGATTCAGGTGATCACCTAATCAGAAGCATATTAAGTAGAATGAGGTGAACTCTGGTTGGAATTCAACTGACACTGGAAAGGAATGGCTGTTAGAGAAGCTGATTTTTATAAAACTGTGCAGTGGTCTCTTAATTTTTGCCAGAGCTGTACATAATCAATGCTTTTTATGCGTACTGTAGGAAGAAGGACTGGGCCGTGAGTACTTGCTCTGCGCTGGGTCCGGAACTGTCTGTGCTGTCTTCTCTGTTGCCCGGGGGAAAGCTTAGGGGACCAGACAAATTCTTGCACCAGGAAGCAAGGGGCTTGGCTAAGCTGCAACAGCCACAGAGCGCGTGGAAGCAGTCAGACTTGGCGGGAACAGAAAGCACGCAGGAGGGAGTAGTGTGCGCTCTGTCCCTCGGGTACCATAGAAGCGCAGGCCCGCGCCCGAGCGTCAATGCTTACATCCACAGAGACTGTGAGCATAGTCCGGACCTGTGCCAGTTGGTCCCAACAGGGCAAGCTGCTAAACGCTTCGGGCTCGTTAGTGTTGCACGCGTGCCGCCTAAATGAAACCAGGTGAGTGACCGTGAACTGCTTCCTGACTCCCCGATGTATGTTTACTGAGCCACGTTAGGCTCAGAGTATGCTGTGGCCTGTACGCCTTCTGCCACACCAACATATGGACTGAGGACCCTGCAGAAGGTACCAGAGCCTAACAGCTGCCGCCGGGACCCTGATCATCATCGTCTACAGGACCTCACCGGACCAATCCCGCGCCGGCCATCGCTGGAGCCATTGTTTGCTTCTTAGGCCCTACTGCCTGGAGACCGCCTGTTTGGATAAGTTACACTTTACAGAACTGTAGTGTAACCACATTAGTTTTCTCTTTAAACTATTATATACTTTGTATCTGCACTGACGATTTTCCCCCATTTAACCAGTTACATCCCTGTGTGGAGTATACCCTTGTTAATTAAAAACATTAACCCTTTCTCTGTCTCCTGTCAGTCACTGCATCCCGCAACCTGCTCACAGTACTTTTCTGTACTTGTATTTATTTACTAATTAAATTAATACATGAAAAAAATGCTGTGGAATCCCTTATATTTTTAATAACCAGCTGATGGAAAGCAGACATCTGTGAACTGGTGTTATTATTCTGGGAAGGGGCTAATATCCATGTATCTTCCCAGTCTATTATTATCGGCTCACAGCTGTCTGCATAGCCTTATGGCTTATTAAAAAGAGGGACCCAAAAAATGATGTGGGGTCCCCCTTTTTTAGTAACAAGCAAAGGCTAAACAGACAGCTGCAGGCTGATATTAATAGGCTTGGAAAGGGACATGGATATTGCCCCCCTTCCAGACTAGTAACACCAGCCCTAAGCCACCCCAGAAATGGTGTATCCATTAGATGTGCAAATTATGGTGCTTAGCCTCAGCTCTTCTTCATTGCCCTGGTGTGTTGGCAATCACGGTAATGGTTTTGGTGTTGATGTGAGGTATGAAAAGTCCGCTGACATGAAGCTCAGACATCCCCATTCTTAACCCTGTAGTCAAAAGTAATAAACACACAGTCCTTTAACTCTAAAAATTACTCCGCAACAATTATCTTCATTTACCCATTCATTACCATAAAAATAAAAGTATTCTACTGGTGTCCGCCGTAAGTCCATAATAAGCAGGTCCTGCAACGATCCCAGACCCTGCTACATCCGAATACTGTGATGAGCGGTGGCATCAGTAATTTGACTGCTCCCCATGTCAGCCAGAACACAGTGAGAGTAAGGCCGGGATCACACATGCGACGAAGTCGTCCGACACTCGCATGTGAAATCCCAGCTCTGGAGCCGGCACTCGGGAGTGGAGTGCGCGGCTGCATGTAGTTCTATGCAGCCGCTCGCTCCACTCCCGAGTGCCGGCGCCAGAGCTGGGATTTCACATGTGAGTGTCGGACGACTTCGTCGCATGTGTGATCCCGGCCTGACATGTCAACCTGGCTGCAGAGACGAACGGTGACATAATTAGGGTTACCGCAGGTCACAGGCGGCGGTTCTCCCAGTAACCTCTTTGTGAGCTGACATGAGCCGGCCTGTGAAATGTGGTAACCTTACTGACATCACATCTCGCAGTGGCTGATGAGTGGACAAAGAAGCATATTTCTCTAACAAGATATGTTACACTTACAAAATATTATAATTCACTTGTACTATTGATTTGCGCTAAGTCTCAGTCTGTTGAAATGACAGCAACCATTTAATCCTTCCCTGAAACGCTCTGGAATTTTTATGTCATTTTCAGTGAATAAAATATTCTTTGTGCATTCAGCTGCTGACAATCTGTACTGATCTAGTGCTTCGCACAGGAACGTTTTTTTTTTACATTATTTTTAATCTAGACATCTCTCCAATCTGAGTTTGCCAAACTACATTTGTCAGGGATGAACATGCACAGGAATCACAAAGCTGCTGTTAGAGGTAGAAGATGAGTATGGCTTACTGGTGAAATGGCATTAATGGCGTAGTTGGATATTCTACCAAGGAACAACAATGGGTATCTGTGTATTGTGGTATGTACGCGGGATGCAGTGACGAGTCAGAGACGGAGCAAGCTTTAACTATAAATTTATAAGGGGAGTTTTTGTATGGAAAACAGGCAGAAAACTGGTTCTCCACACAGGGAAACCGTACACAAACACAATATAGCAAAGTGACGAATACTCGGCGAGTGTCAGGACCTATAGTGCCGCGATATGGCCGTCCAATGCACTCAGGAAACAAACAACGGTAACAGAGTGTCACTTAGCTTCTCGGACGTTCTGTGGAGTTGAGATCCGGTTGTTGTTCTTCTATTGTCGCAGCCGCTGGGCCCAGCTGATGAGGAGCCGACGAAAGCCTCGAGCGTTCCCACGCTCAGGCACAGATGGGCACAACAGGCCCTGCAGAAATCCTCCAGAGTAGAGTTCGCCCCTCCAAGAGGCGGGATGGCGGGACCCTAGCGACCACAGGAGATGGGACACAGGCCGCAGCCGCGGGCTTAGGTGAGACAGTGGCGGTCGCAGCTGCGGGTTAGCAGGCCGCAACCGCAGGCTCGAGGGTGGCAGTGGCGGCCGCAGCTGACAGAACTCTCCAGCCTCTACCGTCCTTGTCAGAAACGTCCAGCCTTCTTCACCTCAGTCTCTCTGTCCTGTCTCTCCTGCGTCTCTCTCTGGCTTCTCCTCCAGTGCCCCGCCCCCTTTTCTTCTAGAAACATCTCTCAGGCATCCTGCCCTTTCTTCCCCCGGGAACCATTCCCCTGGGAACCTAAATGACAGCCCCCTTGTTTCTTGCCTGGGCACATAGCAGGGGCTCCCTCCCCTACATTCCCCCACCCTGTGAGTTCGCCAGTCCTCGGGCGAGAATTTGGAGGATTTTGTACTAATAACTGGGCACTCAAGTTGTCTCTGCCACACGAACTGATCCTGTTCATATCGCTCGGGGGTTTGCCTGCTGTAGTCGGGATGGAGTCCTCTGGGGTGGTGGCAGATGGCTGAGCAACTGGAGTTGCCGGGGCAAAGGGCACGGAAGTGTCTGCTGGTCTCGCGGGCAAGTCCTCTTCATCTTCATCGTCCCAGACTGCTGTTGGAGGAGCCTGCGCTAAAGAGTCCGGAGTCTGCAGAGAAGTCTCGCCCTGCGCGGGATCTATGGACATACAGGGCCGTAACATATTGCGGTGCACAATCCGGGTGGGTTGATTCCTCCCTTTCTCTGATTGTATCTCATATACTGGTCTGTCTGGACTTACTCGGCGTATAATTTTGTAGGGGCTGTTCTCCCATTGATGGCTCAATTTGCTTTGGGGTCATTGATCTCGTACAAGCACGCTATATCCTTTTTGAAATTCAATGGGCTGTGACGTGGGCTTTTCAGGGTGTTCCAGATCTTGGAGCTTAGTCTGCACTAATCTGTGTAAGGTCTGCAGACGATACGGTGGTCCCAGACCCAGGAGTAAACCCACGCCCATGACCGTTCTTCCTCGGGATCCAGCTCCACCTCAGTAATTCCCTTGCCTTCCCAACCGAAGAGTAGCTTGTATGGGGTGTACCCGGTGACCCGATGTACCCAGTTGTTATATACCCAGACCAGTTCGGGGACGTATTCAGGCCAACGGGCTTTCTTGTCATCTTGCAGGGTCCGTAACATTTGAATTAGAGTCCAGTTGAACCATTCGCAGGCCCCATTCCCCTGCGGGTGATATGTTGTGGTCCGGGACTTGTCAATGCCATACAGGCGATGCAGTTCCTCCATCACTTTCCCCAGGAAACAGGCCCCTTGGTCTGAGTGGATGCGTTGCGGGCAGCCATACACTTGGATAAAGTTTCTACAGATAGCATAAGCGGCCGATTCTGCTGTTTGATCTCGGGTGAGGACCACTATGGCAAACTTGGTAAAATGGTCCACCATGACTAAGCAGTGTTGATATCCGTAATGAGCCGGGCCAATGGTCAAGTAATCCACCATTAACAGTTCAAAAGGTGTGGTGGTTACAATTGTTTGTAAGGGGGCTCGTTGTTCTGGTGGTTTAGTCAACTCACATAAGCGGCATGCTCGGCACACTTCTTCTATTACGGCTTGTAACCGGGTAAGGTAGGCTATTCGCTGTAGCCACTGGAAAGTCCTTTGTACGCCAAAATGAGCCCTTTCTCATGAGCCTCCCAAGCAATGTCAGTAAGTAGGGCTCCCGGCACCACCACTTGCCAAGCTATGGTGGGTTCGGTGTGTAGAGTTGTTTTGCGATACAATAGTCCCTTTTTGAGCACCAGTTTTTCCCATTGACGGAGCATTAGCACAGCGTCCTTAGAAAGTATTTTTCTTTGAGCGTCATTAGGAAGTTCTCCTTGGGCGGCCCACTGATGAAGGGTGCTGATTTCACTATCTGCTTGTTGCTGGCATATCCATTCATCCTGGATTGATCGAGGATGTCCCCAGGGGGTTTTGTACAGGACTGCTCTCTTGTCACTGCTGGGAATACGGTGTTTCCTCTCCCTCTAGCTCTTCATCCCGGCTCCGTCCTGGGACAGGGCGCCGGATCTGGGACAAGGCATCGGTGTGGACATTCTCTGCCCCTCTCTTGTAAACAATTTTGTATTTGAACTTGGCCATCCTGGCTACCCACCGCTGCTCCAGGGCCCCCAGTTTGGCATTTTCAAGGTGGGCCGGGGGTTGTTGTTGGTTCGTACCACCTCCTCAGATCCCGCTAGGTACTCCGCGAATCGCTCCGTCATGGCCCACATCACCGCCAGGAGCTCGAGTTTAAAAGAGCTGTAGTTGTCAGGATTGCGTTCGGAGTCCCAAGAAGGCCTGCATATCTTTCACTGTCTTGGGAGTAGGTCACTCCTATATCGCAGCGATCTTCTCCGGAGACGGCCTCATGCCCTCGGCGGAAACCACATGTCCCAGGTACTCTATTTGTGTGCGGAACAAGTGCCATTTTTGGGGCTTCACCTTCAACCCATACTTTTGCAGCTGGCCGAGCACCTGGCCCATGCGATGCAGGTGGTCTTCAAACGTAGCAGCATAGATGATAATGTCATCCAAATATATTAGGGTGGTTTTGAAGTTGAGGTCACCTAGGCACCGCTCCATCAGGCGCTGGAAAGTTCCAGGGGCGTTGGCCAGTCCAAACGGCATCCGGTTGAATTCAAATAGTCCCATGGGCAAAATGAAGGGGGTTTTTGCTCAATCCTCCTCGGACATTGGTACCTGCCAGTATCCGTTGGCCAAATCCAAGGTAGAAAAATATTTTGCCTTCCCTAGGGCCGACAGAGACTCCTCTATACGAGGGAGTGCGTATGAGTCTTTGATGGTGCAAGCATTCAACTTACGGTAATCCATACAGAACCACAGGGTGCCGTCCTTTTTCCGTACCAACACTATGGGAGCTGCCCAGGGGCTTTGACTTTCCCAGATGACCCCCTTTTGCAGCATTTGATTCAACAGCGTTTTCACTTCTTGGTACAACTGCGGTGGAATCTGCCGATATCGCTCCCTGATGGGGGCCGCCCCTTCAGTGGGAATGCCATGTGTAATGGCTGTGGTGCACCCAAAATTGTCCTCATGACTGGCAAACACCTTTTGGTAATTATACCAATCAAACTCTGATCAGAATTTGATTAAAGTTTAATGAACGCATGATCCAATTTTCTTGGATGTGGAGACAAGGAAAAAAAATTTCTCCATCTTCTCTTTTCTGTCCGTCTGTGAAAATTGGACCATTCTCAGTTGTTATCCAAACACAGTCCATTTTTTTTTAATCACGGACTGATAGACATGAATGGCAGAGTACGATCCAATAATTGATGCAACTCATGCATGCTGAGACTTTTTCCTCTGACTTAGGCTGGAGTCACACTAGCGAGAAATACGGATGAGTGCAATGCGAGAAAAAATCGCATTGCACTCGGACCAATCTTAAACTATGGGGCAGCTCCCAGCAGCCGATTTTTTCTCGGCCGTATTATACGTGCGAGTAAAATCACAGCATGCTGCAATTTCCACCGTATATCGGCCGAGAATCACCAATGCAAGTCAATGGGTGCGAGAAAAAATCGGATTACACACGGACCACACGTGTGACTTGCGAGAAATACGCACCGGTGTCGTTTAGAAAAGCCGGCAATTCAGTGCGCTATACTGTAAAATCACACTGACATGTTTAATAAAGAATGGAAAGAATAGATATATACACATAGAATACATATATATATATATACATATATATATATACATGTCATTGAGACACATATATATATATGTATATGTATATTCATTTTTTGATGTCCCTTTGTTATCTGTTGCTTCCCCCTATGTTGTATTGGTGCAGCGGTAGGACCAGTGCTCTCACTTGCCAATTCCCTACGTAGGGATAGGAGCAGGGCAAGTGAGGGTTTAGGTATCCTGCTCGGCGACAGGGTAAAAGAACCCATATAGGGACGTTAGGGAGATCAGGGTACATCCTCAGGGGAGTGCAGGAGGTGTCCATTCCCCCGTTCCCCATCGACAGTGCCCACCGTTGTTATTGAGTCCCTGGTGTTCTCTTGTGTGTTGTGCCATTCGTTGACCGACCATTTGTGGGTCGTGTCACACCGCTGCGGTCACATCGTGACAAATTGCATGGCAACATCTAAGCCTTACAACCAACTAAA
>JARQOD010000001.1:6631242-6664829 GCA_033576555.1 Oophaga sylvatica | reverse complement strand
AATACTTCTTGATATTTTAGGCTATTGATATTGCCTTCCACCTTGCAAATGTTTCGCAGACCCCCATACTGAATTTAACCCCAGACCATGATCTTTCCACCACCAAATGTAACTGTTTTCTGGGTGTATTTTGGATCCATACGGACTCCAGTAGTCTCCTGCAGTATTTGCTGCGGCTGTGGTGTAATTCTACTGAAGATTCATCAGAGAAATCCACCGTCTGCCACTTTTCCAGCGTCCATCTGTTTAGCAGGCTGTGGGACTTTGCAAATGGCACATGGTTTTTTATTTGCCTTTTGTTTAGTGCTGGCTTCTGGCACTGAATTGACCATGGAGGCCATTTCAAGACTGAATCCTACAAACTGTTCTAGTTGACACAGGGACTTGAGGTGACCAGGCCTGTTGGAGCTCTGCTGAAGTGGAACAGGGGCTTGCTTTGGATTTTCTAGCCAACAAACGTTCCTCCTGAGCAGTTGTCTTGTGGGTCTGCCGGACCTGGGCTTGTCAAACCCATCTCCAGTCTCTTCAAATCTTTTTTTAATTCTTTGTACTTGACGCTGAGACACACCAAAGGTGCCAGCCACCTCTGCAGTGGATCTGGTCTTCAGCCTCTTGATAATCAAGGATTTGGTCGCAGGGTGGATTTTTGGCATGTTGTCAGAGCTCAAGTTGCAGTTCAAGTGAAGGTCTGGGGAGCTGGGTTTCTTTTTATACACACCCACTAATTAACCAATCATTTACTGAGCACTGGTGAGGATGTCAACTAGGATTGGGTGCATTGTATGACCAGGTGACAAAACTTTTGTCTTGCCAAAACCTGACCATTCTGTGTTCATTAAATGATCAATATTTCAGCATTGATGCCAATTTATTTTCTTAACCTAAACCAAATTTGGGAGAGTATCAGCTTTCAAAAGAATAATTTATAAAACCAATGGATGAATTTAACGTCAGGTTGTAAGCTTTGATTTACATAACATGGATAAGCGACATAACTTCTGTCAGGGACTGTACACTAACATATCTGTCCCAGGCCTCCTGGTGGAGGGGGAGGGACAGCTTAGGGTATTACAGGAGAACAGTAAGGCTGGTGGCCCAAACCTTCTCACCTTTGGAAGTACCTTTGGGAGTGGGGAAAGTTAGGACCCCAGCTCTAGGGTCGGCGCAGAACCCCTTTTGCTAATCACGTACAGTCACAGCATGACAATAAGTTTTTTGCAACCAATCTGCAACATGTGAATTTATCCAAATAGTTGAAAGCACAATAGAAGACAAATGAAAAGAAGATAAAGCTAGAAGACAAAGAGGAAAAAGAGTAACCATCAGACAGATGAAAGTTAGGGTCTCATAATTGTTGAGGACATGTGTATTGTGTTTTATCATTTTTTAAGTCTATAGTGTTGCTCTGTCCTTTGCTGTTTATGGTCTTCCAAAGATGGATCAAGAAGCAAACTGTGAGTAAAATATGTTCTTTAATGATAAGGATTCTCTCTTAGACAAAAGAACATGTCTTTTGTTAATTAAGAAGTCTTATAGGGCTATTCTTGCCATGTATTTATTTTTTTCTTGATTCGTAATCTGGAGTAAAAGAGTTAAACTTGTAACACTTACCTTACTGATCAAATGATCACATAACGGAACAGGAATCGCTCCAGCCTGATAACATCAGCATCGTCTTTAAGAAAGAAAAAAAATATTATAATGCATACATCATAAAGTACATACAGTGGTGAAATAAGGATTGAAGACTTCACCAATTTTCAAAGTAAATATTTTTCTAAAGGTGCTATTGACATGAAATTCTCACCAGATGTCAGTAGCAACCAATCCACACAGGAAAATTAATCAAACCACAGATGTCCAGAAATTAAGTTATATGTAATAATGAGAAATGACACAGGTAAAAAAGTATTGAACACATGAAGAAATAGAGGTGCAAATAAACAAGGAAAGTCATGACACCAGATGAAATCTATCAGTGATTAGAAAGCAATTCCTGCCACTTAGTGAAAAATAATATCAGCTTGTTCAACTGATGGCCTATAAAAAGGTGTCTCATTACCAAGGTGCCACACAAGAAATATCTTGTAACTGGCACAGGTGGTAAGCACCACCGTAGTCACTGAGATCACCGCTCTGCTCTCCCCAGTGTCAGTTTGTCTCACTGAGCTTCCTCTTGCAGAATTTCCAACACTGCTGCATCCTCCTGCTACTGGTGAGTCTCCAACTGGCTATAGAAAGGCGCAGCAAGATTCTGAAGGAACGCAAACTGACTGTATTCTGCACAGGTTAGCTTCACTGTCCTATTCCCAAGCAGTAGTAGGGGTTTATTAGGTGGCTCCTTCCACCATTCCTCACCTGATCTAAGGTTCTAGCTCAGTTCCTGTCTAGTTTCCTGTAAGGTGCTTTCTTATATTGTCTCTCCTGTTTTCTGACCCAGTTAGCTGGCTAGGTTTTCTTATTTTTCATCTCCTGACCTTGGCTACGTATATTGAACCTGTGATGCTTGCCCTGACCTCAGATTGGCTGACCACATCTTTGCCTTTGTACACCTGTGCCTCATACCCTTGCCTCTGTCCTTCCAGTCAGCTGGAGGACTGCCCTGGAGTGGCATCCGGTGGCTAACTGTGGCTAAGCCTATCCTCACCATCAGAGGCTCTAATGAATACCAAGTAGTCACTTTGCTCCACTCCTTCAGGGGAAGCCAAGCAAAGCCAGTGGCATGGTGGGTCCACACCCACCAGTGTTACACATCTCACGATGGGTTACATCAGTGAGCTGTCTCAAGACAATCGCAACCTTATTGTTGCAAAATATACTGATAGCATTGGTTACAGAAGAATTTCTAAATTACTGAAGGTTACAGTGAGCACTGTTGGTGCCATAATCCAGAAGTGGATCATTTCACGATAAAACAGCCAGGATCAAGAGCTCCCCACAAGATTTCAGACAGAGGAATTAAAAGAATTTTCAGAAGAGTTGCCCAAGAGCTAAGAACCACCTACAAAAAGACCTGGAATCAGCAAGTACAATTGTTTCAAAGAAAATTTTAAGTTATGCACTCAACTTCCATGGCTCGTATGCATGCACCATGCAAGAGTCCATTGCTGAACAAATAGCATGTTCAAGCATGTTTAAAGATTGCTCAACAGCATTAACACAAAATGTGAAATACTGGGAGAATGTAGTCTGGTCAAATGAGACCAAAATTTAACTCTTTGGATGCCATTATACACACAATGTTTGAGGCCAAAACGTGCTGTATATCACCCTAAAACCACCATACCAATGGTGAAGTTTAGAGGTGGGGCTGTCAAACTTCATGTCTTTGAAGGAAGGATGAATGGACAAATGTACCGAGATATTCTTGATAAAATCTGCTGCCAGCTACCAGGATGATGAAGATAACTGAGGGTGGACATTTCAGCAAGACAATGATCCTAAACACACAGCTACGGAAACTCTCAATTGATTCAGAGAAAGAATATAAAGCTGCTAGAATGGAACAGTCAATCAACGACCTAACTACAAAAGACAATTTATGAATGGATCTAAAGCTCAGAGTTCATAGAAAGAGCCCACCGTACATTCAGGATTTGAAGAGTGTTTGTGTGGAAGAATGGGCCAAAATAATACGTGAGCAATGCCTTTTACCTGGACATCTACAGTTTGATTTCTTTTGCCTGTGTGGATTGGGTGAGTTGTTACCGACATCTAGTGAGAATTTAATTTTAATAGCCCATTTAGAAATATATTTTTACTTATTTCACCCACTGTAAATAAAAAGCAAGAAAAGTGACGACATGTTACCACTTAAAAATTATATATCTGCTGTGACAAAGTCACTGGCAAAGTACTGGAGAGGAGATATGTTTCACTGAGGCTATTAGCTTCAGTGATTTGAAACCTAGAAGTTTGTTCGAGCACACTATATGCTGAGAGGGTTAATCAGCCATTTTAAGGGCTGGTTTTTGTGAACAACCATAGAGTGGGTGGGAGATTGTTCACCATATCTCCTACCCCCAGGGTGTGGTCCAGGATAAAAATAGCCAGCCTTTTGAGTCCTTAAGTGTTCAGTGTGTCTGGAGAGGCTAACTCCAGAGAAGTGCTTATGTTTGTGCTAAACTGAACCATGTGTTTTTGCTAATCCTGAGCAGGCATATTCCTGCAGCTGAGCAGACTGTATAATGTTTTGTTTTCCTGTTTTGCCTGAAGGGCTGTGCTTATTTTTACTTCATACTGGTTTAGTCTGCCTATATGTAATAAACCAGTGGAAGACTTAAAGAGACCGTGTTTCCTGTGTCTACCTCCATGTGCAGCCGAGTGAGCCGATCTACCAAACTGCCTACATGAATAGAATAGTTAATTCACACATGATAGTAAAATAATAGAATTATTGTATACATGACGGTAAAAAATCAATACAGAGCAGAAGCCTCCATGAGCGCTGTGTGTCCTGAACCTCAGCCTCCAGCACACGTTTCACAAACGCTTCCTCAGGGAGTCCTTTTAAAGTGTGACTACTTGCTATATTTTACACTATTAAAATAAAAGAATAAAGTGACCCTCCAACCTGGGATTCAAAGATGACTACACCTTTTTTATGTACAATCAGCTTAATCCTGAAATGGCAAGTGTCTCTGATAATGTGGACAATATATACCACATTGTGAACTCTGTGAGACCAAACCGCATAAAAATAAATGATGAGATTAATGTTTTGCTCCAAAGCCCCAATGAAATGAATAATAGTTTTTTCATTACAGTAAGCCGAGGAACCTAATTTTGCCACAAAAAAACGGGTAAACTTATTGACTTCACTTCACTTCACGCCTATGGGAGTGGAGAGGCGTGAATATTCATTAACTTAATGAGCAGGGGCCACATGATCGCTTGGCCGAAGAGCTGCTGGTGCCAGAACGAACGAACGAGATGCAGCGATGGTTCGCAGGGAAGGTAAGTAGGATGTATGCTGGAGGCCGGCGGCTGCAGCTGTCACTGTGCGCTATTACAGAGAAATGAATATTCATTTCTCTTTAGCATCGGCACAGGCTTTAGCCACAACCGCCGGCTCCTGTCTCTGTAACCCGCTGCTCCACCGCTCCACCTCCCCGCCATCTTTCTGGACAATTGACTCGTGTATAAGCAGAGGGGGGTGTTTTCAGCACAAAAAAATGTGCTGAAAAACTCGGCTTATACACGAGTATATACGGTAAATTATATATTATAAAAAAAATATTCTTACCGCAAAAACAACTATGTGACTGGTAAAATATGATCTCTTAAAATTGATGGATTCCTAGGAAAGTGGGACAAGGGATTGTTGGGCATCCTGAACCAATACGAGTGTCCACAGAATGTACCTCCTCGATAAGATATTTACGTACTCTGTACCAATAATATGTGGAACTATTAGAACAAGGTGTGCAGTTAGTGATGGCTTTAAACTTCATGTATATATTTTGTAATTAGCTTCCAGACCTCAACCAGTCACATTACTGAAATTATACAAAACCGGAGACACTTTGGCACTGTTTACGCCCATCGTTTATAACGTTTACGGTTCACGTCCTTCATGTGACTCAATAGTTGTCACAAGTTTTTAGGAGGGCTTTTCCCATCACTTTATATGCAATTAGAGTGCTTCACGTGCATCTTCTGTTCTATAAAAGCCACTTTCTCTGACTTTTCACTGAGATAATGGACTGTTACGTGTCTTCTCGGAGCTATGATGTGACACCTCGAGCTTGGCCTGACATTCTTCTCATTCTAGTTTTCTGGTTCCGTGAACAGGTAAATAAATTAAATATGTCTGACTGAGCTTTCTGCGACACCTCAGGTCTTATCCATGTGCCCTAGAAGTGACAAGTGTCATCACCTGCGCTCATCTTAATGTATTGAGTTTATTCTTGATTAATATTACCATTTCTTTGCATACAGTCATCAGGAATTTCAATCACGCTTACACGATATTACATAGTTTGCAGAATTCCTGTTATAAAAATTATATTACATCCAGAACAGTAATGATTACCATTCCCTGAAAAGTTTCACATGTTTCTAATATTCGTAGATGACTGCATCACTGTGTATAAGGGTGCTCCTCTATAAAGACTGATCACAGAATGTAACAGGTAAATGGGTGACTTTACTTCTCTTTAGAACTTTTGCACAAACACTTGATCGTTCTGATCACATCTAAGAGGCACAGTTCACTTGGTGGTTACAGCTGACACTTGATGGTAGGTAACACGTTAAAGTTACAGAACTTGATTTTTTATTTACTTTTCATTGGTCTCAAACCAGAGCTGGAGCACTGTGTTCAAAAAAACAATCACAAGTATACACTGAGGGTCAGGTTATACCAATAGTTGGGTCCAGCTTTCATCCATCTTTTAGTGTTGTTTTGGGTCTGTAGAAGGGTTTTATCACAACTTCAGGGACCTACTGTGCTGTTTCATCACTCAGGCTCATTCAGTTGATCCAGCCTACTGACCATCAGTCAACCACTCATTGGTCAAGCTCAGGCCTACTGTTCTCACCATCAAAAATCAGCTTCCTAAGGCACCACGCACTTTATATGGATATTAGGTCTCCAGTCAATGCGTACTTGCTAACTGACTCAGAGATAAAGTTCTCTCTGTCCCTAAGTATAATTCAGTCACACGTACTACATTCTGCTGTCCTCATGAATGATCTTCTCCCGTGCTACAGTCTTCTTAACAGCATCTCACAGGGAGCTGGGTTTGAAACTGCTCCAACCATTTCACCAACATCACAAATCTCTGCAACTGCATCTCTTATAACAGGATTCTCTTAAATTTTCCCTTTGCCAAGTCCTTTCTTGGTCCTGGTTCTCTTCTCTCCTTACTAAACAAGGATCTCTGCCTCATGTGTGACTTTAGCCACACACTGACTCACTTCCCGGAATCAGCTCCCTTACATAATCTCTATCAGATCCTGCTAAAAATGGTCATGTACTGTAGTGTCAACAGCTAATATTACATTGTAAACTCTTATACAAGATATTACGTACAATTAATAACAGAAAACAAAACACATTCACAATAGTAAATAGATTACCCGCTGTGCATTTTTTTGCACCTATATGCAACTGGTGTGGCTGAAACACCTAAACTCAATAAATTGGTGGGTGTCCACACACCTTTGGTTCATAATTGTAGAAATTGTATATGATTTTTTTATAACATGGCCAGCCCAGGGAATGATATAAAATATGTGAAAAAAATATATATCAACCAGGCCCTGCGGCAATAAATGAGGTTGGCAGAGGCCTGGACTGGAGACCAAAATTATTCTGAGAAAACAAAAAACAAGAAACAAATATCCTAAAATAAAACAAAATAAAAAATATATTGCAAAACATGCAATTATTATTATTACAACTTCATGCATGTTTTGCAATATATTTTTTATTTTGTTTTATTTTAGGATATTTGTTTCTTGTTTTTTGTTTTCTCTGTTTAATGGTCATGTGTTTGATATGCATTTACATTTTGCATACACATCAACTTACTTTTTCAGTTCAGACCCAGTTTTTCATTTAGTTCTTAGTGCATCTTGTGCATATAAGGTGTGACCGCCCTGCTTTTGAGCTGAAAAATCCATCCTGTCTGGCCTATGCTTCAACTGGTGGGTTCAGTCCCTCTGCCTTGTTCACATTTACGTCACTTGACAAGTGGAAAGGTTTTTAATATTAGAGTAGGACTGTCCCACAAAGGGTTGCCTTGACGTGGCGGGATGGCTTGTACATTCTTTTGATCAAAATTATGTTTACCAAATACCCTTATTATTATTATTATTACAACTTCATGCATGTTTTGCAATATATTTTTTATTTTGTTTTATTTTAGGATATTTGTTTCTTGTTTTTTGTTTTCTCTGTTTAATGGTCATGTGTTTGATATGCATTTACATTTTGCATACACATCAACTTACTTTTTCAGTTCAGACCCAGTTTTTCATTTAGTTCTTAGTGCATCTTGTGCATATAAGGGTGTGACCGCCCTGCTTTTGAGCTGAAAAATCCATCCTGTCTGGCCTATGCTTCAACTGGTGGGTTCAGTCCCTCTGCCTTGTTCACATTTACGTCACTTGACAAGTGGAAAGGTTTTTAATATTAGAGTAGGACTGTCCCACAAAGGGTTGCCTTGACGTGGCGGGATGGCTTGTACATTCTTTTGATCAAAATTATGTTTACCAAATACCCTTATTATTATTATTACAACTTCATGCATGTTTTGCAATATATTTTTTATTTTGTTTTATTTTAGGATATTTGTTTCTTGTTTTTTGTTTTCTCTGTTTAATGTCATGTGTTTGATATGCATTTACATTTTGCATACACATCAACTTACTTTTTCAGTTCAGACCCAGTTTTTCACCAAAATTATTCTACAAAGGTGTCATTATAAAAATATAAGATACCTCACCATTCTATGTTGTCATGTGAAACTCACTTAGAGAATCCCCATATAATAAGGATTTTTCTTTTCCACCTGGATGAAATATTCTTAGATAGATCTTGTACAGTTTTCCAGTCATTGCCTTCCTCCGGTTGCATACATCATTCCATTTGCTTTCAGGATTTTCGTGGGATTTCTATGCAAATCTCAGTTGTTCTGAGAGATAAAGCTTTATATAGTGCAAAACTATTATAAGGTTCTTACTGAATTTGACTTGTGTGAGTATATGGAATAAACCTTGCTAGAATATCGATCGTTTAATGGTGTTGCACTATGTACAACAACCGCTGAGAAATACCCCAAAACCTCCTGAAGGAGCAAAAGTAGATTCAATCAAACAGGTGCATGTAACCAGAGAAAGGCAACGACCAACAAACTGCACAAGAAATGTCTAAAGGTACTGCCACACTAAACGCTCCCGCTAACGATCACGATAACGACGCATACTAATGCGATCGTTTTTGTGATCGTTTTGATATCGCTAGTAGCTGCCAAACTTAACGATCTCGTTAACGACGCATAAGCGGTTAGCGATCTCGTTAACGACTTTTGCGGTCATTGTGATGTAAAAAACAGCGCACATCGTTAACAAAAGGTGCCAGACACAGCGATATAGCGCTCACCAGCGGGACGCCAACGATAAAAATACGGTCCAGAACGCTAGTGAACGATCAGCGAGATCACAGCAGGGGCCACGTCGTTGCTACATGCCACACACAACAGCGTCACTAACGAGATCGCTAAATAGTGACTTTTTTAGCGATCTCGTTAGCGTTCTTGTTTAGTGTGGCATACCCTTAAGAGTACTTTTGATAGATGAAAAAAAAAAATCCTGATTGTGCGGTGACAATTACAGATAGTAGAGTAGTGAGGTGACTTATGTTTTTGGCAATTAGATAAAATAATAGTGCTCATGATCAAAATTCCCCAGAGCTTTTATCTCATGAGTGGCTGAACTTGCTGTGATGATGTTATGACAATGGGCAGGTGGCCATTGTATGCTAAAGGGATAAAATGTGCATCATGCTCAGAAATCCCTGCACATGCCCACCTTGGCTACTATCAATAAGGTTATTACTGGTTGTCTGAGGAATGTACTTGGGCAAATAATCAAGATCCACTGCTGGCATCTCCCTGTGCCATTGCCAGGGCCGGCTCCAGGTTTTTATGGGCCCCGGGCGAAAGTGTCTCAGTGGGCCACTTTAACACAGACCACGATTCATGATGCACAGATACTGCAGAGAAATATAGGTACAGTACAATGCCAAACACTTCTCTTCTTCCATTACATGACTGATATCTATTGTAATTTCTACAATAGCTCAAAAACCGCCAAATCCTCACAGCGCACAGTACAGACTGGACAGTACAATCCTCCATACAATATTATGGCCACATAGTCTCCCCCTCATCACCCATATAATACCCCATGCAGGATGTCACCACCCCATCCCCCATATAATACTCCATACAGAATACTGGACCCAATATAATGCTCCATACAGAATACTGGACCACATAAATTGCTCCATACAGGATACTGGTCCCCATATAATGCTCCATACAGGATACTGGTCCCCATATAATGCTCCATACAAAATATGGAGCTCTCCTCTACACTGTGCTGCGTTCTGCACTGTTATGGCTCAGGAAAGGGCGCTGTGGAAAGACTCCCCATCATCATCATCATTGTCTCATTATCATCATCATTGCCTGCCCATTATTACATCATCATTGCCTCCCCATCATCATCATTGCCTGCCCATTATCATTACCTCCCCATCATCATCATCAACATCATTGCCTCCCCATCAATATCATCATCATTGCCTCCCCATCATCATCATCATTGCCTCCCCATTATCATTGCCTACCCATCATCATCATCATCATCAATGCCTCCCCTTCATCATCATCATCATTGCCTCCCCATCATCATCAACATCATTGCCTCCCCATCATCATCATCATCATTGCCTCCCCATCATCATCATCATTGCCTCCCCATCATCATCATCATCATCACTGCCTCCCCCCACCACCATCAAACATACAGCACCACACACAGACAGCACCGCAGCACTCTCTCACATACACACACACAAAGCACCGCACTACATACACACACTGATACACACACACACATCTCACCTGTCCGGCGTCCGCGCTCTCTCTGCCACAGCCGGCCGCTGAATGATGACTTCATTCAGCGGCGCTGCTGTGAGAGGAAGCGCAGGCGCCCTGCAGGCACCCCCTGGAGCCCAGAGCTGCAGCAGCGGAGGCACGGGAAGAGGTAAGTATTGCGCCGGCTGCTGCCAGGGCCCTGAGCAAGTGGGGGGCCCAGTGGCGGTGCTGGTACCGCTCTCATCTGCTTACGGGTGCCAGGGTGCCCGACAGCGAGTGGGCCCCCCCGCCTGCTCAGGGCCCCGGCACTTGCCCGGGTATGCCGGGTGCTGACGCCGGCCTTGGCCATTGCTGACCGATGAGGTCCCATATGTGCTTGATTGGTTACAAGTCCAGAGACACGACAGAACATGGTGGCAAGTTTATGTTACACAGATGCTCACAGTAGCATGAGCAGAATTCACTCTGGCATTGTCATGTTGAAACACAGCTCCTGGGACACTTTGGAGAAATGACCGTACCACTGGTTCACCCGTCAAGGTAACACCTAGCCGCTAGTGTACCTAGAATGAAGGCTAGAAGGGTCTACCTAATGCACATTATGCTACCCCATACCATAATACCAAAAGTAGGACCAGTGTCACATTCTCTTGTGAAGGCCTCTTCATGGCACTGCCATGTGGTCTCCTCAAATTCGAAAAATGTATCCTACTAATCAACTCTGCACTGTAAAGTATCAGATGATGTTTTCACAAGATTGGGCAATGAGACAGACATCCAGCTACAGGTGTCCTATTGATCTTATGTTTCCACTCCGAAAGGCTACCAGCACAGAGCAAGATGACAAAGAAGGCTGGAATGGAGTTTTATACTCTTCAGAGATGAGTCCTACTTTTGTCTTGGATGCAATGATAGCCAGAAATTGGTCTGGAGACTAAAGAAGAGTCCTTTATGAGAGAACGTAAAAGTGCTGCAGGAGCCATTTTTCACATGATGATGCCAAGTCACCTGTTACTTGTGCTACAGTGAGCCTTGTCTCCTGAGCACATCTTGAACATCATTGGTCAGCAATTGCATAGGCAGCTGCCAACAGCGGATCATGGTTTGCCCAAATGCATTCAGAGCAGCAGAACATTCCTCAGATGACCATTAATAAACTCATTGATAGCACAGCCAAGGCTCAAAGCGAGGGAATGGCTACACATGGCGCACATACTCCAGACTGAATAAATCAAGATGTCTGGAAAATTTTGTTTGCATTTTATCATAATTTGCTGATCGGTAACATGTCTATCTATCCTGTGATTTCCATAATTCCATGACTCCTTTTTCTTGGAGATGCGAATTTGATATTGAATAGTGGATAAGATGATATTTATTAAATATATCAAGCACGGAAGAGTGGAAAATTTCAGAGAAGTAAACTGAAAAATTAAGCCACTTTACAAACAGTCTTGACTTATGTGTCAAGGTACCCTTGGTTGCTCCCTCTCCCTTTTTTCATTTGGCCCCCGTGCACTTTATGTAAATATGCTATGTATTCATTAATGTAATGTTTGATATGTGTCTATGCTGTGTTTGCCTGGTCCTAATGTTCACCATGGAAATATATGTACTGTCTTATGTCTAATATGCAACGTGTGTAGAGTTAGGGAAAGTAACTAGTTAATTTTATGGGCTGGGTCAGCAGCAGAGAGGAGACAGGAAGCTGCTGCTTCCCAGTCAGTAGCCCGGGTACGTTGGCCCAGGGCAGACGTATATGGACAGACGGGGCATTGCCAGACTCTCGGAGGGGAAAAATCTGTTGCCCCGGACTCAAGTACTTAAGGACTAAAGGACCACAACACGAACCCCAGGACTTCGGAAGGGCCCTTGCTGAAGGGACTATAAGCGTCCTGATCCCAGCGAGTGGACTACTGCAAAACTTTGGCTACTGTGGCTGTTGTTGTAAGGCAGTGGACAGTGTCAGGGAGAGAGCAGGAAGCCAGTGTTGTACTTGTCTTTTTTTCATCACCATTTATTAAAAGATATTCCCTGTTGGACTACAGCTGTGTTCTTGGACGTCAATTGTCTGGATTGCTGTGGCCAGAGGAAGAGAAGGTAATGCATGGGGAAAAGCTGTGTCAGTCCTGTGTTTCATGTGCAAGGGGCTGGGTTGTCTTTGGACTGTGTTTTGTGGGTGAGCTCGGTCAGGACTACCACCCCAGTCGCCCTTGTTACATCACCACAGTAACAGACAACAAACCAATCCTGCGTAGTCAGATTCTTCAGTCATACTTTCTTCGTATACATCAGTAATAAGAACAGCATCCAATCCGGGTGAAATAACAAGACAATCCTTTATTCTGCCATATAGATACAACGTTTCGGCCCACTTGTGGCCTTTGTCAAGTATAATACAGTGAACATAATGGCGTCCTTAAATGGTGTGGAGAAGCCAATCACCAACCAGGTACTGCCCCTTAATCAAATAGCCATACAAAGCATAGATAGTGAATACATAGCAAAAAATAATTATATACAATTTAAAACAGCGATCACCTAACAGCACATATATATATTGTGAGACTAACAACAAAATTACCTATACGAGATGTAAAATTTCACAACAGCTCCCTGTTGTAAACAAAGTGTCCTATAGTGTCCACCAATAGATGGCTAGTTGGTATAGCTCCATACCGTGTCAAAACCCAATCACCTTCATTCTTAGTGATCAGGTCATCCGAGGAAAATGGTGGAATCTTTGCCTTGGAGCCAGATGTTGAGAGTACGACGCATTGTAAAAGATCAGGATACATTGGATATAAGACTTAGTCAAATGTGTGATAAATTTATCAATAGGGGATATCCCATGAAAGATATTCTACAATATAAGGATAAGGCTTTAAAATTGACTTCGGATGATATCAGACAAAAAAGTAATGGGATTACTCCGAAACGGGTGCCTTTTGTTTCTACCTATAGCCCAATTAGTGGCAAGTTAGGGGGGATCCTGAACAAACATTGGGGTTTATTACATAGGGGTTTACCACAAATCACAGAATTTGCACAAAGACCTCTATTATCATATAGACGTGGACAAAATCTAAAAGACAAATTAGTTAAGACTGACATAGGCCCAGTGAAGATTCTGAGACAATTGACGTTAGGCCCACCTAAAACGGGCAACTTTCCGTGTTTGAGTTGTGCTTGTTGTAACAAC
This sequence comes from Oophaga sylvatica, assembly GCA_033576555.1. Classification (NCBI taxonomy): domain Eukaryota; kingdom Metazoa; phylum Chordata; class Amphibia; order Anura; family Dendrobatidae; genus Oophaga; species Oophaga sylvatica. Next base: position 6,651,017 of record JARQOD010000001.1, on the reverse strand, counting down.
ATGGTTAGGGGAGATAGCTTTAATCATCCCCACACAGGTAAGCGTTTCCTAATCAAGGAGCGCTATACCTGTTCATCTAGTTTTGTCATTTACATACTCATGTGTCCATGTGGGTTGATGTATGTGGGCGAGACAACGATGGAAATCAGGGCACGTATCAGCAAGCACAAAAGCACTATAAGGACTAGGATGTTGGATTTGCCAGTGCCAAAACATTTTGTCGATTGTTGTCATTCCATTAACCAATTGAGGTTCAAGGTGATTGATGGGGTACCTCCATTACGACGTGGGGGCGATAGGAGTAAAATATTAAAGCAGAAAGAATTACGTTGGATCTATATGTTGGAGACGCTGAAACCAAAAGGCTTGAATTTGGAGTACAACTTAGAAAAATATTTAGAGTTGAGAGTCCTCAGTGGTTGATACAACTTAAACATTTGTACGAGATGAGATCGACACTGGTATCTTGATTAAGTGTACGTATTGGTTTTAGATTAGTGTTTAAGTGGAGATTGTTCATATTTTATTTTTCATTTCTATTTTAGGTTGTGGGCGATCTGATGAATCTGGTGGTAGTGGTGATTCAACAGTTACTATTAGTATATATGTCACTGTGTTCTTCTTTGGTGTTTGTATGTATAAGTTCATTGTCCTCCTTTTGATGTGTTAATAAAACATAGGGGTTAATATACTTTGGAATGACTATTTTTTTGGTATGGGTATGAATAGTACAGGTATATATCTAGATATCGGTAGGCTTACTGCCGCTTTAAAACCCCTTTTCCCCTAATAAGTTCTTTAAAAGGGTTAAATTCCCTTGTCTAGGGTGAGGTTTTTTTTTTCTTAGTGAGGAGAATAAGGACTTGAGGATGGGTGCAGATAAGGTTTTATTGTCTGTCCTGATTATATGACCGGCTAGGTAAACACCTCTACAGGAGCGCTGGTATGGTGGTTGCTTAGAGATGGTGGAAACACTGCGGGACCACACATGGCTGGTAATGACGCGATTGAGTCTTGTCTGTTACCATGATCTGAGGTGGATACAAGAGCGCATGTGCTGGGGGTGTGGCATGGAAAATTCACATGATATGATGTCAGACGCTGCAGGACGCTTTAGTGAGAGGATGTGGTAATAGCTCTCACACGTGCTATTGTTTATTTCCCTAAAGAGGCGGTCTGATATGGCTAGTCCAGCTATGAGATACCTGCACGGATAGGGTAAGTTTCTGACGCCAGGGGCTGACTTGAACTTTCATTGGTATAAATGACCTGATCACTAAGAATGAAGGTGATTGGGTTTTGACACGGTATGGAGCTATACCAACTAGTCATCTATTGGTGGACACTATAGGACACTTTGTTTACAACAGGGAGCTGTTGTGAAATTTTACATCTCGTATAGGTAATTTTGTTGTTAGTCTCACAATATATATATGTGCTGTTAGGTGATCGCTGTTTTAAATTGTTATAATTATTTTTGCTATGTATTCACTATCTATGCTTTGTATGGCTATTTGATTAAGGGGCAGTACCTGGTTGGTGATTGGCTTCTCCACACCATTTAAGGACGCCATTATGTTCACTGTATTATACTTGACAAAGGCCACAAGTGGGCCGAAACGTTGTATCTATATGGCAGAATAAAGGATTGTCTTGTTATTTCACCCGGATTGGATGCTGTTCTTATTACTGATGTGGACTTTTCTGTTCAATTGGATCCTTGAACTCTGAACGTGCATCCCACACACTCCTTTGTGCTGTCAGCCGCTGCTTTATTTTGGTATACTTTCTTCGTATGTCTCCTTCTTCATGCCACTATACCGAATGTTAGAAATCAAAATGTAATGAAAAGATTGAAGAGGGTAGACATGCAATATTGGACTCCACAAGGTTTTCTGCCTACATAGGAGCTGTGGACACCAAACAGTAGGACATTTTTAAAGAAGTCTATGTTTTCTTCATCTTTATTTTACACATATTGAATAAAAAAAAAAATACTTGTGCAGGCAGACATAGGTTCAGTGGTTCACTTCCATATTAGTGTTGTACCCAATAAATTTCCTCTTGTAACTCAAAACCAAACAGTAGTAAACTCACTTCTTCTATTTTATTATATATGAAATCACCTAGTTCAGCAATTCTTCCTGGTATCAACAAAGATGAGGAGATAAAACGGACCTTCTTTACATCCCATAAATCTCAGTGATTGTCACATATGTCCTCCATGGAGATAAGAAGGTCAGCTTTGAGCGTTAATATTCTTTCCCATCATTCAGGATGTCAGCTGTGTTCTACCACATGCAGTAACTCATAGAAACCTCATGTGATTTAGAGAGATAAAGCAGTGAGAGGTTTTGGTTTATTCTACAGACCTATTTTTCTATTACGGTGTAAAAATAAAATCCAATATTACCAAATTGGAAATGTCTACCTAATTCCTACTAATCTGGAGATTCATAGACGTCTTTTTTCAGAATTTGGTACAGCGCATAAATTGCCGAGACTCATCCAGAAACCTGTAAGGAAATTAAGCAGAAAGTGAGATATTTCGTATGATAGTCATGAAATACATTACCAGTATCCTAGTCTGCAGGAACGGTTCTGTAAAGAGACATCTACTGATCTCCAGGCACCTCCAATCCAAAATATCCATGAATTTTCACAACAGTAGGGAACAGGTAATAATAACTTTAGAGTTGGGGTAGACACTTCCAATCCAAAATGATCCTCAATTGATCTCCAGATAAGCAGAGATCAAATAAGTATACCCTTTGAGTTGGGGTAGGTGCCTGCAATGCAAAAAACCTCTATAGCTCTCATTGTAAGTAGGGTTTTGAGGTCAGGTAGGCTCCTCCAATCCAAGAAGACAACTATAGATCTTCAGTTCAGCAAGGACCATATAAGTATAATTTTAGAAGTAGATAGATGCCTCAGATCAAAGAAGACCTCCATGCATCTTCAGATCCACAGGGACTAAGTATTTATGGTGGAATATGTGACATCAATTCAAGGTGATCTCTATTGATCTCCAGATCAGCAAAGACCAAAGAACTATTACTTTTGTGGTGGTTTAGTGACCTCAAATTGCAAAAGATTTCTATGGTTCCCAGATCAGCAGGGACCATGTAAGTGAAACTGTGGAGGTGGCGTAGGTGCTTTCAAGTCAAGAAGACCACTATGGAATGCAGATCAGCACAGACCAAAAAAGTAAAACTTTAAGATAGTGTAGGGTAGAGGCATTCAATCCAATTATACCCCCACATCGGCAGGGAATAAGTAAGTTTACTGTAACGACTGTGGTGGTGGAACCACTGTGCCATGGTCGAGAAGAGCCTGGAGGAGCTTAACCAGGTGAACACCTTACTCTTTGCTAAAGCCCATGGGGTTGGACTTGGCTCCAGATGGACACCATGTGCTACATCAGGACAGAGTTTGGATGCACAGCAGCTGACCCCCAAGGGGCAGGAAGCTGGAAGCGGCCTAGAAGGGAAAGTTCAGCTAGTACAAGCAGGCAAACACAGGAACAGCAGATGCTGGCAGGGATGACTGGAATACAGGCATGCATTGGCAGATGCAGACAAGAACAGCTGATATACAGGTGGGTGGCACTGGCAAGTGCAGGTAGATATGGCTGACATACAGGTGGGCACTGGCAGGTGCAGGTAGGTACGGCTGATGTACAGGCAGGCACTGACAGGTGCTGGAAGGTACGGCAAGTATGGCTAGTATATAGGCAGGCACAGGCAGGTGCAGGCAGGTACTGCTGGTATACAGGTATGCATAGCAAGTGCAGACAAATATGGTTGGTATACAGATGGGCACTGGCAGGTACAGGCAGGTATTGGAAGATAAACTAGAAGATAAACTAGAACAGGGGTCATGAGAACTTGCAAGCATGCAAACAAGCAGACTATACACGTTGCCCAGGCACCTCCCATTAGGTGAAGGTGAATTAAATAATTGTTTCCCAGCCATTGACTGGGATTCGGGGACACTTTACTACTGCACGCTGTCCCTTTAAGAAGAAGGGAGCCAGCGTTAGTCCTAGGCACAGTGCCCAGGGATCTGCAAGCTGTGCGCAGACCCTGGCCAACAGCAGGAGGAGCAGGCAGTGTGAGATGGGACCTGTGGCAGTGAGAGAGTCTGCGTCCCTGCCGGGGGAGGAATGTCTCATACACTACCAACAAAGTGGTGTCAGGAAGCAACAAGAAAAGCAAGCGGAAAAGTTGAAATTGTACAAGGTTAGATATTCTGGAGTTGACATGCTGGTTAATGTTCAGTAATGGTCAGCTATTTTGAAGACCTGTACTATGCGTTCACTGCATATCAAACTCTAGACACATGGTGCACCCATAGCATAATGCACTGGTATTCAAGATTAACATAGTAACATAGTTGGCAAGGCCGAAAAAAGCCATTTGTCCATCCAGTTCAGCCTATATTCCATCAGAATAAATCCCCAGATCTACGTTCTTCTAAAGAACCTAATAACTGTAAGATACAATATTGTTACGCTCCAGGAAGACATCCAGGCCTCTCTTGAACCCCTCAACTGAGTTCGCCATCACCACCTTCTCAGGCAAGGAATTCCAGATTATCACTGCCCTAACAGTAAAGAATCCTCTTCTATGTTGGTGGAAAAACCTTCTCTCCTCCAGACGCAGATTGGTAGATAGTGGTCCCATTGTGGAGACAAGAAGGTTGCGATTGATGTGTGCCCAGGATTAAACAAGCTATGGTGGCAAAACTCATTGTGGTCAAGATCCCAAAATCTTAGTGTTGCCCTATGGCACTACATTGTGTTCCACCAATTCTACCTGTCATGCTCCTGTGTTTTGTGGTTGGCTTCTCTGTCCACCACAGCAGATAGTTTCTTGTGGATGTTCAGTCATTCTGCTTTAGCTTTCTACACTTCGCCTTTTAGGCAGCAAATGTTCGAGTTGCCATCTTCAAGTCTGTGATTGTCTCTTGATATCAGCTTTTCTTTTAAGTCTTACATCAAACTTAGTCAAAATTTTACGATGTGTTCCCTAAAAATAAAACATGTCTTGACCCTACAGGTTACATCAAGAAAGCCACTTTTAGTTCAGATACGAGGGTCCCTGTAAATGTTATTACCGGGGAAAACTGAGATTTTTTTCTTGACTATCTTTAATGTACTGTCCTTGATAAGAAGTGATGGATATAAGGCACTTGGCCCAAACCCAGTTCTAAACATTTAGGTTTTCTTTCATCTGCTGAGCAGGTACCAGAGAACCAGACAGAGAGAATAACTGACTGATGCTAATAGAGCATCGGACGCCTGCTTGATGTTAGCAATCTGCAACAACGCACAAACTATCTGAAGCCAAGCACTCCATATGATGCATGCATAGATTTCTCCACAAGACCAGCAATGGCCATATATATAGGAAGAAAGAAACCTAAAAATAGCCTTACATGAATGGTTTAACAAAAAATAACAACCCAAGAGAGAAGAAGCTGGGAGAAAGCATCACAGTGGTACAAACCACCAATCTCAAGAACAGGGCTCTGAAGTGCTCTGCAGCACTGTAGACATCTATCCCTGACAGACATATAGATACAGGAAAGATGTATGTCTTTGTACCGTGTTAGCCAGTAGAAAGAAAAATATTCAGAATTGAGAGTCCTCAGTGGTTGATACCTTTCAATGGCTAACTGAAAAGATGGTAACAAATTGCAAGCTTTCTATGAAGAGCTTTTGTGATGAAGAGGCCTGAGTAGTCTCGAAAGCTTTCAATTTGTTACCATCTTTTCAGTTAGCCATTAAAAGGTATCAACCACTGAGGACTCTCAACTCTAAATACTTTTCTGACAGACATAAAGACACTGAATGGAGCATTTTCGAGCTCTCACAGCCGTTACTGCATTCTAACAGGGTAAATTAGAGCCCCGTTCATGAGACTGGTGTCCCAATGATCATCACGTTATCAGCTATAATGTAAATAGGTGATGACTTGCCAAGTTAGGAAAACCCCTTTAATTCTACATTCAAACAAATTAGATTTTGCACAAATTTTAGCATGGACTCACCATAGGAATCCCAAAGATATGAAAAGTGTTATATAAATATATTATTATGCACAATATATATACATATATTAGAGATGAGCACATTTTTTTGAAAATTCAAATTGCAGAATTTTTCCAAAAAGTTCAGGTTGCAGTGAATTGATTCACACTCTGAGGTTTCCTAGGACTGTATCCAACCAAAGTCACAGTGACCTCAACCATATGGCTATGGCTAAGATGCTATGCTGTCATACACTATTTTTACAGTGGCTTCAGTGTTTTACGTCTTTCTCTGCTTATATTGTTGCTAAGCTTTGAGCTGTGACATCATCTCACTATCCATGTTCACCAGTAAATGGCTGCTGCATTTCTTGCTTATTTTTTTTACAGGCTACAGGTACATACAGTAGATTTGCTGGGCAATACAATGCGATATGGCAGCCCAAGGTTATGTGAACCTTCCCTGACTGATGCAATGTTCTTCAATGTGTAAAATAGCAGTGGCCAATGTTGGTGATTTGCTTAAATCGAATCCCAAATTGTTCAAATTCCTCTGGCTTTTAGCAAATTACTAAAAATTCACGACAAATTCAATTCTCATCTCTAATACATAAATATTCCCAACCTGCACAAACTCCTCATGCTGCTATCATCCCAACGCTCAGCCGCTGCTGCTATATGTGTCTTTATTAATGCACCTGCTGTTTGGCACAAAACAGTGATCGTTGTAGTTCCCCACATAGTAATGCCCAGCACTGTTCCCCTTACACTGTAATAATGCCTCCTGTGTGCGGCCTAGATGGTAAAATTTCCTCTTAGAAAATATTAATATTCTGTTCAAGTGCCCTAGAAAACAGCTGTCTGCTTTCCCTTGGCTGGTTATCAAAAACTGGGGGGAGGGGACTGCCTGCTGTTTTTTTAATTTATTTATTTTTTATAATAAATTGGCAAACAAGGGAGTGTGGGGAAGTCTTAATTCAAATAAAGTATATTTTCCTAAGTGTGTTTTTTAACTATTCACTTACTGGATTAGTGATGGGGGTGTCTGATAGACGTCGCTGAATTACTAACCTCTGGGCTTGATGTCAGCTATGAATTCACAGCTGACATCAACCACAAAATATTAGCTTGTTTTCCACCACACCAGGGCAAGCAGGAAGAGTCTGGCAAAGCGACAGAATTGGCGCTTCTAATGGATGCACCATTTCTGGGGCAGTTGCGAGCTGTTATTTTTAGGCTGAGGAGGCCAAATATCCATGGGTCTTCAGCATGTGGTCACCCATGTTTATAACAACCAGCAAAGGCTAAGCAGACAGCTGCATGCTGATATTAATAGGCTGAGAAATGGCCAAGGATATTGTCCCCTTTCCAGCCTAATAAAATCAGCCCTCAGCTGCCCCAGAAATGGAGCATCCATTAAATTTGCCAATTCTGAGACTTAGCCTTGGTTCTTCCACCCTTATCCTGGTGGGATTACAAGTGGGGTAATGGTTTTGGGGTTGATATCAGCTATTTTATGTCCGCTGACATCAAGCCAGGGGTTAGTAATGGACAGGCATCCAACGCCCCACTACTAACGTCGTAGTCAAAAGTAAGAAAGACGCACACATAAAAAAGTCCTGTAATTGAACAAAATACTCCCCAACAAATCCAATCTTTTTCCCACTTATTAATATAAAAATAAACATAAAAAATCTAAGTAATCCTCACCAGTCTGCAGATAATTCATAATGATTGGCTATGCTGCAGCCTTTCAACAAGCTCTGTTCGGGCTGCTAAACCTGAAAAGTAACACAGACTTACAGGAGAAGTTTGGGGTCCGTGCACAGACATTATGTAAGGTTCTATGTATATATTCCTGAAACTCAGTTTGTTCGTCAGCCATTTTACTTTCTGTCTTGCTGCAGCTATCTTGCCCTCAGTCAAAATGGAGTTTCCAGCTTGCATGTTCCCGCCCTGATTCTCTCCTTTGCTTCTTAAGCAGCCACAGCTGAGCAATCAGTGCTTCAGAATCTAGCCTGCAGTGAACCTGTGACTTGACTCCTGTAAGCCTTGGACCTTGTACTCCAGCTATTCCTACTGAGGAACTCTGAAGCACTTGTGGACTCTGAACCCTGCTCTTTGAAAGACCCACGTTTGCATGGACTTACGGTAACAGAGAAGAAGATCCTGAATCTGTATTGGAGAGTGATTGCTGAGCTTGGATTACTCTGGCCTGCTGTGTCTCCTGTTCCTGTGTCTGCAAACTGTGTGACTATTTCTGACAACTTGTATGAAGTAATACAGGACTTTTCTATATCAAACCTGTGACTCCTGTGTTTTCATCGCACCCAAGCACAAGACGCTATATGAACTGTACTACATACATTACAAGATTCTGAAGCCAAAAACGTTAGTGTCTGCTGGGTCTGGAAGGCTGTGTCTGCTGTACTGTGGATATCAGACGTCCGGTTGTACTTTCTGTGATGACAGTGGTTGTGACTTCTCACAACCATTCCAGGTGAGCAATTCCCTTAAGTTTTTTTCTTTTTGCAGTGTTACCACAGGTAAACACTATTGTTTTTTTTTTTTTTTTTCCTTTCTTTTCTCTTTTTTGTCTGCTGTAACTCTGGATATCAGATGTCTGGTTGAAACTTTCTGTGATGATAGTGGTTGTGACTTCTCACAACCATTCCAGGTGAGCAGTTCCATTAATTTTTTTTTCTCTCTGCAGTGTTGCCACAGGTGAACACTATTGTTTTTTTTCTCTCCTCTTCTTCCAGTAATCCTGTCTTAAAAGATCTGGAAGATGGAGGCCCGCATAAAGGAACTTTGCGGAGTGACTGATAATATCCTTGCAGATTTGCAGAATATAAAGACCCGTTTTACAAATCTACAGGACCTCAATAATCACAATTTGCAAGTGGTTGGACAGACTACCCAGGATTTGCGAGCCAGGATTGAGGTTCTAGAGGGGCGAGTCCAGGCTCCTGCCGTAGCCCGAGTGCTGGGATTCCCAAGTTGCCCCCTTTTCGTTTTGGCGGTGAACGTGAGAAATTCAGGGGATTTATTAATCAATGCAATCTTTTTTTTTCTGCACATGCTTCACAATTTCCCACTGAACGATCTAAGGTGCTTACTGTAATTATGTTGCTTACCAACAAGGCTTTAATGTGGGCAAACCCTCTGATTGAGACTGAGGATGATTGTTTGAATCACCTTGATGATTTTATTTCAGCCATGGGGCAGGTGTTTGATGACCCCAATCGAGGTGCAACAGCTGAAGCAGCCATGTTAGCTTTGCGCCAAGGTAAGCACTCAGTAGCTGAATATGCCTCGGATTTCAGGAGATGGGCCCTTGATACCACCTGGGACAGTTCCGCCAAAAAATCTATTTTTCGAAAGGGGTTATCTCCACTGATTAAGGATGAACTTGCTCGTGCCGACCCTCCCACTGCGTTAGGTGACTTTATTAACTACTGCATCCGTATTGATACTCGTCTGACTGAACGCAGGCAAGAGAGATGGTTCGAAAGCAATCGTACTAACCTTTTCCTACCTTCCTCTCCAGCTAAGGAACCTTTGAGTAGGATTACACGGGAACCTGAACCCATGCAGGTAGACTCTTTACAACGACGGGTTAGTGATGCACGCAAGGAACATCGTTTTAAGGAGAATCTATGTTTCTATTGTGGTAAGTCAGGGCACTTCATTATAAACTGCCCCAGCCGTTCTCGTAAGACTACTGCAGCACTCATTCATTGTGAGTGTTGCGAGAGGGGATCTGTCAGGTCCGAGCCTCAGGCTCCAGAGAGATCTGCAGCAACAGATCTTGATTTCTCGGACTTAAACTCCGTTACCTCTGAGGACGTTGACTGTGTAAACGCTGCCATTTTTCAAGTTTCCTCAGCGGTGTCCCAGCTGAGTTGTAAGAAAAACAATTCTCATTGCTTTCTTTCCATCAAACTCTGGGTTGACTCAGCTTGGGTGTCTAGCTCTGCTATGATCGACTCAGGGGCAAGTGGAAATTTTATGGATGTCTCCTTTGCTCTGAAACAGGGAATACGTTCAGTGAAGAAGGCTACTCCAGTACAGATGGAAACTGTGGATGGCTCCCTGCTGACCTCTGGACCAGTGGATCAGGAAACAGAGCCTTTGAGGGTTCTTATGGGTAAAGATCATCAAGAGAAACTGTCCTTTATGCTTATCTCTTCTCCCCACTTTCCCATTATTCTAGGGCTACCATGGCTGCAGGCTCAGAATCCTACCATTAACTGGGAGACCAAGGAATTACACTTTCCAGAGAAACAGATGAGTCCAAAAGTTTCAGCTTGCTCTGTTCCTAAAGGAATCATGTCAGTCCCTGAACTACCAGCTGTATACCAGGACTATGTGGATTTATGTGACAAGAAGAACGCTGACCAGCTTCCTCCTCACCGTCCATATGATTGTCCAATTGAATTATTGCCTGGAGCAGAGATACCTTTTGGTAAGATCTATCCCCTGCGGGGCCCGAGCTAAAGGCTTTAAAGGATTACATAGATGAAAATCTAGCCAAGGGCTTCATACGCCCCTCTTCATCTCCTGCAGGTGCACCCATCTTCTTTGTAAAGAAGAAAGATGGATCTCTGAGACCATGCGTAGACTATAGGGAACTCAATAAGGTTACTATTAGAAACCGTTATCCATTGCCTTTAATCCCTGAGTTATTGGAGAGAGTGCGACATGCCAAAATTTTTTCTAAACTAGATCTTCGTGGGGCCTATAACTTAGTCCGTATTAGACCTGGGGATGAATGGAAGACTGCATTCAGGTCACGCTATGGACACTTTGAATATCTAGTTATGCCTTTTGGTCTGAGTACCGCCCCAGCCACTTTCCAACACTTGGTGAATGACATCTTCAGGGATCTCCTAGATACATTCGTGGTAATTTATTTGGATGATATTTCTAATTTTTTCTAACTCCACAGAGGAACATCATGGACATGTGAGAATGGTCTTGGAACGTCTAAGACAAAATCATCTTTACATCAAACTTGAAAAGTGTGAATTCCATAGGACCGAAATTCAATTTCTGGGGTATGTACTGTCTACACAAGGAATTAGTATGGATGGAAGCAAAACCCAAGCCATCAAGGATTGGCCAAGTCCTAGAAATGTGAAGGAGGTACAGCGCTTCATCGGGTTTGCCAACTTCTATAGACGTTTCATTAGAAATTTCTCTGAGGTAGTGTCACCTATCACTCAACTTACCCGGAAAGAGTCTAGGTTTTCCTGGACTCCCCAAGCCCAGGAAGCATTTTCCCGTCTAAAAGATAAATTTACCACTGCACCTATCCTAGTACATCCCAACCCGAGCTTGCCTTCATAATAGAGGTGGATGCTTCAGACTGTGCCGTTGGAGCTATACTCTCTCAGAGAACAGGTGAGAAGAATGTCTTGCATCCCTGTGCCTTCTTTTCCCAGCAGTTGTCTTCGGCTGAGAGGAACTACGATGTGGGCAATAGAGAGTTGTTGGCCATTATTGCCGCCTTCAAAGAATGGAGACACCTTCTTCAGGGCGCTGCACAGCAAATAGTCGTCCTGACAGACCATCGTAACCTTGAGTTTATCAGGTCGGCTAAGTGCCTGACTCCTCGCCAGGCTCGCTGGAATCTTTTCTTAAACCAATTTAATTTTATCATCTCTTATAGACCAGGATCGCGCAATGGAAAGGCTGATGCACTCTCTAGGATTTACTCAGCAGAGACACGTCCAATTACTCCTCCTAAGACTATTCTTCCTGACTCTAGATTCCTAGGAGTAATTCATAATCAAGACCTACTTAAGGACATCAAGGAAGCATACCATGCGGATTCCTTTTTGGCACAACCCCCAAGGGACGTAAGTCTTGTCTTTAAGAATGGTGTGTGGATTCAGGGACAACGTCTGTATATTCCTGAAACAGTCAGATTAAGAGTATTGCAACTCATTCACGATTCCAAGATAGCTGGGCATAGAGGAATTCTAAAGACACAGGAATTTCTTTCTCGTTTCTTTTGGTGGCCCACTTGCAGGAAGGATGTTTTGAATTATGTCACTTCATGTGAGGTCTGTGCAAGATGCAAAACACCTCGCTCCTCACCAACTGGTCTGTTACAGCCTCTTCCCACCCCGTCCCGCCCGTGGGGATCCATTTCTATGGACTTCATTGTGGAGTTACCAACCTCTCAGGGGAAGAACACCATTCTAGTGGTGGTTGACCGTCTAACAAAGGCAGCTCATTTTATCCCTTGTATCGGCTTACCCACTGCAAAACAGACATCAGATTTGATGATTAAAGATGTGTTTCGCTTACATGGAGTACCGGATGAGGTTATTTCGGATCGAGGGGTGCAATTCACTTCTAGGTTTTGGCAAAATTTCTGTGCAGCATTGGACATTAAAGTAAACCTTTCTTCTGCTTTTCATCCCCAGACTAATGGACAGACCGAACGAACCAATCAAACCCTGGAGCAGTATCTCCGCTGCTTTATCTGCCACCTACAGGATGATTGGGTGGATCTACTTCCATTAGCTGAGTTCTCGTATAACAACTCTCAGAGTGCCTCCACTAAACAGTCTCCTTTTTACTCTAATCTAGGTTATCATCCTAACATTCTACCACGATTTCCCATAGAAACGCCTTTACCAGCAGTGGCTGAAAGAATCACGTCTTTACAGAAGAATATGGATCTTCTAAAGGAAAATCTGGAATCGGCTCAAGAAAGGTACAAGAAAGCAGCAGATAAATTTCGTAAACCTGCACCAGCTTTCAAGGTAGGAGACTTGGTCTGGCTGTCAACCAGAAATCTTAAGTTAAGGATTCCATCGTCTAAGTTGGGACATAAGTACATTGGACCCTATAAAATCAGTAAAATTATAAGTGCCGTTGCTTGTCGTCTTCAACTGCCCAGAACTATGAGAATCCACCCTGTCTTTCATGTATCCCTACTAAAGGCTGCGACACCCAATACGTTTCCTGGACGTTCCTCTCCTTGCCCTGACCCAGTGCTAGTCGATGGTCAGGAAGAATTTGTGGTGGAAAGGATTTTAGATTCCAGGTTGTATAGAAATCAGTTACAATATCTGATTAAATGGCAGGGCTACCCAGTGGAGGACAACTCATGGGAACCGGTCAATAACGTTAATGCTCCTCGCTTGCTCCGTCAGTTTCATCAGAGGTACCCACACAAGCCTGGTCTGAGGTCATCCGGAGGTTGTCCTTAAGGGGGGAGTAATGTAAGGTTCTATGTATATATTCCTGAAACTCAGTTTGTTCGTCAGCCATTTTACTTTCTGTCTTGCTGCAGCTATCTTGCCCTCAGTCAAAATGGAGTTTCCAGCTTGCATGTTCCCGCCCTGATTCTCTCCTTTGCTTCTTAAGCAGCCACAGCTGAGCAATCAGTGCTTCAGAATCTAGCCTGCAGTGAACCTGTGACTTGACTCCTGTAAGCCTTGGACCTTGTACTCCAGCTATTCCTACTGAGGAACTCTGAAGCACTTGTGGACTCTGAACCCTGCTCTTTGAAAGACCTACGTTTGCATGGACTTACGGTAACAGAGAAGAAGATCCTGAATCTGTATTGGAGAGTGATTGCTGAGCTTGGATTACTCTGGCCTGCTGTGTCTCCTGTTTCTGTGTCTGCAAACTGTGTGACTATTTCTGCCAACTTGTATGAAGTAATACAGGACTTTTCTATATCAAACCTGTGACTCCTGTGTTTTCATCGCACCCAAGCACAAGACGCTATATGAACTGTACTACATACATTACACACTAGGTGTACGATACGGACCCCAAACTTTACCGATTAGGTTCTCCCATCACTAATCAACAACAGTCACTGATCGACTGCAAGCTATTTAATGGCTGCAGCAGCCAATAATAGTTGTCATGCTGATCCCAGTGACCGTGTTTCTGTCTGTCATCATGTCTGTGCCATACGAATAAATGGAAAGGAAGCTCATGATATGGCACTAACATCTTATTAATCAGCTGAAGCCAGATCATGATTAGTACTGGCTGACATCGCTCTATGACAACAGGGAGATAAATCTCAATTCTGCAGAGCCAAAACACAATCTCAAGGGCAGCGGGTGCCAGTCATTGCTGAGTGTTCCTGTATGTGGGCACTGCTGGATTTAATCCTTGACATGGTCTTTCTAATCCAAGAAATAATACTTTAATGATAATAAAAAAAGTTACGACACGCGAGTAGAATTGCCCTTAAAGCAGTAGATTTATATATCTATTCATTCACAACTAACCTAAAATTTTGATGGGTGTTCACATAATTATTAGTGAATTGCATAAATATTTAACCATAAATCCATCCATTTCTGTTCTGCTAATTTCTCCTGCTTAAGTACCAGGAAGAGCTTTGGGAGGCCATGTGTGTAACTACTCTGATGTGATGCGCTGCTATACCATCAGAAGGTGACTTAAGGTATAAGGCAAGATTTGGCTGTGGCCTTTGCTTGGATAATGGCAGAGGCCTGTTCTGCCTCTGTGTCTGTGCAGTGTGCTGGTGGATGGTGTTCGCATGGTCATTGGTCATTGGTAGCAGTAGTCGACTGGAGGTCGAAACTTCAAAGCTGCATGCCTTGATTGGTCAATGAGCTGGAGACCATGAGATGTCAATTTGGCAATGGCATGCAGACTGGAAGACATAAAGGGCTGGAGGTAGAAACTTCAACTCTGCATGCCTCAATTGGTCAATGGGCTGGAGACCATGAGATGTCGATTTGGTAATTTCATGCAGACTGGAAGACATAATGGGATGTAGGTTGAAACTTTAATATTGCATGCCTCAATTAATCAAAAGGGCTGGAGACCACCACGACATTCAATTTGGCAATGGGATGTAGACTGGAAGACAGAAAGGCTGTGTGAAGATTTGGAGCGTCTTGCAAAATGAAGCAGGTTGGTTGCTTTGGGGAGCAAAGACTCGTGGCTGGATTTTGTCTGGTCATTGGGATCAGTAGTAGACTGGAGGTCGAAAACTCAACGCTGCATGCCACAATTGGTCAATGGAGTGGAGACCATAAGATTTCGATTTGGCAGTGGGGTATAGAATGGAATACATAGTGGACTGGAAGTCGAAACTTTAACTCTGCATGCCTTGATTGGCCAGTGGGCTGGAGACCATGAGATGTTGATTTGGCAAAGGCATGTAGACTGGAAGACATAATGATTTCGAGTTCAAAACTTCAACGCTGCCTGCCCCGATTTGTCACTGGGCTAGAGACTATGAAATGTCGATTTAACAATGGGATAAAGACTGGAACACAGAAAGGCTGTGTTAAGATTCACTAACATTCTTACTAGGGTTTTGGATGATAAATCAGTTTGGCTGCTTCGGTGAGCATAGCCTGGGTGTCACAGAACAGAGGTTGAGCTAAATACTCTTAACACTTGTAATTGCTGAGGGCTAGAGACTCTGGCCATGGAGGAGACTGTATTTCAGAGTACAGTCACATTTGATAGGCTAAGTGCCTCTTTCACCCTGGGTTAAGATAGATATGGATGAAGAGAAAATTTCATTCTACTGAGAACCAAGGAGCAGTGAGTAGTGCTGAAACTCTTGGCAACCCATTAACTTGGTCCAGTAAGGGCTTTGACCATTTAGAATTATAGTGAAATCTATATGTAAATTTGCAGGATAATGTGCTAGCACTCTCAGAACTAGAGTCCATTTAAGCGATGAGGGGTTTTGCTTTTAAAATATAAGGTCTAGCAAAACAAAACTAGAGCTCTTGGAGACAGAGCCTGGAGAGTGACAGGGCACTTGATGTCTAGATTTGGAGAAAAGGATTAAGATTCTTGAAGGTATGGCATGGACGGTAAAAGATGGCGTATAGGTTGAGGCTTGTGTGAAGAAACACACTTCTGGATGCAGACATTTGGGGTTTGAGATCAAACATGACATCATTGTTCTCTCTTTTATTTGCTTGTTTATTTCTGGAATGTTAAGTAACTTTACTATCCTGTGTGTATAGAAACCACCAAGATTCTGTGCCTCATCTAAGTCCTAAAACCGTGAAGCGTAATGTACCTGTTAAAGAGAAGACACAAGGAAAAATACAATCAATACTGGGCCAACTGTTAGTATGACAGTATCTACAGGACATCCCACATATGCCTTAGGAGCAGCCTCTACAAATTTCTTGTTGTAGTGTTTCCATTCATTGCCACGGAAGTTATAGCTTAGCCCTAAGAGATAACAAAAGGTGACATTTCTTTCTATCTGTAGAATATGATAACCTCTATAATCCAATTACCATGGCTTGTATAACCTTGGAAAGATATTATGAATATGCACATGGGCTTAAAAGCTATCACTGACGTCTTTTATCATGCTGTGCTTGGGGAAAGCCGCACTATAACCTAACAATAGAATACGCGGAGAAGATATTCTGAGAAAATAATAATAGAAGGAAATAAAGAACTTATTTATAAGAACCACAGAAAATTTAACTCCCATTTCTTGGCTGCAAATGATAGATCTAAATCTCGAGGACGAGAAGGAACATTAGGTCTGGTTGAGCATCTGGAATTTTTCCCAGGAGGTTTGACCAAGACTGAGAAGCAAAGTGTGCTATAAAGCCACGGGAGGCTGCTTATGATCGGCATTGAATTGTCAGGTTTGTTCAGTCTCCTGCCAGCTCACAACTTACATACAAGGAATTCAATTTAGTTTCCAATTTTTGCTCCCAAGGAGCAAAATGAAAAATCACTTGTGTTAAGGGCCTGCGAAACGCACCTAATAGATATTAAGGAGAGGTGCGTTCGCAGCCCGGGCTCTACCGTGCAGGCAGAGCCTGCTGCTAGTAAGATGGCGAAAATAGGCAGTATGAGCCAACTCTGTTATCCTGCAGAGTCGCAGATGTAAATTCCGTAGCACTATATGGCGGTATAAGCAGACTCTGTTAATTCACAGAGCTGCTGTGACAAAGACTGTGTCCTGTTAGACTCACAGGGGACACAGATGACTGCTAAGCAGATTGCAGTCTGTGGTCATGCAATCAGAACACAAGCAATAATCTCACCGGAGTAGCCGGTATTGTAATGGCGTTTTCAGCCGAGCCCTGAACACGTGCATACAAAACTTCTCACCGGAGGTGCCAGTATTCTAGGGGCTTATTTCAGCCGGACCTAACCACATGCATACATGACCACACTGACGCAAGCACGTAACAGATTTGATACTAGCGCATGGCCGAGTGGACATGCGCACCTTTTATAGTAGCAGCTACAGGACCTTCCAGAAAAGGACCAATGAGAAACTGTTCCAGAACACAAGCAGTTTCAGGACCTTCCTGGCGGACCAATGGGAGTCGCTGCTGTAACCGAGCATGTGACCCCTGATCTCCAATGGAAGATCTTGCCCTGGGCATGCTCAGATGGAGAAACGCAGGACTTAGTCCCAAGACTGCCTGCTCCAGCACTGGTTATAATAGAGGAACCAGAAGAGGCAGCAACAAGCCTCTGCACAGTATTAGACTGAGCGAGATGCTGGGACCGACGTCTCCACTGAGCAGGCTCCACTGCGGCCGGAGATGGATGGAGGACCGCAGCGGGACTGGTTCGAGATTCCCCTTGTGCAGCAGTGGGAACTCGATCCCTAACAACTTGTACCGTTCACCCCTTATTTTGCAACATTTGCATTTATAAAAAGTCCACAGATACCTATAGTTTGGATCTTCATTATCCAATTTCAAATCACCAGTCTACACAACAATAGAAGGATTGCTCAGAGTCAGGATAAAAAAAAATGTGGCTGCTTTCTTCTCAAAAAATTGTCGTATGTGTATATCAGTTCTGTCTGGTATTGAAGCTCAGATGAGTTACTCACTCACAAATTGTGGGCAGATATGGCACAGTTTTCAGGATCCAAGGAATAACGTTTCTAAAGAGACAATTTGCATATTTCTCATAGGATCATTGCGGCTTAAAAGTCTCCTCATCATGGCATGTCAGGCTTGACATGTCACTCCTTGTGGAAAGTGACATGTCAAGGTGAGGGAACTTGCAAGCCTTGGAATGATCCTCTGGGAAATTAAATATGCAAATTGTCTCTTCAAAGGGGAAGAGGACTACAATAGCGCCACCTATTGGAAGTAGCAATCCTAAAAGTCAATATCGACCCTCAAGTTTTCAGCACACACCTCTTGACTGTGCATGCTCTCTCTCGGCTCTCCTCTCCTTTTTCTCAGTGTTGGAGATAGCAAAAGGGGAGAAATTTGTGCACGGCAGATCAGAGTGTGGAAAGGGAGGAAAGCATCTAAGTTATCAGGGTGGGTAGATCACACACGCTTTAGATAGAGAGGAAAGTACACACCGGACAGTGTGCAGCATAAGGAGGGTGTATTGCCAAGCTTAAATGGCAGAATCTGCAAGGAGGGGTGGAAACACACATTAATAAGCGCTAGAGATACCTCAGGGTCATTGGAAAGGAAAATTAGTCCAGAAATGAAGCTGTGCTGATACAGAAGAGAATATAACAGCATCCTGGATTCACAGATCTCACATTCAGCTTACATTCCTAGGAGGGAGGCTGCAAAACTAGAAGTAACAAGTCTGAAACTAGCAGCTGGTTACAAACACCTAGCCGATAAATGTATGTAGTACTCAAATAAAATTATATAGAATAAAAAAAACACCATCGCTGATGTAATAATGGAACCATAGGCAAAGGTGAGCTCAGGGTGCTGAAGGCTTCTTTGCTTGATCATGCTGTCCTAAAACTACATTACATATAGAGTACATTAAAGGCATTATCCAATTTCAGAAAAACTTCACTACTTTGTTCCTGAAACTGCACTGTACCCATTAATAGGCTCGACCTGGTATTGCAGCTCAACCTCACTGAAAATAGACCTGAGCTGCAATACCAGACACAACCTGTGGACAAGTATGGCGCTGTTTCTGGAACTGGTTTAACTGCAGTCCCATGTAAAACCCCAAGAGAAAACTCACAATTTCTACATCCTGACTTGTTACGGTCGATCAATTTTACTATACGTTCCAATACTTAATTCTGCTTTTGAGAATAAATTAAGAGAGAATTCACTTACGCACTCATAGAAAACCTATATAGCTTACGGAAGACATGGTTTATGAAGAGAGCCTTGAGGAGGTGTCACACTGCTGATCATCTAGCTCAAGTTGGCTTTCAAATTGTTGGAGCGGAACAATGAGAGCGACTTTCTACCGGCTTAATCTTCTCGGAACTAAATAAGTGAAGTAATCAGGGTTGTGCCAAGAAGATCACAGTCCCTGGTTGATCATGGCGGATCATAATACTGCACCCCCAGTAATTAGCTGGTACAGTTGGGCGTTCATCAAGCAAATGGCTAATAAATCACGACATCCATGGTCCAAATATGGACCTCAAGGTCCTACAGGTCTCAGAGATCTATTTATTAATTTATGTAGTTTGTATTTTTAGGTCTGTGGACAGATCTAATTTCTAAGGCAGTTATCCATTTTTTACCCTTCTTCCAAAACGAAATAATTAAAGTCGATGTGATAAACAGAAAGTATCATGAATCATAAATCTATACAGAGAAATGAGAAAATACCTGACGCTTAGTTGAGAGGGAATTAGTTGTTCCTCATGAAGTCAAAGACAGGTCTCAATGCCTATATAAATCCTACACAAAATCAGGAGTGAGATAGCAAAAATGAATAAAAATATAATTTTATTGAGCAACACAAAATAAAGAATATGAAAAAAA
>JARQOD010000001.1:6581508-6631142 GCA_033576555.1 Oophaga sylvatica | reverse complement strand
CTAAGCCACCTTTCACTGTACATGTCCCACATGTCTGCAGGGCAACCACAGGCCGCCATTCACCAGCAATCTTTCCCTATTCCCCATAAAATACACAGCAACATTGAGCACTCCTATGATCTCTATGAGAGCGCCGATGCCAGACTTCTCTTGTGGCAGCTTATCTCACATAGAACAAAAGGATCTGGGAAATCCAATTTGCCAGACCCCTCTCTTCCTCACCATCATTTCCTACTGATATCAGCAGGGTTGGATGACTTTCGTCTGACATGTATGGGGGCCTCTGCATTAGTTTCATAAAGCCCACAAGGATCCTCCTCAACCCATCTACAGGACCCAACTACACCCTTTTGTAGCTTTGAGCACACCACCCCAACCCTTCACTCTACGTCACTGGGCAGACTGTTTCTACACAGAGCATGCCCATGGAGGAAACAATGTATTACAGCCATTACAATTTACTCTGATGTCCGCATAGAACACAAGCAGGCGACTTGCTGCTCGGCACCAGACCACTACTAATGGCTTTCCTAGTTCACTGTCCATTTCATGACCCTCTTTCTTGGCCTTCCTTGGCAAAAAAAACCCTCTCCTCAGCACAAGCCTACCTGCCATGTTTTCAAGTTGTTTCTGATCCACAATTTTCATGGCTACAGTCCTTTCGTTCCCTCAAGATGCGCCACAGAGGGACAATCATGCTCCTCCAGGTACTGGCATAAATAATTCCTAAACTTTCCACACCCTGATCTAGCACCTCACATTAAAAATCTGCATTCTTCTTAAATGGAGGCAAACCTCTGATTTATACTGTTTCCCTATGCCCCCTCTTAACACTATGTTCTTTCCTCCATCTTGTACCAGGCTCTTCCTGAACCTAACCGGCCGTCCATACCATCCGGAAGACTCTCATTCCTTTGTCTATTCACAGCATCATACACTATGGTGCCATAGTGCACCACAAGCTGACCTCTTGTAATCCTGCAAAATCAAACACATACACAACACACATGTACACTGTATATTCAAATACATGCAACCTATGAATACAGTATAATTAGAAACATCCAAGACATTCCTCAGTAAACCTGAAGTCTCTAAATCTACAGCTGACAATAAGGGATACTTGGAAAGAAAATGTACTATATGGACAAAAGTATACAGACACTCACAAATTACACTTTTATATTTTTCAAAGAGCTGTTAGGTAGTGGAAAAAATATGTTTCGACAATAATTTTCCAACTTTATGTTCTAAGAACAGTTATATTTTTACATTTTTTAAAATCATGATGAAAATATGAAAATAGATATAGAAATATAGGTTGAAGTAGAAAAGACCAATAACATCAATATAAATAGGGTCATAGAAAACCGACTGTAAAAAACCTTTAAAAGTTACCTTTTAGCTTGGCTGGTTGTCAAAAACAGGGGACCCCACACTGTTTTTTCAAATTATTTATTTAAATAATTAATAAATTAGCATGGAGACCCTTCTATCCTTGATAACCAGCCTTGCTAACGCTGAAAGCTGAGGGCTGCATCCCGCAGCTGTCAGTTTTGTCTGGCTGGTTATCAAAAATACTGGGGAACCCACGTCAATTTTTTTAAAATTATTTATTTATAGTGCAATTGATGGGTCAATTGATGCCACTTTTCCTGGTGTCTATCCCAGATTTTAGCTGTTTTGGCAGCTTTTTGCTCGCCTCAAGGTGTTGTCTATGTGTTTAGTTTTGCCTCCCATTGATGTTAATGGAGTTTAAGTATGTTCGGCGAGCATGTTCGGCAAACATCGGGACATTCACCAATCTGAACTGAACCTTGAAAGGTTCGCTCATCACTATTAAAGAGATTTTAATTGGTCAAAAGACTGAGTTTTTAACAGCTCTTCCAACAGTTTGATGTTTGTGTCCATAGTTGTAGTAGAAGCAAATTAAAAACTGGATGCTCATCGCCCATGCAAATTTCTGATTATATAGTAACAGACATTAATATGATGTTGCCCCTCTGCAGATACAACAAGGATTTCTGCAAGATTTCGGCATCGTCTGGGGTAATGTTCAACCTTTCATTCAGAAGAGCATTTGTGAGTTCAGACCTTGATGTTGCGGAGAGTCTAGGCTCAAAATTTCTGTTCAATTTTATCCTAAAGATGTTGGATGGAGTTGAAGTTGAGGTCCAGGCTCTGTGTGGCCAGTCATGTTCTTTTCACCAAACTCCCCCTTCCATGTCTGCATGGATCTTGTGCACTGGGCACAGTCATGGAGAACAGAAAAGGACATTCTTCTAACTGTTCCCATAAAGTTGGATGCTACAATTATCCAAAATGCTTTGTATCCTGGAACATTAAGATTTCCTCCACCGATAATCCGTAGCATTACCCTCTTTCACCAAACTGTACAGCAGGCACAATGCAGTCAGGCAGGTAATGTTCTTCTGGAGTCACCAAACCCAGACTCCTCCATTAGATGCATATAGAGAGGTCACTGCAGAGAAGATGTCTCCTCCAGATTCCAGTGGTGACGGCTTTACACCCTCCATCCGATGCTTGCCATTGTGCTTAGTGATGTACAGCTGCATGAGCTGCTTGGCCATGTAGCTACAGGCGGGGGCACAGAGTTGTGCTGATGTTATACCAGAGGAGGTCTGGACTCTGCAGTTATGGCATCATCAAACCGTTGGTGACTTTTCCACCCTCTGCTCCTCAGCACTTGGCCCCCCACTCTGTAACATTATGGGGTCTCCACTTCATGGCTGAGCTGCTGCGGTTCCTTCCACTTCTCAGTAATATCACTCACAGGTGATGGAGGGAAGATTCAGGAAGAAGAAATGTCATGAACTGGATTAGACCACTGGCATTCCGACAATCTGTCGGTCAGTCTGACCCTGTGTGTTTTTTTTCAGGAATGCTTTGAGGTCATTAATGGAACGATCACAGGATGGATATCTGTATTTTAACATATTTTCTCTTTAAAGTTTAGAGGTTAGCCGATGTTCCTAAAACACTCTTTGCTCTTTATATTTTTATCTATTGCCTGTGCTTCGCCGGTTAACAAGGAAGGATTTCTTTGCATAAAGCTGCATGCTGTAGAATACTGTTTGATGAAGAGGAAAAACACTTAAACTTCCAGCAAACATTCTTGGTGTGCTTAGCAGATGTCTGATATAAAAGCAGTAATCCTTTCCAAATGAAGTATGCCGTTACACACTCGCCGGGTGCCGTATGCAGATGGAATACCTAAACACTAGGTGCATTTACATCTGATTTTCAAAGGAATTCTGCATTGGCAATGAGCATTCAGTTTTTAATTTGCTTCTACCTGAACCAGTCCTGCAGCATCTGTTCTCATGTTTTCATCATTATTTTAGAGAACGTAAATATAAAAACAGTGTTTGAAACGCGAAGGTGGAAATTTACCGTTAAAATATCGTTTTTTTCCGATAGCAAAGAGCTCTTTGAAAAAAAAAGATCAAAAATATAAACAGTAAATGTTTAATATTCTTCAGAGCATGAGAGGAGAGGTTTATTCAAAAAGAAGAAGTCACTGGAGAGACGGAGAAAGAACTGGCCCAATCCTGGAAGATGATTGCCCTTTGGTGGTGAGAAACTGTGCAGGACTCCAGTTTCCAAAATGGTTTTGTAAAGTTAAGTGCAGTTGGAGTTTTTTGAGGCAGTCAAAAACTATGAGTTTCCTAGTGGAAATCGATTCCGGAAACATTGCTGCTTTGTAGAGTTTTTGGAACCATTTTTCAATGTATCGGTATGTTCTAAAGGAGTCGTTTTCCTGAGTTTTCGGAGCAGAAACTGAGCAGAAACTCCATGGAAAGTCAAAAAAATTCTCAAAAGACAGAACGTATGAACGGCAAAGTGGTTTTTACAATAGAAATAAAAAGGAAGAGTTTTTTGAGCGATTTTGCAGGCTGTTTTTGGACCGAACCTGCTCCAAAAGACTCCTCAATAAACATTGTATGTACATACCCTCAGGAAGCAAAAGGTGTGGAATTGGTCTAAGGGTAAAGTGAGATCAGTGATCAGATGGTGGAGAAGTATGTAAGTCATGCAAATCATAATCCACCTTTATTTTATCCATTGCTAACCACTGACCGAGGAAAAGGAAAAAAATCAGTGAAGTGTCCGATATTGATTTAGTGTCGGATTAAGATCAGCATGCAAGTCTAAGAGTCGGTGGAGAACATTGGACCATACTCAGATGACATTAGAGTACAGTCCAGTTTTCATAGACTGACATAATGGAGAAGGTGGACAAACTGATCAGAAAAACCTCACCGATTTTCCCGGATGGAGAGAAAATGGTCAGGTGCACCTACCATAAGAAAGAGGTTTCTAAGAAGTAATGGATAATGACTAATCTGATGGGATACTTTCTTTATGGTTTTAACCTCAAAATTGGACAGGATAAGGAATAATGAAACCATAAGGTAGGAATGAAAAAAAAGAACAAAAAAAAAAAAGTGCAATAAATGAAAAAGATTGGACTGGATCAACAGTTTGTTGTTTTCTAACTTCAGAATTCACAAAAATGTAGAATCTAAATTTGGACTAACTTACAATATGAGACAAGACAGAATGATAGAAGTCCATGAGGCCTAATAGGACATAAATTGTGAAGGAAGCTTCAACAGCCAGAATCGAGAACTTCCATGTAAGAACAGTTTGGCCTCTCGACAAGGTAGCCAGAGATTAGCTAGTTCTGCAAAATTAGAATTCAGCAAATTTGTACAAATTCAAATTTATTCCATGTGTCTTGAATGTGCCGACATTTAGAAAACTACTAGCTGAAGAGCCCGGCGCTGCCCGGGCATAGTACCTAACTACGGTTAGTTATAACAAATTGTAATGATTATATCTATATACAAGTATTCAGCTTTCTCCCCATTATGTAGATAGGGCCAAAATAGTTTGGCGATTTGGAACGTGCGGGGGTTAAAATTTCCATTCAACACATAGCCTATGATGCTCCTGGGGTTAAGATGTGCGGGCATGCAAAATTTCATGCCCGTAAGTACAACGGTGCAGATTCCTATCCCGGGCCAAAATTATTTGCCGATTTGGAATGCGCGGGGTTAAAATTTCGACTCAAAACCTAGCCTATGACGCTCCCGGGGTCGAGACGTGCGGGTGTGCAAAATTTCATGCCCGTAAATGCAGATTCCTATGCCGGACATACACACAAGCATTCAGCTTTCTCCCCATTATGTAGATAGGGCCAAAATTGTTTGGCGATTTGGAACGTGCGGGGTTAAAATTTCCATTCAACACATAGCCTATGATGCTCCTGGGGTTAAGATGTGCGGGCATGCAAAATTTCATGCCCGTAAGTACAACGGTGCAGATTCCTATCCCGGGCCAAAATTATTTGCCGATTTGGAATGCGCGGGGTTAAAATGTCGACTCAAAACCTAGCCTATGACGCTCCCGGGGTCGAGACGTGCGGGTGTGCAAAATTTCATGCCCGTAAATGCAGATTCCTATGCCGGACATACACACAAGCATTCAGCTTTCTCCCCATTATGTAGATAGGGCCAAAATTGTTTGGCGATTTGGAACGCGCGGGGTTAAAATTTCGATTCAAAACATAGCCTAGGACTCTTTCGGGGTCGAGACGTGCGGGCGTGCAAAATTTCATGCCCATAAGTGCGACGGTGCGGATTCCAATCCCGGACAAACATACCCAAATACATACACACATACATACATTCAGCTTTATATATTAGATGAGGTCTCTCCAGACCAAAGAGTATAATAAGTGGAGGGTCTTGTATAAGGCTTAATAAACGACGGTGGTGTCAAAGAGTGAAGACTGAAAAGAACAAGACTAGAGCTGTAGGAAGGGAGCCAATGAAGGACCGGTCGTGAAGTTGTACTGGCAGGGCAGGTGAGGGGCGAGGCAAGTCTAGTAATTTTTTTATCTTTTAACACTTTCTGGATCTAAAAAGAATATTGGAAAATGGAGACCGTTCTGCCACCATGTTTTTGAATTTGAGTGAATTTAATTATAAAAATGTTTTTGTTCCATACAGTATATATCGACTTGTATTCACTTCAAATCGATTCGCTCATTTCTAACGGTAACCCATTTATTGAAACATCTTACATGTGTATTACCTTTCCCCTGCAGCAGCCTTTACAAGAATTCATGGATAATTAGGTGAAAAAGTCCTCCTGTAAGGAGGATCAGGGTTTATCCCTGTAAATGTCTTTGCTGCTATGTATATGTATCTGTATATAATTGTTATGTACTTTATAGTGATGTATTTCAGTGTCTTTTGTAAGGTATTTCATATAGATTAGGTAAGGTAGTGCATCCTTTGGGAACATTACAGGAGCGCACTTGTAGTATAGTAGTTATAGTTGGGGTAAGTGGTAGTATTTCAAAGGGCCACTAGATGGGGGTTTATTAGTGAGTCCAGTTAGAGAGTTTCTAGATGTGCAATAAGGTACAGTGGTAGGACACTAGGTGGGGGCACTGAGCACATTCAGCATAGAGAAGACTTGTAGGACACCAAGGGGTTAAGTAGGAGAGGTGTCGTCGGGAACTAGTGTGAGGGACTTTCTAGATAGGGTCAGTCGGGGGTGGACCCTGTGACTGCTCTGATGTCCCTCATCCTGAGCTGTGTAGCGGACAGGAGGAGAGAAGTGTGAAAGGTACCAGCAGTAGTGAAGCCGGAGAAGGAATCACCGTGGGACCATCAGCCAGAGTCTGTGGGCTAATGAAGTAGCAGTGCCAGTGGAAGAGCCACTGTGGGGAGCGCTCAGCACAAGTGTGTGTGCTGAACCAGAAACGAGTGGGCCACCCACAAGTACACGGGCAGGATAACCAGAAGGGGGTAGATGACCTAGTAGATGAGTATTTCCATGAGGGAGCCAAAGTTGATTCCAGGGAAAGAGATCGAAGTGCCTTTTTCACCGGGCTCCTCGTCCCGCAGTTACTTTGTGGTCCATTCTGGTGTAGCAGAAGAAGTGAAGCGGAGTTGTGGAAGATGTATTGCTGGTACCGTTCAAGCGTGCTTATGGTGTCTTGGATGTGCTGTGTCCGGAGGAGAATAAAGCTGAACTGTTTGATGTTGTTCTGGACTCTGACTCCAATTCCAATTAAACTCTGAAATGGGTGATAATTACCCCAGGGATGAAGCAATCGCCAGCGTGAAGAATACAGATAGCATTCGTGAGTCCACCCCCGGCCATGGGGTTACACTCCTGTAAGTAACCCCAAGTGATCAACTGTTATCTGCTGTAGAAACCTAGTAGTAAGTGTTCAATTACCCTACAGCGCCTCCACAGGAGAAATGTAGTATTAAACGGTGCATGCATATTAATACGTCATCTTTGTAATATAAGACAAGACCAGTGCTCCAAAGTTGGAGACTTTCTTTGTAGTTGTACTCTAATATATCTAAGGCTAGTTTCACGCTTGTATTCGGCAGAGCTGCAGAGGGCTGCATACTTCCTCCGTTAAGCCCCGCCCACTGCCGCACCTCTTCCATTCAGCTCCGCCTATGTCTGCATGCGTCCTGCGTACCTATCTTTAACATTGGGTATGCACCCATGCGGATGTATGTAGATGCGTCCACATGCGTCGTTTTGACGCTGCGCCGAACTGAGTCGAACGCAACATGTTGCATTTTGTTGCGGTCGGCGGGCACGTCAAAACAACGCATGCGGACACATCCGCATACATCCGCATGGCCTGCATACCCAATGTTAAAGATAGGTACGCAGGACGCATGCAGACGTAGATGGAGCTGAACGGAATAGTTGCGGCAGTGGGCGGGGCTTTACAGAGGAAGTACGCAGCCCTCTGCAGCTCTGCCCAACGCAAGTGTGAAACCAGCCTAAGGGATGAGAATCCTGTCCTTCATTAACTATGAAATCCCCAATAGGGTCTCTAAAAATGGGTTTTCTAAACTGAACAAATCATTTATAGAAGGAATTACTATTTTTGGGAGAGGGGGTGTAGTGTGAATATAAAAAAGGGGTATTTTGAGTCCATATTGAAATATACAGAATTCATTCAGACCATGACAGAGCAGAATTGCTGGTCATTAGAGATGAGCGACTTTGCCTTTTTTCGGGTCGAGTCGGGTTTCGTGAAACCCGACTTTCTCAAAAGTCGAGTCGAACTAAATCGGCCGACTAACGGAAATGGTCAGGTCGGAGTCGAAAATCCGACCCCAATGCAAGTCAATGGGGAATAAATTGCCCCCTTATCACAGACAGGCAGCCTACTAATCAGATGTGATGCTCCACACAAGCAATCTGTACACTGTGGGAAATGCTGTAGATATAGTATATCTTGACTTCAGCAAAGCATTTGACAAAGTATCTCACACAATCCTTATTGAAAAAATGACTAAGTATGGAATGGACAAGGCAACTGTTATGTGGAAACATAACTGGCTTAGTGATAGGACCCAAAGAGTGGTAGTAAATGGCTGCACATCGAGTTGGAAGAATGTCTCAAGTGGGGTACCACAAGGCTCTGTCTTGGGCCCTGTATTGTTCAACATCTTTATCAATGATTTAGATTAAGGAATTGAGGGTAAACTGATTAAATTTGCTGATGACACAAAGCTAGGAGGGGTAGCTAATACTAGAGAAGAGAGAGAGAGGATTCAAAAAGATATAAATAAAGTGGAGCAGTGGGCAGCAGCTAACAGAATGGATTTTAACAGGGAAAAATGCAAAGTACTACATCTGGGCAATAAAAATGAAAAAAGCATATACAGAATGGGAGGAATAAGGCTAAGCAACAGCACATGTGAAAAAGACTTGGGTATACTAATAGATCACAGACTGAACATGAGTCAACAGTGTGATGCAGCAGCAAAAAAGGCAAATACAATTCTGGGATGTATTAACAGAAGCATACAGTCTAGATCACGTGAGGTCATTATTGCCCTCTACTCCTCTTTGGTCAGACCTCATCTGGAATACTGTGTCCAGTTTTGGGCACCACATTTTAAAAAAGACATCAACAAACTGGAGCAAGTTCAGAGAAGAGCGACCAGAATGGTGTTCGGTCTGCAAACCATGTCCTATGAGGAACGGTTGCAGGATTTGGGAATGTTTAGTTTGCAAAAAAGAAGACTGAGAGGTGACTTAATAGCTGTATACAAATATCTCAAGGGCTGTCACATTGTAGAAGGATTATCTTTATTCTCATTTGCACACAGAAAGACTAGAAGCAATGGGATGAAACTGAATGGGAGGAGACACAGATTAGATATTTGAAAAAACTTTTTGACAGAGTGATCAATGAGTGGAACAGGCTGCCACGAGAGGTGGTGAGTTTTCCTTCAATGGAAGTCTTCAAACAGAGGCTGCACATACATCTGTCTGGGATGATTTAGTGAATCCTGCTTTGAGCAGGGGGTTGGACCAGATGACCCAGGAGGTCCCTTCTAACTCTACCATTCTATGATTCTATGATTCTATGACTGTCACTGGCAGGCAGATCTGCTACTCCACCAAATTAATTGCCCCCTTATCACAGTCAGGCAGCCTACTAATCAGATGTGATGCTCCACACAAGCAATTTGTACACTGTCACTGGCAGGCAGCTCTGCTACTCCACCAAATTAATTGCCCCCTTATCACAGGCAGGCAGCCTACTAATCAAATCTGATGCTCCACAATAGCAATTTCTACAGCGTCTCTGGCAGGCAGGCAGCTTAAGAACCAGCGTTGCTGCACACAGCAAAATCCTCCCCTCTTGCTGCACAGTCACTGTACAGCTAATCGCTATCAGCAGAAAGTAATTTTTTTTTTTAGGCCTTGCCTAACGCTCTCCCTGCTCAGACGCACCGCGCCCAGCAATCTTCCCCTACACTGAGTTCGGCAGATGTAAAATGGCGGTTGGCGCTGAGGGATTTTATATGCACTGTGACGCCACTGACAGCCAGCCAATCGCTGCAATGCCCTTCTCTAAGATGGTGCTGGCCGCTGGCTATGTCATCCCATTGCCCACAGCCTGCGTCCTTGCTCATTGGCCGAGAAAAGGCGCTTAAAGTGTAGGGAAAAACCGACTCCAGCAAAATGGTCGCCAAACACGTGACCGAACTCACTCCACAGTCGGGTTTCATTTCAGTGCCTCCACTGCCGCAGCTCCGAGCTCCAGCGGGCGCCTGCGCCGGCGCTTCCTCTCTCACAGCAGTGCCGCTGAATGACGACATCATTCAGCGGCCGGCTGTGGCAGAGAGGGCGCGGACGCCGGACAGGTGAGGTGTGTGCGTGTGTATAGGTATGTGAGAGAGTGCTGCGGTGCTGTCTGTGTGTGGTGCTGTATGTGTGGTGAGGAGAGGCAGTGATGGTGGTGAGGAGGCAATGATGATGATGATGATGGGGAGGCAATGATAATGGGAAGGCAAAGATGATGATGATATTAATAGGGAGGCAATGATGATGATGGCGAGGCAATGATAATGGGAAGGCAATGATGATGATGATGATATTAATGGGGAGGCAATGATGATGATGATGGGGAGGCAATGATGATGATGATGGGGATTCAATGATGATGATGATGATAATGATGATGATGGGCAAGCAATGATGATGATGGGGAGGCAATGATGATGATAATGGACAGGCAATGATGATGATAATGGGGAGTCTTTCCACAGCGCTCTTTCCTGAGCCGTAACAGTGCAGAAAGCAGCACAGTGTAGAGGAGAGCTCCATATTTTGTATGGAGCATTATATGTGGTCCAGTATTCTGTATGGAGCATTATATTGCGTCCAGTTCTCTCTATGGAACTCTCTGCCGTCTAATGTTGTAATGAGTGATTCCTTACTAAAATTTAAGAGGGGACTGGATGCCTTTCTTGAAAAGTATAATATTACAGGCTATATTCACTAGTTTCCTAGATACAGCGTTGATCCAGGGAGCTAGTCTGATTGCCGTATGTGGAGTCGGGAAGGAATTTTTTTCCCCAATGTGAAGCTTACTGTTTGCCACTTGGGGTTTTTTTGCCTTCCTCTGGATCAACATGTTAGGGCAGGTTAGGATAGGATATGGGTTGAACTAGATGGACTTAAAGTCTTCCTTCAACCTTAATAACTATGTTACTATGTTACTATATGGGGGGTGAGGGGTGACATCCTGCATGGGGTATTATATGGGTGATGAGGGGGAGACTATATGGTGCCCATAAATATTGTATGGAGGATTGTACTGTCCAGTCTGTACTGTGCGCTGTGGGGATTTGGCGGTTTTTGAGCGATTGTACAATTTACAATAGGTATCAGTCATGTAATGGAAGAAGAGAAGTGTTTGGCATTGTACTGTACCTATATTTCTCTGCAGTATCTGTGCATCATGAATCGTGGTCTGTGTTAAAGGGGCCCACTGAGGCTCTTTCGCCCGGGGCCCATAAAAACCTGGAGCCGGCCCTGTCTGTGTCTGCACGTTTTCTGACTCCTCCTCCCCCTCCCCTCTATATAGAATATTATATTAAGAGATGTAACCTGACATTGAGCTGATAGTCCACTTTGTCTTCTTCTCTTGGGCAAGATGAAATTGCGTTGCTATTTCAGAGTAAGTGAGGAGTTCAGGAGGTTGGGGTGGATGGGGTGGTTCATAATTGGAGAGAAAAGTAAAATACTCTAATATGATATATTATAAAGTTTCTTATATTTTTCTGTGCGCTATTGATTTATGCAAAGTTTGTTGAAAGTACAGCTTTAAATTAATATTCCTTTAAGGACAGAAACACAATTTATCATAAAATAAAGAAAAAATGAAAATACATGAAAAACACAAAAAAAATGGCACAGATGAATAGTAATAATATAAGAGGGCAGACTAGACAAACCTTTTGGTTTGTTTTTATCATTTCAATTCAGTTTCTAGACAAAAATCACAAAAATAAAAGTCAGCAGATCTGAATTTCCATATTTTTAGCAGCTTTTATTCTCCTCTGAATTATTTGAGCATTAGTTATCTTTAATCTTAACTAAAGTCTTCGTCCAAGTTTATTGTGAGTGGAAGAATGAGAGGAGAGGAAAGCAGCCACATCCTGCACAGCTGCCTCTCCTTCCTACCGTTTTATTTGGAGTTTGTCTTACGTCTGGAAAAGTGAAAATAAAAGCAACAGAAGATACGTTAAATTATAAAAGACACATAAAGTGCACAGAAGGGCTGTTGAGTGCCAGTGCTTCCATTTTATGGCCCCATCAATACACATTACTAAGTTGAGAACCAAATCCCAGGTTTTTGTTGCAGAACCGCGCTGCGCTCAGCAAAAACTTTCGCACTTGTAGAGCATCAGCTACGAGATTTCATGACGGTCATTGCTGATACCATTAGACAGACTGTGTTAATTTAATCTGCCATTTAAAGCGCGATTATGTTATAGCACATAGACTGAAGATAATATGGTCTTTCTACGAGCCAATGCACCGAATCCAATCTAAACAAAACAGGGTTGCAATTTTAGCAATTAGAAAAAAAAAGACCCCACATTCTCAGTGTAAATATTCCACAGGTGAATAAACAAGAAGATTCAGAAACTGAATCATTGACTTCTATTGGTAAGTGTTGTGGGCATGCTCAGTGACATGTGCAGAAATTACCACACAGAGAGGGAGAGGAGAAAAGGAAAACATCCCCCATTGTTCACTCCATCAACTAAAGGTGGTGTGAGTGCTGTGTTATCATAGATGTGGATAGATGTGAATGCTCTACTGGCGAGGCCACTTAGGAGCCCTCAACTTCAGAGTGTTTCTCTTTTATTGGTAAGTGTTGTGGTCATGCTTGGTGACATGTGCAGAGATTACCGCACAGAGAGGGAGAGGAGAAAAGGAAAACATCCCCCATTATGTTCACTCCAGCAACTAAAGGTGGTGTGAGTGCTGTGTTATCATAGATGTGGATAGATGTGAATGCTCTACTGGCGAGGCCATTTAGGAGCCCTCAACTTAAGAGTGTTTCTCTATTATTGGTAAGTATTGTGGTCATGCTCGGTGACATGTGCAGAAATTACCGCACAGAGAGGGAGAGGAGAAAAGGAAAACATCCCCCATTATGTTCACTAAATCAGCTAAAGGTGGTGTGAGTGTTGTGTTATCATAAATGTGGATAGATGGGAATGCTCTACTATCAAAGCCACTTAGCAGCCATCAACTTCAGAGTGTCGCTCTTTCAATAGTATCCGACATGCCACTGCAATAGAGATAGAACATTGATTTCAATAGGCACCATGTCATACTTTATTTATTCATGGTGCCATTGCAGGACACTGCCAGTTGTGTTTTCTCTAAAAATCAGTGAATTGCTGCGGGTCCAAGTTTTTGGACACTATGTGATGAAGTCATGAATGGAAGACCCTTCTAACAACAATGGATTGCCCACAGTAGAATGTCCCTTTAAGGAGGCGCGGTTGGTTTTTAATTCACTTACTTTCTTGTTCAGACCTGACAAAACTGCTAGCGAAAGATATATGTTCTATAAAGGAAACTATTGCGAATTCTATAGATTCTGTCGAGCATAGACGTTGGCACCTTTCACCACTCACATGGTATAGCACAGCCAATCAGGAGGGACGATCATAGTGTAAAGGTTCGTCAGATGCAGTAAACAGCAGGAGACAGACAAGGGGTTAACAAGAATTTGCTTGAACAATTTCTGAGTATGAATTCAAGGAAACCTCCACGCAGGAAGATGATTAGGCAAATACAGATCTCTCATAAACAGATACACAATAAACGTAATAAGAAGGGGGAATATGAAGGTAATGACATCGATTGGAGTTCTTGTTGGAGAATGGTTGGCATAGATCCCGACGGCGTCGCAATCCTTGAACAAAGTCTCTGGCTCTGCTGCGTAGGAACGAGATGCACTGCCTCCTGAGCGTGCCAAAGTATCTGGATCTGTTGGTCTTGAGTCCCTTGATCTTGGGTCCGTTGATCTTGGGTCCGTTGAAGCGTGGGTACAGTTCCTTCTGCTGGTTCCTCAAGAGTGACTCAGTAAACCAGGAGCTCAACGCCGTACAGGCCGCAGGAATGGCAAGGCCTCGCATGAAACAAAAAGTTCAGGGAAAGATGGTATGTCTGCTGCACTACACGTAATAGGCCGGGTTTGTGGAGGGACACTTGGTTAAGGATGTAGGGGTCGGTCAGTCTGTAAAGGGCTGGCGTCAGCGGTGGTAGTTGAGGAGAGGGAGTCAACCTTCATCCTGCTCTGTAGTCGCCTTCCCGCCAAGTCTGTCTCGCCCCCTTCTGTCAGGTGCTAAGGCTTTCCCCACACAGACAAGTCGTCCCCCTTCAACAGTGATGACGGCCCCGATAGTTCCTCGAACCGACAACACTGCTCCTGTTCATCTCCTTACAATAGCTTTTATAAAAGCAGAGGCAGGGAATGCAGCAGCCCCTTTTGGGGGAATCTAGATAAAGAACTTCACAGCTCTCAGCTTAGCCATAGAGAAATGGAGAAAAGTCGTAAAAAACTGAATAGCATAGTAGTGAAAAACAGCTACCATTCGTTTACCCATAGCTACTGTATGCACTGTAGAGATCTGTACTCACTCGGCTGTGGCTGAGGGAGGCACAGGAGGCGATATTGCTGAAGTGTCCAAGCAAGTTTATTAAAACTGCATAAACCGCTCTGGATAGAAAAAACAAACAAACAGCCTTTTCCGGCACAAAGTGAAAACAAACAGGAAACAAGTAGTCCATATAGTACTGCGGGTCCGCCCGCTCAAATCAGTGTCTTTAGCAACACACACTGGAGTTCTCCACACCTCCAGTCAAAGACACCAAATGAGACATTCGGCCTCCATTTTATTAGCCAAACAACACCGCTTGGATAGCGATATGTGAGCGGTCATTCCCACCCATCTCTTATGACCACTCGTAAAACCCGGCCCTGGAATGGCCAAATAACTCTCTCAGCACTATATGTGTTGGAGCATGCTTCTGAGTTCACATCACTGCAGCTAATAGCCACGATGGCACATATCTCCCTTGAAGGACTTGTCCGGCGGCCATCGTACAGCATGTTGGCATCACTAAGGTTGTTTTGCATTAAGAAGCTTTAAATGTGTTCAGTACAGTCCTAGGAGGCTTCAGAGTGTTACACACATTTTTTCCGGTCAATCGGAGACCTGCACTTTGTGGTAAATTTATTTGGGGAAATATTTGATAAAGCTGGCAAATTTGAATTTCAAGAGATTTGCTCATCTTTAATGGCGCTATTTTGATTTTTACTTTACCTCTATATACTCCCGGCCTGCGCTGTACAAGGAATATCTATTTGGAAAGACCACACAATTGAATTCCATCACCTGGAAATGAGTGCGGGTTATGACTGAGGTTCCATCGATCATTTTATCACCTGGACTTACATATTTTTTTTTTACCTGCGTCTTCTGTGATAAGTGAAAGTGGTTTTCTCCTCAAACGTCTGAAGTGAGTAGATTAGAGCAGATATAGTCTGACATTAAATGAAGTATCCGTGTTATGATACAGTAGTTTAAAGCAATGTTCCTGCTTTTAGTACTATTAAAACGTTAACTTGCATCTGCAATCCATCACCATCTGCCCGTAGCAATCAGCCATATTATTTTATGACATTGCTGCTTTTTATGTCGGGTATTTAAAACGAAACGTTCTGATGTTGTTCAGAATCAGCTGCGTTGCATTCTCGCTTAGAAACGTTCTACATGAAAAATAAATGCTGTGAAAAAGAGTGAGAGAGAACCGACCCTACCAGGAGATTTCTCTATTGGCCACACAGATGTATCCATATTAAATCATATCAATTGCAGCAAGTCAATCCCAGATTAGATGGCATCAGACGGATGAGACTTCACATACAAAATATTAAACTGGTTGTTAAAGGCGAAGCCAATATTTTTTTAGACAGCTCAGAATGGGATATAAAACAGAAAAATTGATACTTACTTTACTGATTTCCCTCTGTTACTACTCTGATGCTTACCGGAGCCCTTTTGGTTTCTACTTCCTGTTCCCTCTTGACTAACAGGAAATGACAGCTCAGCCAATCACTGATCAAGGTGCCGCCCCTTCTCCCACCCGTGATTGGTTAAACAGTAATTTTCTGAGTATCAAGAAAACCAGGAAGTGGAGAAGTGACAAGACAGTGGTAGATAGGGGGCAGGAATGAAGGAGCCATTCTTAAAAAATATTTTTTTACAACCCCCTTTAAGAAAGCTGCTACTTTATTTTAGCAGTGACTCACTCCCTTGTATGTTCTGAGTTTTTCAAACTAATATCCAGCAAGCGGATGCTGAGATAGCCAACATTCCTTATGTTAGGGGAAAAAAATCCTTCCTGACTCCAAATATAATCCCTAGATCACAGACCCAGCTCCAGAAATCTAGTGCCCATATCTTATAATATTATTACACTCAAAAAACATCCAAGACTGTTTTCAACTCTTTTATTGAACTCACCAATGACAAATTTTTCTGGAAGAGTGTTCTCTAGTGTAGAAACTTTCTTTCCTCAAGATGTAAAGGATGCCCCCTTGTAAAGGTACAGTCCTGAGCACAAATAGTGTTGGCATATGCAACAGATTAGGACTTATTATAAGTAAAAGGAGGACTTTATGCAGACCTGACAATAGATGGCGTTATCCCATGAAGCCTGCTCTGTGAAGTTTTCTACTGCAAAGGTGTGGATTCAGAAGCTGTGCAACAAATAGATCAGGGGCGGACATATCATTGGTGTAATATGTACAGGCGCACAGGGCCCAAGATGTAAGGGGGCCCATTACCAACTCCAAACATGTGGAATTGTGCATTATGATGAGCTATGAGACTGCAAAGGCCCCATATTTTGTTCCTGCACAGGGGCCCTCTTCTGTCTGTGTTCAGCAGTGAAAAGGATCACAAGAGAGATCTCTAAATTGACATTTGATCATGCTTGCCAACAGTCAGCCTCCAGGGATAGGCATGCTTACACTAAAACATTTGCTGAAGGTTTTTACCATTTGCCCCTTTTAGGGGTCACGTTCCCTCCTATGCCAAATCTCCAACCTCTGAACAAGAGACTGGATAAATAGGCTCCGTCTAATGACAAAGTATCCCAGCAGAGGAATCCGTCCCGAAGTGCTTTTTTTTCAAAGATTTAGGCAATGTTTGGACATTTTGCCAACTGTCCTGAAAGTTGGGGATTTCTTGCCATTTTTCAGTGGCATCTATACTAGTTGGCAACTATGCCTTTGATTTATGCATAGTTATAAGGTCGCCATGCTCCACTCTTGTATCAAAAATCTGTTTATGTCACTTTAAGTCACACTTTTCAGGGCTGATGTACTCGGCAGCACAGCAAAATCCTTTCAGCATAGCCAGGCACCAGGAAAGGTAGTTTTCAAGAGATCCAGAAATTGAAATATTAAAGGGGTTGTCCAATTAAAACAAGGTTTTACATTTTTGTCTGGTTGCAGGGAAAGGTTTCTGTAGTTGTGGGGAAGACAGGGAGCTTCTGACAATGATGCTTCTTAGATTTTGGGAGCTGCCTAAAACACAGAAGTGGGGTTCTGGAAATATGGATTGTAATCGGGCATCTTTTTGCAGTAAAGGTTTTAGTTTCTGTCTAGCTCCCCTTAGCACCTCAAGATTTGGATTATAGATGACTACTTGATGCACACGGTTGCTTTCTTGTTTAGTTTTGTTATGTAGGTGTCATGAGGGTGTCATGTCCCGATGGGAGACCAGGAGTTAGATGGTCACAGGGAGTAACTATTCACAGGTCCTCTTTAGAAATGGTGTAATTCGTTACCTATTTTAAATGGATTTCTTTATCTTCAGCTCTGGAGGGGTTAGGGACTCTTTTCATGCTGACTGGAAACATTCAGCTTTTGTGCACACTGCTGCTAATCAACTCTACTCTCTACATATAGCATACTAACTCTGGACATTTCTTCCTTGCCTGTGAAAGAATCTTCTTCATGTGCTAAGTGCTAAGCTGTGTAGTTGGGAGTTGTAGTTGTAGTGATCTGTAGTTTGCTGTAGTACATGAGTTCTTTTTTCGCTTGTCCTTATTCCTATTTAGTTTATTCCTCCCTTCCCTATCCTCATCCCTATTTTTGGTGAGTGCTTTTGTATCGAAGTGGTTTTCTGTTATACCTGTTTTGTCTTTGTGTCTGATTTTGCAGCATATAAAGATAACTTGGAGTATTCATCAAAAAGAAAATCATATGTAAGGAACCCCAAGAAAATTGTTGAAAATCAAATAAAATATAACCTTTATTGACTATATATTAAAAAAATGGACACACAACACATCACACATAATTAAAAAGTGCACACTGAAATGACCCTGAGATTCAACCCTGCACTGTATACTGCCTTGCCGCGGAGGTTGGCACCCTAAGATAGCCCACACGAGATTGGCGCCCCCGCTCAACGTAGGCTGACCCTAAGGTCCTACAATTGCCCTACTATAAAGTGAGCCTTATATCTGTCACTACAGATGAAAATACACCCATTAGAGGTGGGAAAAGTGGCAGAATATACCTGTTTGTACCAGGTTCAGGGAAATCAGGTTGATATTATATATAATGCCTTTGATTGTATAACTGAGATCCCTCAATGAAAAGATACTAACGGCTGATCCCTGCATAACAGCACGTTATTTTGATGTTAATACACATCGATGGTGTCCTTTGCTCCTATATGGTTTATAAAAAGTGTCCTAGATCTGTGCGTGTGATGTATCACTGAATACAAGTCTATAGCAGTCTAAATAGACCTACCAATCTGTGTTCACTATAATATTGATATACTGGTCAATATATATGACCCTCACACACACATCATAGGGACATCAATCTCATAGTCATAAAGTGGTCACAATAGACCTCATGATTCACCCATATATATAGTAAGGAGCCTCAAGACTGAGGGATACTCATCTATTTAGTAGTAGAATTAGCCTCTACGCGTTTCGCCAACATGGCTCATCAGGAGGTCAGATAGATTGATATTGCATAATAGGCTATTATCAAACGCATGTAGGCGGGGTTTTGAATCGCCAGAGTCTATTTATTTCACAAGATGCTATATACATCATGCAATATCAATCTATCTGACCGCCTGATGAGCTATGTTGGCGAAACGCGTAGAGGCTAATTCTACTACTAAATAGATGAGTATCCCTCAGTCTTGAGGCTCCTTACTATATATATGGGTGAATCATGAGGTCTATTGTGACCACTTTATGACTATGAGATTGATGTCCCTATGATGTGTGTGTGAGGGTCATTTATATTGACCAGTATATCAATATTATAGTGAACACAGATTGGTAGGTCTATTTAGACTGCTATAGACTTGTATTCAGTGATACATCACACGCACAGATCTAGGACACTTTTTATCAACCATATAGGAGCAAAGGACACCATCGATGTGTATTAACATCAAAATAACGTGCTGTTATGCAGGGATCAGCCGTTAGTATCTTTTCATTGAGGGATCTCAGTTATACAATCAAAGGCATTATATATATAATATCAACCTGATTTCCCTGAACCTGGTACAAACAGGTATATTCTGCCACTTTTCCCACCTCTAATGGGTGTATTTTCATCTGTAGTGACAGATATAAGGCTCACTTTATAGTAGGGCAATTGTAGGACCTTAGGGTCAGCCTACGTTGAGCGGGGGCGCCAATCTCGTGTGGGCTATCTTAGGGTGCCAACCTCCGCGGCAAGGCAGTATACAGTGCAGGGTTGAATCTCAGGGTCATTTCAGTGTGCACTTTTTAATTATGTGTGATGTGTTGTGTGTCCATTTTTTTAATATAGATGTGTAGCCCTGGTGTGTAAGGCACACATAAAATCCTGGAGGATGTGCGGAGAGGTAACAGTTTAATGCTTGATATCCATTCACTCCATCACACACTTGGACACACCCATAGGGTATATAAGGTAGTGACATGTAGCAGAGCTCATTCAAGCCTTGGGTGGCTCAGGAGTGAGTCATCCCACCAGTGTGCAGTCTGTGCAGGAGGAGAGGAGATCAGATTGCATTTCCTGTCAGAGCTCTGTGTGAGCTAAAGTCAGACAGACGGAGACAGCTTTGGAGAAAGGGAAGTTTGCAGCAGAAACTTCAGTCGCCTGTCCCAAGGACAGTGAAGTTCAGTTGAGGTGTTCCTGAACTAGGAGAATACTGAGAATCTGTCAGCAAGCTCCAAGGAAGAAGTAAGAAAGGATTGACTTGTACTACCATAGGAAGTGTGGAGTGCTTATGTTAAGAGCGTGAACAGGGCGAAGGGCGCAGTGGAAAGAATTAGAGAAGTGCCTTAGATATCGGATTATCTGCACTATTAGCCGGTCACTGGGGACCGAAGTGTTGCTATCGCTTCAGGCATAGTAACGGAACAACCAGAGTCTCGCTGGACTATAAGTCGCAGGAGCAGCCCTTAGTGTCGGTACGTAACCGGAGTCAGGGAGAACAGTCTAGCCTGATCAGCAAATATAGACTTGGGTCTCACCACTGGAAGGCTCCACCACAATGCTGGCCGGGCAGTACAGCTATGGAGTTAGCTGGAGTATTCGGAGTTAACTTAGCTCTATGCTAGTTGGACTCATCATATTGGAAGTAAAGGAGGCCTCTAACCTGTTCAGCTGTTATCTCGAAGCACATTCTCCACCCTGACCAGCTCCCCGGGACCTGCCTAAACATCTGACAAGTAAAAGGTATGGAAAGACGCTGGATGGTGTGAGACTGATTCATTTATCTGCACCCTACATCATTATAACCATAGACTCAGAGGGACAGTCCCACCTGTGGGGGACCCGTCATCTAGCTGCTATAACATCCCCTCAGAGTTCTATTCAGCAGCGCTGGTCTTAGTGACTAGAAAACTACAGGTGGCGTCACGAACTGTTATCTACCAATCCCCTGTAAATAATTCCCCCATCATCGCCCTGACCGCCAGGGACACGGAACGAGCCACCGCTGCCAGTGACACAAATCCCATAGACTTTCATGGGCTCGGCTCCGAGTACCCCATATCCCTGGAAACCCACAATTGTGGTGCGTGGTCGAGACATATAGTCAATAAAGGTTATATTTTATTTGATTTTCAACAATTTTCTTGGGGTTCCTTACATATGATTTTCTTTGTGTCTGATTTACTTTACATTTCTGTCCCATGTCTCATGGGTTGGAGGAGGGGACAGATTAGGGTTTAACAGGAGCATAGTAAGGTTGGTGATCCATGCCTTTCTACCTTAAAGAGTACCTCTGGGACAGGGATAGTTAGGGTCCCAATTCCAGGGATGGTTTGAGGGCCCGCTCCCTTAAGACAATCACAGCGTGACAGTAGGAGATGATTCCTTTATAATCAGGTGGCTCTTGCAATCTGGTTTTCAATTGTTCTTAAATGGTAGCCCTGATTTAAAAAGTTATTTCTGAGGCCACTAAGGTGTTTGTTTCTATCCATGGGGTTGGAACATATCCGATTGTATCTGATAGCTTGGCTATAGAAAATAGTTTTTTATGTGTTTTAGATGGAAACTGTCCCATTTAAGGTATGTTGGACATTCAGTTGGCTTCTGGTACAGGGACGTCTCTATTTAATTGTTCTGTAACTTAATGGTGGTGTCCAAAAAGTTAATTTCAGTACAGGAGTAGTTGAGTGTCAAGTTGATGGTGGAATGTAATTGATTA
Source organism: Oophaga sylvatica (assembly GCA_033576555.1). NCBI lineage: Eukaryota > Metazoa > Chordata > Amphibia > Anura > Dendrobatidae > Oophaga > Oophaga sylvatica. The sequence continues at coordinate 6,609,483 of JARQOD010000001.1, read as the reverse complement.
AAGTTTTCATGGAAAATCATTAGCTGTTGCTCAGACTCCATCTAGATGATTAAAATGTCATCAATGTAGCGGTAGTAGGCCAGAGGCCTGATGGGACATAAGGACAAAAAGTCATTTTCAAGCTTGTCTGTGAAAAGATTTGCGTACTGTGGAGCCATTTTACCATTGCTGTATTAGTCTCCTGTAGATATACAGTGGCATGTAAACGTTTTGGCACCCCTGGTCAAAATTACTGCTATTGTGAACAGTAAAGCAAGCTGAAGATGAAATTATCTCTAAAAGGTCTAAAGTTAAAGATGACACTTTTGTTTTGGATTTTAGACAAAAAAAATATAATGTACATATATATACTGAATATATATTCTATCTTTCACATTTTAAAAATTACAAAAAGGAAAATGGACTTAGTGATGTTGGGAAAGACCAGGCCTGCTCCATGATACCTGGCCCGAGCCCTAGGCTCCATTGCTGGAATGTGGGATCTCCATTTCCACTGCCCTAAACATTTGACCCATGCTGCCCCTAGCAACCCACCACCCTACTCCACCTGAACTGAACTCACTCCACACTTCACTGGCTGACACTGAACTACCTCTACCTCTAACCAAGAAGTGCCCCTTCTTATCAGCATAAGTGCCCTCCCACTGGGCTGATCCTAACCTTAACCATTTCCTATCTACTTGCTAACCTGTTCTATATCCTATGCTGTATTAAGCTTATCCTTATGCTATATTCACAATGTGCTCTAACACTTTATATACTGTACATCACCATAATACATTTTATCACTATACATTAGACACATGTTACTGCTACACATAACACTGCACAACGGTATTCACACAGTGCGTCTGTTGTCTTCAGGGGCAGGAACTGGTTAAGACAATCCACATCCCTACACCCACATATTGAGATGCAGTTTTGGCAAGTTTTGAACTCTACCGATATTTTTATTTTTGGCTACTAGAGACGAAGATGATATCAGAAAAGTAGTGCAAAATGCTAAACACAGTGTGAGTACTGAATATTGAATTCATCATATAATGTATCACAGGAAGGCAAGAAAGGGTGAATGAGCACTGTGGCTTCCAGTAACTCTGCTACTTGTCTGCAGTTTCCAGGATGTCTTCTGTCTGCTTCTTCCAGTAATTCTGCTACCTATCTGCGGTCTCCAGGATGCTTTCTGTCTGCCTGCGGCTCCTTATAATTCTGCTACTGGTCTGCAGTCTCCTAGACATCTCCGGTCTACCTACGGACTCCAGGATGTCTCCTGTCTGTCTGCAGCCTTAGTAACCCTGCTACCTGTCTGCGGTCTCAAGTGTAGGTAAGTGGGCCCCTGCTTTGTGCCCAGGCCGGAACCAAGGGGGCTGTCACATAAGTTCCTAGGGAGAAGGTGCCCGGGGGAAGGAACTGGAGAGAGACCCAGAGACTGTTCTGGAAGGTTCAGGGGCGGGGCTAATATAAAAGGAGCACAGGAGACCAGCAGAGGGGAGTTGACTCAGAGACAGACAGGAGGAAGGAAGGAGAAACCTGCTGGGGAGTGGAGAGGACGCCCAGGCCAGCTGCCACGCTTGAGCAGACTCAGGGACTCAGGTGACTCGGGGAGAGATCAAACCCGAGTGGAACGCAGAAGGAGGAGAACTGTGAGGCCTTCACCTGACACTGCCCTACCCCAGTCTGCAGCTGCGGCCTATACTCTGCCAGCCGCTGCCTCTTTGGCCTTGCTCCAGCCCATGGTTGCGGCCTGTCCACCTTCAGCCGCGACCGCCGCTGCCTCACTCCAGCCCACAGTTGCGGCCTGTCCGCCTCCAGCCGCGGCCGCCACTGCCTCACTCCATCCCGCGGTTGCGGCCTGTCTGCCTCTATCCGTGACCGCTGCTGTCCCACTTCAGCCCGCTGCTGTGGCCTGCCCCGTAACATCCGCGGCCGCCACTGTCCCACTACAGCCTGCTGCTACGGCCTACACAGCAGAGCTCTCAGCTGCCGCCATCTCGCCCCCGGGAGGGGCGGACTCAACGCCAGTGTGCTTCTTCAGTGCCTGTTGCGAACCATCTACACCTGGGTGTAGGAACGCCCGAAGTCTACAGCAACTCCTTGTCGGCTGGGCCCAGCGGCTGAGACGCCACACGGACATCTATCAGACCACGACTCTGCAGGACATCCGAGCCGGATAAGTGACACTCTGTTTATTGTTAAATATAGTTCTAGGACATTTAGTCGGCCCTTTCGTGGCCCTATAGTTATTGGCCCTTGCCTAATAGTTGTTCGCTTACGTTAATGTGTATTGTTGTAAAGCTTCCCTGTACGGAGAATCTCTGTTAGCCACCCACTTATCCCTCTAACCGGAATATAAAGGTTCAGTTCAAGCTTGCTCCGTTTCCGTCTCGTCACTGCATCCCGCGTACCTGCGAATACCACACAAGGATGCCATCTGTCTTCCTGCGGCTTCTAGTACCTCTGCTGCCTGTTTCCTGCATGCCTCACCCATCCACTGCACCAACACAAATGAGCCGTGTGCCCACCCAGACCTTGGTTTATTGAGGATCAACCTCACCAGGTGAACCTTACACATGCATTTAGGTTGCTTCTGGTTGTCTAGGAAACCATAGTCTTGAGCAATTGCTCACCACAAAAAATTAGTCTAGATGTCACAGCGTCACTACCGTAGAGATGGTGCAGATCCATTCGCAGGACGTAGTCCAGTGGCCACATCAGTAATCATCTGCCACTGGAAGAGAGAGCTGTGGACCACTTCTTATCGGACGGCATCCCCAGCTCCTCTTTTGATTACAGATGCTGATGCGATATCACCTTTGTGGCACGACACATGTAATGTGGTGCCAGGCTGGCTAATCAAAAGTAGGCCATGAATGCCAACAGTTGGAGGCAGTTCGCTCGGCTCCCATCTGACAGCCACCAATCACTGATGCGGTCTATAGACCAAGTCCTGTGAATCGATTCTGACCAGAATTATCTGTGGGTTTACAGAAAGAGGAGGATCAGGTTAGAACTTAGGTGTTCACATGACGCACTCTTCCTTTTCCAGAAGGTAAATAAAAAGGATCTTTTACATTCTTGGCTTTTTAATTTTACCAGTCTATCAAACAGTAAACCTTGTTCTGAGCAAGTTCATGGTCAAGCTTTGTGTCTTCAGGTCTGAGCCGCTAATCTCTGTTTCTTCCGAACTGCAAATATGACAGAAGTAGGGCACTCGAAATGACCAGCGTCCCCTGATGACAAGCATTTTCTTAATTACATGGAGTTTAGAAGAGAATAAAAGAACCAAACTGAACAAACCACTCAGCGGAGATCCGTGCAGGAAAACAACAATCAGAGGATAAAAGAATTTACGGTTCCTTTCTTATTTGTGTGTAGTTATTATCCTCTAGGTGAGGTATTCCAGGGAACAATAGCTGAGTAATGTAATGTTCTTTTATACCCCTTCATTATATGTTCCTTCAGCTATACAAAATTACCCTAGATACAGAAACAACTCTCTTTTAGTTGTAGATTTGCAGGAATGTTTACTGCATTTTTACAGATTGACTTTTATGATTTATAAATTAGATGTTCTGTAAATGACCTATCATTAGCACGATTCTGCGGGGGAGGGGATCAATTATCAATGGGTTATATAAAATAAAGACTTTCTTTTCTTAAGGCACATGACAGCTGGATTTTACAGTCATCAGCTCAATAAAGGAGTCCAGTGGATTAGGTGTTTACCCTATAAGACCCTACTTTCCCCATAGAGCATATGCGCTAACTTTAGTTAATCATCTAAAAAGCTCCCAGGAAGAAGAGAGACCTTTGAGACCCCTGGAAGAATTGGCAAACCTCCCAAGTGTTGCCCAAAGAAGCTGCCATATAGCCTCAATAACAAAAAATATCCAAGTGGCTTGGACATATGTTTTCAGAACCTGTGGTTATCTGAATTTGCTTTCATTGACTGTGGTTCTACAGTCAACATCATTGATTCAGGGCTGGCTCTTAACCCCTTAACGACCGCCGATACGCCTTTTAAACGGCGGTCATTAAGGGTACTTAAACCACAGCGCCGTTAATTAACGGCGCTGTGGAAAAAGTGAATAGCGCCCCCCAGAGGTGCATTTTCTCCGGGGTCTCGGCTACTGGGGGTAGCCGAGACCCCAGAGAACATGATTCGGGTCGGTTTTTTACCGACACCGATGTTGCGATCGCCGTTATTAACCCTATAATGGCGATCGCAACAAAAAAAAAACAATGTTGTGCCATTTAATTTCTCTGTCCTCTGATGTCATCGGACATCAGAGGACAGAGAAAAAGGGTCCCCGGAACCCCCATGTGGCCACCAATCCTCCTCTTCTTGCCCCCGGGCCCTCCGTTCTCCTCCGGTGGGCGCCGCCATTGAGAAAATGGCGGGCGCATGCTCAGTGCGCCCGCCGCTATGTGCTGGGGGGGATGGGCAATTTTCTCTGGGGTCGAGACCCCAGAGAACATGATCCGGGTCGGTATTCACCGATCCCGGTGTTGCGATCGCCGCTATACAGCATAACGGCGATCGCAAAAAAAAAAAAAAAAATGATTTCTCTCCCCTCTGATGTGATCGCACATCAGAGGGGAGAAAATGAGGGTCCCCAGCTCCCCCGAAACCCCCCCTGTGCCTGCCGGTGTCCTCCGGCAGGTCCCCCTGGCCTCGGTTCCTCCCGGTCTTCTTCCTGGAAAAAAAAAATGGCGGGCGCATGCGCAGTGCGCCCGCCGATCTGCTTGGCGGCAGATTCAAATTTTTTTTCATTCATTCTTCAGAAAGTACATTTTGATCACTGTGATAAACTATCACAGTGATCAAAATAAAAAAAACGGTACATAACCCCCCCATTTATCACCCCCTTAGTTAGGGACATATAATAAAATACAGAAATTATATTTTCATTTTTCCATTAGGGTTAGGGTTATAATTAGGGTTAGGGTTATAATTAGGGTTAGGGTTAGCATTAGGGTTAGGGTTAGCATTAGGGTTAGGGTTATAATTAGGGTTAGGGTTAGGCTGTGTTCATACTGCGTTATGGAAGTCCGTTAGATGGACTGCGTTACACCGCGGTATAACGCGGTGTAACGCAGTCCGTTAACGCTGCCATTCACCCCCATTTGAGGGCGCATCGCGACGCATGCCGTTAAGCAGCATGCGTTTGCGACGTGCCATCATTCAGTGACGGAGCCTCGGACGCGGGCTGCAGCGTTTGGGCTCCGTCACCGCTAGCGCAGATGAATCATCTGCTGATTCCTCTGCGCTAGCGGGTATAGCATAACGCGATCGCGTTATGCTATACCGTTACCAGCCCGTCAACGCTATGTGTTGAACGGGCTGGTAAAATGCAAAATGAACCTAGCCTTAGGGTTAGGGTTATAATTAGGGTTATAATTAGGGTTAGGGTTTCAATTAGGGTTAGGGTTAAAATTAGGGTTAGGGTTACAATTAAGGTTAGGGTTACAATTAAGGTTAGGGTTACAATTAGGGTTGGAATTAGGGTTGGGATTTAGGTTAGGATTAGGGTTGGGATTAGGGTTAGGGGTGAGTTGCGGTTAGGGTTGGAGCTAGAATTGAGGGGTTTCCACTATTTAGGCACATCAGGGGGTCTCCAAACACGACGTGGCGTTCAAAAAGTCAAATGGCGCTCCCTCCCTTCCGAGCCCTGCCGTGCGCCCATACAGTGGTTTACCCCAACATATGGGGTATCAGCGTACTCAGGACAAATTGCACACCAATTTTGGGTTCTAATTTCTCCTGTTACCCTTGAGAAAATAAAAAATAGCTGGCTAAAAAAATCATTTTTGAGAAAAAAATGATTTTTTATTTTCACAGCTCTGCGTTTATAAATTTCTGTGAAACACTTGGGGGTTCAAAGTGCTCACCACACATCTCGATAAGTTCCTTAAGGGGTCTAGTTTCCAAAATGGGGTCACTTGTGGGGGGTTTCCACTGTTTAGACACATCAGGGTGTCTCCAAATACGACGTGGCGTTCAAAAAGTCAAATGGCATTCCCTCCCTTCCGAGCCCTGCCGTGCGCCCAAACAGTGGTTTACCCCAACATATGGGGCATCAGCGTACTCAAGACAAATTGCACACCAATTCTGGGGTTCTAATTTCTCCTGTTACCCTTGGAAAATAAAAAATAGGTGGCTAAAAAAATCATTTTTGAGGAAAAAAATGATTTTTTATTTTCACTACTCTGCGTTTATAAATTTCTGTGAAGCACTTTGGGGTTCAAAGTGCTCACCACACATCTAGATAAGCTCCTTAGGGGGTCTCGTTTCCAAAATGGTGTCACTTGCAGGGGGTTTCTACTGTTTAGGCACATCAAGGGCTCTGCAAACACAACATGACGCCCGCAGAACATTCCATCAAACTCTGCATTACAAAATAGCGCTCCTTCCCTTCCAAGCACTCCCATGCGCCCAAACAGTGGTTTCACCCCACATATGGGGTATTAGCGTACTCAGGACAAATTGGACAACAACTTTTGTGGTCTAATTTCTCCTGTTACTCTTGGGAAAATAAAAAACTGGGGACTAAACGATCAGGTTTGTGGAAAAAATATGACTTTTTATTTTCATGCCCGGGAGTTATAAACTTCTGTGAAGCACTTGGGGGTTCAAAGTGCTCACCACACATCTATATAAGTTCCTTAGGGGGTCTAGTTTCCAAAATGGTGTCACTTGTGGGGGGTTTACACTGTTTAGACACATTAGGGCCTCTACAAACGCGACATGGCGTCCAGCCAATTCTGCGTTGAAAAAGTCAAACGGCGATCCTTCCCTTCCAAGCTCTGCCGTGCACCCAAACAGTGGTTTACCCCCACATATGGGGTATCAGCATGCTCAGGACAAATTGCACAAAAACTTTTGGGGTCTTGTTACCCTTGGGAAAATGAAAATTGGGGTGAACAGATCGTTTTTGTGGAAAAAATATGATTTTTTATTTTCACGGTTCTATGTGATAAACTTCTGTGAAGCACTTGGAGGTTCAAAGTGCTCACCACACATCTAGATAAGTTCCTTAGGGGGTCTAGTTTCCAAAATGGGGTCACTTGTGGGGGGTTTCCACTGTTTAGACACATCAGGGCCTCTACAAACACGACATGACGTCCAGCCAATTCTGCGTTGAAAAAGTCAAAAGGCGCTCCTTCCCTTCCAAGCTCTGCCATGCACCCAAACAGTGGTTTACCCCCACATATGGGGTATCAGCATGCTCAAGACAAATTGCACAAAAACTTTTGGGGTCTTGTTACCCTTGGGAAAATAAAAATTGGGGTGAAAAGATTGTTTTTGTGGAAAAAATATGATTTTTTATTTTCACTGTTCTATGTTATAAACTTATGTGAAGCACTTGGAGGTTCAAAATGCTCACCACACATCTAGATAAGTTCCTTAGGGGGTCTAGTTTACAAAATGGGGTCACTTGTGATGGGTTTTCCACTGTTTAGACACATCAGGGCCTCTACAAACGCGACATGGCGTCCAGCCAATTCTGCGTTGAAAAAGTCAAATGTCGCTCCTTTCCTTGCGACCTCTGCTGTGCGCCCAAAAAGTGGTTTACCCCCACATATGGGGTATCGGCGTATTCAGGAGAAATTGCACAACAAGTTCTGTGGTTCATTTTTTCTTTTAACAGTTGTGAAAATAAAAAAAATTGGTTCCGAAGTAAAATTTTTGCAAAAAAAGTTAATTTTTTCCTTCCACATTGCTTCCACATTGCTTCAGTTCCTGTGAAAGGGTTAATAAACTTCTTGAATGTGGTTTTGAGAACCTTGAGGGGTGCAGTTTTTAGAATGGTGTCACTTTTGGGTATTTTCTATCGTATAGACCCCTCAAAGTGACTTCAAATGTGATGTGGTCCCTAAAAAAAAAATGGTGTTGTAAAAATGAGAAATCGCTGGTCAACTTTTAACCCTTATAACTTCATAACAAAAAAAAATTTTGTTCCCAAAATTGTGCTGATGTAAAGTAGATATGTTGGAAATGATATTTATTAAGAAATTTGTGTGACATATCTCTCTGATTTTAGGGCATAATAATTTAAAGTTTGAAAATTGTTACATTTTCAAAATTTTCACCATATTTCCGTTTTTTTTCATAAATAAACACAAGTCATATCAAAGAAATTTTACCACTAACGTGAAGTACAATATGTCACGAAAAAACATTCTCAGAATCAGCTGGATTCGTTAAAGCGTTCCAGAGTTATAACCTCATAAATTGACAGTGGTCAGAATTGTAAAAATTGGCCCGGTCATTAAGCTGCAAAATGGCTCTGTCACTAAGGGGTTAAATTAGGATTATAAACAGTTAGATTTGAGAGACACATTCACATTGTCGCCATTGACAGGACACCACTATTCCAGAACTTGTCCAGCTGACAATGGTAGAGTTCACACTAAGAGTGGGAACTCTTCACCCTGAGTCCATATCCTGCTATGTCTTGGACAATAAACCTGTTGGGTTGGTATTGGGGCTTCTAGGACAGTGTATTCACAATCCTGTTACAGATTGATGTCAGAAGGATATTGCTAACTGAAGCCCCGATTGTCATAAGAAAATTCTTAAGTCTGTACAAATTTGTTCCACTAGTCTGGAGGGTCTGCCAGGGTACCTGAAAGACTTTGGCGATGTGTTCTCAGAGAAGGAAGCAGAGATACTACCTCCCCACCATCCTTATGACTGTGCTATAAATCTTATCCCTAATGCCAAATTACCTAACGCTCGCCTGTATAATTTATCGGGTCCTGAATGTACCACCATGAAAGAATATGTAAACGAAAGTTTATGGAAGGGTCATATCCGTCCTTCCTCCACGCCTGTAGTTGCTGGGTTTTTCTTTGCTTTTGCTTTCCTTGTTTTTGCTATGCCTTTGGGGTTAACCAATGCACCAGCGGTATTTCAAAACTTTATGAAATACATTTTTTCTGATATTATTGGAACGTTCATTGTGGTTTACCTTGATTACATTCTATTTTTTCCCCTGAACTGGAGTCGCACTATGAACATGTCCATTTTGTCTTACATAAGATTAGGGAGAATTCTTTCTTTGCTAAATTGGAGAAATGTACTTTATGAAATTTTGTTCTAGTGGTTCATTGTATCTGCTGAAGGGTTTAAGATGGATCCTGAGAAGATGCAGGCTATAATTGATTGGGTTGAACCTAGTGACCTTAAACCATTGCAATGTTTTCTAGGATTTACCAATTACTATAGAAAATGTATTAACGGTTTTTCGCAGATCGCTAAACCTCTTACTGATCTCGGATTTAAGGAGGCAGATCTTAAAGTTTAGTTGCCGGATGCTATTGGAGCCTTTAGTAAATTGAAAGAGTGTTTCATGGCCAATCTAGTTTTAATCCAACCCGATATCCAGAAACTATTCACTGTGGAAGTGGATGCCTCTGAGGTCAGGGTATGAGCTGTTTCATCTCAAGGTCCCAAAACTCTGACCAACTTGACGCCATATGAATTTTTTCTCTAGGAATTTTTTGTGTGTTGAGAGCAATTATGATGTTGAGAATCACGAGCTGCCCAATGAGATCAAGGGCTCTCTGAGCTGTCAGGTTTATGAGTGACAGCTCTGCCGCCCACTCTGAGGCTGAGGTGTTAGTGTTATGACTGACAACTCAGCTATCCTATCTTGCTAATTGTGTGGGATCTCCTCCAGATGTCATCTATACTCATTAATTACAGAACAACTGTCAGATCTTTCCCAATTGTAGCTCTGCTCAAGTGGTGTGTTTGTCTGCTCTGTGCTTTGAATTATATCCTGATCTCCGTTGACGACCTTGGAATTACCTTCTGACCATCAGTTTGCCTTACCCTTGTGTTTTGATCCACTACCTCTGACCTCAGACTGTTTACTGATTACGTTTCTTTCTTTTCCTTCTATCTTTTACAAGGCCTCTTGGTACTGACCCCAGACCTCTTGACTATCCTGCCTCATGGTAAGTCCATGTATAGTTTATTAGTGTCATACCACTAAGAGACTGATCTTGAATTGTGTACCCAACAAGAGACTGAACCTGTACCATGTAACTGCCAAAAGACTGAACTTGATATGAGTAACTATCAAGAGACTGAAACTGAACTGTGATACCACAAAGAGACTGAACATATACTGTGTGCTTTGCTCACATTGCTAACCGGTTTAATATTCCCACGAGGGCAACTAATGCTGTTTTATATGCTGAAGGATGGACCTATTTCTAATCGATTTCTGGTTGATTCGAGCCAGGTAATCAGAAGGACAGCTTATTTTCCTACTACAAAGCCTGCACAATGCACAAGATTGGTCTTACAGCAATGTGAAAAAGACTTTTGACACTCGAGAAGCCTACACATATGATTCACCACCATCATGACTACCATGAGAGTCTAAGGGCTCCGCCAACAGCAGTCATACGATCAACAACTTACTAAGGCCTCTTTCACATATACGTTTTTCGCTGTCCGTTTGCATTTTTTCTTAAAACCGGATCCGGCAAAATCTAATGCCGGATCCGTTTTTTTCCCATTGACTTACATTAGCGCCGGATCGTACCACTTGCCTTTGCGGTGCGTCCGGTTTTTGTCTCATTCTGGCGTCTGGAAAAAACGGCAACTGTAACATTTTTTGTCTCCGCCGTGCTACCGGCTTTTTGTCACAATGAAAGTCTATGAGCGCCCCAATGCGCTGAATCCGGCAAAAGCCAGATCCGGTGTCTGGATCCGTTTTTTTTTTTGTCTGAGCATGCTCAGAGTAGCCCAGCTCACTGCAAACATATATAAACCATGCCAGTGGGACCCTCAGCCATAACCATGCAGCCAGCAAAGAAGAGAGGAGCCAGGCGCAGGAGAAGGAAGGAGGAGAATAGAGCAGCAGCAGCACCACCACCACCACTCCAAGAAATGGAGCCCGGGATTGAGCAGGAGACTACAGCAGCAGACGCCAGACGGTAAATATCACACACAACCCCTTTCAGCCAGGGCCATGCAATATCAATATATTCATGGAATTTTTTTATCTTTATTCCACAGTAGAGGCCGCCCAACATCAATAGCAGCAGCAGCACCACCACCACCAGTAATGCAGTCCGGCCGGCAGCAGCAGCAGGACACCACGTGTAAGGTTCTATGTATATATTCCTGAAACTCAGTTTGTTCGTCAGCCATTTTACTTTCTGTCTTGCTGCAGCTATCTTGCCCTCAGTCAAAATGGAGTTTCCAGCTTGCATGTTCCCGCCCTGATTCTCTCCTTTGCTTCTTAAGCAGCCACAGCTGAGCAATCAGTGCTTCAGAATCTAGCCTGCAGTGAACCTGTGACTTGACTCCTGTAAGCCTTGGACCTTGTACTCCAGCTATTCCTACTGAGGAACTCTGAAGCACTTGTGGACTCTGAACCCTGCTCTTTGAAAGACCCACGTTTGCATGGACTTACGGTAACAGAGAAGAAGATCCTGAATCTGTATTGGAGAGTGATTGCTGAGCTTGGATTACTCTGGCCTGCTGTGTCTCCTGTTTCTGTGTCTGCAAACTGTGTGACTATTTCTGCCAACTTGTATGAAGTAATACAGGACTTTTCTATATCAAACCTGTGACTCCTGTGTTTTCATCGCACCCAAGCACAAGACGCTATATGAACTGTACTACATACATTAGAAGATTCTGAAGCCAAAACGTTAGTGTCTGCTGGGTCTGGAAGGCTGTGTCTGCTGTACTGTGGATATCAGACGTCCGGTTGTACTTTCTGTGATGACAGTGGTTGTGACTTCTCACAACCATTCCAGGTGAGCAATTCCCTTAAGTTTTTTCTTTTTGCAGTGTTACCACAGGTAAACACTATTGTTTTTTTTTTTTTTCCTTTCTTTTCTCTTTTTTGTCTGCTGTAACTCTGGATATCAGATGTCTGGTTGAAACTTTCTGTGATGATAGTGGTTGTGACTTCTCACAACCATTCCAGGTGAGCAGTTCCCTTAATTTTTTTTTCTCTCTGCAGTGTTGCCACAGGTGAACACTATTGTTTTTTTTTCTCTCCTCTTCTTCCAGTAATCCTGTCTTAAAAGATCTGGAAAATGGAGGCCCGCATAAAGGAACTTTGCGGAGTGACTGATAATATCCTTGCAGATTTGCAGAATATAAAGACCCGTTTTACAAATCTACAGGACCTCAATAATCACAATTTGCAAGTGGTTGGACAGACTACCCAGGATTTGCGAGCCAGGATTGAGGTTCTAGAGGGGCGAGTCCAGGCTCCTGCCGTAGCCCCGAGTGCTGGGATTCCCAAGTTGCCCCCTTTTCGTTTTGGCGGTGAACGTGAGAAATTCAGGGGATTTATTAATCAATGCAATCTTTTTTTTTCTGCACATGCTTCACAATTTCCCACTGAACGATCTAAGGTGCTTACTATAATTATGTTGCTTACCAACAAGGCTTTAATGTGGGCAAACCCTCTGATTGAGACTGAGGATGATTGTTTGAATCACCTTGATGATTTTATTTCAGCCATGGGGCAGGTGTTTGATGACCCCAATCGAGGTGCAACAGCTGAAGCAGCCATGTTAGCTTTGCGCCAAGGTAAGCACTCGGTAGCTGAATATGCCTTGGATTTCAGGAGATGGGCCCTTGATACCACCTGGGACAGTTCCGCCAAAAAATCTATTTTTCGAAAGGGGTTATCTCCACTGATTAAGGATGAACTTGCTCGTGCCGACCCTCCCACTGCGTTAGGTGACTTTATTAACTACTGCATCCGTATTGATACTCGTCTGACTGAACGCAGGCAAGAGAGATGGTTCGAAAGCAATCGTACTAACCTTTTCCTACCTTCCTCTCCAGCTAAGGAACCTTTGAGTAGGATTACACGGGAACCTGAACCTGAACCCATGCAGGTAGACTCTTTACAACGACGGGTTAGTGATGCACGCAAGGAACATCGTTTTAAGGAGAATCTATGTTTCTATTGTGGTAAGTCAGGGCACTTCATTATAAACTGCCCCAGCCGTTCTCGTAAGACTACTGCAGCACTCATTCACTGTGAGTGTTGCGAGAGGAGCTCTGTCATGTCCGAGCCTCAGGCTCCAGAGAGATCTGCAGCAACAGATCTTGATTTCTCGGACTTAAACTCCGTTACCTCTGAGGACGTTGACTGTGTAAACGCTGCCATTTTTCAAGTTTCCTCAGCGGTGTCCCAGCTGAGTTGTAAGAAAAACAATTCTCATTGCTTTCTTTCCATCAAACTCTGGGTTGACTCAGCTTGAGTGTCTAGCTCTGCTATGATCGACTCAGGGGCAAGTGGAAATTTTATGGATGTCTCCTTTGCTCTGAAACAGGGAATACGTTCAGTGAAGAAGGCTACTCCAGTACAGATGGAAACTGTGGATGGCTCCCTGCTGACCTCTGGACCAGTGGATCAGGAAACAGAGCCTTTGAGGGTTCTTATGGGTAAAGATCATCAAGAGAAACTGTCCTTTATGCTTATCTCTTCTCCCCACTTTCCCATTATTCTAGGGCTACCATGGCTGCAGGCTCAGAATCCTACCATTAACTGGGAGACCAAGGAATTACACTTTCCAGAGAAACAGATGAGTCCAAAAGTTTCAGCTTGCTCTGTTCCTAAAGGAATCATGTCAGTCCCTGAACTACCAGCTGTATACCAGGACTATGTGGATTTATGTGACAAGAAGAACGCTGACCAGCTTCCTCCTCACCGTCCATATGATTGTCCAATTGAATTATTGCCTGGAGCAGAGATACCTTTTGGTAAGATCTACCCCCTGGCGGGGCCCGAGCTAAAGGCTTTAAAGGATTACATAGATGAAAATCTAGCCAAGGGCTTCATACACCCCTCTTCATCTCCTGCAGGTGCACCCATCTTCTTTGTAAAGAAGAAAGATGGATCTCTGAGACCATGCGTAGACTATAGGGAACTCAATAAGGTTACTATTAGAAACCGTTATCCATTGCCTTTAATCCCTGAGTTATTGGAGAGAGTGCGACATGCCAAAATTTTTTCTAAACTAGATCTTCGTGGGGCCTATAACTTAGTCCGTATTAGACCTGGGGATGAATGGAAGACTGCATTCAGGTCACGCTATGGACACTTTGAATATCTAGTTATGCCTTTTGGTCTGAGTACCGCCCCAGCCACTTTCCAACTCTTGGTGAATGACATCTTCAGGGATCTCCTAGATACATTCGTGGTAATTTATTTGGATGATATTCTAATTTTTTCTAACTCCACAGAGGAACATCATGGACATGTGAGAATGGTCTTGGAACGTCTAAGACAAAATCATCTTTACATCAAACTTGAAAAGTGTGAATTCCATAGGACCGAAATTCAATTTCTGGGGTATGTACTGTCTACACAAGGAATTAGTATGGATGGAAGCAAAACCCAAGCCATCAAGGATTGGCCAAGTCCTAGAAATGTGAAGGAGGTACAGCGCTTCATCGGGTTTGCCAACTTCTATAGACGTTTCATTAGAAATTTCTCTGAGGTAGTGTCACCTATCACTCAACTTACCCGGAAAGAGTCTAGGTTTTCCTGGACTCCCCAAGCCCAGGAAGCATTTTCCCGTCTAAAAGATAAATTTACCACTGCACCTATCCTAGTACATCCCAACCCTGAGCTTGCCTTCATAATAGAGGTGGATGCTTCAGACTGTGCCGTTGGAGCTATACTCTCTCAGAGAACAGGTGAGAAGAATGTCTTGCATCCCTGTGCCTTCTTTTCCCAGCAGTTGTCTTCGGCTGAGAGGAACTACGATGTGGGCAATAGAGAGTTGTTGGCCATTATTGCCGCCTTCAAAGAATGGAGACACCTTCTTCAGGGAGCTGCACAGCAAATAGTCGTCCTGACAGACCATCGTAACCTTGAGTTTATCAGGTCGGCTAAGTGCCTGACTCCTCGCCAGGCTCGCTGGAATCTTTTCTTAAACCAATTTAATTTTATCATCTCTTATAGACCAGGATCGCGCAATGGAAAGGCTGATGCACTCTCTAGGATTTACTCAGCAGAGACACGTCCAATTACTCCTCCTAAGACTATTCTTCCTGACTCTAGATTCCTAGGAGTAATTCATAATCAAGACCTACTTAAGGACATCAAGGAAGCATACCATGCGGATTCCTTTTTGGCACAACCCCCAAGGGACGTAAGTCTTGTCTTTAAGAATGGTGTGTGGATTCAGGGACAACGTCTGTATATTCCTGAAACAGTCAGATTAAGAGTATTGCAACTCATTCACGATTCCAAGATAGCTGGGCATAGAGGAATTCTAAAGACACAGGAATTTCTTTCTCGTTTCTTTTGGTGGCCCACTTGCAGGAAGGATGTTTTGAATTATGTCACTTCATGTGAGGTCTGTGCAAGATGCAAAACACCTCGCTCCTCACCAACTGGTCTGTTACAGCCTCTTCCCACCCCGTCCCGCCCGTGGGGATCCATTTCTATGGACTTCATTGTGGAGTTACCAACCTCTCAGGGGAAGAACACCATTCTAGTGGTGGTTGACCGTCTAACAAAGGCAGCTCATTTTATCCCTTGTGTCGGCTTACCCACTGCAAAACAGACATCAGATTTGATGATTAAAGATGTGTTTCGCTTACATGGAGTACCGGATGAGGTTATTTCGGATCGAGGGGTGCAATTCACTTCTAGGTTTTGGCAAAATTTCTGTGCAGCATTGGACATTAAAGTAAACCTTTCTTCTGCTTTTCATCCCCAGACTAATGGACAGACCGAACGAACCAATCAAACCCTGGAGCAGTATCTCCGCTACTTTATCTGCCACCTACAGGATGATTGGGTGGATCTACTTCCATTAGCTGAGTTCTCGTATAACAACTCTCAGAGTGCCTCCACTAAACAGTCTCCTTTTTACTCTAATCTAGGTTATCATCCTAACATTCTACCACGATTTCCCATAGAAACGCCTTTACCAGCAGTGGCTGAAAGAATCACGTCTTTACAGAAGAATATGGATCTTCTAAAGGAAAATCTGGAATCGGCTCAAGAAAGGTACAAGAAAGCAGCAGATAAATTTCGTAAACCTGCACCAGCTTTCAAGGTAGGAGACTTGGTCTGGCTGTCAACCAGAAATCTTAAGTTAAGGATTCCATCGTCTAAGTTGGGACATAAGTACATTGGACCCTATAAAATCAGTAAAATTATAAGTGCCGTTGCTTGTCGTCTTCAACTGCCCAGAACTATGAGAATCCACCCTGTCTTTCATGTATCCCTACTAAAGGCTGCAACACCCAATACGTTTCCTGGACGTTCCTCTCCTTGCCCTGACCCAGTGCTAGTCGATGGTCAGGAAGAATTTGTGGTGGAAAGGATTTTAGATTCCAGGTTGTATAGAAATCAGTTACAATATCTGATTAAATGGCAGGGCTACCCAGTGGAGGACAACTCATGGGAACCGGTCAATAACGTTAATGCTCCTCGCTTGCTCCGTCAGTTTCATCAGAGGTACCCACACAAGCCTGGTCTGAGGTCATCCGGAGGTTGTCCTTAAGGGGGGAGTAATGTAAGGTTCTATGTATATATTCCTGAAACTCAGTTTGTTCGTCAGCCATTTTACTTTCTGTCTTGCTGCAGCTATCTTGCCCTCAGTCAAAATGGAGTTTCCAGCTTGCATGTTCCCGCCCTGATTCTCTCCTTTGCTTCTTAAGCAGCCACAGCTGAGCAATCAGTGCTTCAGAATCTAGCCTGCAGTGAACCTGTGACTTGACTCCTGTAAGCCTTGGACCTTGTACTCCAGCTATTCCTACTGAGGAACTCTGAAGCACTTGTGGACTCTGAACCCTGCTCTTTGAAAGACCCACGTTTGCATGGACTTACGGTAACAGAGAAGAAGATCCTGAATCTGTATTGGAGAGTGATTGCTGAGCTTGGATTACTCTGGCCTGCTGTGTCTCCTGTTTCTGTGTCTGCAAACTGTGTGACTATTTCTGCCAACTTGTATGAAGTAATACAGGACTTTTCTATATCAAACCTGTGACTCCTGTGTTTTCATCGCACCCAAGCACAAGACGCTATATGAACTGTACTACATACATTACACCACGTCTTCTTCTTCTGGGAGCCCTCCCTCGCATCGTCTGCGTTTACAGGTAAAAAAGGTTTGTTTTTTTTGGTTAATTCACAATCCATCTCTGGGATATTTCTATTAATTGCCTTATTTTTTATTTATACCAGGAAACTGAAGCTGAAGAGGAGCTCCCAGAAGAAGAATGAAGGGGTGGAGAGATACCCGGAGTGGGCTCGCAATTCGTAAGTTTCCTGCATGCATTGCAGAAACACAATAGCACACTACACACAACACATAGAAAACAATTTAGTACAGACATCACACTGCACCCAAACACATATGCCTACCTCCAAGCACATAATTTTTTTTCTTTTTTTATAGTCTTCTGAATCTGGTGCTCGGCCAAGAGGTCCTCGCAGTGCCTCCCAGGGTCATCAGCGTGAGCGACTCAGTGGTCTCCATTGTGTAAGTATAATCTGTACATTTGTTTTTTTTCTTTTGTTTTTTTTTTTTACATTTTTGTTTTTATTTTTTTTCCCTTTTTTTTTTTTTTTTACTTTTCTTGGTAGTTTGGAGGCTAATATATTTTTTTTCTCTTTTTCTTTACAGGCTTCACAGCGTGCTCCCGACTCTGACGGTGAGGAGGGGGGGGGTTGATGTGGACATCCTCATCGATATGGTCAGAGAAAGGGAGCCACTGTGGAACATGGGGGACCGCCGCCATGCTGATCTCATTGTGACCCGTCGGCTTTGGGAGGAAATCTGTTCACTACTTGTGGACCGCTGGGAGGACCTCGATGCTCGGGTCCAGATTGAAGAGCGTAAGTATATACAGTTCAGGTTGCTGGATGTAAAGCAGTGTTTCCCAAACTTCAGTCCTCGTGGCCCCCACGGGTCAGATTTTCAGGATTTCCTTTTGTGCAACACTATGGAAATCCTGAAAACATAACCCGTGGGGGCCGTGAGGACTGGAGTTTGGGAAACACTGATGTTGTATACTAACCAATTTGTGCTTTCTCGCTTCAGGGGAGAGAATTGTGAAGCGGTGGCGGTCTGTGAGGGATCGCTTCAAGAAAGAGTTCAACAAAGAGATGCGGGCCCCGAGTGGATCTGGAGGACGTAGGAGCAAGTACAAGTACGCACGAGCCCTGGCGTTCCTGCGGGCAACAATGGTCACCAGAAGGTAAATAATACACACCCCATGTAAAAAAAAAAAGTTAACATGTCTAATTTTTTTTTTCAGCCAGGGCCATTCTATGTCAGTATATTAATTGTATTTTTTCTCTTTATTCCACAGAACGGTGACCAGCACTCAGGAGTCTGCAGAGTTGGACCCTTCTGGAGCGATCCCTCAGGAGTCCGCCACTGGGGGACACTTCGACCACCCCAGCCGATCTGCACCTTCCCAGCTTTCCCAGACATGTGAGTCCTCTGTCCCCTCCACCAGCGCTGGAGCATCGTGGCCGAGTGCATTGCATGAGGCTACTGGTCAGGAGATAGCTTTCTCTTTATCCCACCCTTCTGCCACTGCCACCTCTAGTACACCTGTGGCTACTGGGCGGCAGCGGCAGAGGGGTCAGGAAAGGAGCTATGCGCCCGAGTTCTTGCATTTCAATGCATCTTTCCAGAACTGTCTTAAAGTCTTGTCAGAGCAAATGGCCGCAGGCTTTAATCAGCTCAACACCAGCTTTCTGGAGATAAAGACACTTCTGCAAACCGTGCATTCAGAAGCAAGAAGTTCTCCAAACCACAGCTTTTTCCGGTCTGTAGTTGAGCGCATGGATACACTATCTCCTTGCCAGCAGATGCATGTAATGCATACGTGCCACGCTGCTCTAGCGCAGGTTACCTCCCAACCTCCTCCACCCACCCCAGTCGTTCCTCCACCTGCCCCCCCTCCAGCCACCGTCCCTCCTCCCCCTCCTATTCAATACCGGCAATCTCCCCAGTACCAGCAACCTCCCCACTTCCAGCAACCTGCCCCGTAGCAACATCCTTTCTGGTACCAACCTCCTTCCCTGTACCAGTTCCCAACCACATCATCTGCTCCTCCAGTCCCTGCCCAACCCTCCTCTCCACCACCCACCTGTTCTGCCTCCCACATGTCCACCCGTTCCATTTCTTTTTCCACCCCTTCACCTCTCTTACCTGAGCCTTCCCCACCAGCATCCCAGTCCTCCCTCCACACTCCCAATGTCGAAGTGTCCCGCAGCCCCTCCAGCAGTATCTCCATCCCACACTACACCAATTTGTAAATGTATGTGTAAATAACAAAAATTTTTATGGTTGCAACATATTTTTTATTAAAAAACATTTCTACATTTCTTTCACATTGCAAAAATAATATGTTAATAAACATTTCTTTGACATTGAAAACAAATATGTTAATAAACATTTTTATTTAAAATACAATAAATGTCAAATTGGTTGATTAAAATTGTTGTCTGTCATTTATTTCTAAGGTAAAATAAAGGTAAAATTTATTGGGTATACAAAACCAGGTACATAACTTTGGGTAAAAGGTAATTTAATTTTACCTTTTGGCCAAAGTTGTGTCCCTGGTTGTGTATTAGCTGACCTCCCAACCGTGCCGAATTGAGCGGGACAGTCCCAATTCTGACCCTCCCACCCGCTGTCCCGGTCAGGACACTATGTGTCCCGCAGTGAGAGAAGCCGCCACGCCCCTCAAGCACCCCTTCCTCTCCCTCCCAGCTCTCCACTTCAGCTTCTTACAGCAGAGCAATGACTTTGCTAGCTGTCTTCCTCTGTGCACACAGGACCTGTGATGAGGTCACAAGAGGGGAGGAGTTAGGTGTCACATGGTCAGGCTCGTTGTGTGTGCAGGTCTCTGCTGTGCTGGTTGTCATGGTGCTGGATGAAGGTAAGTTTATGTCTGGTGTCAGGAGGGGTTTACAGTGTGGATGTAGCAGTGCTGTGTGTATGAGATGTATGGAGCAGAGCCATGTGTGTTCAAGGTGTACGGAGCGGAGCAGTGTGTATGAGGTGTACGGAGCGGAGCCGTGTGTGTACAAGGTGTACCGGAGCCGTGTGTGTACGATGTGAATGGAGCGGAGCCGTGTGTGTACGAGGTGTATGGAGCGGAGTCGTGTGTGTATGAGGTGTATGGAGCAGAGCTGTGTGTGTACGAGGTGGATGTAGCAGTGCTGTGTGTGTACGGGGCATACAAAACGGAGCCCTGTGTGTACGAAGTGTACGGAGCTGAGGCTCCGTGCTTGAGCAGTCTGTGTATGGAGCAGAGCAGAGCCATGTGTGTACGGGGTGTACGGAGTGGTCGCATGTGTGTGCAAGGTGTACGGAGTGGAGCCATGTGTGTGCAAGGTGTACGGAGCGGAGCCGTGTGTGCGGGGTATACCGAACGGAGCCGTGTGTGTACGAGTTGTACGGAGTGGAGCCGTGTGTGTACGAGGTGTACGGAGCGAAGCCGTGTGTACGAGGTGGATGTAGCAGTGCTGTGTGTACTTGGCGTACGAAACGGAGCCCTGTGTGTACAAAGTGTATGGAGCTGAGCCACTCAGCTCCATACACACAAGGCTCCGTGCTTGAGTCGTGTGTGTACGGAGCGAAGCAGAGCCATGTGTGTACGGGGTGTACGGAGTGGAGCTGCGTGTGTACGAGGTGTGGGGCAAAGCCGCATCTGTACAAGGTTTACGGAGTGGAGCCATGTGTTTACAAGGTGTACAGAGCGTGGCTGCATGTGTACAAGGTTTACGGAGTGGAGCCGTTTATACTGAGTGGAGCCGTGTGTGTGCGAGGTGTATGGAGTGGAGCCGTGTGCGCGAGGTGTACGGAGCGGAATCATGTGTGTACGAGGCATACAAAGCGGAACCGTGTGTTTATGAGGTGTGCAGAGTCGTGCTTGTACAAGGTGTATGGTGGGGAGTAGTGTTGAGCGATACTGCTCGATATCTAAAAATATCGGATCGGAATGGTATCGCCGATATCACTAAATATCGGCGATATTCGATTCCGATACCGGAAGTCCAATGTAAGTCTATGGGAACAAAATATCGCAACTAAAAAAACCTTTATTTCCTTGTAAACACTAAATATACACACATAGAATACATATATATATATATACATGTCATTGTGACATATATATATATACATATATGTATAGTTTATACACTTCTACATAGTAAAATATCCTCTGATTCAATTGCCGGGTAAAGCCGGCTTCTGTGAAAAGACAGAAGCACCCGACATGAAATGACACTTGGTGTACATAGGGTTAACCATGTCTTTTCATGTCGTTTGCAATCTGATTTGCACAAACAATTACATCAGTCTATGTGTGCAAAATTTCACACCTGTAGGGGTTAATTAAAGGTGTAAATTTGTTGTAAAAAAAACGGACTTTTTGCTACGAATTTACACCTTTAATTAACCCCTACAGGTGTGAAATTTTGCACACATAGACTGATGTAATTGTTTGTGCAAATCAGATAGCAAAGGACATGAAAAGACATGGTTAACCCTATGTACACCAAGTGTCATTTCATGTCGGGTTCTGCATTTTCACAAAAGCCGTCAATTGACTTAGCGGCTATTATACTATGTAGAAGTGTATGAACTATAAATATAAATATATATATATATATATATATATGTGTCACAAATTCAATGACATGTATATATATATATATATGAGGTGTAAAATTGTTTAAAAAAAATGCGTGGGCTCCCGCCCTATTTTCGCAACCAGACAGACAAAGCCAGCGAATGGGGCAGATAATAATAGCCCAGAGAGGGACCATTATTTTTGGCCCCCCCTGGCTACTAACATCTGCCCCCAGACACCCCAGAAAAGACAAATCTATATTTAGATTCGCCCTTTCTGGCACTTTGCCCATCTATTCCCATTGTTCTGTAGCGGTGGCGAATGGGTTAATATGGGGTTAAAGCCACATTGCAATTGAAAGGTGACCTTAAGCCAGGTTAATAATTGAGAGCTGTCAATTAGACAACTATCAATTATTAATCCTATTGCATGAAATAAAAATAAAACACACACACTTTAATTAAAAATCATTTTAATGAAATAAAGACACATGTTTTTGACCATCTTTTATTTGACTGCAAAAACAATTTCCTGTAATAAAAATAAAATAAAAAAGCAAAATTATTCTTACCTATCCCATGCACAGTCAGGTCCCACGGTGTAATCCTTCAGAAAGGGTTAATGTTTACTGCAGGGACCGCAGCTAATGCTGCAGCCTCACAGTAAACCCCCAAATGAATGAGTTCCTCTCCTGGCTGACAGGAGAGGAAGTGGAAAGCTTAATTGATTGCTTTCCACTTTCACTTCAGGTCAGCCAGGGACACAATCAGTGACGTCAGAGGGAACTGATTAACAAAAATAGGGGATCCCCTCGAAAAAAATTGGCGTGGGGTCCCCCTTATTTTTGTTAACCAGCCAGATGAAGCAGACCGCTGAGGCCTGGATTTTCAGGCTGTTAAGGAGCCAAGATCCATGGACCTTGCCAGCCTGATAATACCAGGCCACAGCAGTCTGCATATCTTGGCTGATTAACAAAAATAGGGGATCCCCTCGAAAAAAATTGGCGTGGGGTCCCCCTTATTTTTGTTAACCAGCCAGATGAAGCAGACCGCTGAGGCCTGGTTTTTCAGGCTGGTAAGGATCCAATATCCATGGACCTTGCAAGCCTGATAATACCAGGCCACAGCAGTCTGCTTAGCTTGGCTGGTTAACAAAAATAGGGGATCCCCTCGAAAAAAAAACGGCGTAGGGGTCCCCCTATTTTTGTTAACCAGCCAAGTAAAATGCAGACTGCTGCGGCCTGGTATTAAAAGACTGTCAAGGCCCATGGATTTTGGCCCTCAACAGCCTGATAATACCAGGCTACAGCAGCCCCACATTTGGCGCATCAAAAGATGTGCCAATTGTGGCACTTTACCCGGCTCTTCCCACTGCCCTGTAGCGGTGGCAAGTGGGGTAATAAGGGGTTAATGTCACCGTTGATTGCACGGTGACAATAAGCCCGGTTAATAATGGAGAGGTGTCAATAAGACACCGATCCATTATTAATCCCAAAGTTATTAACCCCTTACTGCCATCGGACGTACTATCCCGTCCATGGTACCTGGGCCCGTATGACCGGGGACGGGATAGTACGTCATAGGCGATCAGCTGCGCTCCTGAGGGGAGCGCAGCTAATCGCCGCCGGGTGTCAGCTGATTATCACAGCTGACACCCATGACTGTGTGTCAGGAGCGGTCACGGACCGCTCCCGGCACATTAACCCCTTGCACACCGCGATCAAACATGATCGCGGTGTACTGGGGGCACAGGGGAGGATCGCGCAGGGTGGGGGCTTCCTGCGCGCACCCCTGAGACCCTCAGAGCAGCGCGATGTGATCACGCTGTTCTGAGGGCTTCCTCCCTCCCAGGACCCGGATCCAAGATGGCGCCGGGGTCCTGGAGGGAGGCGGCTACCTCAGTGCCTGCCGAGAGCAGGCACTGAGAAGCCTGCATCTATGCCTGTGCGATCGCTGGTGTGACAGAGTGCTGTGCACACTGTCACACCAGCGATCTGATAAAATACTGTGATGTCCCACCCTGGGACAAAGTAAAAAAGTTAAAAAAATAAAAATAAACGTGTTATAAAAAAAAATCCAAAATAAATAAAAAAATATATATATATTCCCCAATAAATTCACTTCTTCCTGTAAATAAAAAAAACAAAGCAATAAAAGTACACATATTTGGTATCGCTGCGTCCGTAACGACCCCCCCTATAAAATTGTCCCACTAGTTAACCCCTTTAGTGAACCCCTTAAAAAAAAAAAAAAAAACGAAGCAAAAAATCAATGCTTTATCATCATACCGCCAAACAAAAAGTGGAATAACACGCGATCAAAAAGACCGATATAAAAAAACATGGTACCGCTGAAAACGTCATCTTGTCCTGCAAAAAACGAGCCGTCATAAAGCATCATCAGTGAAAAAATAAAAAAGTTATAGCTCGCAGAATAAAGCGATGCAAAAATAATTATTTTTTATATAAAATTGTTTTTATTCTATAAAAGCGCCAAAACATGAAAAAATGATATAAATGAGGTATCGCCATAATCGTACTGACCCGAAGAATAAAACTGCTTTATCAATTTTACCACACGCGGAACGGTATAAACGCCTCCCCCAAAAGAAATTCATGAATTGCTGATTTTTGTTCATTCTAACCTCCCAAAAATCGAAAT
The DNA here is from genome assembly GCA_033576555.1 of Oophaga sylvatica. Lineage (NCBI taxonomy): Eukaryota > Metazoa > Chordata > Amphibia > Anura > Dendrobatidae > Oophaga > Oophaga sylvatica. The sequence goes on along the minus strand of JARQOD010000001.1, from coordinate 6,585,204 downwards.
AAAAAGCGATCAAAAAATGTCATGTGCCCGAAAATGGTACCAATAAAAACGTCAACTCGTCCCGCAAAAAATAAGACCTCACATGACTGTGGGCCAAAATATGCAAAAATTATAGCTCTCAAAATGTGATGATGCAAAAACTATTTTTGCAATAAAAAGCGTCTTTTAGCGTGACAGCTGCCAATCATAAAAACCCGCTATAAATAGTAAATCAAACCCCCCTTTATCACCCCCTTAGTAAGGGAAAAATAATAAAATTAAAAAAAAGTATTTATTTCCATTTTCCCATTAGGGTTAGGGTTAGGGTTGCGGCTAAAGTTAGGGTTAGGGTTGGCGCTAAAGTTAGGATTAGGGTTAGGGTTGGGATTAGGGGTGTGTTAGGGTTAGGTTTGTGGTTAGGGTTGGGACTAGGGTTAGGAGTGTGTTGGGGTTAGGGTTGGAGTTAGAATTGGGGGGTTTCCGCTGTTTAGGCACATCAGGGGCTCTCCAAATGTGACATGGCGTCTGATCTCAATTCCAGCCAATTCTGCGTTGAAAAAGTCAAACGGTGCTCCTTCACTTCTCAGCTCTGCCATGCGTCCAAACAGTAGTTTATCCCCACATATGGGGTATCAGCGTACTCTGGACCCCAAGAGTTATTGTGCAATTTGTCCTATTTCTTCTGCTACCCTTGGGAAAATAAAAAATTGGGGCGAAAATATCATTTTTGTACAAAAAAAAATATTTTTTTGTTTTTACGGCTGTACATTATAAACTTCTGTGAAGCACTTGGGGCTTCATAGCGCTCACCACACATCTAGATAAGTTCCTTGTGGGGTCTATTTTCCAAAATGGGGTCACTTGTTGGGGATTTCCACTGTTTAGGCGCATCAGGGCTCTCCAAATGCGACATGACGCCCCCAGACCATTCCATCAAAGTCTGCAATCCAAAACGTCACTACTTCCCTTCCGAGCCCCAACGTGTACCCATACAGTAGTTTTCTCCCACATATTGGATATCAGCGTACTCAGGACAAATTGGACAACAACTTTTGGGGTCCAATTTCTCCTGTTACCCTTGTAAAAATAAAATATTGGGGCAAAAAAATCATTTTTGCAAAAAAAAAAGGATTTTTTATTTTTACGGCTGTGCGTTATAAACTTCTGTGAAGCACTTCGGGGTTCAAAGTGCTCACCACACATCTAGACAAGTTCCTTGTGGGGTCTATTTTCCAAAATGGGGTCACTTGTGGGGGTTTCCACTGTTTAGGCGCATCAGGGGCTCTCCAAATGCGACATGACGCCCCCAGACCATTCCATCAAAGTCTGCAATCCAAAACGTCACTACTTCCCTTCCGAGCCCTGACGTGCGCCCATACAGTAGTTTTCTCCCACATATTGGGTATCAGCGTACTTAGGACAAATTGGACAACAACTTTTGGGGTCCAATTTCTCCTGTTACCCTTGTGAAAATAAAATATTGGGGGCAAAAAAATCATTTTTGTAAAAAAAAAAAAGATTTTTTATTTTACGGCTGTACGTTATAAACTTTAGTGAAACACCTGGGGGTTAAAAGTTCTCACCACACATTAGATAAGTTCCTTGAGGGGTCTAGTTTCCAAAATGGCGTCATTTATGGGGGTTTCCACTGTTTAGGCAGATCAGGAGCTCTCCAAACACGACATGGCGTCCAGCCAATTCTGCGTTGAAAAAGTCAGACGGCGCTCTTCCCTTCCAAACTCTGCCATGCACCCAAACAGTGGTTTACCCCACATATGGGGTATCAGTGCACTCAGGACAAATTGCACAATAACTTTTGGAGTCTTGTACCCTTGGAAAAATAAAAATTGGGTTGAAAAGATCATTTTTGTGGAAAAAAATTGATTTTTAAATTTTACGGCTCTACGTTATAAACTTGTGTGAAGCACTTGGGGGTTCAAATTGCTCACCAAAGATCTAGAAAAGTTCCTTAGGGGGTCTAGTTTTCCAAAATGGGGTCATTTGTGGGGGGTTTCCACTGTTTAAGGCACATCAGGGGCTCTCCAAATGCAACATGGCATCCAATCTCAATTCCAGCCAAATTTTGGTTTGGAAAAAGTTTAAATGGTGCTCCTTCCATTCCGAGCTCTGCGTGCGCCCAACAGTGGTTCCCACCACATATGGGGTATCAGCGTACTCAGGACAAATTGGACAACAACTTAATGTGGTCCAATTTCTCCTGTTTACCCTTGAGAAAATAAAAAATTAGTGACTAAAAGATAATTTTTGTGGGAAAAAAATAGGATTTTTTATTTCATGCCCGGGCATTATAAACTTGTGTGAAGCACTTGGGGGTTCAAAGTGCTCACCAAAGATCTAGATAAGTTCCTTACGGGGTATAGTTTCCAAAATGGGGTCATTTTTGGGGGTTTCCACTGTTTAGGCTCATCTGGGGCACTGCAAAGGAACATGACCCCCATCAACGTCTGCATTCCAAAACGTTACTACTTCCTTTCCAAGCCCTGCCGTGCACCCAAACAGTTCCCCCCCCCACATATGGGGTATCAGCGTACTCAGGACAAATTGGACAACAACTTTGGGGTCCAATTTCCTTGGGAAAATTCAAAAATTTGTGACTAAAAAAATCATTTTTGTGGAAAATTGTTTTTTTTTTTTTTCACACCCAGGCATTAAAAGCTTTTGTGAAACACTTGGGGGTTCAAAGTGCTCACAACAGATCTAGATAAGTACCTTAGGGGTCTAGTTTCCAAAATGGTGTCACTTGTGGGGGTTTCCACTGTTTAGGCGCACAGGGGCTCTCCAAACACGACATGGCGTCCAATCTCAATTCCAGCCAATTTTAGTTTGAAAAAGTCAAACGGCGCTCCTTCCCTTACGACTCTGCCGTGTGCCCAAACAGTGGTTTTCCCCACATATTGGGTATTTGGCGTACTCAGAGAAATTGCATAACAACCTTATCTGTCCATTTTCTCCTTTTTACCCTTGTGAAAAATAAAAAAAAGTTTGTAAAAGATCATTTTTGTGGCTAAAAAGTTTAAATATTCATTTTTTCCTTCCACGTTGCTTTAGTTCCGTGAAGCACCTGAAGGGTTAATAATCTTCTTGAATGTGGTTTTGAGTACCTTGAGGGGTGCAGTTTTTAGAATGGTGTCACTTTTGGGCATTTTCTACCATATAGACCCCTCAAAGTGACTTCAAATGAGAGGTGGTCCCTAAAAAAAATGGCTTTGTAAATTTTGTTGTAAAAATGAGAAATCGCTGGTCAACTTTTAACCTTATAACTTCCTAACAAAAAAAAAATTTTGGTTCCAAAATTGTGCTGATGTAAAGTAGACATGTGGGAAATGTTATTTCTTAACTATTTTATGTGACATATTTCTCTGTTTTATAGGGAATAAAAATTCAAAGTTTGAAAATTGCAAAATTTTTAAAATTTCGCCATATTGCGTTATTTTCAAAAATAAACGCAAGTTATATCGAAGAAATTTTACTTCTAAAGTGAAGTACAATATGTCACGAGAAAACAGTCTCAGAATCGCGAAGATCCGTTGAAGCGTTCCAGAGTTATAACCTCATAAAGAGACAGTGGTCAGAATTGTAAAAATTGGCCCGGTCATTAACGTGCAAACCACCCTTGGGGGTGAAGGGTTAAATGTATAAAAAAAAGACAAAGCAAAAAAAAGTCTTTTAATGAAATAAAAGAGACAACACAGTTTT
>JARQOD010000001.1:6532168-6581408 GCA_033576555.1 Oophaga sylvatica | reverse complement strand
ACGGTTTCAGCAGGTGTTCGGACTGCTGGAAGGCTTCATCCCCTACAAAACAAAAGGCATAGGTGGGCCAGATGTTTGAGGCAGCAGTCTAGGGGGTGGGAACTGGAAGGTGTTTCCCTACAGCTGACCGCCCATTGATGACAGTTTGAAGACTTGTGAGTAGTGTTGAGCGATACGATACCGCAAGTATCGGGTATCGGCCGATATTAGCTGTATCGGCCTTTCGATACTTTGTTCCGATATTTTCCATATATCGTATACCGGAATCGGAAGTTCCCATAATTCTTTGAGAGGCAATGTGATTTTAGTCAGCCAATGAGGAATCCTAAGAAGTGTGGGCACATCCTGTACTGCTGCGGTCATGTTAACTAATGGCATGGCTGTGATTGGATGCTGAAATGATGTCAGAATGCACTATAAAAGGCGCCGCCGTCATTTTAGCGTCACTGTGCTGTGAATTCAGTTAGGGACATAACGCTGCTGTGCTGACTCTGAGGGACAGTTAGAGATTGCGACTTAGTGTACTGTGCTGTAGGCAGGCTAGCACCAACCGCTGTGTAAAGCTTCCTTTTGCCTGCAGTGTTGTTTTAACAGCTCTGCAAGGTGTGTGTGAGTGCAGGTAACGCTGCAGTTTGCTCTGCATGCAACGCTGTCTGTAGGCATCTGCACGTGTCACTCACAGACTCTTTTTTTTTTCTTCAGTGTAATTCTTGCTGCTCCATGCAATTTAAATTTTAGTGTGACGCGCTTCCATCCGTATCCAATACATTGGTTGCAAACACTATAGAAGTAGACAAAGGAGTAGCCTTTCACAGATTGTGAACAGTTGTGTTTCAGTGTTCACTTCAGTCTGTGTTTTTTATTTTTTGAGTGCACATCACGCTCCAGTTACTTGTTCAAGCACTGCTGCTTGTACTCTGCTGAGCGTGTCTCAGTGCCTCATCCTTTTCATTTCTCTCCAATTGGTTCTGCTCCATTCCATTTAAAATAAATATAATCTATTAGTGTGACGCGCTTCCATCCGTATCCAATACATTGGTTGCAAACACTATAGAAGTAGACAAAGGAGTAGCCTTTCACAGATTGTGAACAGTTGTGTTTCAGTGATCACTTCAGTCTGTGTTTTTTATTTTTGAGTGCACATCACGCTCCAGTTACTTGTTCAAGCACTGCTGCTTGTACTCTGCTGAGCGTGTCTCAGTGCCTCATCCTTTTCATTTCTCTCCAATTGGTTCTGCTCCATTCCATTTAAAATAAATATAATCTATTAGTGTGACGCGCTTCCATCCGTATCCAATACATTGGTTGCAAACACTATAGAAGTAGACAAAGGAGTAGCCTTTCACAGATTGTGAACAGTTGTGTTTCAGTGTTCACTTCAGTCTGTGTTTTTTATTTTTTGAGTGCACATCACGCTCCAGTTACTTGTTCAAGCACTGCTGCTTGTACTCTGCTGAGCGTGTCTCAGTGCCTCATCCTTTTCATTTCTCTCCAATTGGTTCTGCTCCATTCCATTTAAAATAAATATAATCTATTAGTGTGACGCGCTTCCATCCGTATCCAATACATTGGTTGCAAACACTATAGAAGTAGACAAAGGAGTAGCCTTTCACAGATTGTGAACAGTTGTGTTTCAGTGTTCACTTCAGTCTCTGCGTAATAACCACACTTAGGCCTTATAACTAGTGTTGAGCGATACTGCTCGATATCTAAAAATATCGGATCGGAATGGTATCGCCGATATCACTAAATATCGGCGATATCCGATTCCGATACCGGAAGTCCCATGTAAGTCTATGGGAACAAAATATCGCAACTAAAAAAAACCTTTATTTCCTTGTAAACACTAAATATACACACATAGAATACATATATATATACATGTCATTGTGACATATATATATACATATATGTATAGTTTATACACTTCTACATAGTAAAATATCCTCTGATTCAATTGCCGGGTAAAGCCGGCTTCTGTGAAAAGACAGAAGCACCCGACATGAAATGACACTTGGTGTACATAGGGTTAACCATGTCTTTTCATGTCGTTTGCAATCTGATTTGCACAAACAATTACATCAGCCTATGTGTGCAAAATTTCACACCTGTAGGGGTTAATTAAAGGTGTAAATTCGTTGTAAAAAAAACGGACTTTTTTGCTACGAATTTACACCTTTAATTAACCCCTACAGGTGTGAAATTTTGCACACATAGACTGATGTAATTGTTTGTGCAAATCAGATAGCAAAGGACATGAAAAGACATGGTTAACCCTATGTACACCAAGTGTCATTTCATGTCGGGTTCTGCATTTTCACAAAAGCCGTCAATTGACTTAGCGGCTATTATACTATGTAGAAGTGTATGAACTATAAATATAAATATATATATATGTGTCACAAATTCAATGACATGTATATATATATATATATATATATATGAGGTGTAAAATTGTTTAAAAAAAATGCGTGGGCTCCCGCCCTATTTTCGCAACCAGACAGACAAAGCCAGCGAATGGGGAAGATAATAGCCCAGAGAGGGACCATTATTTTTGGCCCCCCCGGCTACTAACATCTGCCCCCAGACACCCCAGAAAAGACAAATCTATAATTAGATTCGCCCTTTCTGGCACTTTGCCCGTCTATTCCCATTCCCCTGTAGCGGTGGCGAATGGGTTAATATGGGGTTAAAGCCACATTGCAATTGAAAGGTGACCTTAAGCCAGGTTAATAATTGAGAGCTGTCAATTAGACAACTATCAATTATTAATCCTAGTGCATTAAATAAAAATAAAACACACACACTTTAATTAAAAATCATTTTAATGAAATAAAGACACATGTTTTTGACCATCTTTTATTTGACTGCAAAAACAATTTCCTGTAATAAAAATAAAATAAAAAAGCAAAATTATTCTTACCTATCCCATGCACAGTCAGGTCCCACGGTGTAATCCTTCAGAAAGGGTTAATGTTTACTGCAGGGACCGCAGCTAATGCTGCAGCCTCACAGTAAACCCCCAAATGAATGAGTTCCTCTCCTGGCTGACAGGAGAGGAAGTGGAAAGCTTAATTGATTGCTTTCCACTTTCACTTCAGGTCAGCCAGGGACACAATCAGTGACGTCAGAGGGAACTGATTAACAAAAATAGGGGATCTCCACGAAAAAAATTGGCGTGGGGTCCCCCCTATTTTTGTTAACCAGCCAGATGAAGCAGACCGCTGAGGCCTGGATTTTCAGGCTGTTAAGGAGCCAAGATCCATGGACCTTGCCAGCCTGATAATACCAGGCCACAGCAGTCTGCATATCTTGGCTGATTAACAAAAATAGGGGATCCCCTCTAAAAAAATTGGCTTGGGGTCCCCCTTATTTTTGTTAACCAGCCAGATGAAGCAGACCGCTGAGGCCTGGTTATTCAGGCTGGTAAGGATCCAATATCCATGGACCTTGCAAGCCTGATAATACCAGGCCACAGCAGTCTGCTTAGCTTGGCTGGTTAACAAAAATAGGGGATCCCCTCGAAAAAAAAACGGCGTAGGGGTCCCCCTATTTTTGTTAACCAGCCAAGTAAAATGCAGACTGCTGCGGCCTGGTATTAAAAGACTGTCAAGGCCCATGGATTTTGGCCCTCAACAGCCTGATAATACCAGGCTACAGCAGCCCCACATTTGGCGCATCAAAAGATGTGCCAATTGTGGCACTTTACCCGGCTCTTCCCACTGCCCTGTAGCGGTGGCAAGTGGGGTAATAAGGGGTTAATGTCACCGTTGATTTCACGGTGACAATAAGCCCGGTTAATAATGGAGAGGTGTCAATAAGACACCGATCCATTATTAATCCCAAAGTTATTAAATGTATAAAAAAAAGACAAAGCAAGAAAAAAGTCTTTTAATGAAATAAAAGAGACAACACAGTTTTCATTAATTTTATTATACACTCATTCCTGCGACGCCATCGATCTCCTGTAAAAAAAGAAAAAAAACAAACCAACAGTATACCACCTGTCCGACGCAGTCCATAGTAACGACAGTCCCACGACGATCCAGCTCTGCTACATCGCAATGACAGGCAGAGCCTGTCATCGCGACGCAGCACAGCTGATTACCTGCTTCCCCGGCGGTGACGTCATCGGACTGACTGCTTTACGGCCGGGATTACCCAGCAGTCACTGCAGTTATCGCGAGAAACTGCATGTGACCGCCGGGGAAAGATGATGGCGGCCATGAAGCAGTCCAGCCCGTGACCGCCGGGGAAAGATGATGGCGGCCATGAAGCAGTCGAGCCCGTGACCGCCGGAGATCTTCTGCCAGGTAAGTGCCGCTGACTCCTGACAGACCCGACCGACGGACACTGACAGTGACAGTGACAATCCCGATTCCGGTATCCGATATGACGAAAATATCGGTACTCGGAATCTAAAGCCCGATACAGCTAATATCGGCCGATACCCGATATTTGCAGTATCGTATCGCTCAACACTACTTATAACTTTTCTGACTTTCTTTATCAATCTACCAAGATGAAGAAGGCAGGGAGTAAGGCACGTGGTCGTGGCCGTGGAGTTTCAGCAGGGAGAGGACGTGGGGATTCTGTGGCTGCTGCCGCCCTCAGTGACACAGCATCCACCAGTTTTACCCATGAGCGTTCCTTTATGCGCACTTTGGTAGGAGCTCGGCGTGCCCCCCTGCTGCGGGAAGAACAAATTGAAGCCGTTGTTGGTTGGATGGCAGCCAATGCATCGACTTCAATTCCTTCCACCTCCTCTCAGGAACACAACACTGTTGAGCAACCATCTGTCTGTTCACCGCCTGTCAAATTGCCCAGGCAGTCAGAGAGTTCTGTACAGGAGCCAGCTGAGTCTCTGCTTCTGTTCTCAGAATCTGTTGGCTCGCAAACACGGGCACAGGCAAGCAGCATTCTGCAATTTGAAGAAGAGGGAGTATGCAGTGATGCACAACAGCTGTGTCTCTCTCAATCTGAAGAGGCGGGTGAGCCAGTGCCCATGGACAGCACACCGCAGAACGCATCTCATGATGATGATGAGACTCAGTTGCCAGGTTTTGTGGAGCATGGTGCTGCCCAGACCATCCAACAGCAGCAGGTGTTGGAAGAGGATAGTGGAGATGATGAAGTCCGAGACCCAACATGGAGTGAGCAGCAGGAAGGTGGTGGGAGCAGCTCTGAGGAAGAGATTGGCAAAACGGTACAAAGAGGAGGGAGAGGTAGGCTGCAGACTCGCTTGCCTGTAGCCTCCAGTTTGGCACCTGTTGGGAGCAGTTCTCTTAGAAATGTCAAAATTGGCGCTCCCATGACTTGCACTGCGTGGTCCTTTTTTGACAGACTTGTAGATGATATTTGCTATGTTAAATGCAAGCTGTGTAAGCAAAAAGTTAAAAGAGGTAAAAATATCAGTAACCTGAATACCACAAATATGTGGAAACATGTACGGACAAAGCACGTAGCTGAGTTACAAAGACACACTGGAGATGTAGGCCAACCTACAGCAGCACCTACATCTTCAGGTCGTGTTGGAGCCTCTACCTCCAGCTCACACACACCTGGTTCGGCTTCCTCACAGGATCTCCATGGAAGAACCTCGGTCACTGTTGTCCATAGACAAACTGTTATTCCACCCACAGCAGCAAGTTCACAGTCATCGTCACACTCCCAGGCCACAAAACAGCCATCGGTACCACAGGCATGGGATAAAAGACGGCCATACTCGGCAAACCATCCACGAGCACAGGCTCTGAATGCTGGCATTGCAAAACTCCTGTCCCTTGAAATGCTGTCATTCAGGCTGGTGGAGACTGACAGTTTCAGGAACTTAATGGCATTGGCAGTCCCACAATATAATGTGCCAAGCCGATTTTATTTCAGCAGGCAAGCCGTCCCTGCTCTGCAAAAACATGTCGAGGGAAACATTAAACATGCGCTACTAAACGCCGTCAGTAGCAGGGTCCACCTGACCACCGATGCGTGGACCAGTACCCATGGCCAGGGACGATACCTTTCCCTCACTGCCCATTGGGTCAATGTTGTGGAGCCGGGTACAGATCTTGCCAGTGGCGCTGTACGTGTTCTGCCAACTCCAAGGATTGCAGGAATCCAGTCTGTACACATTGATTCCTCCTCCTACTCCAGTTCCTCAGAATCATCGCTGCACGAGCCGTCACGGTATACCTCCACATGGACCCGTGAACGCTTACCTGTTGCGACCGATATGAGCACAGCAGTGGCCAAACGTCAACAGGCCGTCCTGAAAATGATTTCAATGGGGAATCTAAGCCACACAGCGCAGGAGGTATGGAATGCCATCAAGCAGGAGAGCGACGTGTGGTTTTTGCCTGCGAATCTCCAGCCAGGCTTGGTAGTGTGTGACAATGGCCGAAATCTGGTGGCAGCTCTGGGCCTTGGCAACCTTACTCACATACCATGTCTGGCACATGTGCTCAACTTGGTCGTGCAGAGTTTTTTGAGGGACTATCCGGATCTTGCTGGACTGCTGCAGAAGGTCCGCCTAGAGTGCGCTCACTTGCGACGTTCCAGCATAGCCAGATTGCGCATTGCTGCTCTGCAACGCCGATTTCGCCTTCCTGAACATCGCATCATATGTGACGTACCCACCAGGTGGAATTCCACGTTACATATGTTGGAGCGGTTGTGTGAGCAGCAGACAGCAGTAATGGAGTATCAGCTGCATCAGGCGCAATCAAGTCGCTCTTTGCGCCGTCCACACTTCACCACTACTGAGTGGGCCTCTATGAAGGACATCTGCGACGTTTTGCGTGCGTTTGATGTCTCAACGCGGATTTCGAGTGCAGATGATGCACTAGTCAGCATGACTGTCCCCCTTATCTGCCTGCTTCAGAAATCACTGAAAGCACTAAAGGAAGAGGTTTTGGAAGAGGTGGAGGATGAGGAGTCACAAATTCTATTACCTTCAGGACAGTCAGCGCAACGTGGTTCCTCACAAAGGGCTGGGCAGGGCTCACTTTGTGAGGAGGAGGAGGAGTCAATGGAGGAGGAAGAAATCCCTACAGAGGGAGGTACACAATGCTCTAGTCAGTATGTAGAGCGAGGGTGGGGTGATGCAGAGGAGGCAGAGATGACGCCTCTTCCACAGGACAGCTTTTGTTGGCCAGTTGGGAGTCTGCAGCACATGGTTGATTTCATGCTTCAGTGCCTGAGAAACGATCGCCGCATCGCCCACATTCTCACCACGTCAGATTATTGGGTGTACACCCTCCTAGACCCTCGCTACCGGGACAACTTACAAACCCTCATCACACCGGGGAACCGGGACCGTAAAATGCGGGAGTACCAAGACACACTGGTGCAATCCATACTGTTGTACATTCCAGCCGAGAGAGATGCTGCTGCTACTGCTTTACAAAGCAGCTCTGTGCGTCGAGGCAGTGTAGACACCTCTACAACAAGAGGGAGCACAAGCAGCGCCTCTGCACAGGGCAAGAGCTGTATGTTACAAATGTGGCGAAGTTTTGTGACAGCGCCAGCAAGGTCTACACCATCCGAGACGGCTCCAGTCACCAGGAAGCAACGTTTCCGTAAGATGGTGACAGACTACTTGTCTTTCCCTCTAAGTGTACTCCCAGATGCCTCTTCCCCTTTCAAATTTTGGGTCTCTAAATTGGATACATGGCCAGAGCTTAGCCAGTATGCATTGGAGGTGCTGGCTTGCCCTGCTGCCAGTGTATTATCTGAGCGCGTCTTTAGTGCTGCAGGTGGTGTACTAACAGACCGTCGCATGCGACTATCCTCAGAGAATGTAGACCGGCTTACTTTTCTGAAAATGAACAAGGCATGGATATCACCTGAATTTGCCTGTCCGTTTTAAGATTAAATAACTGTTTGGCAACGTTTTCCATGTCTCCTGTTATGTTCATCTTTCTACCACCTGAACTCTACTCCCTGGGCTACAACACCGCCATTTGTTGCTCGTAAGTAATTGGCAGGGGTACTGACTCCTGGCCTGCCTGGTTACAGCACGACAGCTGTTTCCTGGCAGTGTGAACGTCAATTATCCTCCAATAAGTTGTGCTGTCGTGTTGCATTCGGGTTAGCCGACTCTATGGTGCCTGCAGTTTAGGTGATTCCTATGTGTGCTGTGGGATATGTAAATAAAGGCTGTTTCCATTGTGACAATAGGACAAGCACCCACTGTAGGACTGTGTGATTCGGTAACTGCGGACGGCTTGCGTCCTGTCAACTTACATTTTCATGGGTGCGTTCTGCTACCCGTCCGGGGTCCAGTACCGTCAACTGGTTCTCCCCAGTGCCTTTGGCCTAGGTGCCTCCATCTCTGTATACGAGTTCCAGCAACGTCTGCTGGTCCTTGGTAGTGCTTTGGAGCACAGGTACCTCCTGCTTAGTAACCGTGTCACAGTAACGTCAGCTGGTACTCGGTTGTGACATTGCCTCTTTTCCTTCTGCTACCCATCCGGGGTCCAGTACCGTCAACTGGTTCTCCCCAGTGCCTTTGGCCTAGGTGCCTCCATCTCCGTATACGAGTTCCAGCAACGTCTGCTGGTCCTTGGTAGTGCTTTGGAGCACAGGTACCTCCTGCTTAGTAACTGTGTCACAGTAACGTCAGCTGGTACTCGGTTGTGACATTGCCTCTTTTCCTTCTGCTACCCGTCCGGGGTCCAGTACCGTCAACTGGTTCTCCCCAGTGCCTTTGGCCTAGGTGCCTCCATCTCCGTATACGAGTTCCAGCAACGTCTGCTGGTCCTTGGTAGTGCTTTGGAGCACAGGTACCTCCTGCTTAGTAACCGTGTCACAGTAACGTCAGCTGGTACTCGGTTGTGACATTGCCTCTTTTCCTTCTGCTACCCGTCCGGGGTCCAGTACCGTCAACTGGTTCTCCCCAGTGCCTTTGGCCTAGGTGCCTCCATCTCCGTATACGAGTTCCAGCAACGTCTGCTGGTCCTTGGTAGTGCTTTGGAGCACAGGTACCTCCTGCTTAGTAACCGTGTCACAGTAACGTCAGCTGGTACTCGGTTGTGACATTGCCTCTTTTCCTTCTGCTACCCGTCCGGGGTCCAGTACCGTCAACTGGTTCTCCCCAGTGCCTTTGGCCTAGGTGCCTCCATCTCCGTATACGAGTTCCAGCAACGTCTGCTGGTCCTTGGTAGTGCTTTGGAGCACAGGTACCTCCTGCTTAGTAACCGTGTCACAGTAACGTCAGCTGGTACTCGGTTGTAACATTGCCTCTTTTCCTTCTGCTGCCCCTCCGGGTTCCAGCACAGTCAGCTGGTCCTCGTTACTTCCATTGTCTCTTGTTCCATCTGATACCCGTCCGGGTTCCAGTAACGTCAGCTGGTTCTCTGAAATTAGACGACCTTAAAGACCACCCAGAAGAAGATGACGACAACAAGGACGACGAGCATGAAGCCAACCAGCCTGAACACCATCACAAAGAAAAAATAAAAGATTACCCTGAAGAAGATCACCAACAGGACAAAGAAGGTTAAGACAAACTACAAGATACAGAACAAGCGACAGAAGAACAATAAGCAGAAGATCAAAAAGCAGAAGAACATGAAGTATAAGACCAAAATGAAGAGCAAAATATATGCTCTAAATTCTAAGCAGAAGAAGACTAAGCAGTGTATGGGGGTGAGTCCGTTCCTCCTCGTGGTGCCCCTGGAAAATGCCTGCTGCTGCAGGCTAAACTGAACACGGACAAATACTGTTGTAATTTAAATCTTTTGTGACAGCAAGAACGGAAGGATGAACAATTCATACTTTTACAGATTACAAGTACAGGAATCTCTGTCACAAATAAGAATATGATGAAGAAGATGAAGAGGAAGAAGATGAAGAATTTGAATATGAAGAAGATTAATAGTTTAATAATAACAATATGAGTAATGTAAACAAAAACATGAATAGCAAGAAGTTTAACCCCTTAATGTCCACTGACGTGCACAGTCCGTCATGGCAAGGTGCCAGTTCCGGCACCAGGACGGACTATGCACGTCATGCCTTTGATCGCAGTGGTAGATCAGTGCCGACAGCTGTCACAGACAGCTGACAGGCACGGCAAGCGGTGCGGGGACCTTTGCCGTCGGTCCCCGCACTCACAGCGCTGTGATTGGTCAGTCAATCTGACTGACCAAACACAGCAGCGATCGCGCAGGAGAAGCTGAAATTTCAGCTTCCCCAGCACGATCAGTGCAGGAGCCGGCGCTGCAGTGGCCAGGCTTCCTGCACTGACAGCCAGGAGCGGAGCCCCCACCGCCCCTGGCTGTTAACCCCCTGACTGCTGCGATCCAGCGCGATCGCAGAGCTCAGGGGGGGAGGCAGAGGGTCGGGAGCTCCCTCTGCCTCAGATCGGCACCCTGCACTGTATTTGCAGGGCCCGATCTCTGCCTTGATGACCCGGGGTTGGCATGACAACCTCCGGGTCATTTAGCTACAGGAAGCTGCTGTGATCATGTCACAGCAGCTTTCCCCATAGGTACAATGCATTGCAATGCTGGAGCATTGCAATGCATTGTAACTGCAATCAGAAGTAAAAAAAGTGAAAGTCCCATAAAGGGACAAGTTGAAAAAAATCATTTTTTAAAAAAAATTGTAAAAAAAATATTAAAAAATAATTTAAAAAAAATCCCCTAAAAAATACACATTTTTATGTAATAAAAAAAATAAAAAACAAAAAAAATACACATGTTAGGTATCGCCATGTCCGTAAAAATCCCATCTATAAAAGCGTAACCCTAGTTAACCCCTTCAGTGAAAGTCGTAAAAAAAAAAACACAAAAAAGTAGTAAATTATACTTTTTCCAAGCGGTATCATCATCATCAGGGGCTCTCCAAGCGCGACATGACACCCGCAGACCATTCCATCAAAGTCTGCATTTAAAAACGGTGCTCCTTCCCTTCCGATCTCTGCCATGCGTCAAAATAGTGGTTCCCCCCCACATATGGGATATCAGCGTACTCAGGACAAATTGCACAATAGCTTTTGGGGTCCTATTTCTCCTGTTACCCTTATAAAAATAAAAATTTGGGGCAAAAAGATTATTTTTGTGGAAAAAAATATGATTTTTTTATTTTCACGGCTCTACGTTATAAACTTCTGTGAAGCACTTGGGGGTTCAAAGTGCTCACCACACATCTAGAAAAGTTCCTTGGGGGGTCTAGTTTCCAAAATGGAGTCACTTGTGGGGGGTTTCTACTGTTTAGGCACATCAGGGGCTATCCAAACGTGACATGACACCCGCAGACCATTCCATCAAAGTCTGCATTTGAAAAAGGCGCTCCTTCCCTTTCGAGCTCTGCTATGCGTCAAAATAGTGGTTTCCCCCCACATATGGGGTATCAGCGTACTCAGGACAAATTGCACAATAACTTTTGGGGTCCTGTTACCCTTTGGAAAATAACAATTGGGGGTGGAAAGATCATTTTTGTGGAAAAGATATGATTTTGTAATTTTACTGCTCTACGTTATAACCTTCTGTGAAGCCCTTTGGGGTTCAAAGCTCTCACCACACATCTAGATAAGTTCCTTGGGGGGTCTAGTGTCCAAAATGGGGTCACTTGTGGGGGGTTTCCACTGTTTAGGCACACAGGGACTCTCCAAATACGACATGGCGTCCAATCTCAATTCCAGCCAAAAAAGTCAAATGGCGCTGCTTCCCTTCCGAGCTCTGCCATGCGCCCAAATAGTGGTTTACCCCCACCTATGGGGTATCAGCGTACTCAGGACTAATTGCACAATAAATTTTGGGGTCCTTTTATCCTTTGGAAAATAAAAATTGGGATGAAAAGATCATTTTTGTGGAAAAAAATATGATTTTTTAATTTACGGCTCTACGTTATAACCTTCTGTGAAGCGCTTGGGGGTTAAAAGCTCTCACAACACATTTAGATAAGTTCCTTGGGGGGTCTAGTTTCCAAAATGGGGTCACTTGTGGGGGGTTTCCACTGTTTAGGCACACAGGGACTCTCCAAATGCGACATGGCGTCCAATCTCAATTCCAGCCAAAAAAGTCAAATGGCGCTGCTTCCCTTCCGAGCTCTGCCATGCGCCCAAATAGTGGTTTACCCCCACATATTGGGTATCAGCGTACTCAGGACTAATTGCCCAATAACTTTTGGGGTCCTTTTATCCTTTGGAAAATAATAATTGGGATGAAAAGATCATTTTTGTGGAAAAAATATGATTTTTTAATTTTACGGCTCTACGTTATAACCTTCTGTGAAGCCCTTGGGGGTTAAAAGCTCTCACAACACATTTAGATGAGTTCCTTGAGGGGTCCAGTTTCCAAAATGGGGTCACTTGTGGGGGGTTTCCACTGTTTAGGCACACAGGGACTCTCCAAATGCGACATGGCGTCCAATCTCAATTCCAGCCAAAAAAGTCAAATGGCGCTGCTTCCCTTCCGAGCTCTGCCATGCGCCCAAATAGTGGTTTACCCCCACACATGGTATATCAGTGTACTCTGGAGAAATTGTACAACAAATATTGTGGTTCATTTTCTCCTGATACCCTTGACAAAATTTAAAAAAATTGTGTCGAAAGAAAAATTTTGGGAAAAAAAGTTAAATGTTCATTTTTTCCTTCCACATTGCTTCAATTCTTGTGAAGTACCTAAAGGGTTAATAAACTTCTTGAATGTGGCTTTGAACATGTTGAGGGGTGCAGTTTTTAGAATGGTGTCACTTTTGGGTATTTTCTGTCATATTGACCCCTCAAATTCACTTCAAATGTGAGGTGGTCCCTAAAAAAAATGGTTTTGTAAATTTTGTTGGAAAAATGAGAAATTGCTGGTCAACTTTTAACCCTTATAACTTCCTAACAAAAAAAAATTTTGTTCCAAAATTGTGCTGATGTAAAGTAGAGTAGTGGGAAATGTTATTTATTAACTAATTTTTGTGACATATCTCTCTGATTTAATGGCATAAAAATTAAAAGTTTGAAAATTGCAAAATTTTCAAAATTTTTGCCATATTTCCGTTTTTTTCATAAAAAAACGCAAGTTATATTGAAGAAATTTTACCACTATCATGAAGTACAATATGTCACGAGAAAACAATCTCAGAATCGCCAAGATCCGTAGAAGCGTTCCAGAGTTATAACCTCATAAAGAGACAGTGGTCAGAATTGTAAAAATTGGCCTGGTCTTTAACCTACAAAATGGCTTGGTCATTAAGGGGTTAAGAAGAAGATTAAGAAGGTGAAGATGAAGAATAATTTGATGAGAAAGATGATGCTGCTGAAGATTATGAAGGAGAAAGTGTGGCACTGGCAAAAGTTAAAAAGGTGAAGAGCATGGAAGTTGTGAAACATACATATTTGCCAAAATAGAAAACAAGTTAACAACATTGTCAATTTGTTCGTCAATCCAAACGTATTTCCAAAAAAATATATATTAATGCTATTCCAATGCATTGGGTTAAACATGTATGCGTTTATTGTCTCCTCAACCTCCCCCAATACATTCTACATTACTCTTTGTTGTTTTCCTTCATGTACAATTAACCAACAAGGCAAGAATGGTTTTTTTTTAATGTCGATATTTGGTTCCCATAGACTTACATTGGACTTCCGGTATCGGTATCGGGTATCGCCGATATTTTAGTGATATCGGCGATACCATTCCGATCCGATATTTTTAGATATCGAGCAGTATCGCTCAACACTACTTGTGAGTCATTGGAGCGGCCATAGGCCCCAATATCGACAGCAATAAATTTGTATTCTGCGTCAGCGATGGCCATGAGGACGGTGGAAAAATATTTTTTGTAATAAAAAAATATTCGGATCCAGATCCTGCTGGCTTGACAATGCGGATATGTTTCCCGTCCACAGCGCCCAGGCAATTAGGAAACTGACATATTTGTAGAAACTTGTCAGCAATTTCAAGCCAACTCTCTGTTGTGGGCTGTGGTAGAAATTCCTCAACTAAAGAGACCCACAATGCACGGCATGTGTGCTTCACAATTCCAGAGATGGTGGAAATCCCAAATTTGTATTGGAAATGGAGTGAGGAAAGAGATTCTCCAGTTGCCAGAAATCTGTGAATAAAAAAAAAAAATTTGTTTCAAATCACAGCATTACATACCAGACCTCAGCTACAACAATTGGAGATGCTATAAATATATATATTTTTATAGCATCTCCATCTCCAATTGTTAAAGCTGAGTCAGATGGCCGTATACAAACTACGAGCAACAACATTCCAGGACAAGTGTGCTCTCAAGCAAGCAGATCAAATAAATATAGCTTACCGAAGAGTCACCATTAGAAGCTTCGCCGGTGAAATGGAGAAGCGGCAATATGTGTCACATCTTCTTATGAGGTCTCCAATTCGCTCCACCAAGAAATCAAAGTTCTCTATTTTCATCCGAACATATGCAAAAAATTTCTGAGGGTTTCCTCGTAGCTCCATGTGGAGTGTAGAATACACCCCACGCGTCATTCTCTAGGCTGTGATGGGGTGGATCCACAAATGGCAGCGCTGTCGCTGACGCATAATGCGCTGCTGTCTCTTTGTCTCCTTCTCCAGAACAAGCGCTTTCAAACGATTCGCCTCCACTGTGAAATCCACCAAATTCTTCAGAATGTTTCCTATCACAATGTGCATCTTCACCAGCCACTTGCTCTTCTCTCCAACGTGCACTTGCTCCTCTACAACCTGTCAAAGATGGGCTGTAGGAACAGTGTATATTTAGGTTTTCAGTAGCCAATCACGTTTGAAAGCCATCAAGGGGCGTTTTTAAAAACCGGATCCGTCGTAATCCGTCGAAAAATGGATAAAAAAACAGATGAAACGGATCCGGTTTTTGGTCGGATCCGCTAGATGGATTCGGCCGAAAACCGGATCCATCTCATCCATTTTTACATAATTTAAGCCGGATCTGGCGCGACGCCGGATCGCGCCTGATGGCAAAAAACAGATGTGTGAAAGTAGCCTAAGATGACAGGATGTGAAGGAAATTTGACCTCAGAAGATCTTTTGGCTGGACATCAGCTGATCATTTTATGGCTTATAGCACCACCTTCCTCCTCAGCACCATTGCCTGGTTACCATGTCGTGTCCTTGACACAATCATCAACATCATCCGTGGAAATCATGATAAAAAAGGAAAATTCGGGTCAGAGGTAATCAATTTATCTGACCACTTTTTGTCTGATGTTCATCTAGATTTATTGCAAAAAGGATTAACATTTTCTCCCACTAACAACTTTGATCCGTTCACAGCGACCAAAGATCTTTTCCTCTTCTCGAGGAAATTAATTATGAAAAAACTTATGACCAAAGCTGATTCACAACTTGATGCCACGGAACGAGAGACTTTGAGGGATCTGGAGGATCTTCTATATGAACAAAATCCAGAAGGTGCAGGTGGGTTCCCTCATTATCTCTGTCCTAGGTCCACAAAATTCCCTCCTTTGTCTCTGGTGCCTGCTATAGATATCTTTACACACCTTGTGTCACAGGATTTTTTGAATATCTCAACTCGGCGACAATATGATAATCTTACAGCTACACAGAGACGGGCACTATGCGAGTTAGCATCGTTTGATGACATAGTCATCAAGCATGCTGACAAAGGGGGGAATGTGGTATTATGGCCAACGACTATGCACGAACGTGAAGCAAGCAGACATCTTAGAGACACCGACACATATTTGAAATTGGATTGTAATCCACTCGGTATTTTTCAGACTGAATTAGAGGACATTGTTGCAAATGCTTTTGATCAGGGAATAATCCCAAAAAAACTAATGGATGGTTTACTCATAAAAAATCCTAAAGTGCCGACACTTTATTTCATCCCTAAGATACACAAAAATCCTGTGGATCCCCCTGGACGTCCCATTGTCTCTGGCATAGGAGGACTTTGTGACCCCATTTGCAAATTTGTTGACCATTATTTAAAACCCTTGGTTGAGTCGCTTCCCTCCTATGCCAGAGACACTTCAGATGTCCTTACTAGAATTAACGGGATACAGTTAGAACAAGATATGTTCCTGGTCACTGCTGATATTGAGACACTCTACACGTGTATACGTCATGAAGACGGCTTAGAAGCGGTCTGCTTCTTTCTGGTAGCCGCCAATGGGGATGGCCTTTTGAATGAGTTTATTTTGGACCTTTTAAATTTCATTCTCACCAAAAAATTTTTTGTTTTCAAAAACACTTTTTATTTGCAGAGACATGGCACTGCCATGGGTGCGGCCTGTGCGCCCTCTTTCGCCGGGCTCTTCCTAGGGTATTGGGAGAGGGAGATCTTCGGCGGGGAGGGCGTCCGGGGCGCGGACCATGTGAAGTGCTGGTTACGGTACATTGATGATTTATTTATTATTTGGCAAGGTTCAGAACATGAATTACGGAATTTCATGCAGCAATTGAATACAAATAATTTCAACATTAAATTGACGTATAATGTAAGTAAAACCTCAATTGACTTTCTGGACATCAAAATTCAGGTAGACGCAAATTTATTTTTACAAACAGATGTTTACAGAAAACCAACGTCAACTAATTCTCTGCTGCATGCTAATTCCAGTCATCCTTTCAGTACTATTAAGGCCATCCCGTTGGCCAATTCCTCAGAATGAGGCGGATTTGCTCTACTGAATCTCGGTTCCAGGCACAGGCCTGGGACCTCTCTGAGAGATTTCGGGCCAGAGGATATTCTAAAAGATGCATAAAAGCTGGCTATAATAGAGCAAAAAAATACACACGTGACGAATTGTTTCGACCAAAAATCAGCAACATAAAACGGAATGACCAAATCCGTTATATCTCTACTTATAGCGGAGAATGGTCTTCCATGCGCCAATGTGTGCAAAAACATTGGGGAATTCTAAAATCTGACCCCACTCTGGCACGATTTCTCTCTGATGGCCCTCTCATGACGTCTAGACGCAGCAGAAATCTGGGGGACATTCTCATGAATAGTCATTCCTCAACCATGAAACCACAAAAACACTAGTGCACGCCCTTATCATCTCCCGCCTCGACTACTGCAACCTCCTACTGTCTGGCCTCCCCTCTAGCACTCTGGCACCACTCCAGTCCATCCTACACTCTGCTGCACGACTAATCCACCTGTCTTCCCGCTATTCCCCAGCCTCCCCACTATGCCAGGCCCTTCACTGGCTTCCTATTGCCCAGAGGCTCCAGTTCAAAACCTTAACCATGACATACAAAGCCATCCACAACCTTTCTCCTCCATACATCTGTGACATGGTCTCCCGCTACCTACCTACACGCAACCTTCGATCCTCTCAAGATCTCCTTCTCGACTCCCCCCTCATCTCTTCTTCCCACAACCGCATACAAGACTTCTCCCGGGCTTCCCCCATACTCTGGAACTCCCTGCCGCAAAACATCAGACTTTCACCAACAACGGAGACCTTCAAGAAAAACCTGAAGACCCACCTGTTCCGACAAGCCTACAACCTGCAATGATCCTCAGTCTACTGAACCATCGCACGACCAGCTCTACCCTCTCCTAGTGTATTCTCACCCATCCCTGTAGACTGTGAGCCCTCGCGGGCAGGGTCCTCTCTCCTTCTGTACTTGTGTGTCCCTTGTCTAGCACATGTTTATTGTATCTGTCTATATTTTTCCCTTTTCATATGTAAAGCGCCATGGAATAAATGGCGCTATATAAATGTATAATAATAATAATAATAATAATAATTATGTTCCAGTCCCCAAAAATGTCATTAATCCTTTCGGTTCCTCTGGGCCAGTGAAGGGATGTTTCCCATGTGGCAAGTGCGTTGCCTGTGTCAATGTGGTCCGCTCCTCTACGTTCAGTACTGCGGACGGACACAGGCAATTTGATATAAGTTGCCATATCACTTGCAACACAACGCAAGTCATTTACTATGCCACTTGCACATGCCCAAAAATTTACATAGGCCTAACATCCAGACGCCTAGGAACTAGAACACGGGAACATGTCCGCGATATCCTGGCAGCAAAATCTGAAACAGATATGTCACAATTAAAAACTATACCAAGACATTTTGCCCGTTTTCATAAATGTAATCCAAAACATTTGATGGTCCGTGGAATTGAGCATGTGCAGTGTGGCATACGTGGTGGTGACATCCATCGCTTACTGGCCCAGAAGGAATGTAGATGGATATTCACCTTGGGTACGATAGTACCAAATGGATTAAATGAAGTAATGGGATATTCCTCGTTCTTATAGCATGGTCTACGTTGTCCTATTATTATATTACAGGGTTAATTAATATTGATGATAAGCCTCCCATTTTTCTCATAATATTCACCTTGGTGGTGATATTCTTCTCCAGATATTAATCTTGTCTCCATGGTTTGTTGTTTTTGTCGCTTTTATGTTGTGTTTTAGGTTTTATATTAATTATAATTTTTTTTTTTATTAGTTGTGATCTATTCGAATCATCTTCTTTATATGGACATTTACTTACCTTTGTCTGCGGATGTCCCTGGTGGTCTCGATGTTTTGCTGAATTTTCTGAGAAGAAGAGATAAAAGAAATTTAACTGTGAAATGGAAGAATCTTCTTACATAATTTGGGTGTTTTCACTCTTTCAATTCATTATTTGCATGTCACTTTTTATATACATGTATATACTGTTTATGTTGTATTTTATATTGTATATTGGACATCACTTGATATATATAGTAATTACACTGTAATTTATGCATAATGCCTTGGGTATTGATCTATATGGTTAATTCTTGTCACTGATGCACAAATAATAAGTCTTTTTCTTTATTTTTATTATGTTTTTTGATAATTTCACTTATTGCTCATAATATTCATGGTTGTATCTTTGTATGTATATATATATAGAGATATGGTCAAATCATTGCACACATTGGTTTTATTTGCCAAAATTTTTTGTTTTTCATATTTATTTCAATTTTTCTTCCGTTTTTTTCTTGCTAATTATTCCTATTTTCCTATGCTAGCTGTTGCATTGATATGTGGTTAGGCGCCAGCCACATTCATGCACCGCTGCATGGAGTCTAGGAAAGATTACTGAGACCAGGACCTGCGGGCATTTGCATGTCACATGTCTTGATTTTCATTGGTCAATTTTTAACCACGTGACTACATGATGTCAGCAATGTTTAACAACAAGGACCTTCGTCATTCAGTGCGCTTGTGCACAAGTTTATATCCTATTGGATAGTTCTCTCCATGTGACTGAACACACAGGGTATTTAACAGCGGCATAATGACATCTTTTACCACGCCCCCTTTGAGGAAGCGAGCCTAGTGCTTGCGAAACGTACGTCAGGGTCCAGGACGCTCCGTGGCTGAAACACCCCTACTTCTACAATGGGTAATTTAACCTGTGAAAACTTTACTATATGACTTCTATTGATTTCTTTGGGCTAACGCTGGCTATAAAGATAGATGTATATATCTTTGAGCTTTCGTTCCTTGTAATAGGCATCACATGTAAATAGACCTGTCTTTCTAGTACCCCTATATGGGCTGCAGATGCACAATGCATTTTACTAATTACTAGGTCTTTGTGATGGATAAATCTAATTTAAAGGCTCTGTATTAGCATCTGAAATAATATATATTACCAGCGTTACACATTATTTTGAGTCCTTTGTAGGTGCCCGGTGCTTCCTTTATACATCATACTAATCTGGTGGATCACTTTGTAAATTAATCCATATATATTATATTGTTATAATAAAAAATATTTTGTTAATTTTTTATAATGTAGTACAATAATAAATTTATACCTTTTTAGAGATACGTTTTTCTGACTTTTTGTTCTCCGGCATTTCATGTGTTAATCTAAGTCTGTATCTAGTTGGAATATACCTGGGTAATTAATTATCAAATCATCCGTGACTTGGCTGACAGGTGCCTCAGAGTGGGAAATGTCCTGAACTCCTTAGACCCTTCACTGATTTTAGATTAGCCCTCACTCAGAGTGCTACTACCACCTCGTCTACCACTGTCAGTGCCCTTACCACATCGGCTGACTTGCGCCATCAACACATCTAAGCATTTGAATCATATCCTCCATCTCCTCTCTCAGGCGCCATGTCATTTGAAAACAAACTCTGACTGTCTCATCTAGCAAAATCAACTGGAAAAAATTGTTGTTGTGAAACATGTTCCTTAGCTCCCGAAGTGCAGTGTGTCAAGGGACTAAGGGGCAGATCAGATAAAAAGATCATTGACAGAATTGAATGTCTGCAATGCAAATGATTAAGAGCCCTAATCATTATTGAATTTTCTCTTATGTTTGTGTAGTTTTGGGTGTTTTTAATATGTTTTTGATTTTTGCAAAATTACTTTCACTTGCTGGGGTTTTTTTAGTTTATTTTAAATGTACTTGTGTGTATTTTTTATGTTCATCAAAACGGCATGGTTTTTGTTTTACAGTTGCTTTGGCAAATTCATCAATTGGAATTTTCACAAAAATTTTTAATTTTTTTTTCCACAAATATATTCCAGGCCCTCTCTGGAATGGTTTTATTTACGACTGGACATTTTCAGCAAAATGTGCAACATTTTTAGTGGAACTTGTATCTTATTGCTTTAAGAAGGTGCAAGAAAAAGACAAAAATAAAAAGCATTTTTTATTTTGCGCAAAATTCATGAAATACGAGCATAACTGTGGATGTTGGCTTTAATGAAGAGAGTGCTTGAGCAAGAAGCATCAGATTCACTAAGAGACGCACGCCCATCTTACAACTGCTGTGCAGGAAAATAGCAGTCCCATAGCACATTTCGCATGGGCTTTCTAGGGGGCTGCCCATCCTGCCCATGTAAACCCCAAAGATTACACCCTGACACACAACCTGTTCTTCACAAGGACTCCTGAAAACACCAGGAAACAGATACCCTAGTGAACAGCTTGCCAGACCCAGTAAAACATCCCATGCCATTCTACAAGAGGATGCGTCAAATACCTCACGGTCATAGACAGATTTAGAGAGGCTCATTCAAATTAAGCAAGATATTCCTTTTTCAACTGTAAACATTTGGTTTTCTTTTTATTGTGAAGCAAACAACAAACAGGAGAAAAATAACTGAAAACTTGGGGTGCACGCAGTCCATAAGCAAAGCATCACAGAAGATAGGCATCGTGTAAATGGCAGTTATCCATGGCAAGGAATTAACATTCATCTTCTCTCTTCACACAGGTATGCACTCCATTCATTCAAAGCAAACAGCTGAATGGTACAATTCCCACCCCTGCTGCCTGTCTTGTCTGCTGCAATATATACTAATGGTACAACGCCATACTTCTGCTTGCTGTCATCCGCTGCTTTACCATCTTGCAACATATTTTAATGTGCCTGCTAAAGCTTTGGTATAATTCATGTGTTGCACTGTATTTAATACTTACTGCTTTATATCCGTGCGACTGGGGCCTCTCTAGATCTTATCAGGTGGAAGGTGCTAAAGCATATAGATGTAGCCAGGTCTAGTGCCTTTGATGATCTAACCACCCCTGGTGTGCTGGCCCCAGCTGCCAAATTATCCCAAACCAGCTCCCACAATCCCTCTCTCCTAACCCTGTAGTGTGGGCTATATATTTAGGAGCTGTCTAAGGGGAGGATGCAGTGTGGGGTGCATGCAGTCCATAAGCAAAGCATCACAGAAGATAAGCATCGTGTAAACGGCAGTTATCCTTGGCAGTTAATCAGGGCAGGAATCAGGCAACCCACACTTTGCTTTCCCTTTTAACCATGTGCTTTTTTCTATCCTCATGTGTTCCCTTGCTATCCACATTCACTGCCCCATCCCTCCTCCATCACGACTCATACACATCAGCCCCTCTATACTTCCCTCTCCCATGTACAGCTCCATGCACTCCTCATCTTCCTGAAAACCTCAGCCCATCTTGCCCAAACACTTCACAGAAAAAACCTACTTACAATTCCAACAACTACTTGCTCTTTATCTTCCTACTCCTACTGATTTCAGGGGACATCTCCCCCAACCCTGGTTCACCATCCCCCAACCTCAACCCCTACCCTACCTCATATCGAAACCATAATAATCTCATTAATATTACTTGCACTCCCTCATCTCCTTTTAATTGTGCCCTCTGGAATCCATGGTCTGTATGCAACAAGCTATCCTTCCTGCACAACTACTTTCTGAACAACTCTTTTCATCTGTTGGCCCTCACCGAAACCTGGATTCAGGATTCTGACACTGTCTCCCCTGCTGCCATTTCCTATGGTGGCTTACAGTTCTCCCATTCCCCGAGACCCGCAAACAGACATGGTGGTGGACTCGGCATACTCCTGTCCCCACAATGCACTTTCCAGGTCATCCCCCCAATTCCATCACTTTCATTCCCTTCTTTTGAGGTCCACACCATCAGGCTCTTCCGTCCCCTCTCCCTCAGAGTAGCGGTCATATATCAGCCCCCAGGCTCGCCCACCCAGTTCCTTGACCACTTCTCAGCCTGGCTGCCGCACTTCATGTCCTCAGAACTACCAACCCTTATCCTTGGAGACTTCAACATCCCCATTAACAGCCCTACTTCCACATCTGCATCTCAGCTTCTATCACTAACCACTTCTCTAGGCCTCTCACAGCTTTCAACCTTTGAGACACACAAGGATGGTAACACCCTTGACCTTGTCTTTGTCCAGCTCTGTTCAATCTCCCACCTAAATAACTCACCATTTCCACTCTCTGACTGCAACATTCTCTCCTTCACACTAACAAATCCTCGACCACCCCAGTGCACTCCTACCTACCACACATTCAGAAATCTACAAGCCATTAACCCTCAGACACTTTCTGACTCCCTACACTCATCACTGTCCCCAATCTCCTCTTTCTCCTGTCCTGATCTGGCTGTTCAGCACTACAATGACACTCTTAGAAGCACCCTTGACCAAGTAGCACCACTTACCCTCAGAACTTCCAAACACACAGTAAAACAGCCCTGCTCACATTGCAAACTCAACTTCTTCAGCGATGCTCTGGGAGTGCTGAATGCTTTTGGAGAAAAACCCGCACACCAGAAGACTTCATCCACTTTAAATTTATGTTAAGAACTTATAACGCTGCCCTTCACCTCGCCAAACA
Organism: Oophaga sylvatica; assembly: GCA_033576555.1. Lineage (NCBI taxonomy): Eukaryota > Metazoa > Chordata > Amphibia > Anura > Dendrobatidae > Oophaga > Oophaga sylvatica. Next base: position 6,558,329 of record JARQOD010000001.1, on the reverse strand, counting down.
GACCTACTTTACCACCCTGATCTCCTCACTAGCCAACAACCCCAAGCAACTTTTTGACACTTTTCACTCACTCCTCAGGCCAAAAACACAAGCCCCTATCACAGACATTTGTGCTGACGACCTGGCCTCCCACTTTATAGAAAAAATAGATACTATCCATCAGGAAATCTGCTCTCAACCACCAAGTGCTGTGACTCCAATCCCTCCCTGCATTTCTCATGGCTCACTTTCCACATTTGATCCCATCACAGAAGAAGTCTCCAGACTCCTCTCTTCCTCTCGTCCGACTACATGCACTACCGACCCCATTCCCTCACATCTCCTCCAGTCTCTCTCTCCAGTTGTCACAACTCAACTAACTACAATCTTTAATCTCTCACTCTACTCTGGCATTTTCCCATCCTCCTTCAAACACTCCATCGTTACTCCATTACTAAAGAAACCCGCTCTCGACCCTTCCTGCACAAACAACTACAGACCGGTCTCCAATCTCCCCTTCATCTCTAAACTTTTGGAGCGCCTAGTCTACTCCCGCCTCACCCATTACATCTCCACTCACTCCCTCCTAGACCCTTCACAGTCCGGCTTCCGCCCCCCTATATTCGACTGAAACTGCACTCATTAAAGTGACCAATGACCTACTGACAGCAAAACGTAACGGTGACCACTCTCTGCTCATTCTTCCAGACCTTTCTGCAGCTTTCGACACAGTTGACCACCGTCTCCTACTGTCTAGGCTCCAGTCACTAGGTATTAAGGACAATGTTCTCTCCTGGTTCTCTTCCTATCTTTCTGACTGCTCCTTCAGTGTTTCGTTCTCCGGCTCCATGTCATCTCCTCTTCCTCTTGCTGTCGGGGTACCTCAGGGTTCAGTCCTTGGCCCCCTTCTCTTCTCTTTCTACACGGCCCCAATTGGACAGACCATCAGCAGATTTGGCTTTTAGTACCATCTTTATGCTGATGACACACAACTATACACGTCATCCCCTGACCTTACCCCCGCTGTACTACGGAACGCCATTGACTGTCTGTCCGCAGTCTCCAACATCATGTCCGCTCTCTATATGAAACTCAACCTCTCCAAAACTGAACTTCTGCTCCCGCCGTCTACTAACCTCCCTAAATTTTACATTTCCCTCTCCGTGGGCGGCACCATAATAACACCCAGGCAGCAGGCTCGCTGTCTGGGTGTTATGTTTGACACCAATCTCTCCTTCACCTCCCATATATAATCTCTTGCCCGCTCTTGCCGCCTACACCTAAAGAACATCTCTAGAATCTGCTCTTTTCTCACCATGGAAACAACAAAAACCCTCATTGTAGCATTGATCCACTCCCGCCTGGACTACTGCAACGCTCTATTACTTGGCCTCCCCATTACTCGACTATCCCCTCTCCAGTCTATCCTTAATGCAGCAGCCAGCGTCATCCATCTGGCTAATCGGTACTCGGACGCGTCCGCTCTTCGCCAGTCTTCACACTGGCTACCCATTCATTATAGGATCCAATTCAAAGTACTGGTTCTCACCTACAAAGCTCTCCACAGTGCAGCACCCCCCTACATCTCCTCCCTCATTTCTATCTATCGGCCTAACCGACTGCTGCGCTCTGCAAACGACTTTCGACTAACCTCTGCACTAATCCGTACCTCCCACTCCCGACTCCAAGACTTCTCCCGCGCTGCGCCAATCCTCTGGAATACTCTACCCCAAGAAATTAGGACTATCCACAATTTGCATGGTTTCAGGCACCCCCTCAAAACAAACTTGTTTAGAGCGTCCTATCACGTTCACTAATCAAAGTCATTCTATGTGTAAGTGTGTATGTGTAGCCCATTCACTATCTCCATCCATCCCTCACTCCCTCAAGATGGCTGGACCATCATTGTAAATGCACCATTGTATATACACACCTGTAATTTGTATCTCCCCCACCTCATTGTAGATTGTAAGCTCTCACGAGCAGGGTCATCTTATTTTGCTTTAATTATTGTACTGTTAACGCTGTTACTTATGACAGTTTTGAAACTGTTAAACTGTAAAGCGCTGCGGAATATGTTGACGCTATATAAATAAAAATTATTATTATTAAAACTTCAGTGAACATAACTATTCAGCCCAATAAAGTAGTACTTTTCTAGAGCTTCCTTTTTTTTGGCAATTACAGCTGAAAGTTGCTTTGGATAAGTCTCTATGAGCTTTCCACATCTCCCCACTGGGATTTTTGTCCATTCCTCAAGGCAAATTTGCTCCAGCTCCTTCAAGTTAGATGGTTTCCCCTGGTGAACAGCAATCTTCAAGTTTGACCACAGATTCTCAATTGGATTAAAGTGTTGGCTTCGACTACGCCACTCCAAAAGATTTACACATTTCCTGTTAAACCACTTGAGTGTTGCTTTAGCAGTTTGCTTTGGGGCATTGTCTTGTTGGAAGGTGAACCTCTGTCCTAGTCTCAAATCACTGACAGACTGAAACAGGATTTTCTCAAGAATATCCATGTATTTCACACCATCCATCTTAACCTCGACTTGGAAAATTTTCCCTGTCCCTGCTGCCAAAAATATCACCATAATATGATACTGCCACCACCATGTTTCACTGTGGGGATGGTGTTCTTGGGGTGATGAGCTGCATTGGGTTGGTGCCAGACATAGCATTTACTTGGTGGCCAATAAGTTCAATTTTGGTCTCATCTGACCACAGCACCTTCCTTCATACATTTGGGGAGACTCCCACATGTCTTTTGGCAAACTCAAAATGAGTCTTACAATGTTTGACTGTAACTAAAGACTTTTTTTCTGCCCTCTCTTCTATAAAGGCCACCTCTGTGGAGTGGACTTCCAAGACCTGGGGTAGGGGCAGCTGAATGCTGCAATGCGACAAAGAATTGTACATGGTTGCTAATGGTGCTTGTGAATGTGCAACAAAAGGTGTCTTGGACAGGGAATTGGCAAGCACATAGCACAGGAGAAGAGGCAGTGGTGTCTTCCACAGACACTGATTGTGGTCCCAGGCATTCGGGCAACTTAGTCAAGGACTTTGATGACGTGCCTGAGCATGCTGGTGGTGGTCAGGCTGTAATTGATCAAGCCCCTGCAGATCTTGTTATGGCTCAGGTTGCAATTGACTGTTCTTTTATCATCCACGCTTACTTTAAAAAAGTGCCAGAGTAGGGAACACCTAACCTTTGGCCTGGGAACTTGCCGCATGGGGGTATTCTGGGAAACAGTTGCCCACCTTCTCCCTCTGGCCACCCCACTGCCACCTCCTGTTGCGGTGCTAAGGATCACTCCTCCTCTGCTTTGCTGTCCTCACTCTGCATAGCACCTTACCAGGTTGGGTCAGTGACTTCATCGTCCACTACCTCGTCTTCCACTTCCACACTCTGGTCCTTCTGACTTGCTGACTTAACAACATCACTTGTTGATAACTGTGTCTCATCATCATCTACCTCTTGAGACAGTAATTTCCATTCCCCACCATATCTTCATCTGACCATGGCTGCTCAAATATTTGGGAATCACTACACATGATCTCCTCATGTCCCTCTTGAAACATGCAGGGCTAGAGGCCAGAATCAATGAATGGAAATGTAGAGAGCTCCTCAGAGTGTCCGAGTGTGGGATCACTTGTCTCCTGGGACTTGCCATGGTGGGAGGAAGGATGATATGGGTGAAGATTACGTGGTTCAGACTCTTGGCTAGTGATACTGGACCGTGTCTAAGACTGGGCGATGCTTCGAAACATACTGGAAGCATTATCTGCTATCCAACCGACCACCTGTTCACACAGTTCTGGCTTCAAAAGTGGTGTCCCATGCCCCCTGCAAAGTTGGACATGAAGACAGTTATCCTGGATGAGCATATTTGTTGAACTCCCTCAGTAGGTACAGCTTCACTTGACCCACAGCCTCGGCTTCTGCGTGCACTATCAGCAGCACGTTCACTTCCCTCATCCCTTACTGCCACCTTGCGCATTTTAAATTAGGTATAAAACATATATGCCTGCAAACTTTCCAGTATTAATAGCAAAAGGAAAATATGCAGCCCTGAATAGGACTTTTGTTTTTAGGTTGCCGCAGCAGTATAGAAGGACTGTAAGGCAATAAACCCTGCCTATATGCCTCTGATCCAAAACTATCCATCCTCCACCAGCTATCCCTACACTGAAAGCAGGTAACAGCAGTTTTACTAAAGAAAGCACATTATGTAGCCCTGAAAAGGACTTTTGTTTTAATGGTGCAGCAACAGTGTACAATTACTGCAATAGCAATATTAAACCCTGCTTATATGCCTGCTCTAAAATAAGATCTCCCTCCCATAACAATTCCGTCTGAACTGCTTCCAGAGGACAATGTGTCGAGCATCGCGTCACCGGATCTTACATAAGACCCGATGACGCGATGCAGCCGACCAATCACAGTAATGACTAGCCAAAATGGCTACGGCATTACCGTGTATGGCAGGCAACAGTTGTGAAACATACATGACTCTCGAGCATCCGCGATACTCGATCCAGTAACATGAATTGTTTATTTTTTTCATTTTCAATTTTTTCATTATTAAACTTTTCTTGAACAGTGTAACCACCCTATGACATTCACAAGCATTAAAAGCTCTGAGTGAGTAAAGTTTGTGTCCTGCGGTTTTAACAGATCAGATATATAATAAAAGTATTCAGCACAGGATCAGACGCAGAATACATTATGTGTGCAGGATGAATGCCTCTGTGTTTTGTCTGCTAAGTTTGGTCTTGCTGACACGCTCATTTTCTTTTTGTATATTAGGCACACACGGCTGTAGTCACGAGTCCTAGACCTGAGCTTCGTCACTGCCGAAATTTTTTGTAGTTGTGTTCTGGGGCAGAGAAGTGCGAGGGTGAATTTCTAGTCAGCTACAGAGGAAGTAATTAAATGCAACGTAAGCAAGAGATCTGCGGAGAAGTGCCACCATTTATCCACATTAATATCGCTCTAATAGCATGAAACCTCTGTGTAATGTACTACACCGGCAAACACCGCAGAGGAATAAAGCCGCGACACCGGGAAGGAGATTGATGCAGTTTGATTCTGCAGATTATGCAGTTATACATTGTTTTTCCATCCTCTTTTCCCAAATTATTGTCTATGCGCTTGTGTTCACAGGTTATCCCCAACACAAAAAAAAAAGTTATCCTTTATCTATTGGATAGGGTAAATCTTTGTGATCATTGGTGGTCCAACCACTGAGAAACCCAGTGATCATGAGGTGTTAAATGGATGTGCACATGTTCATCTTCATCCGCAGCTCCATTCATAGTCCATGGGTTTGCCGAAAACAGGCCTTGACTTTCTTTGGCAGTCCCATAGACAATGAATGGAGCCAGGTAGAGCATCTACTCCATTCAGGACAGGGCTGCAGAGCTCTGACCTCAAGTTTGATGGGTCAAGTTATCCCTTAGGAGAATGATCACCTAAAAAATAAAACAGAGGACTCAAAACATTGTCCTCACGAACATCACTACATTAGTAGACTGGTCGCTGCTCCCTACAAGATCTGCACATTTTTTCTACGGAAATACTCTTTACTGCTGCTGTTTGGATTTGGGGTGCCATCATTTTTATCTTGCTACTTATTTTCTACAGATTTGTTATGTGACAACGGGATTAGCCCTGTTGATTGACAATGATCTTCATGCAGATCTGTGACAACGGACACTGCAAATCTTCAGCATCTCTGCAGCTGAAATGTAAAGGTACTGCCACACTTAGTGATCTCGTTAGCGATCTCAATAACGACGCAATCTAATGAGATCGTTTTTGTGATCGTTTTAATGTCGCTAGTAGCTGCCACACTTAGTGATCTCGTTAACGACTCATAAGCGGTTAGCGATCTCATTAACGACTTTAACGGTCATTGTGATGTAAAAAACAGCGCACATTGCTCACAAAAGGTGCCAGACACAGCGATATAGGCTCACCAGCGGGACGCCAACGATCTAAATACGGTCCAGAACTCTAGTGAACGATCAGCGAGATCACAGCAGGGGCCACGTCGTTGCTACATGCCACACACGTTAGCGTCACGAACGAGATCGCTAAATAGTGACGTATTTTAGCGATCTCGTTAGCGACGCTGTTTAGTGTGGCATACCCTTAAGGGTCATCCTCTGAATTTTTGCCATGAAAAATGCACAAAAGAGTCAAGCCATTACAACAACCTGTGTGTGCGATGGATCCATTCAAGATATCTAACTAGTGTTAGACATCTTGAATGGAGGTCTAATGAGGTCTAATTGTCAGGTAATTGTCCGGTTTAGCCAACTGCTGGATCAGTTTTGGCATCAATTTCTTTGAACCATTTTGGAAGGAAATAAACGTGGATGGTCACAGAAATAGAAATAGAGCCTCAAGCCAGTTCTGTAGAGTAGTCTGTTCGGAGGTGGCTTCGGACCCCATTTCTATTTATGGGGCAATCCATGTTTTTTTACATCCAAAATGGTACAGAGAAACTGATGCAAAAACTCATCCCATAGATGGCTAAACCATGATGTCAGACCATGCTACCTGACCTCAGCAGTAGGGTCTGTGGTGCCCCCTATAGCAGGTGTCATATCACTACTTGTCGCGACAAGGTCCTCGGTCTTCCTCAGGGAGGCGTTCATTTTTTAATTTTTTTTTAACCTTCTTAGTCTTCTTGGTCTTAGAGAGTAAGACATGCCTCTCAACCATCCCAGATCCAGTGGGACAGTCTCGGGTGTAGGGAGCTCACCTGCTGTCTCAGGCATTTTCCGCTTTCGACAGCACTACAGTCATGGCCAAAAGTTTTGAGAATGACACAAATATTAATTTTTACAAAGTCTACTGCTTCACTTTTTCTAATGGCAATTTGCATATACTCCAGAATGTTATAAAGAGTGATCAGCTTAACAGCAATTACTTGCAAAGTCAATATTTGGCTAGAAAATGAACTTTATCCCCCAAAACACATTTCAACATCATTGCAGACCTGCCTTAAAAGGACCAGCTAACCTCTTTTCAGTGATTGCTCCATTAACACAGGTGTGGGTGTTGATGAGGACATGGCTGGAGATCAATCTGTCATGATTAAGTAAGAATGACACACTGGACACTTTAAAAGGAGGCTGGTGCTTGGCATCATTGTTTCTCTTCTGATAACCATGGTTATCTCTAAAGAAACACGTGCAGTCATCATTGCAATGCACAAAAATGGCCTAACAGGGAAGAGTATCGCAGCTAGAAAGATTGCACCTCAGTCAACAATCTATCGCATCATCAAGAACTTCAAGGAGAGAGGTTCCATTGTTGCCAAAAAGGCTTCAGGGCGCCCAAGAAAGACCAGCAAGCGCCAGGACCGTCTCTTAAAAGTGTTTCAGCTGCGGGATCGGGCTACCAGCAGTGCAGAGCTTGCTCAGGAATGGCAGCAGGCAGGTGTGAGTGCATCTGCACGCACTGTGAGGCGGAGACTCTTGGAGCAAGGCCTGGTCTCAAGGAGGGCAGCAAAGAAGCCACTTCTCTCCAGAAAAAACATCATGGACAGACTGATATTCTGCAAAAGGTACAGGCAGTGGACTGCTGAGGACTGGGGTAAAGTTATTTTCTCTGATGAATCCCCTTTTCGATTGTTTGGGACATCAGGAAAACGCCTCATTCGGAGAAGACAAGGTGAGCGCTACCACCTGTCTTGTCTCATGCCAACTGTTAAGCATCCTGAAACCATTCATGTGTGGGGTTGCTTCTCAGCCAAGGGAATCGGCTCTCTCACAGTCTTGCCTAAAAACACAGCCATGAATAAAGAATGGTACCAGAATGTCCTCCAAGAGCAACTTCTCCCAACCCTCCAAGAGCAGTTCGGCGATCAACAATGCCTTTTCCAGCATGATGGAGCACCTTGCCATAAAGCAAAGGTGATAACTAAATGGCTCAGGGAACAAAACATAGAGATTTTGGGTCTATGGCCTGGAAACTCCCCAGATCTTAATCCCATTGAGAACTTGTGGTCAATCATCAAGAGACTGGTGGACAAGCAAAAACCTAAAAATTCAGACAAAATGAAAGCATTGATTGTGCAAAAATGGACTGCTATCAGTCAGGATTTGGTCCAGAAGTTGATTGAGAGCATGCCAGGGAGAATTGCAGAGGTCCTGAAGAAGAAGGGTCAACACTGCAAATATTGACTTGCTGCATTAACTCATTCTAACTGTCAATATAAGCTTTTGTTACTCATATGTTTGCAATTATTATATTTCTGTCTGTGATAAAAACATTTGTCAAACACATATAAAAACCAGAGGGCAGCAGATCATGTGAAAATATAATATTTGTGTCATTCTGAAAACTTTTGGCCATGACTGTACATAACACCTCCTATACCGAGACACACACAGCACAGAGAAAACATCCGCTCCAACTCACATGTGAACAGGGCTAGACGCACTGTGGGGACATTATACTTTGTATGGGCATGGTGAGGACTGTAACTCTGGTGACATCAAATTGTGTTTGTGGGGATTGTGGGAACATCATACTGTGTGGGGGAACACTGTGTGGGCATCATTGGTTGCGGCACTAGAGGGAACACGGTGCTGTGTACTGTATGGGAGGGATTGTGGGGTATCATATTGTGTGGTGAATACAATGGAGGCATCATACCATCTGCAGGCACACTGAAGGCATCATTGGTTACAGCGCAATGGGGAACACTACGTGCTGTACACTGTGGGGGGATTGTGGGGCATCATACTGTGTGGTGGACACATTGGAGGCATAATACCATTTGAGGGCACACTATGGGGCATCTTTGGTTGAAGCACTATGGAGAGCACTCTGGTGCTATATACTGTATGTGGGGGATTGTGGGGCATCATACTGTGTGGTGGATACAGTCAAGGCTTCATACCATGTGCGGGCACACTGGAGGCATCATTAGTTTGGCACTAAGGGGAACCCTATGGATGCTGTATACTGTATGTGGGGGCAACATACTGTGTGTAGAAACACTATGGGGGCATCATAATGCAAGTGGGGGGACTTTAGAGGCATCATACTGTTTTGGGGGCCATTGAGTGAATAATACTCTGTTTGAGAACACTATGGAGGCATCATACTGATGGGGAGACTGTGGGGGTATCATACTTTGTGGGGGGCACTATGGAGGTATCATAATGATGGATACCTTCATAATGTAAGGAATGTATAATGTAGGGACATAATATTTGGGGGACAGTATGGGTTCATCATAATGTGTATGAGGACATCATCCTGTGTAGGGGCACTGTAGGGACTTTATAATGTGCATGGGGGCATCATACTATGTGGAGGCACTATTTTTATGGACACAGATAAGGTTGTGAATTAGCTGTAAAAAGGAAATTTCAATATATATGTGACCTTTTCTTTCCTTCAGGGTCGGAAGGGATGAGTAAGAGCTGACAATACGAGGATTAATAGTATAGAAAAAAAAGGCTTCATTAGTAATTCTATCTGATCCCCTTCTAAAGCGACGCTGGCCCACCATCACGGGAATATTTGCCTTTATTTTATTTGTTGTCAGCCATTCCGCTTTCTACAGCTGCCGTCGTGTCTTACCACAAGATGTAGCAGAGTCCATTAGATGACGGGATGCGACACTTCTGTCCCCCATCCCCTAATAAGCCGGGCTGCTGCGCCAGTCTCAAGCGCGATATTAAAAGCATTGTCAGTACTTAGGGAATTAAAGAGAACATTAAAGGAGCAGAAAAGAACACGATCAACAACAGCCACAGTTCAATGAGTAAATTGGAGAACAATGTGTGTGGCCCAATCACAGGCGCACGAGGAAAAGCAATTATATTCTTGCATAGTTTCTGTCAAATGAAACAGATGAACCTGAAAAGCAGAGCCCGGTGCCAGAAATTACACTTTCTTTCTCCTTCGTCTCATAAACTGGAGGATGGAGCGCCGTGAATTGCTGAGCAAAATGGTAAATCGTGTTTCACGGGATGAAATTCCTGCTTCTCCACCCAGAGAATAAGGGATACGAGAAAGAGATGGATCATAACTCAGAAGGGCTCCCAAGTCCATGGTATAGAAGAAAGTGCAAGGATGTGCTGCTGCTCCCTGGGGGTGGGTGCTCCTGTCGTGTCCCATATATTACTCCATAGAGTATAATGGCCCAATATATTGCTCCACACAGTATAATGGCCCAATATATTGCTCCATACAGTATAATAGTCCCATGTATTGCTCCATACAGTATAATGGTCCCATGTATTGCTCCATACAGTATAAGGGCCCCATATATTGCTCCATACAGAAGAATGGACCCCATATAATGCTCCATACAGTATAATGGCCCCATATGATGATCCATACAGTATAATGGTCCCACATAATGCTTCATACAGTATAATGGCCCATATAATGCTCCATACAGTATAATGGCCCAATATATTGCTCCATACAGTATAATAGCCCCATATATTGCTCCATACAGTATAATGGCCCCATATATTGCTCCATACAGTATAATGACTCCATATATTGCTCCATACAGTGTAATGGTCCCGTATAATGCTCCATACAGTATAATGGCCCGTATATTGCTCCGTACAGTATAACAGCCCCATATAATGATCCATACAGTATAATAGTCCCATATATTGCTCCATACAGTATAATGGCCCCATATATTGCTCCATACAGTATAATGGCCCCATATATTGCTCCATACAGTATAATGACTCCATATATTGCTCCATACAGTGTAATGGTCCCGTATAATGCTCCATACAGTATAATGGCCCCGTATATTGCTCCGTACAGTATAACAGCCCCATATAATGATCCATACAGTATAATAGTCCCATATATTGCTCCATACAGTATAATGGCCCCATATATTGCTCCATACAGTATAATGGCCCCATATATTGCTCCAGACAGTATAATGGTCCCATATAATGCTCCATACAGTATAATGGCCCCATATATTGCTCCATACAGTACAATGGCCCCATATATTGCTCCATACAGAATAATGGCCCCATATATTACTCCATACAGTATAATGGCCCCATATTATGCTCCATACAGTATAATGGCCCCATATGATGCTCCATACAGTATAATGGCCCCATATATTGCTCCATACAGTGTAATGGCCCCACATAATGCTCCATACATAAAAAAAAAACAAATACTCACTTCTCCCATTTCCTGCAGGATCAGGCTCCTCAGCGACTTCTGATTCTCTGCACATCGTCACGCCCTCTTCCCTGAGGCGTCACAGAGTCAGAAGATGCTGAAGACACTAGAGCTGCTGAGAATGAGGATAGGTGAGTATTTGAGGGGGGGACCCAGGCCAGTGCCAGCACCATAGCGAGCCGATGTCCCCACATCGAGTAGGCTCCCACCTTGTTTGTCCAGGGCCCCGGCATGTACCCTGATGTACCGGGTGGTGCCGCCGGCCTGGTCGTCGCTGCAGTTCAGGTCTGCGAGCATGCGATTCTGCCTGTGCTTTTAAAAGGCCCGTGCCCCTAAAATCGGTTTGATGTTTTTTATTGGTTGTTTTCTCCCTCTCCGGCCCACTGTGTAAGGTTCTGTGTACATGTTCCTGAAACTCAGTTTGTTCGTCAGCCATTTTACTTTCTGTCTTGCTGCAGCTATCTTGCCCTCAGTCAAAATGGAGTTTCCAGCTTGCATGTTCCCGCCCTGATTCTCTCCTTTTGCTTCTTAAGCAGCCACAGCTGAGCAATCAGTGCTTCAGAATCTAGCCTGCAGTGAACCTGTGACCTGACTCCTAAAGCCTTGGACCTTGTACTCCAGCTATTCCTACTGAGGAACTCTGAAGCACTTGTGGACTCTGAACCCTGCTCTTTGAAAGACCCACGTTTGCATGGACTTACGGTAACAGAGAAGAAGATCCTGAACCTGTTGTGGAGAGTGATTGCTGAGCTTAGATTACTCTGGCCTGCTGTGTCTCCTGCTTCTGTGTCTGCAAACTGTGTGACTATTTTTGCCAACTTGTATGAAGTAATACAAGACTTTCTATATCAAACCTGTGTCTCATGTATTTTCATCGCACCCAAGCACAAGACGCTATATGAACTGTACTACTTACATTACAAGATTCTGAAGCCAAAACGTTAGTGTCTGCTGGGTCTGGAAAGGCTGTGTCTGCTGTAACTGTGGATATCGGATGTCCGGTTGTACTTTCTGTGATGACAGTGGTTGTGACTTCTCACAACCATTCCAGGTGAGCAATTCCCTTGAGTGTTTTTTTTTCTGCAGTGTTACCACAGGTAAACACTATTGTTTTTTTTTTTTTCTCTTTTCTCTTTTTTGTCTGCTGTAACTGTGGATATCAGATGTCCGGGTGAACTTTCTGTGATGATAGTGGTTGTGACTTCTCACAACCATTCCAGGTGAGCAGTTCCCTTAATTTTTTTTTCTCTCTGCAGTGTTACCACAGGTAAACACTATTGTTTTTTTTTTCTCCTCTCCTCTTCTTCCAGTACTCCTGTCTTAAAAGATCTGGAAAATGGAGGCCCGCATAAAGGAACTTTGCGGAGTGACTGATAATATCCTTGCAGATTTGCAGAATATAAAGACCCGTTTTTCAAGCCTACAGGACCTCACTAATCACAATTTGCAAGTGTTTGGACAGACTGCCCAGGATTTGCGAGCCAGGATTGAGGTTCTAGAAGAGCGAGTCCAGGCTCCTGCCGTAGCCCCGAGTTCTGGGATTCCCAAGTTGCCCCCTTTTCGTTTTGGCGGTGAACGTGAGAAATTCAGGGGATTTATTAATCAATGCAATCTTTTTTTTTCTGCACATGCTTCACAATTTCCCACTGAACGATCTAAGGTGCTTACTATAATTATGTTGCTTACCAACAAGGCTTTGATGTGGGCAAACCCTCTGATTGAGACTGAGGATGATTGTTTGAATCACCTTGATGCTTTTATTTCAGCCATGGGGCAGGTGTTTGATGACCCCAATCGAGGTGCAACAGCTGAAGCAGCCATGTTAGCTTTGCGCCAAGGTAAGCACTCGGTAGCTGAATATGCCTTGGATTTCAGGAGATGGGCCCTTGATACCACCTGGGACAGTTCCGCCAAAAAATCTATTTTTCGAAAGGGGTTATCTCCACTGATTAAGGATGAACTTGCTCGTGCCGACCCTCCCACTGCGTTAGGTGACTTTATTAACTACTGCATCCGTATTGATACTCGTCTGACTGAACGCAGGCAAGAGAGATGGTTTGAAAGCAATCGCACTAACCTTTTCCTACCTTCCTCTCCAGCTAAGGAACCTTTGAGTAGGATTACACGGGAACCTGAACCTGAACCTATGCAGGTAGACTCTTTACAACGACGGGTTAGTGATGCACGCAAGGAACATCGTTTTAAGGAAAATCTATGTTTCTATTGTGGTAAGTCAGGGCACTTCATTATAAACTGCCCCAGCCGTTCTCGTAAGACTACTGCAGCACTCATTCATTGTGAGTGTTGCGAGAGGGGATCTGTCAGGTCCGAGCCTCAGGCTCCAGAGAGATCTGCAGCAACAGATCTTGATTTCTCGGACTTAAACTCCGTTACCTCTGAGGACGTTGACTGTGTAAACGCTGCCATTTTTCAAGTTTCCTCAGCGGTGTCCCAGCTGAGTTGTAAGAAAAACAATTCTCATTGCTTTCTTTCCATCAAACTCTGGGTTGACTCAGCTTGGGTGTCTAGCTCTGCTATGATCGACTCAGGGGCAAGTGGAAATTTTATGGATGTCTCCTTTGCTCTGAAACAGGGGATACGTTCAGTGAAGAAGGCTACTCCAGTACAGATGGAAACTGTGGATGGCTCCCTGCTGACCTCTGGACCAGTGGATCAGGAAACAGAGCCTTTGAGGGTTCTTATGGGTAAAGATCATCAAGAGAAACTGTCCTTTATGCTTATCTCTTCTCCCCACTTTCCCATTATTCTAGGGCTACCATGGCTGCAGGCTCAGAATCCTACCATTAACTGGGAGACCAAGGAATTACACTTTCCAGAGAAACAGATGAGTCCAAAAGTTTCAGCTTGCTCTGTTCCTAAAGGAACCATGTCAGTCCCTGAACTACCAGCTGTATACCAGGACTATGTGGATTTATGTGACAAGAAGAACGCTGACCAGCTTCCTCCTCACCGTCCATATGATTGTCCAATTGAATTATTGCCTGGAGCAGAGATACCTTTTGGTAAGATCTACCCCCTGGCGGGGCCCGAGCTAAAGGCTTTAAAGGATTACATAGACGAAAATCTAGCCAAGGGCTTCATACGCCCCTCTTCATTCCTGCAGGTGCACCCATCTTCTTTGTAAAGAAGAAAGATGGATCTCTGAGACCATGCGTAGACTATAGGGAACTCAATAAGGTTACTATTAGAAACCGTTATCCATTGCCTTTAATCCCTGAGTTATTGGAGAGAGTGTGCGACATGCCAAAATTTTCTCTAAACTAGATCTTCGTGGGGCCTATAACTTAGTCCGTATTAGACCTGGGGATGAATGGAAGACTGCATTCAGGTCACGCTATGGACACTTTGAATATCTAGTTATGCCTTTTGGTCTGAGTACCGCCCCAGCCACTTTCCAACACTTGGTGAATGACATCTTCAGGGATCTCCTAGATACATTCGTGGTAATTTATTTGGATGATATTCTAATTTTTTCTAACTCCACAGAGGAACATCATGGACATGTGAGAATGGTCTTGGAACGTCTAAGACAAAATCATCTTTACATCAAACTTGAAAAGTGTGAATTCCATAGGACCGAAATTCAATTTCTGGGGTATGTACTGTCTACACAAGGAATTAGTATGGATGGAAGCAAAACCCAAGCCATCAAGGATTGGCCAAGTCCTAGAAATGTGAAGGAGGTACAGCGCTTCATCGGGTTTGCCAACTTCTATAGACGTTTCATTAGAAATTTCTCTGAGGTAGTGTCACCTATCACCCAACTTACCCGGAAAGAGTCTAGGTTCTCCTGGACTCCCCAAGCCCAGGAAGCATTTTCCCGTCTAAAAGATAAATTTACCACTGCACCTATCCTAGTACATCCCAACCCCGAGCTTGCCTTCATAATAGAGGTGGATGCTTCAGACTGTGCCGTTAGAGCTATACTCTCTCAGAGAACAGGTGAGAAGAATGTCTTGCATCCCTGTGCCTTCTTTTCCCAGCAGTTGTCTTCGGCTGAGAGGAACTACGATGTGGGCAATAGAGAGTTGTTGGGCATTATTGCCGCCTTCAAAGAATGGAGACACCTTCTTCAGGGAGCTGCACAGCAAATAGTCGTCCTGACAGATCATCGTAACCTTGAGTTTATCAGGTCGGCTAAGTGCCTGACTCCTCGCCAGGCTCGCTGGAATCTTTTCTTAAACCAATTTAATTTTATCATTTCTTATAGACCAGGATCGCGCAATGGAAAGGCTGATGCACTCTCTAGGATTTACTCAGCAGAGACACGTCCAATTACTCCTCCTAAGACTATTCTTCCTGACTCTAGATTCCTAGGAGTAATTCATAATCAAGACCTACTTAAGGACATCAAGGAAGCATACCATGCGGATTCCTTTTTGGCACAACCCCCAAGGGACGTAAGTCTTGTCTTTAAGAATGGTGTGTGGATTCAGGGACAACGCCTGTATATTCCTGAAACAGTCAGATTGAGAGTATTGCAACTCATTCACGATTCCAAGATAGCTGGGCATAGAGGAATTCTAAAGACACAGGAATTTCTCTCTCGTTTCTTTTGGTGGCCCACTTGCAGGAAGGATGTTTTAAACTATGTCACTTCATGTGAAGTCTGTGCAAGATGCAAAACACCTCGCTCCTCACCAACTGGTCTGTTACAGCCTCTTCCCACCCCGTCCCGCCCGTGGGGATCCATTTCTATGGACTTCATTGTGGAGTTACCAACCTCTCAAGGGAAGAACACCATTCTAGTGGTGGTTGACCGTCTAACAAAGGCAGCTCATTTTATCCCTTGTGTCGGCTTACCCACTGCAAAACAGACATCAGATTTGATGATTAAAGATGTGTTTCGCTTACATGGAGTACCGGATGAGGTTATTTCGGATCGAGGGGTGCAATTCACTTCTAGGTTTTGGCAAAATTTCTGTGCAGCATTGGACATTAAAGTAAACCTTTCTTCTGCTTTTCATCCCCAGACTAATGGACAGACCGAACGAACCAATCAAACCCTGGAGCAGTATCTCCGCTGCTTTATCTGCCACCTACAGGATGATTGGGTGGATCTACTTCCATTAGCTGAGTTCTCGTATAACAACTCTCAGAGTGCCTCCACTAAGCAGTCTCCTTTTTACTCTAATCTAGGTTATCATCCTAACATTCTACCACGATTTCCCATAGAAACGCCTTTACCAGCAGTGGCTGTAAGAATCACGTCTTTACAGAAGAATATGGATCTTCTAAAGGAGAATCTGGAATCGGCTCAGGAAAGGTACAAGAAAGCAGCAGATAAATTTCGTAAACCTGCACCAGCTTTCAAGGTAGGAGACTTGGTCTGGCTGTCAACCAGAAATCTTAAGTTAAGGATTCCATCGTCTAAGTTGGGACATAAGTACATTGGACCCCATAAAATCAGTAAAATTATAAGTGCCGTTGATTGTCGTCTTCAACTGCCCAGAACTATGAGAATTCACCCTGTCTTTCATGTATCCCTACTAAAGGCTGCGACACCCAATACGTTTCCTGGACGTTCTTCTCCTTGCCCTGACCCAGTGCTAGTCGATGGTCAGGAAGAATTTGTGGTGGAAAGGATTTTAGATTCCAGGTTGTATAGAAATCAGTTACAATATCTGATTAAATGGCAGGGCTACCCAGTGGAGGACAACTCATGGGAACCAGTCAATAACGTTAATGCTCCTCGCTTGCTCCGTCAGTTTCATCAGAGGTACCCACACAAGCCTGGCCTGAGGTCATCCGGAGGTTGTCCTAAGGGGGGAGTAATGTAAGGTTCTGTGTACATGTTCCTGAAACTCAGTTTGTTCGTCAGCCATTTTACTTTCTGTCTTGCTGCAGCTATCTTGCCCTCAGTCAAAATGGAGTTTCCAGCTTGCATGTTCCCGCCCTGATTCTCTCCTTTTGCTTCTTAAGCAGCCACAGCTGAGCAATCAGTGCTTCAGAATCTAGCCTGCAGTGAACCTGTGACCTGACTCCTAAAGCCTTGGACCTTGTACTCCAGCTATTCCTACTGAGGAACTCTGAAGCACTTGTGGACTCTGAACCCTGCTCTTTGAAAGACCCACGTTTGCATGGACTTACGGTAACAGAGAAGAAGATCCTGAACCTGTTGTGGAGAGTGATTGCTGAGCTTAGATTACTCTGGCCTGCTGTGTCTCCTGCTTCTGTGTCTGCAAACTGTGTGACTATTTTTGCCAACTTGTATGAAGTAATACAAGACTTTCTATATCAAACCTGTGTCTCATGTATTTTCATCGCACCCAAGCACAAGACGCTATATGAACTGTACTACATACATTACACACTGGGCATTTCACCGGTACCCCACCAGGCCAGTCCGACCCTGGTTCCTGATGATTGACAGTATGGCTGAATCATCATCTGGTCTGAATTGCATTCTCTTGCATACTGCAAGCAGAGGCAGCTTTATCTCTGTTACATCGAAGGAATGCAGGGGTATTGCAACTGGTGTGATCCAACTATCCGGTAAGTTTCAGGGCAGCATTTGCAAGCCCTATAGCAAAGAGCTTCCAAGTGCTGCTCTCCTTGCCTCGGAGAACATCCACCGCTGATAGACTGCAGAGGTGGCCAGATACCAGACAATGAGCTGGAAACTGAGAACGAAGAGGATTTTTAATAAGATGTAAACTGTGAAGTTGCTTGTTCCTAAAAGTTGTTTGCAATGTTACCCATTTATGATAATGAGAAAACAGCACTAGTCAGAGGCCGCCAGACACCCAGGAAAGATGGAAGTCATTCACCACTGCTTCTGTCTTCAGACACAAGGCTCTATACTAGCCTCATTGATCATACGATTGCTGGGTGACTTAGTGCAGAGCAGAAACTAAGGCCCTTACAGAGGAATGTTCATCCTTGTAACTAGAGATCCTCAGTGCCCCAATTTTGGTGAAATACTGCATAAAATATTGTGAGACAGTGAAGGAATATGTGTTGAATGGGGTGTACATTTCACCTAGGTACTGTGCTGTATGGTATAAGGGAAATGTGTGGCTTTGTAAACCTAGTGGTAGAGAAAGGTCACTACACCTTACATTCAGCACACACTTGCAGCTCAGGCCTGAAACCATTCAGCTGTTAATTAGGAGACCAGAAGTAGGTGTCTGCAAACACAGTCAGAGAGCTAGCTTAGTCTGGACACAGGAGGTGTCCATGCACAAGAAGCAGTCTCCAGGAGTGGGAGCACGCTTAGTCTGGACACAGGAAGGTGTCCAGGCACAAGAAGCAGTCTCCAGGAGTGAGAGCTCGCTTAGTCTGGACAAGGAGTCCCGGCACAAGAAGCAGTCTCAGTGAGAATCCGTGCGAATAGCGGCTGAATAGGAGGGGAGCTCTCTCAAGTCTGGACGTTGAAGGTGCCTTCAGACACAAGGAGGAGACTCTGTGAACCTCAATGCTGGTAAATGCTGACAAATGCTGAACATATGTGTTGTTTTGGCCCGGCTGGTAGAGTCGGGACCCGGATAGATAGGGAAATCTATCTAAGTGTAATTAGTGGCTAGACAAGCCTAGGTCTTCTGTTTATGATTTGTTTTTATCTGTTTGCTGTGGACTTTAATAAAGCTGGTTGCGGCCAGTTTTCACCAGAACTGCTGTCTGAATGAACTGTTTCCGTGCCACTCTGTCTACCCAGATGGCGATCCCAGAGCTAAATCCCCTGGAAATGTTACAATTGGCGGAGAATGCTGGGGCAGCACAGTGGCTGATACAAATGGTGCTGGAATGTGCGTGCAGCACAGTGGCTTAGAGACAGCGATAGAGGGAGGTCTGTTGAAGCAGCAGCAGAGAAAAAAAAAAAGTGTGTCAGCAAAAACGTCTGATTGGAGCAGTCTTAAAGAGACAGTAGCCCTAATAGAGTTTGCAAAAGAAAAAAAAAGTGTGTCTGCACAGCAAAGCTGAACTTGTTGTGGAAAAGACTGTGGAGTGTGCAGCAGCAAAAGAGAAACGTCTATTGGAGCAGTCTTAAAGAGACAGTGGCCCTAATAGAGTTTGCAGAGAAAAAAAAAAAAGTGTCTGCACAGCAGAGCTGAATTTTTCTGTGGAAAAGACTGTGGAGTGTGTATGTCTTGAGTGAAGACTGCCGTTGTTGAGACAGAGAAGTCTGACAGCATGGATGACAGCATGGAGGCGCTGTTTGAACAAATGGCGCAAGTTAATGTGCAACATAAGACTGCCGTGGTTGAGACAGATAAGTCCGGCAGTATGGAGGAGCTCATTGAGTACCTGGTCCAGGCCCAGCGGAGCATGGAGCAGCAGCGCCTGCAGCACCAGCAGCGCATGCAGCAGGCCCAGCAGCAATTCCTGCAGCAGCAGCAGGAGAATAACCGGTTATTTGTTGAGCGGATGGCAGCACAAAAAAAGGATTTCGGTGCCGCGTCCCGAAGTAATGTGGCAAAGTCACCTGCATTGTCCGCTGTAAAGAAGGCGGTAAGACGGTCCCTGAAAAAGATGACACCTCGTGATGATGTGGAGGTATATCTCACTAGGTTTGAGGGACTGGCAGAGAAGGAGAATCTGCCCCTATCTGAGTGGGCCATGATGGTCGCACCCTATCTGATTGGAGAACCCCAAATGGCCTATGCTGACCTGAGCGAGCAGGACAGCCAAGACTATGCCAAGCTGAAAGCGGAGATTCTTACCCGGCTGGGTGTTACGGTGACAGCCCGTGCCAGGGGAGTTCATGACTGGAGATACAGTTGGGAGTCTGCAGTCAGCAGGCCTGATTATGGAGTTGAAAAGGTGATAGTGGACCGCTACACCCAAGCACGTCCTCCTGAGGTACAGCCGTCTGAGAGGTCGTCACTTCGGAGTTCCCGGACGCTGAACTCTCGCGGTAAGAGCGTTCCAGCTGTTGGGGACATGGGGTATGCTGATAAGCGGGTTCAGGCCCGAGGGGACATGTGGGAGGGTGATTGTGGTGGACAGTGTTGGAGATGTTGTGAAATTGCAGCCGGCTGTTCACTAGAGGGGGAGCCTATGTGCCGTGATGTTGGCAGGTCCCTCTCTCTCTGCGCAGAACCTGTGTGTGTGACCACCGCAGCCGAAGAGACTGGACCACAGGGGTCCCCGGTGGTTGTAAATGACTGCCCAGCACAGGCCCTCTTGGACTCAGAGAGTCCAGTGACTTCCGTATGTGACAGCCTGATTGATAGGGACTTCATCCCTGATAAGCACCTGAGTGTGGTGTGCATCCATGGAGACACCAAAGTCTACCCAGAGACTGCCGTGGACTTGGTCCCTAAACTCGGGGAGGTTTCATATGAAGTGGGGGTAGTGAAGAGCCTGGTGCACCCCGTCATATTGGGTAATGACTTTCCCCGATCTAAGGATCTCTGGGGGAAAAATGTTTCTGATGGACAGTGTGATGAAGCTCCTATTGAGGGTGCGCAGTCCCGAGGGGCGGAACACAATGCTAGTGGGCCGTTAAACTTATGTGATAATGATGATGATGATGATGATAATGATGATGATGATCATGATAATGATGATGACCATGATAATGATGATGATAATAATGATGATGATGATGATCATGATAGTGATGATGACCATGATAATGATGCTGATGCTGATAATGATAGTGATGATGATCATGATAGTGATGATGATACTGATCATAGTCATGATAATGATATTGATAATAATGATGACTGTGATAGTGATGAAATTCCTTTGCAGGTGATGTTGGGAGACGAGGATGGTGGTTCTCGGGAGCCGAGTGTCCCTGACTTGCCTGTGTCCTGTGACAGTTTTGAGAGTGAGCGGTGGCGGGGCCCCTCTCTTGAAACGGCCCAGGAAAATATAAATGTTCTGAATGAGGTTTCCCAAGAGCCTGGCTCTGAGGAGAGGTTTCCTCATGTTGCCATAAACACTAACCTGTTGTGTAGGGACACTGAAGTCCAGGGAGAGGTCGTGAGTCAGCTCCTAGTACCTGAGCTATATAGAAGTATAGTGCTGGGGTTGTCACATAGTCACATACTTGAGGGACCAGATGGTGAAGTTAATGTTGTGTCATGTGTGCATTGCCACGAAGATCGTCGCGGTTGCACATTTTGACTTCTCACAGCTGATCTGCTGTTTCTTTGTGTTTGGCAGCTAGGGAGTTAATTCTGTCTGTGCTCGGTGCTGGGACTGGGTGCAGTTTCTCCTGGCTGCAATTGATTATTTGTTGATTGGTTTCCTTTAAATTCCTGGTTGTCTGCTTGGGGAGTTGCCAGTGAAACCTTCATGCAGACCACAGATAGGAATGAATCTGTATAGACTTTAGTTGTGAGCTCCTTAGTTGTTCTAAGCTCAACTTGGTTAGAGTTTATTTCCCAGACCATTTATGTTCCTTTGGTGTTTGAGTGTGTATGCAAGCGAGTGTTATCCTGTCTGTCTTATATGTCTAATCTGTGTATTTAGCTGAGATCAGCCCATATCCCTTTGGTGGTAGTCAGGATCCTTCTTAGGACTGATTACAGGGTTCAGGGTCTGATAGGAGACAGGGTTAGGCTGGAGACTTGGACCTCTGAACCATTATCAGTACCTCCAAGGTGAGGGATTAGTTAGGACCCCAGTTTAGGGTCAGGTTAGATCCCGGTCCACCTCTTTCCTGTTTCAGCTCATCAAGTCCTCAAGATTAACCCTGAGTTCAGCAGATATCGTGTCAGGTAAATCTATTCTATACTTACATGCTGATGTTGCTATACTAGTTGTTGTATAGAGTGTTGTTCCTGTATTAATAGTTTACTGACATTGTATACATATCATTAGACAGCGTGACATTTTCACTGGCCATAAAAATTATCTCCAGTTACCAGGGATTATCCATGGAGCTGACGGACATTAAGTCCAAAGTTTTGTCTCCCCTGGAGCAAACCAGAGTTGAACCTAAAGTAGCTCTCCCGGACAGGTTCACTGGTGGGCGAGACAAATTTTTCACCTTCCGGGAGGCATGTAAATTGTATTTTCGGCTTCGGCCTCGATCATCAGGGAGTGATGAGCAGAGAGTGGGAATTGTTATCTCACTTCTGCAAGGGGACCCTCAATCCTGGGCATTTTCCCTTCCTCCGGGATCCCCGGCTCTACTGTCTGTAGATCAATTTTTTACTGCCCTGGGATTGGTATATGATGACCCAGATCGGGTCTCTCTTGCTGAGACAAAATTACGTAAGATACAGCAGGGAGATCGTCCTGCAGAGGAATTTGCTTCTGAGTTTCGTAGATGGGCCACAGATACTCAGTGGAATGACCCAGCTCTTAGGAGCCAGTTTTGTCATGGGCTTTCTGATAAATTAAAAGACGTTTTGGCTCAGTATGAGTCTCCTCATTCACTGGAGGCTGCTATGGCCTTAGCTATCCGTACTGATAGACGGCTTCGGGAGAGGGGTGAGGTAACCCCACTCCCTGTTGTTACTCCACCTACCACTAAAGTCCCTTATGTTGAGGTTCCCCTTGTCTGTTCGGATGAGCCTATGCAGTTGGGAGGGACATCTTTTCGTAGTAGGGGATTGGCGGCACGCCGCAGGACTAGAAGATGTTTTTTTCTGCGGGAAAGAGGGACATTTTGTTGGAGAATGTCCATCCCGTGCCTTGTTGAGCCAAAAGTCGCCGGAAAACTGTTAATCCCAGGTTGTGTGGTGGACGACAACCTGGGAGTATGTATTTCATCCGCCAGTTCTTCTCAGTTCCTTGTACCAGTGGAGGTGGTAGTTGGTACGAGAGTGGAGAGATTGTCTGTTCTTCTTGATAGTGGTTCCGGGGCTAATCTGGTTGACGCTCAGTTTGCTCAGGCTCAAGGTATGCATCTGAGTGTATTGGTCAAACCGATCCCTATATTCTCCATTGACGCCAGGCCTCTCGGCCAAGGTAGCTTTGTTCATGAGGTTCATAACATTGACCTTCGGGTAGGGGCAATACATAGGGAACAATTATCTTGTTATGTGTTGGAGGGTCTACCTACTCCCATTGTGTTGGGACTTCCTTGGTTGGTTAAACATAACCCTGTGATTAATTGGCAGTCCAGAGAAATAAGCCAATGGGGTGAGTTTTGCAAAAGCAACTGCATGAACACAGTCATCAGTGCGGTCTTGCCTAGTACATTGCCTCCTTTTTTGGAGGATTTTGGGGATGTTTTCTCTGAGGAGGGGTGTCAGGAGTTGCCTCCTCATCGCGTGTATGACTGCTCTATTAATCTCCTTCCTGATGCTAAGTTGCCTAAAGCTAGGTTGCATAATCTTTCTGGTCCTGAGAGGCAGGCTATGAAAGATTATATTTCTGAAAGTCTGGCCAAAGGGCATATTAGACCTTCATCTTCCCCAGTAGCCGTGGGGTTCTTCTTTGTGAAGAAGAAAGATGGAGGCCTACGCCCTTGCTTGGATTTCCGCGAACTTAATCGGATTACTGTTCGAGATCCGTATCCACTCCCTCTTATTCCTGATCTCTTCAATCAAATTGTTGGCGCCAAATGGTTCTCTAAATTGGATCTCAGGGGGGCGTATAATCTGATTAGGATAAAAGAGGGGGATGAGTGGAAAACGGCGTTTAACACGCCGGAGGGACATTATGAGAACCTTGTCATGCCTTTTGGTCTGACTACTGCACCAGCAGTATTCCAACATTTTGTTAATGACATTTTTCGTCACCTTGTGGGGCTGTTTGTGGTTGTATATTTGGACGACATTTTAATTTACTCGCCAGATCTTGTGTCTCATCAGGAGCATGTGAGACAGGTGTTGCAGATCTTGCGAGACAATAAACTATACGCCAAACTGGAGAAGTGTGTATTTGCCGTACAGGAACTTCAGTTTTTGGGTTTTTTGGTGTCAGCCTCCGGTTTCCGTATGGACCCTGAAAAGGTGAGAGCAGTGCTTGAATGGGATCAGCCAGGGGATCTTAAGGCTCTGCAGCATTTTTTGGGGTTTGCTAACTACTACCGGAAATTTATTTGTAATTTCTCATCTGTCGTCAAACCTCTCACTGACATGACAAGAAAAGGGACGGATTTTTCTAAATGGTCGGACAAAGCTTGCCAAGCCTTTTCCTCTTTGAAGAAATGTTTTGCTTCAGCACCCGTTCTCATCCAACCAGATGCATCTCAGCCGTTCATTGTGGAGGTGGATGCGTCTGACGTAGGGGTGGGTGCTATATTGTCCCAGGGTCCGTCCCCTGGTAAATGGCATCCGTGCGCTTTCTTTTCTAAGAAATTGTCGTCCGCCGAAAGGAATTATGATATCGGCAATAGGGAACTTTTGGCCATTAAGTTAGCTTTTGAAGAATGGCGTCACTTTTTGGAGGGGGCAGTCCACCCGGTTACCGTTATTACTGATCACAAGAACCTGTTGTATTTGGAATCCGCTAAGCGTCTGAATTCCAGACAAGCTCGATGGTCGTTGTTTTTTACCAGGTTTAATTTTGTCGTCACTTATCGCCCGGGGTCTAAGAATGTAAAGGCTGATGCCTTGTCTCGCAGTTTCCCAGGGGCCGGGAAAACGGATGACCCGAGTCCTATCCTTCAGGAGGGGGTGGTAGTGTCGGCTGTATTTTCTGAGCTTGAGGAGGAGGTGTTAGAGGCTCAGGGGGACGCCCCTGCAGGACCTCCAGGGAGACTGTTTGTCCCAAATCTGTTGAGACAAAAGGTTATTGAGGCACATCATAATTCTGCTTTAGCAGGACATCCAGGGAGTAAGGCTACTTTAGATCTCCTTTCTCGCCGGTTTTGGTGGCCTAATGCTAATAAAGATATTATAACTTTTGTCGCGTCATGTGGGGTGTGTGCTCGCTCTAAAACCCCTCATACCCGTCCGTCTGGGACCCTTTTACCCTTGAAACTTCCGGAGCGTCCATGGACTCATTTATCTATGGACTTCATTACGGACCTTCCTCCGTCGTCAGGGAATACTGTCATACTGGTGGTTGTTGACAGGTTCAGTAAGATGGCACATTTCGTTGCTCTTCCTGCACTCCCTAATGCTAAAACTCTGGCGCAGGTGTTCATTAGGGAGATCGTTAGACTTCATGGGTTGCCTTCTGATGTGGTGTCAGATAGGGGGTCTCAGTTTGTGTCCAAATTTTGGAGGGCATTTTGTTTACGTCGGGGGATGCAATTGTCATTTTCCTCGGCTTTTCATCCGCAGACCAATGGTCAGACAGAGCGTCTGAATCAGAGCTTAGAGACATATCTCCGGTGTTTTGTTTCAGAGAACCAAGAGGACTGGTCTTCTTTCTTGCCTCTGGCAGAGTTCACTCTTAACAACAGGCGGAGCGAGTCCACTGGTAAGTCCCCTTTTTTGGGGGCATATGGTTTCCATCCCCAGTTTTGTACTTTCAATGGGGAGGGCCCTTCTGGGGTTCCTGAGGAGGAGCGTTTCTCGTCGTCACTTGCTTCTGTGTGGAGAGGTGTATTGAATAATCTGAGTGCGATGGGGAACCGTTACAAACGTATGGCTGATAGGAGGAGAGTTTCTGGTCCAGATCTGAATGTGAACGATCTGGTATGGTTGTCTACCAGGAATATAAAACTTAAGGTGCCCTCCTGGAAACTGGGTCCCAGATTCATCGGGCCGTACAGGATCAGTTCCATAATTAATCCTGTGGCATTTCGTCTGGACCTCCCTCCTACGTTTAAAATTCATAATGTGTTCCACAAGTCATTACGTAAAAGGTATGTGGCACCAGTCATACCGTCACCTCTACCTCCTCCTCCTGTGTTGGTCAATGGTAACTTGGAATTTCAAGTATCAAAGATCATTGACTCACGTCTGAATCGCCGGTCCCTTCAGTACTTGGTGCATTGGAAGGGGTATGGTCCAGAGGAGAGGACGTGGGTCCCTGCGTCTGATGTTAACGCAGATCGTTTGGTTCGGACCTTCCACAGAACTCACCCGGGCAGGCCTGGCCCTGAGGGTCCGGAGGCCCCTCGTAGAAGGGGGGGTACTGTCATGTGTGCATTGCC
>JARQOD010000001.1:6402396-6532068 GCA_033576555.1 Oophaga sylvatica | reverse complement strand
TTGAGTATAGTCATGTTAAGGGGTTGGTGGCATATTGGAATGTATTTTTAGTGAGGGGTATGGTGGCATTATTTGGCACTGTATAGTATTGTCATGTTAGGGGGTATGGTGGCATTATTGGGCACTGTATAGTATTGTCATGTTAGGGGTATGGTGGCATTATTGGCACTGTATATATTGTCAGTTAGAGGTATGGTGGCATTATTTAGGCACTGTATAGTATTGTCATGTTAGAGGGTTGGTGGCATTATTTGGGCACTGTAATATTGTCATTTGAGGGGTATGGTGGCATTATTGGGGCACTGTATAGTATTGTAGTGTAGGGGCATTGGGCATGATATTGCATGTTAGAGGGTATGGTGCAATTTGGTGAATATTGATTGAGATGTATGGATTTGGGAGTATAGATTGTATGTTGAGGGAATGGTGGATTATGTAGAGGGATGTATGTCATTTAGGGATGGTATATTGGGCATGTATAGTATGTCATTTAGGGATGTATTATTGGCACTGTTAGTATGTATGTAAGGGGTATTGGCATTATTTGGCACTGTAAGGTTTTGTATGTATGGATTGTGCATTATTGGGCACTGTATTATATAAGTATGTATGTTAGAGGTATGGTGGCATTATTTGGACTGTATAGTATTGTCATGTTAGAGGGGTATGGTGGCATTATTTGGGCACTGTATAGTATTGTCATGTTAGAGGGGTATGGGGCATTATTTGGCACTGATAGTATTGTCATGTTAGAGGGGATATGGGCATTATATGGAGTAGGGTAGGTATTGTATGTTTAGAGAGGGTATGGTGGCATTATTGGGCACTGTATAGTATTGTCATGTTAGAGGGTATGGTGCATTATTGGCACTGTATAGTATTGCAGTTAGAGGGTATGGTGGCATTATTTGGGCACTGTAAGTATTGTGATGTTAGAGGGTATGGTGCATTATAGGGCACTGTAGTATTGTCATGTTAGAGGGGTATGGTGGCATATTGGGCACTGTATAGTTGTCATGTAGAGGGTATGGGTCATTATGGGCATGTATAGTATTGTCATGTTAGAGGGTATGGTGGCATTATTGGCACTTATAGTATGTATGTTAGAGGTATGGTGGCATATTGGGCACTGTATAGTATTGTATGTTAAGGGGTATGGTGGCATTATTGGCACTGTATAGTATTGTTATGTTAGAGGGTATGGTGGCATTATTGGGCACTGTATAGTATTGTCATGTTAAGGGGTATGGTGGCATTATTGGGCACTGATAGTATATTGTCATGTTAGGGGTATGGTGGCATTATTTGGGCACTGTATAGTATTGTCATGTTAAGGGGTATGGTGGCATATTGGGCACTGTATAGTATTGTCATGTTAGAGGGTATGGTGGCATTATTGGGCACTGTATAGTATTGTCATGTTAGGGGTATGGGCACTATTGGGCACTGTATAGTATTGTCATGTTAGAGGGTATGTGGCATTATTTGGCACTGTATAGTATGTATGTTAGAGGGTATGGTGCATTATTGGGCATGTATAGTATTCATTAGAGGGTATGGTGGCATTATTGGGCACTGTATAGTATGTATGTTAGAGGTATGGTGCATATTGGGCACTGTATAGTATTGTCATGTAGAGGTATGGTGGCATATTGGCACTGTATAGTATTGTCATGTTAGAGGGTATGGTGGCATATTGGCACTGTATATATTATGTTAGAGGGGTATGGTGGCATTATTGCACTGTTAGTATTGTCAGTTAGAGGGTAGGTGGCATTATTGCACTGTTAGTATTGTATGTTAGAGGGTATGGTGCATTATGGGCATGTATATATTGTCATGTTAGAGGGTAGGTGGCATATTGGGCATGTATAGTATTGTCATGTTAGAGGGTATGGTGGCATTATTGGCACTGTATAGTATGTTGTTAGAGGGTATGGTGCATTATTGGCACTGTAAGTATTGTATGTTAGAGGGTATGGTGGCAATTGGCACTGTATATATTGTCATTTGAGGGTGGTGCATTATTTGGCACTGTATAGTATTGTCAGTTAGAGGTATGTGCATTATTGAGCACTGTATATATTGTCAGTTAGAGGTATGGTGGCATTATTGGCACTGTATAGTATTGTCATGTTAGAGGGTAGGTGGCATATTGCACTGTATAGTATTGTCATTTAGAGGGTATGGTGCATATTGGCACTTAAGTATTGTATGTTAGAGGGTATGGGCATTATTGGCACTGTATGTATTGTCATGTTAAGGGTATGTGCATTATTGGGCACTGTATAGTATTGTATGTTAGAGGGGTATGGTGCATTATTGGCACTGTATAGTATTGTCATGTTAGAGGGGTATGGTGCATATTGGGCACTGTATAGTATTGTCATGTTAGGGGGTATGGTGGCATTATTTGGCACTGTATAGATTGTCATGTTAGAGGTATGGTGGCATTATTGGCACTGTATAGTATTGTCATGTTAGAGGGTATGGGGCATTATTGGGCACTGTATAGTATTGTCATGTAGAGGGGTATGGTGGCATTATTGGGCACTGTATAGTATTGTCATGTTAGAGGGTATGGTGGCATTATTGGCACTGTATAGTATTGTCATGTTAGAGGGGTTGGTGGCATATTGGGCATGTATAGTATTGTCATTTAGGGGTATGGTGGCATTATTTGGGCACTGTATAGTATTGTATGTTAGAGGGTATGTGGCATTATTGGCACTGTATAGTATTGTCATGTTAGAGGGTATGGTGGCATATTGGCACTGTATAGTATTGTATGTTAGGGGTATGGTGGCATTATTGGCACTGTATAGTATTGTATGTTAGAGGGTATGGTGGCATTATTGGCACTGTATAGTATTGTATGTTAGAGGGGTATGGTGGCATTATTGGGCACTGTATAGTATTGTTATGTAGGGGTATGGTGGCATTATTGGCACTGTATAGTATTGTCATGTTAGAGGGTATGGTGGCATTATTGGCACTGTATAGTATTGTCATGTTAGAGGGTATGTGGCATATTGGGCATGTATAGTATTCATGTTAGAGGGGTATGGTGGCATTATTGGCACTGTATAGTATTGTCATGTTAGAGGGTATGGTGGCATATTGGGCACTGTATAGTATGTATGTTAGAGGGTATGGTGGCATTATTTGGCACTGTATATATTGTCATGGAGGGGTAGGTGGCATTATTGACACTGTAAGTATTGTCATGTGAGGATGTGGCATTATTGGCACTGTATAGTATTGCATGTTAAGGGGTATGGTGGCATATTGGCACTGTATAGTATTGCATGTTAGAGGTATGGTGGTTTTGGGAGTATGTATTGTATGTTAGGGGGTATGGTGCATTTTGGCACGATAGATTTCAGTTGGGGGTATGGGGCAATTCATGTATAGTATTGTTTTTAGAGGGGTATGGTGGCATTATTTGGGCACTGTATAGTATTGTCATGTTAGAGGGTATGGTGGCACTATTGGGCACTGTATAGTATTGTCATGTTAGAGGGGTATGGTGGCATTATTTGAGCACTGTATAGTATTGTCATGTTAGAGGGGTATGGTGGCATTATTTTGGCACTGTATAGTATTGTCATGTTAGAGGGGTATGGTGGCATTATTGGGCACTGTATAGTATTTCATGTTAGAGGGTATGGTGGCATATTGAGCACTGTATAGTATTGTCATGTTAGAGGGTATGGTGGCATTATATGGAGCACTGTATAGTATTGTCATGTTAGAGGGGTATGGTGGCACTATTGGGCACTGTATAGTATTGTCATGTTAGAGGGGTTATGGTGGCATTATTTGGGCACTGTATAGTATTGTCATGTTAGAGGGTATGGTGGCATTATTGGGCACTGTATAGTATTGTTATGTTAGAGGGTATGGTGGCATTATTGGGCACTGTATAGTATTGTTATGTTAGAGGGGTATGGTGGCATTATTGAGCACTGTATAGTATTGTCATGTTAGAGGGGTATGGTGGCATTATTTGGCACTGTATAGTATTGTTATGTTAGAGGGTATGGTGGCATTATTGGGCACTGTATAGTATTGTTATGTTAGAGGGGTATGGTGGCAATTTTGAGCACTGTATAGTATTGTCATGTTAGAGGGGTATGGTGGCATTATATGAGCACTGTATAGTATTGTCATGTTAGAGGGATATGGTGGCACTATTGGCACTGTATAGTATTGTCATGTTAGAGGGGTATGGTGGCATTATTGAGCACTGTATAGTATTGTCATGTTAGAGGGGTATGGTGGCATTATTGGGCACTGTATAGTATTGTTATGTTAGAGGGGTATGGTGGCATTATTTGGGCACTGTATATTATTGTCACTTTGGAGGTGTAGGGTGACATTATTTGTGAGCACTGTATAGTATTGTCACATTGCAGTTGCATGATGACATTATTTTGGCACTGTATAGTACTGCAATGTTACACGGTTATGGTTGCATTATTTTGGCACTGTATAGTATTGGCAGTTGTATAGTATTGTCATGTTGGATTGTATGGTGGAGTTATTTGTCCTTTATTTGTATAGTATTATTAGTTGGGCACTGTATGGCAATATCAATACTATAAATTTTGCATCAAACCAAGACCAGGATCTTCATACACAAAGTTGGGTGATGGGAAAGCACAAAATAAATAGATATATTTGAGCCTTCTTTATTATTCAAATCCCCTACTGGACCGTTGATTTTCACCTTAACCATCACGCAACCAAGACTTGAGACCTTTCCCCCATGATTATACATTCTTACTAGTGATGATCAAGTATACTCGTTGCTCGGGTTTTCCCGAGCATGCTCAGGTGATCTCTGAGTATTTGAGCCTGCTCGGAGATTTAGTTTGTGTTGCCGCAGCTGCATGATTTGCTGCTGCTAGACAGCCTGAATACATGTTGGCATTGCATGTTTGTTATGGAATCCCCATATGTATTCAGGCTGTCTAGCAGCAGCAAATCATGCAGCTGCGGCAACACAAACTAAATCTCGAGCATGCCCAAATACTCGGAGATCACCCGAGCATGCTCGGGAAAACCCGAGAAACGAGCATACTCATTCATCACAAATTCTTATTATTGGTTCTGGTCAAGTAATCTATGAAGGGGATATTATCCAAAAACTATATTCTCTCGTTTACTGGGTGTTGAGGTTGTTTCACACTTCTCATGTGAGAAATATGCAAAGCAAGGGTATAACTATACTGGGTACGCAGGTTGCATTTACTCCTGGCACTGGAGCCTAAGGACAAACAAAAAGATAGTCCTTTTTACCCATATGGAAAGACAAATTCTATGGAGATTTTGCATTGGGACTCATACGTTTTAAGTTATGTTACTGATACAAAGTATCAAATATGTGTGTTTCCATTACATAAAGTGTGATGTAAATTGAAATTGCAGTAGCATAAATTCTTGGAAAAATGTACTAAATGTATTGACTACAGAAGTTTTCATGTTTCAGAAAGTACAATGTCATGCTTCTGGGATCAAACACCTGAGCTTGTGTTCGGCTTCTCTGTCCACCAAGCTACAGCAGATGCACTTTTTCTCTGGGTGTTTTGGTTCTGTGATTCTGGCTGCAGTTTGTTCAGCATAACACAGGTGTTTTTATTTGTCTGCCCTATCACCTTTCAGGTGCGGCTTTATATTTTTTCCCCCAAAGGGCGTTTCCTGCTGGTGACACTTTTCTGTTGTGAATATGCTAGAGGCGGCTTCTGAGCTAGGGCTCCCTCCGGTGGTTGTTGAGGGTAATGAACTGATTAATGAATGGCCTTCAGCTGGTGCTGAATGGTAGGATATAAGTTGCCTGATTTCCCAGCAGCCTTGCCGGTTATCAATTGTTCTTCTGGTCTTGCTTGAAGCACTGCTAGTTTCCTGCTCTCCTTCAGATAAGTGTTTGCTGGGGGTTTTTTTCTCTGTTTGATTTTCTCTGCTGGTTTGCTGCCTGCAGTGGACTGCAGCCTGTCCCCTTTTGGGGGGTCTGGCGCTGCAATTGTGCTCCGTTTGTGTCTGCACTTTTGCTTTGCTCTTCTGTTACTTTTAATTTGCTGAATAGCGTTTTGTTACACCAGAGATCTGATTTAGGTGGAAGAGGTCGAGTGATCTCAGGTTTTTTGCAATCAGACGTGTTGGTATTTTTGTTAGGGTTTTTGTTGGATTGCAGTCAGAATTCTTTCCTGTACTTTTCTGTCTAGACAGATTGGGCCCCAGCGTTTGCTCATTCTATTTTATGTCTGTGTCCGAGCTTTCTTCTTGTCTAACCACCATTACATGTTTGGGGGCTTCCTATTTTCTTTGGGGATCTGCTCCAGGGCAGATAGCTTTCATCTTTCTGCCTTTAAGTGTAGTTATCTCTCAGGCTGTGACTGTCAAGGACACCGCACTGCACTTGCTCACTGTGCCATTGCGTGTGTCCTGAGTGAACAAACTGTGCCTCAAGATACCTGTATAGTAGAGCCGCAGCAGGGAAGACGTGTGTTTCTGTGGAACAGGACCTTCCGCAGCATGTGACTGCCAAGGGGCGGAGCCAGCCACACGTCTCTCAGAGGCAGCAGTATCAGGTAGAGAATGTTTCAGGCCGAAGGACCTGCAGGCACGTGACTGCCTAGGGGCGTGGCCTAAGCTCCAGAGATCTAGGAGGTAAAGGAAAACTCCTAGAAGGGTAACTACGAAATAAAGTTACCAAGGGGCATAGACAGAATGGATGGTCAGGATAGCCAGGTCATACACATAGAGGGCGACGAAGTACAAAAGGAGCAGGCAGAGAATAACCAGAACACAGCCAAGGAGTCATACACAGACGGAGCAACGCAGTACAAAAGGGACAGGCAAAACTCGTAACAGGGACACAGCCAAATCAGAACCAGACAGACAAAACGAAGCACAGGCACAACGCACTGGCACAAGCACAGGGTCAGACACACTCAGCCAAAGGTCAGAGTATAAACGACAAAGGCTGACTTCACAGTGAGGCTATAAAAAGCCTCCCAGGACCCAGAAAGAGGCCAAACAAGTTAACCCAGTGACTACCTGATCCAAGAACCCAGGAAACCATGACAGTACCCCCTTCTTAATGGGGGGCCTCTGGACCCCCAGGTTTCCCAGGATTCCGAGCATGGAATGCCCGAACCAGACGGTCAGCGTGTACCGATCTGGCCGGCACCCAAGACCGGTCCTCTGGACCGTACCCCCTCCAATGCACCAGGTACTGTAAGGACCCCCGAGACCGCCAGGAGTCTACAATATTTTGTACCTCAAATTCCATGTGCCCATCAACCAAGACTGGGGAGGGAACAGCAGCTGGTTCTTCTACTACCGATCCCAAGGGTTTTAGCAAGGATCTATGGAATACGTTATGGAGTTTCAAAGCGGGGGGGAGGCGAAGGCGATACACCACAGGGTTAATTACCTCAATGATCTCATAGGGACCTATGAACTTGGGCCCCAGTTTGGCGGAGGGTAGACGAAGACTTATGTTTCGCGTGGAGAGCCACACCTTGTCCCCACACTGCAACACCTGAGCAGGGTTCCTTTTTTTATCTGCAAAACGCTTATAAGTCTCCTGAGCCCTGAACATATTCAACCAAACTTTTGACCACAGATTCCTGATTCGGTTAACACAGTCCTCAGCTCCTGGACAGCCCGAATCTAAACGTGAGAATTCACCAAAATGAGGGTTCAAACCATAATTAATAAAAAACGGTGACCTACCGGTAGATTGATTGGTACGGTTGTTGAAGGCGAACTCCGCTAACGGTAGGGCATCACACCAGTCGCTTTGCAGAGTAGAAACCAAACATCGAAGAATTTGTTCAAGCGACTGGTTGGTGCGCTCCGTCTGCTCGTTACTCTCTGGGTGGTAGCCTGAGGAAAAGGACAAAGATATCCCCAACCTTTTGCAAAAATCCCGCCAAAACTTGGCCACAAATTGTGCCCCTCTGTCAGATACAATATTCATAGGTACCCCATGTAACCGTACAATCTGTGCGAGGAAATGCTTAGCGAGAGTCTCTGCAGTAGGTAGACTTGCCATAGGTACAAAATGCGCTAACTTAGAAAACCTGTCCACAACTACCCAGATAACCGTGTTACCCCGAGAAGAAGGAAGGTTGGTAATGAAGTCCATGGACAAGTGGGTCCATGGCCTTCCTGGAATTGGCAAAGGCACCAATTCCCCGGCCGGCCGGCAATGAGAGCTCTTAGAACGAGCACATACCCCACACGCAGCGACATGCTTCTTAATATCTGAAGCCATCAAAGGCCACCAAAATACTCTAGCCACTGCCTCTCGTGTGGCAGAAATGCCTGGGTGAGCACTCAGTTTTGAATCATGGAACTCCCGCAGGAGCCTGGTGCGTAACTGCTGAGGAACAAACAATTTGTTTTCGGGTTTGGACCTTGGAGCTAAAGATTGAGCCCCCACAATCTCCCGCTCCAATTCCGACGACACTTCAGCTATAACGACATTGGGTTGAAGAATGGGGGACGGCGGGTCAGGGGCGGAAAGCGGCTCAAAACTACGTGATAAAGCATCAGCTTTCACGTTTTTAGACCCTGGACGAAAAGTTATAGAAAATTGAAATCTGGAAAAAAAAGTGACCAACGGGCTTGCCTAGGAGTCAGTCTTTTAGCAGATTTGATATACTCTAGGTTTTTGTGGTCGGTGATGACTGTGATGGGGTGAGCCGCCCCCTCCAAAAAATGCCTCCATTCCTCGAACGCCAATTTGATTGCTAAGAGTTCTCTATTACCAACGTCATAATTTCTCTCAGCCTGAGAAATTTTTTTCGAGAAATAGGCACAAGGTTTGAGGTTAGTCAGAGAAGTAGGTCCCTGTGACAACACTGCCCCCACCCCCCAACCTCCGAAGCATCAACTTCAACCACAAACGGCTTGGATGAGTCAGGTTGAACCAGAACAGGAGCGGATGTGAAACAATTTTTCAAAGTTAAAAAAGATTGTTTGGCCGACGGGGACCAGTTCCTAACATCTGCCCCTTTACGTGTGAGATCCGTGAGGGGTTTCACAATCTGAGAAAAACCCTTGATAAACCTGCGATAGTAATTCGCAAATCCCAAGAAGCGCTGGAGTCCTCTAAGGTCCCGAGGCTGGACCCACTCCATAATGGCTTGCACCTTCTTGGGATCCATACGAAACCCCTGTGGAGAGATTATGAGACCCAAAAATGATAGCTCCTGAACGAAGAAAGAACATTTCTCCAGCTTAACAAATAAATGATTTTCCCTGAGTCTTTGAAACACAGTTTTAACATGTGATAAATGTGAATGTCTGTCAGAGGAATATATCAGTATATCATCCAAATAGATCACAACAAAACGGCCAATGAGGTCCGAAAAAACTACATTAATGAAATTTTGAAGCACAGCTGGAGCATTGGTGAGACCAAAAGGCATGACGAGATTCTCAAATAACCCCTCAGTAGTAAGAAAAGCAGTTTTCCACTCATCCCCTTCCCGTACTCTTATCAAATTATAAGCCCCCCCTGAGGTCCAATTTTGAAAACCACTTGGCCCCAGAGAGCTGGTTACAGAGATCAGGAATCAGAGGCAGGGGTATGTATTCCTCACTGTGATTTTATTAAGTTCTCGAAAGTCGAGGCAGGGATGTAGACCGCCGTCCTTCTTTTTAACAAAGAAGAACCCCGAAGCTACTGGGGACACTGAGGGCCTTATATGCCCTTTGCGAAAACTTTCAGCGATGTATTGCTTCATAGCCAGGCGCTCCGGGCCTGACAAATTAAACAGACGGGCCTTGGGCAATTTGGCTCCCGGGACAAGATCAATAGCACAGTCAAATGATCTATGCGGGGGCAGAGCCTCAGCCTCACTTTCAGAGAACACGTCCTCAAAGTCTTTCAGGTACTCCGGAATACCCTCCAGACCAACAGAAGACACTGAGACAGGTTTTGCAAGTTTCATAAAATAAACAGGTTTATGGCAACAGTCGACACATTGGGATCCCCATTTAATAATCTCCCCTGATTCCCAGTCAATCACCGGGTTGTGGCGTTGAAGCCATGGCATACCCAGCACTAGCCCTGTGAGCAATTTGTCCATGACAAAACATTCCATGTCTTCCTTGTGGGAAGAACCGACCTGCAAAGAAAACCTTTTGGAGGCATAAAGAATCCCTGTTCGGGTAAGAGGGGAAGAGTCGATAGCAACAATTTTAAGGGGTGTCTCCAGCCTGACTGTCCCTATCTTATGTTGGAAGACGACACAGGAACTGATCAGATTGAGAGATGAACCACTGTCCACCAATGCTGTAGAGAAAAAATGATAGTTGTCTACCAATAGTTCCACCTTTAATACGACTTTAGAACATGAGGAAAATAGTACCTGAAGGTCTGGGCAGCCTCCTCGACCGCTACCCAGACCTAGTAGTTTTCCGCCGTCTTAGATGACGGACAGGTGGGACAATCTTTTCTCCAATGTCCGGACTCTCCACAATAGAAACAGAGTTGTTTCTCCCGGCGATGTCTTCTCTCCTCTTTTAGCGAGGTGGTGCCAATGTCCATGACCTCAGTAGTGGCTCCAGTCTCTTTGCTGCCAGCAAACAGTGAGGTTTCACACTGCATGATACCCCTGGCGCGTAGCCTGCGGTCCATTCGTACGGCCTGGGTTATGGCGTCCTCCAAAGTATCAGGTGGAGGATGAAGGGCCAGGGCGTCCTGGAGACGTTCAGACAGGCCTCTGCGGAATAGCCCTCGAAGGGCGGCATCATTCCAGGAGACCTCCGCTGCCCAACGTCGGAACTCCGATCAGAACCACTCGGCTGAATGTTTACCCTGACGAACACTCATTACCATGTCCTCAGCCATACGGACCCTGTCAGGCTCATTATAGATGCGGCCAGGGCATAAAAAAACATATCAACAGTCATCCTCTCAGGAGCAGAAGGAGAGAGAGAAAAAGCCCAGGCTTGTGGGGCCCCCCGAAGTAGGGAAATAATGACCCCCACCCTCTGGAACTCATTCCCAGAAGAGCGAGGCCTCAGGGAGAAAAAAAGTTTACACCCCTCCCTGAAGGCTCTGAGCTCATTTTTATCCCCTGAGAAGTAGTCGGGCAGTTTAACTGGAGATTCAGGAGATACCAATGACACATCCTTACCACCAGTACCCAGAGACCCCGCAGTGACAGCCCCTGTACGGTATCTACCAGCTGCTGCTGGGTCTGAGCCATCACGCGCTGCTCAACATTCAACTCCTGGAACCTTAGTGTCAGATGTTTCACCTGACCTGCTAACACCTGCATGGGATCCATGGGGATAACACTCCTAAATCTCCCCCTCAGAGAAAAAAAAATGTAATGGTCGTTTATAATGTCAAGGACACCGCACTGCACTTGCTCACTGAGCCAGTGCGTGTGTCCTGAGTGAACAAACTGTGCCCCAAGATACCTGTATAGTAGAGCCGCAGCAGGGAAGACGTGTGTTTCTGTGGAACAGGACCTTCCGCAGCATGTGACTGCCAAGGGGCGGAGCCAGCCACACGTCTCTCAGAGGCAGCAGTATCAGGTAGAGAATGTTTCAGGCCGAAGGACCTGCAGGCACGTGACTGCCTAGGGGCGTGGCCTAAGCTCCAGAGATCTAGGAGGTAAAGGAAAACTCCTAGAAGGGTAACTACGAAATAAAGTTACCAAGGGGCATAGACAGAATGGATGGTCAGGATAGCCAGGTCATACACATAGAGGGCGACGAAGTACAAAAGGAGCAGGCAGAGAATAACCAGAACACAGCCAAAAAGTCATACACAGATGGAGCAATGCAGTACAAAAGGGACAGGCAAAACTCGTAACAGGGACACAGCCAAATCAGAACCAGACAGACAAAACGAAGCACAGGCACAACGCACTGGCACAAGCACAGGGTCAGACACACTCAGCCAAAGGTCAGAGTATAAACGACAAAGGCTGGCTTCACAGTGAGGCTATAAAAAGCCTCCCAGGACCCAGAAAGAGGCCAAACAAGTTAACCCCGCGACTACCTGATCCAAGAACCCAGGAAACCATGACAGTGACGAGGCGTCTAGGATCAACGTAGGAACGCTCCACGGCTACCTCTAGTTGTGTGGTTAGTTCAGGTTACTGCAATCCAATAGGTTCCAGCCTCTCTGGTGTATTACCGCTTTTGCTATTTTTTTGCTATTTCTCCTCAGTTACCGAAACATAACATTTTTCATTTGGATGTTCAGCTATTCTGCTGTAAGTTATAACCAGTGAGAGAAATTCCAGCTAGAGTTTATCTCTTGGCTTTTACTAGTCTTTACTTTGTTCCAATTTTCTGTTATTAGGAAGTAGGTGGCATACAATTGAACAGTCCTTATTCTTTAATTTACTCACTATGGGATCTCTTTCTGTTTCAGCACACTGTACCTTTTGAAGGTAATTCACACTCTGCTCTGCCCTCTGCTTCTTTAGGAACGTGAAACGCTCGACGGCCTTTTAGGCGACTTAGGTCTGAGCTGCCATCCTCTAGTCTGTGGTTAGCGGCAATATCTGCTCATGCAGGAACCATTAGGGACTGCAGGTTAAGATCTCTAGTCTGTACAGGAACCAGTAGGGTGAGTTGCAGTTATTTATTTTGTTACCTAATTTCATAAGCCTAACATACAGATTTTAAAAATATTTTAGATTCATAGTTTTTGCTTTAAAACCTTTGCAAAGTTTTGGGGGAAAATTCTACATATCTTGCATGAACTAGCACACTATTTATGCCATCGATATTTAGTAAAATGCTCATATCTAATTGTCATTGCACTGAAATAAGGGTTAAAGACAACCCATTTAATAAATGGACTGTTGTGCCGTTTTGAGTTGTTGTTTTTTTCCAATCTTTATTTAAATTTTTAGGCTATGTGCACACGTTGCGGATTCTTAGCGGTTTTGCCGCAGTTTTTCGCGGCGGAAACGCCACGAAACCGCGGCAAAACCGCTTACACAATACAACTCATTAAGGCCTATGAGATTCCGCAATGCTGTGCACATGCTGCGGGTTTTTCCACGGCGGAATCGCATCGCGGGAGAATCCGCAGCATGCTCATTCTTTTTTGCAGAACCGCGGCGATTCCGCCGCCATAGGAATGCATTGAACCAATTACTTTCCGCATGTGGCTGTGCCCACCATGCGGAAAATAAGCGGTTCATGTGCGGATGGTACCCAGGGTCTGGAGGAGAGGAGACTCTCCTCCAAGCCCTGGGTACCATATCCATGTAAAAACAATAATTAAAATAAAAAATAGTGATATTCCCACCTTCCGGCGGCCCCCGCAGCTTTCCCGTCTCTCAGCGACGCTCCCGGTCCCAGGAGTCCTTTGCTAAATCACCCAGATGACGTAGCGGTCTCGCGAGATGCTACGTCATCTGGGGTCTGTCGCAAAGGACGCCTGGGACCGGGATTGGCCGGGAGCGTCGCTGAGAGGCAGGAAGGCTGCGGGGGCCGCCGGAAGGTGAGAATATCATTATTTATTATTTTTTTTATTATTTTTACATTAGATCTTTTTACTATTGATGCGGCATAGGCGGCATCAATAGTAAAAAATTGGTCACACGAGTCAAACACTTGTTTGACTCGTGTGACCAACCTGTCAGATCGCTTGTAAAACGCTAGCATTCTGCAAGCTAATTACGCTTGCAAAACGCTAGTTTTTAGCGGGAATACGCATACCTATAATATGCGGATTTCCCGCGGCAGGGAGGTGCGGAATTGCCGCTGAAATTTCCATGGCAATTCCGCAACGTGTGCACATAGCCTTAAAATTGAAGAACATCAAACAATACAAGAACAATAAAGCGATGCAGGCAATACAAAAATAAGTTAGGATCACAGGTCCCAACATAAGGAGATACAAAACATATACAGTTTAACATTGAAAGAAGGGGAATGTGGGGAGCAGGGAAAGATCTGACCGATAGTCATTGGTCTTATATCTAATCATGTAAAACCAATATAAAGATCTGAGGTCTTAACTAGAGGAAGAAGGGAGGGGAGTAGCATATTTCGAGGAGGACCAAAGTTTCCACAACTTGGTGATTTTGGATCTGGAAATATGGTTTGGAACAAGATGAAACTCCAGATGAAAATGAGTATTGATTTTATCACAGAGTTGTGAGAGGGATGGAGGGAACGGAGCTCTCCAGGTAGCAGCAATTCACTGTCTAGCAGCAATAAGGACTTGCACTACCGTATTCCTATGGTCTCTGGGAAAGCAATCAGTGCCTATATTTAGGAATGCTAGGGCAGGGAAAGGGGCAGTTTGGACATTTATAAGCTCAGATATCAATTCAAAAACACCCACCCAGAATACTTGAATCAGGGGGCAATACCATAAGTTATGAGCTAAAGACCCCAGAGAGCCACATCCCTTCCAGCACAAAGGAGACTGACTTGGAGAATTATGAGCTAGTCTATCTGGGGTCAAATACCATCTCATATGCACCTTTTTCAATTGTTCTAAATGATTTATGCAACGTGAAGATTTAAGTATGCAACTAGAGGCTTCCTGCCAATCCCCAATCAAAAAAGAGAGACCAAGATCTCGTTCCCATCTCGCCATATACGGCCAGTGTTCCACATGACCAAATGAGGTCAAAACCCCGTCGATTATAGACGGACCTCTCAAAGTTGTATCAGTACGATCAAAGTACTTCCCAAATAAAGATATTCTAGGTTTCTTATTAAATAATATTGATAAAAAAAATTTCCATTCTAAGTTATGGGTCTTCACCAGTCTACTGGCTAACACGGTAAAAAGATATACATTTTTACTGGGTCTTCACCAGAGATTCAAAGGAAATAAGTGATTTGTTATTAAATAAGTCAGCTAAGGAAGTGACCCCCCCAACCTATACCAATTGTTTAAATTGAGGTATGGGATATGAGCCTCCACTGCTTTAACTGAAATTTTTGCAAGGGATGGAAAGTCACCCGATCCCATACAGAGCCTCCACACAAACAGTGATGACCTCATAGTTCGGCGAATTGGATTCAGATTAGTCGGCGATAAAAGTTTGGCTTCCAAAAGAAGTCTCGTAGAGCCCCTCCATGCAAAACAATATTCAATTTGGAGCCTTCTATGTGAGGACGCCTGAGACCACCAAAACCCCACGCCCTCAAGTAATACTGCCCTGTGGTAAGTCATAATATTGGGAACACCCAGTCCTCTCCGGATATAACTGCAAACCATGGATTTATAAGCCATTCTGGCCCTCTTCTTTGGCCAAATAAATTTCCCGATAAGCGATTGGAATTTCTGAATTAATGACCTGGGTATTTTTAAAGGGATACAGCGAAAAAAATATGACATTTTTGGTAAAAACACCATCGTAAAGGACTGTATTCTAGCCATCCAAGATAAATGTGGTTACGAATATCTATTTAATTCCGCATTTAAGGAACTATTTAGCTTATTAAAGTTTTCTTTAAGAATGAGATGAGAAGATGTCAGTAATATTCCCAAATACGGAATACCTTCAGTTTGCCATTTAAAGGGAAATAAGTTCTCTAGATTGTCTCTCAGGGCGAGTGGAACTGCAATGGGGAAAATCACAGATTTGGAAGCATTCAGTTTATAATAGGAAATTTTTGAAAACTTCTCAAGCTCATCCATAACCTCAGGTAGGGATCTCTCCAAATTTGTGCGCATTATAATTACGTCATCAGCATAAAGACCAATCACATAGTTAATTTTACCAACTTGAAAACCTGAGATATCTCCATTTTTTCTAATGGATTTCGCCCGGGGTTCCATAATTAAAGCAAAGATGATCGGGGGTAATGGACAGCCCTGCCGAGTGCCATTAGAGAAAGAGAAGTTCCACGATCTAAATCCCGAGGCCACAACTGATGCATTAGGGTTAGAATATAAGGATAGGACAGCTGATTTAATAGGACCCACAAAACCAAATTTAGATAAAGTCCCATCTAGATAGCCCCAGTGCACCCGGTCAAAAGCCTTTTTGGCATCCAATGACAAGAGAGCACTGGGACCACCAGAGACTTCTGCAACCGTAATTAAATTGATCAATCTTCTAGTTCCATCTCTGGATTGGCGACCAGCGACAAAGCCTACCTGATCTGGATTTATCAAGGAAGGCAAAATCTTATGTAATCTAAAAGCAAGGAGTTTAACAAATAATTTCACGTCACAATTAAGTAAATTGATGGACCTAATGTTGGCCGGGGAGGTGCAAGGATTTCCTGGTTTGGGAATAGTGGTTATCGAGGCTTCCAATCCCGCTGGGGCAATAGATTCATTCTTTTGCCAGAAATTAAAGGATCTCAACAGATATGGGGCAAGCATATTATTGAAAAGTTTATAGTATTCATTCGGAAGGCCATCAGGCCCAGGAGCAGAATTGGATTTAGAAGTCATAATGGCGTCTAAGACCTCTCGCAAGGAAAAAAAAGGCTTATTAAGATGAACAAGTTGTTCCTCAGACACTTTAGGCAACTGTAGTTTGTCTAAATAATCATGAATTAAAGTAAGAGAAGGTTGGAAAGTATCGGGGTCATCTTTCAGGATATATAAATTCGAGTAATATTTAGCAAATTCTTCAGCAATGTGCAGAGGGTTACAAATTTTAGTACCCCTTGGGCCATCAAGGTAATCAATTTTATTCTTTAATTCTTGTTTTCTGACACTTCTTGCGAGAAGCTTCCCTGCTCTATCTCCTAGGGCATGGAATTGGGACCTCGTTTTCCTGAGATTCTTCTCATATGCAGATAGGAGAAGAGAGCGCAATTGCAGTCTGCAGGTTAGGATCTCTTGAAGTGTTAGACGAGGAAGAGACTTTATTCAAATTCTCCAACAATCCGATTTTCCCAAGTAAGTCATCTATAGCTTTAGCCTTTTGTTTTTTCTCAAAGGACTCCATTTTTATAAAGACCCCCCTCATGAATGCCTTATGCGCCGGCCACAGAGATTCAGCAGAGACCACCCCGTTATCATTAAATTTAAAGTAATTCTCCAATTCCTCAGTAAGGGAGTGTATGATCCTATCTTTAGCCAACAAATGGGTATTAAGTCGCCAGTAAGTGGGAGAAACCTTGGCAAAATGGGCCCTTAGACTTAAGGTCACCGGAGCATGGTCCGACCAGGAAATTAAACCTATTAGTGCATCAGTACAGAGGGGTAGAGACTTACTATCAACTAAAAAATAATCAATTCGACTATAGGAACGATGTCTGTTGGAAAAAAAGTAAAGTCTCTTTCATTCACATGAAAATCCCACCACATGTCATGGAAATGGAGTTCTTCTATTTCAGGACCCAATTATCTCCTATTTGCTTTTTGGGAGGAACAAAGTGGGTGGAGCACGGAATATTAAAATCTCCACATAGCACTTGAAACCCTCTAGCTACTTCAGACACTTTTTACAGAAACTTCCTAATAAACGTAATTTGGGTTGAATTTGGAGCATAAACCAATTGTATAGACTACTCCATTAATCTTACATGTCAAAATTATACATTTTCCTGGATCAAACACCACATCAGTCAGCTCACAGGGCACCAAATCTTTTACAAAAATACACACCCCTGCCTTCTTAAAATCTCCATTAGCAAAGAATAAAGTGGAACATTTTTTATGGTAAAAGCGAAAATTATCCTCTTTACGAAGATGGGTTTCTTGAATACAAGCTATATCACATTGACTTTTAATCAGTTCTTTCCACAGTAGCGCCATTTTAAAGGGGGAATTCAGACCTC
The DNA here is from genome assembly GCA_033576555.1 of Oophaga sylvatica. NCBI lineage: Eukaryota > Metazoa > Chordata > Amphibia > Anura > Dendrobatidae > Oophaga > Oophaga sylvatica. The sequence goes on along the minus strand of JARQOD010000001.1, from coordinate 6,514,308 downwards.
TAGCGTTTAATGACAAAATTTGAATATCCATTATTAACTACTCCATGACTGATCTGCAAAGAAAAAATCATTCCGACCAGGGGAAGGGAAAGGTCGACATAGGATACACACAACATACAGATATGAAAACAACAAATAACAAAAAAAACAAACAAGGCAAAAATACTCAAGAGAAAACATGACTCACTAAACATGTGAGTTGGGGATATCAGACCATGTAGGTAGAGCGTAAGCAACCATTGCTTTAGATGCAAATTACTAGGCCAAACATAAAGCCATATTATAGCTGTTCAGGAAGAGAGGCAGAGGAAGAAGGTGACGTCGCCATCTTGCCAGTGAGAGCTGCCTCAGTGTCCCTGGAGAAAAAGTCTGTCAGCTTGGCTGGCGGGCCCCGTCTTTGTGACCGACCCCTCGGCATTCCACTCCTTGGTCATTTAGGAGCCTAAATCCTCACACCCGGCTCCATGTGCAGTCAGGCCATGCCCCCTCCATTTTGAGTTTTGAGAGGGGTCTTCCAATTGACATTCCATCCATTTTTAATGGAACCAGTTAATTCCAGTGTTCTTCCCAGGAGTATCATCTATCAAAACCTCATTGAACAAGCATCTATACTACGTCCCTCACTTCCCATTGTGGACCCAACACTCAGGATCAAAAAGGGGCCTTCAAACCATACAATTAATTAAACTAATATATTAAAAAATGGAGAAAAAGTAGACATTGCATATATATCACCACCCTGCATGGGCAGGGGATCGGCGGAGGTCAATGTGAAGGTCAATCCCATAAATAAAGCAATGGAGAAATTTCAATATAATATAGGTTTGTGTTTTGCTAAATTCAAAGATAAAGAGAGAATTTTCTATCAGCGACTACTAATAAAGCAGAGTCACACCAGATATTAATAATGTTTATAGACTGGAAATTGCCGTAAAGCTCAGAATGAAAGATACTTTGCTTCACGGGTGGAATGAGGGAGTTATATCATTCACGGCGACAGAGACCAGAAAGGAGCGCAGCGCTACACTAATAAAACTTTATTAATACCATAAACAAGGTGTTTGCTGATACATTTGGACATTCTTTACAGCAAACAAATGTGAAATCTCAATATAGTGACTGTGGCTTCCATTAGTCTGTCAGCGGCATTACCCGTAAAGAGGATTATCCATCACATTTAATGATTGTCAGAGGTGGGGTAATGTATTGGCTTTTAATTCACACAGTATGGAGCGAGGTGGAAGCGTGGAGCGGGGCAGGAAAAGTCACCTATGTATAATGTATAGACTCCAGAATAAAATCTGGAAGCTTTGGAGACTTATCACCATGTTTCTGGCGTTGGCATTCTTGCTGGCAGCTTTGCCCGGCAGATGTTCACTCCTACGTTGCTTGTGCGGATATTTCCTTCAGTATCTATTGATGAAAGTAATTGCTTACAGATCTAGAGAGGATCCTCCTGCACCTCCCGCTGCACACGTGACACAAAATCGCAACCCACGCTCTGTGGACATACGCCATTTTCACACTGGGCACATGCCGCACACACCATTGCCGCACAATCTCGGCAGACTTGCTAGACGTCCACTGGCGACATGTCGCACACATACCACTTACTTGCTAAACACTTCACAAAATCACCACCCACGCTCTGTGGACATGCGCCATTTCAATACTTGCCGCAACAGCAATTGCACACATTTGGGAGACTTACTAGACATCCATCAGTCTTACACAGGAGACATGCACCATCTTCACGCTGGGGACTTGCCCAACCTGCACAGCATTAACCAGTCATACCGGACGTGCAAGACATACATCATTCATACCCACTCTGGACACGTACTGCACCTCACATATCTGCATGCTGGAGACTTGCACCATATGCACCATTCATACTGGACACACGATGTCCACAGACTGAAGACATGTGCCATACCTATCACCCAACATAGTACAATGGTCAACTCTTGCTCCAAGCCAAAAAGGGCTCCTCTAACCATGGAGTTCCTGTGTAGCCGCAAACTTTGCTCCTAGTCCAGTGTTTTGCACTGTCTGCGATAGTGGGACACCTTGATACTGCAGTTCAGCTTCCATTGCAGTGACTGTCATCTGTGCTGCAGCCAGCGTAAAGTATACGGAGCTGTAACAAACTCTGAGGCAGAGCTTGCCAGTAGTATAGCAGAGCTGCCAGCAAAATTGAAGAGCTTAGTTTGCCACAGAGTCCAAAGCAAAACTGACAAAGTAGAGTTAAATTTGTCAGAGTCCAAGGCTGAGCCTATGAACCATTCAGCAGACTAACCCAGTAATTTAACTGAGCTGGATTTGTGAGGACTATAAAGGCAGCAGTAATCCATGGTAGCAGTAAGGATGTCAATTATTGGAATACTTAGGCATTCCAGCACCGGCACCAGCCTAGAAGACCCAGGAGCATAATGTCAGAGGCGCGCATCAGGTTACCACAGCAGCCTGACACACTGAGGACCAAAGAGAGATGGCAGAAGATAGAGGATGGAGCACCTGACACTGGATCCGGGAGAGATAAATAACATAGTGTCTAACAATCTGTCACTGTGTGAATGATCTCTGCTAGGCAGTCATGTTTCTTCCAGGCTGCCGTTCGGACTTTCTCTGCTAGGCAGTCATGTTTCTTCCAGGCTGCCGTTCGGACTTCTTCTACATCCATATCAGGTGATTGATGAAAAAAAAGGGATGCAGCTGTGGAGCTCAACCTCAGCCTCCTCTAGATACTGTTCATCTAATACAATGATGGGTTTTATCCTCTTCGTTTACTGAAGGGTTATATATCGGATGGGGTTTGTCCTCAAGGTATTACAACGCCGCAGGCAAAGAAGAGGCTGTAAATAAGAAACTGTCTTTAAATATGAATGTCCTCATGTGTCAGCGTCAGACATGTTTCCTAAAAATCCAATCACTGATCATTTTTCCGTTACATTCTCTGAGTGATAAATATATCAAGGACACCGGCCATGTCTGTGTGGATACAACTAGAAAATGGGATTTTACATGGATCTCCCTGTCCCTTATCCCAGGTCTCTGGCTCTGTACACATTATGCAGTGGCTTCTGCCTGTAACGCTGCAGATCTGTCACATAACAGATCCCAATGGCATTCGTCCAGGCTTCTCAGGAATCTCTGAGCAGAGGATCTGACGACATCCTGAATCCCACAGGAAAATGCAATTCTGGATGAAACGTAAAATTAAAGCAAATATAAATGAAGCTTCTCTTACTTATATGGTTCAGTAAATATTTCCAGTATGTAATAACTGCTCTGCTCTCTAACCCCGTAGATGCCGCTGTCAACCTTTAATGCTATATTTAAGAGTTTAGAAAAGGAAGTGGGGCCATCCATCATCCAGTACTGTGACTATAGGTTTTATAGAACATTTCTAATTTTATGAGGAATTTTAAATTTATTGTACAAGAAATCAAAGGTTCAAGTCCCCTAGGGAATGAAAAAAACTTTACATTTTTTCTAATTCTTTAAAAAAATTAATTCAAATTGCCATCAAATAAGGAAGTTTGTCATTTTGAAATATAAAAAGGAAGGAAGGAAAGAAGGAAGGGAAGGAAAGAAAGAAAGAAAGAAAGAAAAAAGAAGAAAGAAAGAAAGAAAGAAAGAAAGAAAGAAAGAAAGAAAAGAAAGAAAGAAGGAAAGAAAGAAAGAAAGAAAGAAAGAAAGAAAGAAAGAAAAAGAAAGAAGGAGAAGGGAAGGGGAGGGTAAAGGAAGGAAGGAGGGGAAGGGAAGGAATGAAAAGAAGGAAGGAGGGGAAAGGAAGGAAGGAGGGGAAGGAATGAATGCAAGAAAGAAAGGAAGGAGGAGAAGGGAAGGAGGGAGGGGAAAGGAAGGAAGGATAGGAAGGGAAGGAAGGAGGTGAAGGGAAGGAATGAAAAGAAGGAAGGAGTGGAAGTGAAGGAAGGAGGGGAAGGGAAGGAATGAATGGAAGAAGGAAAGGAAGGAGGGGAAGGGAAGGAATGAATGGAAGAAAGAGAGGAAGGAGGGGAAGAGAAGGAATGAATGGTAGAAAGAAAGTAGGGAAGAGAAGGAAGGAGGGGAAGAGAAGGAAGGAAAATGTAAAGGAAAGAGGAGAAGGGAAGGGAAAGAAGTAGGGGAAGGGAAGAAATGAGGAGAAGGAAAGGAAGGAGGGGAAGAGAAGGCACAAATGGAAGAAATAAAGGAGGGAAAGGTAAGGAATAATGGAAGAAAGAAAGGAGGGACTGGAAGGGAAGGGAAGGAAGAAGAGGAAGGGAAGGAAGAAATCAATGGGAAGGAAGTACTGGAAGGAGTGAAGGGAAAGAAGGAGGAGAAGGGAAGGAATGAAGGAAAGGAAGGTAGGAGGGATGGACTGTTCAGAAAAAAGTCATTAAAGCTTAAAGTGTTTACATCAAGCTAGCACCAACAAAAACTACAGCTTCCCAGTGGAAAAATAAAAAATCTATTTTATTATTTCTAAACACTGTTTATCGGTGATTACTTTGTATCTCCGTTCATACTGCACCCACACACACAAATGATACACCATTTGAAAGGTAAACTTTCCCCCTTCGGCAAGAAAATAGACAAACAAAACACATATCCACGATTTGATCACAAAATACAGTTTAAACATTAATTTTAATAATCCTGCAGAAGGGAAAAATGACTTGCAGGTAGCACCACAGTACCCCAAAGCACACTACCACAAAGCTGCTTACAGACATCACTGTTATGATTTGGTAGCCGAGGAGGACAGGAGCAAAAAACAGCAAAGGCAGCCAAACACCCAGAGACGTTGGGAACTAATGGGTTGCAGATCCCTAAGCTAACCGCACAACTAGAAGCAACTGTGGGACGTACCTACGGTGACCTAGACGCCTAGGCACAGCCGGAGAGATTAGCTACACCTGAAGATAGAAACAGGAAAGCTAACTGCCCCAGAGTAGAGCCCCAAAGGAATAGGTAGCCCCCTAACATATAATGGCGGTTAGACAAGAAGAAACACAAACGCAGGCAGAAAATAGAGTGAGCAAACGCTGGGGCCAAATACTGCCTAGATAGGACAGGACAGGACAGAATACTATCTGCAACTCAGCAAAACCCTAGAAAATTCCAACACTTCTGATTTAAAAAAAATGCTGAGACCACACGATCTCGCCACCCACTAAATCAGATCTCTGGTGTGACCAAGCGGCTAACCCGCAGCCATTCAAATAGCAGGGAAAGAGCAATGGAACAAATAAACAGTGGCTACTGAAAAACAGAGAGTAGCACAGGCCCCTGGAGGGGAACCTGGCTAACCTCCCACAAAAGTGCAGACAAAAAATGGAAATTGCAAACACGATAAGAAAAGCAGAAAATATCTTATCTGAAAGTAGCTGATGAAGGCAAGACACCAGCTGACTTCCAAATGAACCAGGAAACAACAATTGATCACCGGCGAGGATCATGGGAAGGCAGCTCACTTATATCAGCCCAGTCCGTCTTTCCTGATTGCCAGTCATCGCTCGCAGGTGATGGACTTCTACTATTCAACACTGGTTCAATACCCTCAGCAGCCACCAGAGGGAGCCCCAACTCAGAAGTCATTTCCAACATGCTCACAACACATCACAAACAAATCCAAACATTTGCCTTGGGGACTTTCCAGCTTGCCAAACTGCTTGCCCAGCCTATTTTAGCCAAATTGGAGGATTGCACACTTCACTGCAGGTGAGGCACAAATGCAAACACATTTGTAAACATGCACTGCCTATTGAATTGCACACTTGCTCCGTTCATATTCCACCCACACACACAAATGATACACCATTTGAAAGGTCAAATTACCTGCAGGTGGCAGAACACTACCCCAAAGCACACTACCACAAAGCTGCTTACAGACATCACAAACAAATCCAAACATTTGCCTTGGGGTCTTTCGAGTTTGCCCAAGTGCTTGCCCAGCCTATTTCAGGCATGTTGGAGGATTCACAGCAGGTGAGTCACATATGCAAACACATTTGTATACATGCACTGCTTTTTTGCTGATTACTTCGCCCCACACACAAAAATGATACATGATTTGAAAGGTAAACTTGATCCTTCAGCAAGAAAAGAGCCAAACAAACACTAAATACAGTTTAAATATTTATTTTCATAAACCTGCAGAAAGGCACAATGACCTGCAGGTGGCACCTCAACCAGAAGACATTTTTTGGCCTCTACTTATTAAACCAATTTATTGTATTACCAAGCTACATATATGAATACCTGTCTGTGTTCATTATCTCATGAAATACATTTACATTTCACCAGCTTGCTTTTTTTTAAATTGCCTGCGCCCCCGACGACCAATGTGCAAAAATTTCGCACGGGCCAAGCTAGTATTATGGAAATCTAAATTTTTTTTTCTAAAATTTTTTTTCATTCTTAGAACTTTGTGTGCAATGAAAGCTATACAAACGAAAATCAGATCACCAATGATGAATTGGGGTTTTTTTCACCATTTTACCGAACTTTAAATTTTTTTCTCAGTTTTTTCGTACATTATTTTTATAGTTAATGGCATCAGCCAAAACTTCAACTCTTCACACACAAACAAGCTCTATCGATGGAAACAAAAAGTTATGATTCTTGGAAGAAGTAGTGAAAGAAAAATAAAATTATCTGTTGCAGGATGGCAGGAACGGGTTATAATAGCAAAAATGGATTAAATATTAACTTTTTCATACTGATCAGAGAAAAACAGCAAAAAAAAGTAAAAAATAATCTAATCCTTAAGGACGGAGTGATGTACGCAGCTAACGTTTCTCGTCTACCGCAGCCCCCCGCTCACAAGCTATGTAGCGTCGGCCTTTCTCAGACATAGTTGCCGGTTTGTAATGTTCCGCTGGGTTTCGATTCCTCTTTGGAAGATCTCATTAGCGCAACCGCCTCCAAATGTTTACTATTAATTAACCTCTCACGGCTCCCGTTACAGGCATCACGGTTATTCCGGTGACGTTGTGGCATCTGGACGCCAAAGTAATTTTCCACGGCTTGTGTATGCGGTGGCAGTGCGAGCAGGTGCGGCCCGTGCATTACATGTGGCAGAACGCACAGCACTTAGGGGATGTCAGCTGAGTGACAGATGTACGGCTGAAGCGGAGGATGCAGGAAGATGTGGCGTCTCACACTACGAGTCCTGTAAATAATGACAAGAAGGAAGAGACACATGGGCTGCGGATGTGATAATGGCTGGTGAAGTGGTGGCGGCGGTGCAGGCAGCAGCTGTGTTTAGTTAATACGGACTTACACAGCAGTTCATGTCACACAATATCTCTATTAGTCCTGACGAGGGACGGTAACAGCTCTGACACCGGCAGTCAAAATTATTTTACTCACATTTTGGCGTTTGAGCAGATCCTCCTCCCCAATATTGAGATCTAGCACAATAGGACAAGAGATATTGCACAGGTTTCCAAACTCCCACATTATTATTATTCCCAAAGGATAGATCATTTTCAGATCGGGGGTATACCCGACCATTAGGACCCTGCTGCAATCAAGCAAAGGTCGCGCATGCGCATCACCGCGTCATTCACCCTCTGTAGGACGGTGCAGGAGGACTGCAGAGCTTATCTGGAGGGAAGCACAACATTTATGCCAGTGACTGATGTGGATTTAAACCATTTCTATAGCACCAGCTGAACGTCCCCGCCATTCACGATTAGCCATAATTTGGCCCTTTATAGTGCAAGTGAAAATATATCCTCTATACAGTGCTGACCGCAGTGTGTCACCATATAGTGCCAGACATGATATGGCCCAGTAAGTTTGTACCCAGGGGTCCTGTGTTCATATGCTAAAATAATTATATTTGTGAATATATGTTATGTCTTACCTGGTAAAGTAGCCCCGATCTGGAAGAGCAGTATAGACAGGTGGCGCTGGTGCAGCAGGACTGATGAATGGTATAGCAGAGCTGGATCAATAATGAATGGCATAGCAGAGCTGGATCAATGATGAATGGCATAGCAGAGCTGAATCAATGATGAACGGTGTAGCAGAACTGGATCAATAATGAATGGCGTAGCAGAGCTGAATCAATGATGAACGGTGTAGCAGAGCTGGATCAATGATGAATGGTGTAGCAGAGCTGGATCAATGATGAATGGTGTAGCAGAGCTGGATCAATAATGAATAGCATAGCAGAGCTGGATCAATAATGAATAGCATAGCAGAGCTGGATCAATAATGAATAGCATAGCAGAGCTGGATCAATAATGAATGGCATAGCAGAGCTGGATCAATAATGAATAGCATAGCAGAGCTGGATCAATAATGAATAGCATAGCAGAGCTGGATCAATAATGAATGGCATAGCAGAGCTGGATCAATAATGAATGGCATAGCAGAGCTGGATCAATAATGAATAGCATAGCAGAGCTGGATCAATAATGAATGGCATAGCAGAGCTGGATCAATAATGAATAGCATAGCAGAGCTGGATCAATGATGAATGGTGTAGCAGAGCTGGATCAACGATGAATGGCATAGTAAAGCTGGATCAATGATGAATGGTGTAGCAGAGCTGGATCAATAATGAATAGCATAGCAGAGCTGGATCAATAATGAATGGCATAGCAGAGCTGGATCAATAATGAATAGCATAGCAGAGCTGGATCAATGATGAATGGCATAGCAGAGCTGAATCAATGATGAATGGAGTAGCAGAGTTGGATCAATGATGAACGGTGTAGCAGAGCTGGATCAATGATGAATGGTGTAGCAGAGCTGGATCAATGATGAATGGTGTAGCAGAGCTGGATCAATAATGAATAGCATAGCAGAGCTGGATCAATAATGAATAGCATAGCAGAGCTGGATCAATAATGAATAGCATAGCAGAGCTGGATCAATAATGAATGGCATAGCAGAGCTGGATCAATAATGAATAGCATAGCAGAGCTGGATCAATAATGAATGGCATAGCAGAGCTGGATCAATAATGAATGGCATAGCAGAGCTGGATCAATAATGAATGGCATAGCAGAGCTGGATCAATAATGAATAGCATAGCAGAGCTGGATCAAGGATGAATGGTGTAGCAGAGCTGGATCAACGATGAATGGCATAGTAAAGCTGGATCAATGATGAATGGTGTAGCAGAGCTGGATCAATAATGAATAGCATAGCAGAGCTGGATCAATAATGAATGGCATAGCAGAGCTGGATCAATAATGAATAGCATAGCAGAGCTGGATCAATGATGAATGGCATAGCAGAGCTGAATCAATGATGAATGGAGTAGCAGAGTTGGATCAATGATGAACGGTGTAACAGAGCTGGATCAATGATGAATGGTGTAGCAGAGCTGGATCAACGATGAATGGCATAGTAAAGCTGGATCAATGATGAATGGTGTAGCAGAGCTGGATCAATGATGAATGGTGTAGCAGAGCTGAATCAATGATGAATGGCGTAGCATAGTTGGATCAGTGATGAATAATGTAGCAGAGCTGGATCAATGATGAATGGTGTAGCAGAGCTGGATCAATGATGAATGGTGTAGCAGAGCTGGATCAACGATGAATGGCATAGTAAAGCTGGATCAATGATGAATGGTGTAGCAGAGCTGAATCAATGATGAATGGAGTAGCAGAGTTGGATCAGTGATGAATGATGTAGCAGAGCTGGATCAATGATGACTGACATATCACAGCTGGATCAATAATGAATAGCGTAGCAGAGCTGGATCAATGATGAATGGTGTAGCAGAGCTGGATCAACGACGAATGGCATAGTAGAGCTGGATCAGTGATGAATTGATGAATGGTGTAGCAGAGCTGGATCAATGATGAATGGTGTAGCAGAGCTGAATCAATGATGAATGGCATAGCATAGTTGGATCAGTGATGAATAATGTAGCAGAGCTGGATCAATGATGAATGGCATAGCAGAGCTGGATCAATGATGAATGGCACAGCAGAGCTGGGTCAATAATGAATGGCACAGCAGAGCTGGGTCAATGATGAATGGCATAGCAGAGCTGGATCAATGATGAATGGCACAGCAGAGCTGGGTCAATAATGAATGGCACAGCAGAGCTGGGTCAATGATGAATGGCATAGCAGAGCTGGATCAGTGATGAATTGTGTACCAGAGCTGGATCAGTGATGACTGGTGCAGCAGCGCTAGATCAATGATGACTGGTGTAGAAGAGCTGGATCCGTGATAATTAGTATAGCAGAGCTAGATTTGTGATAATGAATATAGAAAAGCTGGATCAGTGATCATTAGTGTAGCAGAGCTAGATAATCGATTAATCATATAGCTGACCTGGATTTGGGATAATGGATGCAGCAGAGCTAGATTTGAGAAGCAGTGGAATCATTATCAAGCAGCAAGGATTGATGTAGCAGTGCTGTAACCTTGAAATAGAAGCAGGACTTATGTAGCAACGCTGGAAGCATGGAAGAGCGAAGTTATACAATGGGGCTTGATGCAGCAGAGCTGGAACCACAGGAGAATATATATATTATTACATAAGGAAGATGAAATAGTAATGAGTCCCTTGTTCTCGTTACCCCAGTATCGCCCCTCTATTCTTCCACCGCAGCAGAGGATATAACTTAGTCTATAAATGATGACAAGTAGGTAATGATGTCTGACTATACAGTCATGGCTAGAGTTGAGCATTCCGATACCGCAAGTATCGGGTATCGGCCGATATTCGCTGTATCGGAATTCCGATACTTAGTTCCGATATTTTTCCTATATCGTATACCAGAATCGGAAGTTCCCATAATTCTTTGAGAGGCAATGTGATTTTAGTCAGCCAATGAGGAATCCTAAGAAGTGTGGGCACATCCTGTAATGCTGCGGTCATGTTAACTAATGGCATGGCTGTGATTGGATGCTGAAATGATGTCAGAATGCACTATAAAAGGCGCCGCCGCCATTTTAGCGTCACTGTGCTGTGAATTCAGTAAGGGACAGAACGCTGCTGTGCTGACTCTGAGGGACAGTTAGATATTGCGATTTTGTGTACTGTGCTGTAGGCAGGCTAGTTTACCAACCGCTGTGTAAAGCTTCCTTTTGCCAGTGTTGTTTTAACAGCTCTGTGCAAGGTGTGTGTGTGAGTGCAGGTGACGCTGCAGTTTGCTCTGCATCAAACGCTGTTTGTAGGCATCTGCACGTGTCACTCACAGACTCTTTTTTTTTTCTTTAGTGTAATTCTTGCTGCTCCATTCAATTGAAATTATAGTGTGACGCGCTTCCATCCGTATCCAATACATTGGTTGCAAACACTATAGAATTACAGAAAGGAGCCTTTCAGAGATAGTGAACAGTTGTGTTCAGCGTTCACTCTAGTCTGTGAGGTTTTTTTTTTTTGAGTGCAGATCACGCTCCAGTTAGTTCTTCAACCACTGCTGGTTGTAGTCTGCTGAACGTGTGTCACTGCCTCATCCTTGTCATTTTTCTCTAATTGGTGCTGCTCCATTCCATTTCAAATAACTCAAATCTATTAGTGTGACGCGCTTCCATCCGTATCCAATACATTGGTTGCAAACACTATAGAATTACAGAAAGGAGCCTTTCAGAGATAGTGAACAGTTGTGTTCAGTGTTCACTCTAGTCTGTGAGGTTTTTTTTTTTTTGAGTGCAGATCACGCTCCAGTTAGTTCTTCAACCACTGCTGGTTGTAGTCTGCTGAACGTGTGTCACTGCCTCATCCTTGTCATTTTTCTCTAATTGGTGCTGCTCCATTCCATATCAAATAACTCAAATCTATTAGTGTGACGCGCTTCCATCCGTATCCAATACATTGGTTGCAAACACTATAGAATTACAGAAAGGAGCCTTTCAGAGATAGTGAACAGTAGTGTGCAGTGTTCACTGCAGTCTCTGCGTAATAACCACACTTAGGCCTTATAACTTTTCTGACTTTCTTTATCAATCTACCAAGATGAAGAAGGCAGGGAGTAAGGCACGTGGTCGTGGCCGTGGAGTTTCAGCAGGGAGAGGACGTGGGGATTCTGTGGCTGCTGCCGCCCCCAGTGACACAGCATCCACCAGTTTTCCCCGTGAGCGTTCCTTTATGTGCAGTTTTGTAGGAGCTCGGCGTACCCCCCCTGCTGCGGGAAGAACAAATTGAAGCCGTTGTTGGTTGGATGGCAGCCAATGCATCGACTTCAATTCCTTCCACCTCCTCTCAGGACCACAACACTGTTGAGCAACCATCTGTCTGTTCACCGCCTGTCAAATTGCCCAGGCAGTCAGAGAGTTCTGAACTGGAGCCAGCTGAGTCTCTGCTTCTGTTCTCAGAATCTGTTGGCTTGCAAACAGGGGCCCAGCCAAGCAGCATTCTGGAATTTGAAGAGGGAGTATGCAGTGATGCGCAACAGCTGTGTCTCTCTGAATCTGAAGAGGCGGGTGAGCCAGTGCCGATGGTCAGCACACCGCAGAACGCATCTGATGATGATGAGACTCAGTTGCCAGTTTCTGTTGAGCATGGTGCTGTCCAGACCACCCAACAGCAGCAGGTGTTGGAAGAGGGTAGTGGAGATGATGAGGTCCAAGACCCAACATGGCGTGAGGAACAGGAAGGTGGTGGGAGCAGCTCTAAGGAAGAGATTGGCCCAACGGTACAAACAGGAGGGAGAGGTAGGCTGCAGACTCGGTTGCCTGTAGCCTCCAGTTTGGCACCTGTTGGGAGCAGTTCTCTTCCAAAAGTCAAAACGGGCGCTCCCAGGACTTGCACTGCGTGGTCCTTTTTTGACACACTTGCAGATGATATTTGCTATGTCAAATGCAAGCTGTGTAAGCAAAAAGTAAAAAGAGGTAAATGTGTCAGTAACCTCAATACCACTAATATGTGGAAACATGTGCGGACAAAGCACGTAGTTGAGTTACAAAGACACACTGGAGATGTAGGCCAACCTACAGCAGCACCTACATCTTCAGGTCGTGTTGGAGCCTCTTCCTCCAGCTCACACACAGCTGGTTCGGCTTCCTCACACGATCGCCATGGAAGAACCTCAGTCACTGTTGTCCAGAGACAAAGTGTTATTCCACCCACAGCTGCAAGTTCCCTGTCATCCTCACACTCCCAGGCCACTGTACAGCCATCGGTAGCACAGGCATGGGATAAAAGACGGCCATACTCGGCAAACCATCCACGAGCACAGGCTCTGAATGCTGGCATTGCAAAACTCCTGTCCCTTGAAATGCTGTCATTCAGGCTGGTGGAGACTGACAGTTTCCGGAACTTAATGGCATTGGCAGTCCCACAATACAATGTGCCAAGCCGATTTTATTTCAGCAGGCAAGCCGTCCCTGGTCTGCAAAAGCATGTTGAGGGAAAAATTAAACATGCGCTACTAAACGCCGTCAGTAGCAAGGTCCACCTGACCACTGATGCGTGGACCAGTACCCATGGCCAGGGACGATACCTTTCCCTCACTGCCCATTGGGTCAATGTTGTGGAGCCGGGTACAGATCTTGCGAGTGGCGCTGTACGTGTTCTGCCAACTCCAAGGACTGCTGGAATCCAGTCTGTACACATTGACTCCTCCTCCTACTCCAGTTCCTCAGAATCATCGCTGCAGGAGCCGTCACGGTCTACCTCCACATGGACCCGTGAACGCTTACCTGTTGCGACCGATATGAGCACAGCCGTGGCCAAACGTCAACAGGCCGTCCTGAAATTAATTTCCATGGGGAATCGAAGCCACACAGCGCAGGAGGTCTGGAATGCCATCAAGCAGGAGAGCGACGTGTGGTTTTTGCCAGCGAATCTCCAGCCAGGCTTGGTAGTGTGTGACAATGGCCGAAATCTGGTGGCAGCTCTGGCCCTTGGCAACCTCACTCACATACCATGTCTGGCACATGTGCTCAACTTGGTCGTGCAGAGTTTTTTGAAGGACTATCCGGATCTTGATGCACTGCTGCACAAGGTCTGCCTAGAGTGCGCTCACTTGCGACTTTCCAGCATGGCCAGATCGCGCATTGCAGCTCTGCAACGCAGATTTCACCTTCCTGAACATCGCATCATATGTGACGTACCCACCAGGTGGAATTCCACGTTACATATGTTGGAGCGGTTGTGTGAGCAGCAGACAGCAGTAATGGAGTATCAGCTGCAACAGGCGCAATCAACACGCAATTTGCGCCGTTCACACTTCACTACTGAGTGGGCCTCTATGAAGGACATCTGCCACGTTTTGCGTGCGTTTGATGAGTCAACGCGGATGGCGAGTGCAGATGATGCACTAGTCAGCCTGACTGTCCCCCTTATCTGCCTGCTTCAAAAAACACTGCAAGCACTAAGGGATGAGGTTTTGGAAGAGGTGGAGGATGAGGAGACACAAATTCCATCACCTTTTGGACAGTCAGCGCAACGTGGTTCCTCCCAAAGGGCTTTGCAGGGCTCACTTTGTGAGGAGGATGAGGAGGAGTCAATGGAGGAGGAAGAAATCGCTACAGAGGGAGGTACACAACGCTCTAGTCAGTATGTAGAGCGAGGGTGGGGTGATGCAGAGCAGGTACAGATGACGCCTCTTACAGAGGACAGCGTTTCTTGGCCAGTTGGGAGTCTGCAGCACATGGTTGATTTCATGCTGCAGTGCCTGAGAAACGACCGCCGCATCGCCCACATTCTCACCATGTCTGATTATTGGGTGTACACCCTCCTAGACCCTCGCTACCGGGACAACTTACAAAGCCTCATCACACCGTTGATCCGGGAGCGTAAAATGCGGGAGTACCAAGACACACTGGTGAAATCCATAATGTTCTCCATTCCAGCTGAGAGCAGTGCTGCTGATACTGCTTTACAAAGCAGCTCTGTGCGTGGAGGCAGTGAAGACAGTTCTGCAACAAGAGGGAGCACAAGCAGCGCCTCTACACAGGGGGGCAAGACCAGTATGTTCCAAATGTGGCGAAGTTTTGTGGCAGCGCCACCAATGTCTACACCATCCGAGACGCCTCCAGTCACCAGGAGGCAACGTTTCCGTAAGATGGTGACAGACTACTTGTCTTGCCCTCTCAGTGTACTCCCAGATGGCTCTTCCCCTTTCAAGTTTTGGGTCTCTAAGCTGGCTACATGGCCAGAGCTTAGCCAGTATGCATTGGAGGTGCTGGCTTGCCCTGCTGCCAGTGTATTATCGGAGCGCGTCTTTAGTGCTGCAGGTGGTGTACTAACAGACCATCGCATGCGACTATCCTCCGATAATGTAGACCGGCTTACTTTTCTGAAAATGAACAAGGCATGGATCTCGCCAGAATTTGCCTGTCCGTTTTCCGATTAAATAACTGGTTGGCAACGTTATCAATTTCTCCTGTTATGTTCATCTATCTACCACCTGAACTCTACTCCCTGGGATACAACACTGCCAGTCTGAGGGGAATGATCAGTTAAAAACCAAAATGTTATCCCCAACAGATAGTAGCGCAACGACTCCAGTGCCCACTTGATCGCCAGGCACTCTCTCTCTCTACAATGCTGTATCTGGTTTCAGCTGGAGTTAGCTTTCGACTCTGGAAAGTAATGTGATGCTCCTCCCCGTTAACCTCCTGAGACAAAACGGCCCCCACACCTACCTCTGACGCATCAGTCTGGACAATGAATTCTCTTTTGAAGTCGGGTGTGATCAAAAATGGTGACACACACACAGTGCCCCTTTTAGTTTTACAAACGCTTCTTCAAGCTGATCATTCCATCGCATCATTACTAAATTCCTGCCTTTTAGGCAGTCATTTAACGGCGCCGACAGTGTTGCAAAATTATGAATAAACCGCCGGTAGTATCCCACTAACCCCAAAAACCCTTTCACTTGTTTAGTGGTGAGGGGACGGGGCCAGTTTTGGATTGCCTCCACTTTGTTTATTTGGGCTTTGATAACTCCTCTCACAATCACATACCCCAGGTAGCGATCTTCCTCCAACCATATGGAACACTTCTTTGGGTTGGCAGTTAGCTCTGCTTGTCTCAGCGAATCTATCACCGCCTGTACCTTGGCTAAGTGACTTTCCCAGTCTGTACTGTACACCACAATATCGTCCAGATTGGCCGTGGCATATCGGCGATGAGGACGAAGAACAACGTCCATTAACCTCTGGAATGTCGCTGGAGCGCCATGCAACCCGAAGGGTAGGACTATATACTGGAACAGTCCCTCGGGTGTTACAAAAGCCGTTTTCTCTCTCACTGCTTTTGTTAGTGGCACCTGCCAATACCCTTTTGTGAGGTCAATGAGTGAAAAATAACGTGCCTGCCCAAACCGCTCTATTAACTCATCGACCCGGGGCATGGGGTAGGCGTCAAAGTTAGAAATTTCATTCAGTTTTCTGAAGTCATTACAGAACCTTAGTGTCCCATCTGGCTTTGGTATTAGGACTATTGGGCTGGCCCACTCACTCTGGGACTCTTCAATGACCCCTAACTGCAGCATCTTCTTGACCTCTTCCTTGATGGCTTGTCGCCGGGCCTCAGGCACCCGATATGGCTTTAATCGTACTTTGCCCTGCGGCTCAGTGACAATGTCATGTTGTATTAGGGAAGTACGACCAGGAAGTTCCGAAAAAACATCTGTATTTCGGCTAACAAACTCTCGGACTTCCTGAACTTGTCTGTGCGACAAAGTATCTGATATTTTGACGGCGGAGAGGACTTCTCTTGCCTTCTCCTGAGGCAAGGAAGCCATCTGTACTGGAAATGCAGGCCGTGGACAATCCTCACCAAGCGGGTCTCTGTCTTTCCATGGTTTGAGCAGATTCACATGGTATACGTGTTCTGGCTTTCTCCGCCCTGGTTGGTGTATTTTATAGTTTACTGGTCCCACCTTCTCTATAATGTCGTAGGGTCCCTGCCACCTTGAAAGGAACTTACTATCCACTGTAGGCACAAGTACCAACACCCGATCCCCAGGGTTAAAGGACCTTACCCGTGCCTCCCGGTTATAGACCTGCCTCTGTGACCTTTGTGCTGATTCCATATGTTCTCGGACTAATGGTAGGACTGTCTCCATTCTCTCTTGCATTTTGGCCACAAGTTCTATCAGACTTTTGTGGGGAGTTGTATGGTTTTCCCAGGCCTCTTTAGCTATATCGAGTAAGCCACGGGGATGTCTGCCATATAATAGTTCAAAGGGCGAGAACCCCGTAGATGCCTGGGGCACCTCCCGCACTGCAAACATCAGGTATGGCAACAAGAGATCCCAGTCCTTACCATCTTTAGAGACTTTTTTTCAACATATTCTTCAGGGTTTTATTGAACCTTTCTACTAAACCGTCTGTTTGGGGATGATAGACCGATGTGCGCAACTGTTTAACACGTGGCAGAGTTCCTTCATGATTTTTGACATAAAGGGGGTCCCCTGATCTGTTAAGATTTCTTGAGGGATTCCCACCCGAGAGAACATACCCATGAGTTCTTTTGCGATCAGTTTTGCCGAGGTGTGTCGCAGGGGAATAGCCTCAGGATACCTGGTAGCGTAATCTAGAACTACGAGGATGTGTTGATGACCCCTTGCTGATTTATTAACCGTCCACACCAGATCCATTGGCTATTCTCTCAAACGGTACCTCTATAATTAGTAATGGCACCAAGGGACTCTGAAAATGAGGCTGCGGACTGGTTACCTAGCACACGGGACAAGAGTAACAATACCGTTTAACTTATTCAGAGACCCATAGCCAGTAAAACCGTTGTAGAATTCTGTCTAGGGTTTTCTTTGGTCCCAAATGTCCCCCTAGTACATGCGCATGCGCTAAGTCCATTACCAACCTCCGATATGACTGCGGTACCAGCAATTGCTCGACAATTTCCCCATGTATTTTTTCAACACCATACAGCAAATCTTGGTTCAGCTCAAATCGGGGAAATACTTTAGCTGCCCTGGGGTGTTGGGGTTCCCCATGGACAACCAGTACATTTTCCCGGGCTCGAGTCAACGTAGGGTCCCGTAGTTGCGCCGTACCAAAATTGTCAACTGCCACATTTAAGTATGACAATTCTGGTCCCGGTGGCAAATCTTCCATCTCCCCACCTAACACTTCTATAGGAGAGGGGTTTTCCTCCTCCACCGAAGGCTAAGGTACTCCTACCGCCAGTACATCTTCCTCTGGGCCACCAGGTTCATGCCCGATTTCTGGAGAATGCAACCTGTTTGCCACTGGTGCCGACGACTGTTCTGTGGGAGGGGTAATTACAGGCCAAAGCACAGAAAATAACGGAAAATCTCTCCCCATTATTATGCTAATTAACCACCACCCCCACCTCGTGTCACCTCCTCCCCGCTGGCGTGTTTATCATCACCAGGGTGGTAGGATAATATTTTAAGTCACCATGTATACACAACACACCCATTTTCACAGCAGTATACTCGCTGATTTGGATGTGGCTGGCTCGTATTAGGGTCACTCACGAGACTCCCTGAGTCCACTAGAGCCACAGCAGGGTTACCCTCTACCTGCACTTTACACAAATGGTTCATATTGGGTCCCTCTGCTTTGACCACTGCACACATGTGTTCTGCATAGTGAGACTGATAGTAGCCAAAGTTGTTGTCCATGGGCTCTGTCAGGTGGGGGCAAACAGCTCTCACATGTCCTGGTTGTTGGCACCGCCAACAGATTATGGGGCCCCTTTCGTTCCCTGACCCGTCCTGGGCGGCCCTCCGAGTCTCTGCTCGCCGAGCTGTGGGTGAAGGTTTGTGGAATTTACTTGGTACCTTCCGGGTAGTCTCTCCCTGTATCTCCTTGGTAGCCCCATATCTTTCAATGAGGTCTACCATTTGGAGACCATCAGTAGGGGCTGCCTGTCCAAGCCATGTTTGAAGGGTGTGTGGCAAATTTCTCAAGAATTTATCAGTCACTGTACGATCCAGCATAGCGCGGGGTGACAACACCTCCGGCTGCAACCACTTTTCTATCAGGTGTATCAAGTCATAATACTGTGACCGAGCTGGCTCGGAAGGGGAAAAGTTCCACTGGTGTACCCGCTGTGCCCGGACCAAAACATTTACCCCAAGACGTGCAAGTATCTCACCCTTGACGCTCTCATAGTCCTCCTGTTGCTCGGGGGTAGGTCCCTAGAGGCTTTTGCGGGTCCTGAATTAAAAAAACAGAGCCACGATCTCGGCCCACTGGTACCGGGGCAGTCTCTCCCTTTTAGCCACGCCTTCAAACACCTCCAGGTCATCTGATTGCTCCATCTTTCGGATCGCTGTACGCACCGCTTTCCGGACATCCTGCCATCCCCGGGCAGCTCCTGCTGTCTGCGGCGCTGTGATGTGCTGCATCACTAGACTATTGGTTTCCTGTTGCTGTCGATTAAATATCTGCTGCTGCTCCATAGCCTGCTGCTGTATAGCCTGCTGCTGCTCCATAGCCTGCTGCTGTATAGCCTGCTGCTGCTGCATAGCCTTCTGCTGCTGCATAGCCTGCTGTTGCTGCCGCATGGCCTCCTCCAGCATTTTTACTGTGTTCTCCATCTTGGGAAAGTTATCCACCGGGTTTTGCGTCACTTTCTTTACCTAGGACATTTACTGTCATGCAGGAAAAAACAGCCTGACCTCACTGCGTTGCCCGCATTGAAGCCACCAATTGTAGGGATCTGCTCTGGTAAGCAGGGCTGGGCCGCAGTAATGAGGCAAACACACCACCTTTTACTTCAAATTTCAGTGGTTTTAATCATGAGTTCAACAAAAAGTCCAGATAACAAAATAAAAACAGAACATAAATCACCACAGTTTGGAGAACCACTGGTGCCAGACTCACCCTTGCTTGGGACGGGCTTAACTAAGCGGCTGCAGGTCAGCAGAGACCGCCAGGTCCCATTCCGGGTGGTCTGGTACTCGCTTCCTGGTGCACACTGGCACACAGTAACAAAACAATCTTCCAGGCTGACTCCAGCCAAACTCCTTCCTTCCACACACCAACTACAACAGCTCCTTGTTTATAGGCCTAGTCCACACTCTCAGGTGAGGTACACATCAGATGACCAGATCACGTGACTATGACCTTATCACAGGTCCTTGTGATCATGGAAAATCCTGAGCAAACTTCAGTCTGCTAGAAGAAATATATCTCACATCCAGCAAGATCCCCTTTGGTGTACCACACCGGCAAGAAGTCTCCTGTTCCCTACACATGCACAGAAAAACCCATGTCGAACATGCTCCAAATAGGGAAGAGCCGTCACCCTGATTGTTATGCTTAAAACAGGAAAGATTGAAGTTTTCAAGGCCTAAAATGAAATATTTTTATAAGAAATATGGACAAATATTAATTTGTCATCACAGCGCATATCTGCACATGGCTAGTAGAAATGGTAACAAAAAATAAAACATAGTGTTTACTTTTTTAAATTAATGCATAAAAATACATTTCATAATTATCAATTAATGCTTCTTAAGGAACGTTATCTGTACCTGTAAGATAATGCAGTCAATGGATGTACGAATCATAAACATCATCATCATCATCATCCTCACGAGTTTTATTAATGACAGACATAATACAAATCAACACAGACTGAGGACAACTGTAACTTCACACACCATATATGAAATGGCCAGCATCTAAACCTGGTAATAATGTGCAATAATAAATTATTACATCTAGAAAGTGCATCATGCATACAAACAATAGGTAGTTAGACCTGCAAGTGCTGTTGAAACAACCACAACAGATTTAAATTAACCCCTTAATGACCAAGCCATTTTGTAGGTTAAAGACCAGGCCAATTTTTACAATTCTGACCACTGTCTCTTTATGAGGTTATAACTCTGGAACGCTTCTACGGATCTTGGCGATTCTGAGATTGTTTTCTCGTGACATATTGTACTTCATGATAGTGGTAAAATTTCTTCAATATAACTTGCGTTTTTTTATGAAAAAAATGGAAATATGGCAAAAATTTTGAAAATTTTGCAATTTTCAAACTTTTAATTTTTATGCCATTAAATCAGAGAGATATGTCACAAAAATTAGTTAATAAATAACATTTCCCACATGTCTACTTTACATCAGCACAATTTTGGAACCAAAATTTTTTTTTGTTACGAAGTTATAAGTGTTAAAAGTTGACCAGCAATTTCTCATTTTTCCAACAAAATTTACAAAACCATTTTTTTAGGGACCACCTCACATTTGAAGTGAATTTGAGGGGTCAATATGACAGAAAATACCCAAAAGTGACACCATTCTAAAAACTGCACCCCTCAACGTGTTCAAAGCCACATTCAAGAAGTTTATTAACCCTTTATGTACTTCACAAGAATTGAAGCAATGTGGAAGGAAAAAATGAACATTTAACTTTTTTTCCCAAAATTTTTCTTTCGACACAATTTTTTTAAATTTTGTCAAGGGTATCAGGAGAAAATGAACCACAATATTTGTTGTACAATTTCTCCAGAGTACACCGATATACCATGTGTGGGGGTAAACCACTATTTGGGCGCATGGCAGAGCTCGGAATGGAAGCAGCGCCATTTGACTTTTTTGGCTGGAATTGAGATTGGATGCCATGTCGCATTTGGAGAGTCCCTGTGTGCCTAAACAGTGGAAACCCCCCACAAGTGACCCCATTTTGGAAACTGGACCCCTCAAGGAACTCATCTAAATGTGTTGTGAGAGCTTTTAACCCCCAAGGGCTTCACAGAAGGTTATAACGTAGAGCCGTAAAATTAAAAAATCATATTTTTTCCACAAAAATGATCTTTTCATCCCAATTATTATTTTTCAAAGGATAAAAGGACCCCAAAAGTTATTGGCAATTAGTCCTGAGTACGCTGATACCCCATATGTGGGGGTAAACCACTATTTGGGCGCATGGCAGAGCTCGGAAGGGAAGCAGCGCCATTTGACTTTTTTGGCTGGAATTGAGATTGGACGCCATGTCGCATTTGGAGAGTCCCTGTGTGCCTAAACAGTGGAAACCCCCCACAAGTGACCCCATTTTGGAAACTAGACCCCCCAAGGAACTTATCTAAATGTGTTGTGAGAGCTTTTAAACCCCCAAGCGCTTCACAGAAGGTTATAACGTAGAGCCGTAAATTAAAAAATCATATTTTTTCCACAAAAATGATCTTTTCATCCCAATTTTTATTTTCCAAAGGATAAAAAGACCCCAAAATTTATTGTGCAATTAGTCCTGAGTACGCTGATACCCCATAGGTGGGGGTAAACCACTATTTGGGCGCATGGCAGAGCTCGGAAGGGAAGCAGCGCCATTTGACTTTTTTGGCTGGAATTGAGATTGGATGCCATGTCGTATTTGGAGAGTCCCTGTGTGCCTAAACAGTGGAAACCCCCCACAAGTGACCCCATTTTGGAAACTAGACCCCCCAAGGAACTTATCTAGATGTGTGGTGAGAGCTTTGAACCCCCAAGGGCTTCACAGAAGGTTATAACGTAGAGCAGTAAAATTAAAAAATCATATCTTTTCCACAAAAATGATCTTTCCACCCCCAATTGTTATTTTCCAAAGGGTAACAGGACCCCAAAAGTTATTGTGCAATTTGTCCTGAGTACGCTGATACCCCATATGTGGGGGGAAACCACTATTTTGACGCATGGCAGAGCTCGAAAGGGAAGTAGCGCCTTTTTCAAATGCAGACTTTGATGGAATGGTCTGTGGGTGTCATGTCACGTTTGGATAGCCCCTGATGTGCCTAAACAGTAGAAACCCCCCACAAGTGACTCCATTTTGGAAACTAGACCCCCCAAGGAACTTTTCTAGATGTGTGGTGAGCACTTTGAACCCCAAAGTGCTTCACAGAAGTTTATAACGTAGAGCCGTGAAAATAAAAAAATCATATTTTTTTCCACAAAAATAATCTTTTTGCCCCAAATTTTTATTTTTATAATGGTAACAGGAGAAATAGGACCCCAAAAGCTATTGTGCAATTTGTCCTGAGTACGCTGATATCCCATATGTGGGGGGGAACCACTATTTTGACGCATGGCAGAGCTCGAAAGGGAAGTAGCGCCTTTTTCAAATGCAGACTTTGATGGAATGGTCTGCGGGTGTCATGTCACGTTTGGATAGCCCCTGATGTGCCTAAACAGTAGAAACCCCCCACAAGTGACTCCATTTTGGAAACTAGACCCCCCAAGGAACTTTTCTAGATGTGTGGTGAGCACTTTGAACCCCCAAGGGCTTCACAGAAGTTTATATCGTAGAGCCGTGAAAATAAAAAAAATCATATTTTTTTCCACAAAAATGACCTTTTTGCCCCCAAATTTTTATTTTTATAAGGGTAACAGGAGAAATAGGACCCCAAAAGCTATTGTGCATTTTGTCCTGAGTACGCTGATACCCCATATGCGGGGGGGAACCACTGTGATCGCCTTACTGCGATCTTTGGGAGGCACAATGAACAAATCTACAAAAGGTGAAGAATTGGTTTTCTTTTTACGCCGTTCCTCGTGCGATATTAGTGATTAGGCGACTTTATTCCTCGGATCGGTGCGATTACAGCGATACCAGATTTACACCCTTTTTTCATGTTTAGCTTCTGTCACACTCTAAAAGATGCTTTTTTTTGGAATAATTTTTTGTAAGAATTTTTTGCATCGCCGTATTTTGAGAGCTATAATTTTTCCATATTTCGGCCGACAGAGTTATCTGTGGGCTTATTTTTTGCGGGACGAGCTGACGTATTTATTGGTACCATATTCGGGCACATAACGTTTTTTGATCGCTTCCTATTCCGATTTTTGTGGAAGCAGAATGAACAAAAACCAGCAATTCAGGAATTGTGTTTTTTTTAATTTTTTTTCCCCCGTTCCGCGTGTGGTAAAATTGATAAAGCAGCTTTATTCTTCGGGTCACTACGATTACAGCGATACCTCATTTATATATTTTTTTTATGTTTTGGCGTTTTTTACACAATAAAGAATTTTATAGAAAAAATAATTATTTTTGCATCAGTTTATTCCGCGAGCTATAACTTTTTTATTTTTTCGCTGATGATGCTATATAGCGGCTTGTTTTTTGCGGACAAGATGACGTTTTCAGCGGTACCATGATTATTTATATATGACTTTTTGATCGCGTGTTATTGCACTTTTTCCAAGCGGTATAATGATACCGCTTGGAAAAAGTATAATTTACTACTTTTTTGTGTTTTTTTTTTACGGCTTTCACTGAAGGGGTTAACTAGGGTTATGCTTTTATAGATGGGATTTTTACGGACATGGTGATACCTAACATGTGTATTTTTTTTGTTTTTTTATTTTTTTATTACATAAAAATGTGTATTTTTTAGGTGATTTTTTTTTAATTATTTTTTAATATTTTTTTTACAATTTTTTTTTAAAAATTATTTTTTTCAACTTGTCCCTTTATGGGACTTTCACTTTTTTTACTTTTGATTGCAGTTACAATGCATTGCAATGCTCTGGCATTGCAATGCATTGCAACTATAGTGGAAGCTGCTGTGACATGATCACAGCAGCTTCCCGTAGCTAAATGACCCGGAGGTTGTCATGACAACCCCCGGGTCATCAAGGCAGAGATCGGGCCCTGCGATTACATCGCTGGGACGCTGATCTGAGGCAGAGGGAGCTCCCGACCCTCTGCCTCCCCCCTGAGCTCTGCGATCGCGCTGGATCGCAGCAGTCAGGGGGTTAACAGCCAGGGGCGGTGGGGTCTCCGCTCCTGGCTGTCAGTGCAGGAAGCCTGGCCACTGCAGCGCCGGCTCCTGCACTGATCGCGCTGGGGAAGCTGAAATTTCAGCTTCTCCTGCGCGATCGCTGCTGTGTTTGGTCAGTCAGATTGACTGACCAAGCACAGCGCTGTGGGTGCGGGGACCGACGGCAAAGGTCCCCGCACCGCTTGCCGTGCCTGTCAGCTGTCTGTGACAGCTGTCGGCACTGATCTACCACTGCGTGTTTACACGCAGTGGTAGATCAAAGGCATGACGTGCAGAGTCCGTCCTGGTGCTGGAACTGGCACCTTGCCATGACGGACTCTGCACGTCAGTGGACATTAAGGGGTTAATAGAACACACTCGTATTCGGTGAAAGATAACAGTGGGGTCTCACAAGAGTCAGCTTTGGGCCTCTTTTTTAACTTATTTATTAATGACCTTATAGAGGGCATACAGAGTACAATTTTAGTATTTGCAGATGATACTAAACTCAGCAAGATAATAAACAAAGGAGGATAATTTAATATTACAGAGGGATTTATGCACACTGGAGGCTTGGGCTGAAAGTGGCAATTGACGTTTAATGTAGATAAATTAAAGGTCATGCAGATAGAATAAAATGTATAATTATGCACTAAATTGTAAAACACTAGGTAAAACTGTCACTGAAAAGACTTGGTTGTATGGGTGGATAACAAACTCAACTTTAGTGACTAGTGCCAGGTTTCTGCTACCAAGGTTAATAAAATAATGTGATGCCTTAAAAGATGCTCATGACTAGTGATGGATGAACCCGAATAGTAAAGTTTGGGGTCTGTACCGAACACCTAGTGTCCGTGAACGAACCCCAAACATGGACTTCTCCAGGAAGTCCGAGTTATTATTTGGGTTTGGCAGCCCAAATCTGTGTGACAGCGCGGAAAAGACTGGTGGCTCTGCTTGGCGGTAAGTTTGTTACAGTGCTCCTATGACAGCGTATGAGCCAGCAACTGTGACCGGCGGTAAAAAGGTTACCCCGGTCACAGGCGTAGATGAGAGTACTATTCTCATCATCTTACACCTACTCTCGCCAGCGCCTGTGCAATAAATAAATATATATTTTTTTTAAATGTCATGGTTTCTCCTTTATTTTTGATAACCAGCGCAGGTAAACCTGACAGCTGTGGGCTGCAATCCCCAGCTCTCAGTTTTTTATTGGCTGGTTATCTAAAATAGAGTTGTCCCATGCCATGTTTTTTAATATTGAGAGTTACTTCTCTCCACGCTAGGTGTAACACATTGAGCAGAGTGTGAAAGCAATATGACTGCTCTCCAATAAACTGGATCATCATGGAACATGTTATGATCTGCTACAAGCACTAAGGAAAGATGGGAATTCTGTCCTACAATAGAACTAAGCGGGATCCACACGATGTAACGGGGAACCTGATCCTGCGACCAGACCGCTAAAGTCCTCAGCTAGTTTGAACGAAGACCTATAGTTGCGAGGGAGGAATCCCTACAGATCTAGGGACTGGGAAAAGGTGACACCTCCTAACAGAAATTGTAGCAGGGAAAATTAAACAGAAAACAATTTCCAAAGATCAAGCAAAACTGACTGAGTAAGGCACCTAAGCACCCGCTAGCTTAGGAGTTGATAATCAATGAAGTCCAGCAAAGCAGAAGGGCGGAGCCAGACTAAATAGGGAAAAAAGTCATGTGACCAGCAAACTGAAACAAAACCTAAAAGAGGTTCTAACAGAAAGATATAGATTATCTCTCTTGGATAGGTGAGGAATATGGTGTCTTATTATTTTTTGTCTTTTACAGGGGATAGGCATTGATGGACTTCTTCTTGTCAGACAGGTGAGTATATGTTAGGGTTCGAGTTCCCGCTCCTGCACAAGGGGAGTCTCGAACCAGTGCTGCTGCGGTCTCCCATTCATCTCCGGCTGCAGTGGAGCCTGCTCAGCAGAGACGTCGTTCCAAGCGTCTTGCCCACTCCACTACTGGGCAGTGACTTGTTGCTTCTTTTCCTGGATCTGCTATTATAGCCAGTTCTGGAGCAGACGTCTTTGGGATAAAGTCCTGCATTTTCCCTTCTGAGCGTGCCCAGAGTGAGATCTCTCATTGGAGATCAGGGGTCACATGCTCAGTACTGCAGCAGCTCCTATTGGCCGCCAGGAAGGCCCTGTTACTACTAGTCTTCTGAACAGGTTCTCATTGGTCCTTGTTTCCTGGAAGGTCCTGTAGCTGTTGCTATAAAAGGGTAGCATGGCTGGCCCCCATGCGCTAATATCAACCATTGTATGCTATGCGCCATGTGTGTCATGCGTGTGTGTGGTTAGGGACCCGGCTGAAATAAGCCACTAGAATACCGACTTAATCGGTGAGGAGTTTAGTGTGGCTAGCTGGTCAGGGTCGGTGTCCTAGATGCCCTAGATTACCGGCATAACGGTGAGGAGTTTGATTGCCGTATTCAGGGTCTGGCGTTCAGACGCCATAGATTGCGGGTGACTCCCGCGAGGACATTAGCGCATGACCACGTATTATGCTCGCTTAGCAATTAACCGTGTGCCTGAGAGCCTGACAGGACACGGTGTTTGTTCTCAGCGGCTCTGTGACGTAACAGGGTTCGCTCTCGACGCTAGACAGCGCCCTAGCGTTTTACTTTGCGGCTCATGAAGCTAAGTGAGTTCGCACATATCGCCATATAGCACTGTGGCATCCCGTTAGCGGCTCTGTGAATTAACAGAGTCTGCACTTACTGCCACAACGCGCTACGGCGTTTATTTAGCGACTCTGCGGGATAACAGAGTTCGCTACTTTCGTCATCTTTACTAGCAGCAGGCTTTGCTTGCACGGTGGACCCCGGGCTGCGAACGCACCTCTCCACTTTATATATTTGGTGCGTTCCGCAGACCCTAACATAATATTAGCGCCAGGGTCTGGCTAGTAAAATGGCGGACGAACAGCGTCTATTGCAGTACATCCAGCAGCTGAAGGGTAGGTTGAGGCTCTTGAGAGCACAACCTCAGCTGTGGATGTTACCGCAGTCGCTGTTCAGGCTGCTAGCGTGGCTGCAGCCAGTTTGTCCTCTGCCACCTCTGCCCCTACATTATCCCACCTCCCGCTTCCTGACAAGTTTGCCGGTGATAGCAAGCAATGTCGGGGATTCGTGAGTCAGTGCTCTATACATCTCGAGCTTCTGGCTGCACGTTTTCCCACGGATCGGGCACAAGTGAGTTTTGTACTTTCTCTACTCTCGGGCAGAGCGTTGGAGTGGGCAACGCCGCTGTGGGAGCGCGATGATCGTGTGGTGCAGAGTGCTCCTCGTTTCTTGGAGGCTCTTAAAAAGGTCTTTTTAGGACCCAGGTCACCCACGATACGGCGCTACAACTGCTGGCATTGACACAGGGTTCGTCTTTGGTCAGTCAGTTTTCCGTCCAGTTTCGGACTCTGGCTGCTGAGCTAGATTGGTCTAATAAAGTTCTTATTCCTATCTACTGGCGGGGACTGGCTGACCATGTTAAAGACGCTTTGGCTACCAGGGAGATTCCCGCCACACTGGAGAAGCTTATCTCCATATCTACCCGCATTGACCTCCGTTTTCACGAGCGGAGGTTGGAGCGGGCCCAGTGTAGGCAGAGGTTTCGGTTGGCTCCTACCTTTGCCAAACCTCTCGAATTCCCGATCTGGCGTCCGAACCTCAAAAGGCCACAGAAGTTCCTCATGCAGGACCTAAGTCTCGGTCCATCCGAGTATCCGTGGTTTGTAACCTTGTCAGCAGACAGGACACTATGCCAACAGATGTCCACAGCGATCGGGAAGCGATCGCGTCTAGTGGCCCTGGGAGGAGGTTTACTAGAGACAGCGGCATTTTCCTCCAAGATAACATTTAAAGGGACAATCACTGTTGGTACTTCCATTCTCACCGCCGACCTTTGCGTGGACTCAGGAGCAGAGGGGAATTTCATGTCCTCTAGCTTTGCTCGCCGTCATGCAATACCTCTGGTGGCGCTTGACAAATCAGTGACTGTTCGGGTAGTGAATGGGTCGTCATTGCCCTCACAAATTACACACCAGACTGTCCCACTTGCATTGTCTGTATCTCCTTCCCATCAGGAATTTATTTCCCTACTCGTCTTCCCGAGGGAATAGACGAGATCCTACTAGGTATACCTTGGCTCCGTTTCCACTCCCCACATATAGAGTGGACTTCGGGTAGGATACTGGGTTGGAGTGATGCATGTACAGGCAGATGTGTCAGAAGTTGCGTTCAGGTTACCACTACTGAGTTACCCGCAGATCTTACTCCACTTCCCAAGCACTACTGGTCATATGCAGACGTGTTCTCAAGAAGGCTGCGGAGACTCTTCCGCCTCATCGCCCCTATGACTGTCCTATCGACCTCTTGCCTGGCGCAGAACCTCCTCGGGGAAGGGTCTATCCCCTCTCTCTTCCTGAGACAGAGGCCATGTCGCAATATATTCAGGAGAACCTGGCAAGAGGGTTTATTAGGAAGTCGGTGTCACCGGCAGGGGCGGGATTTTTCTTCGTGCAGAAGAAAAACGGAGAATTGCGTCCGTGTATTGATTACAGGGGTCTTAACGCCATCACCGTTAAAAACAAGTACCCGTTGCCCCTGATCTCTGAGCTATTTGATAGGCTTCGGGAGCAAGAGTATTCACTAAACTAGATCTGCGCGGTGCTTATAACCTGATTCGCATCCGTGAGGGGGACGAATGGAAGATGGCTTTTAATACCAGGGATGGGCATTACGAATATCTGGTGATGCCCTTTGGGCTCTGTAATGCTCCAGCCGTTTTCCAAGACTTTGTCATTGACATCTTCCGGGATATGCTCTCCACCTCGGTCGTAGTCTATCTGGATGATATACTCATCTTCTCTCCAGATATTGACTCCCACCGGAGAGATGTCTGCAGAGTCTTCGACCTCTTACGGGCTAATTCCCTCTATGCTAATTTAGAGAAATGTATGTTTGAGCTGGAGTCTTTACCTTTCCTTGGTTATATCATCTCAACCCAGGGATTGGCTATGGATCCGGCCAAACTACAGGCTGTGATGGACTGGCAGGAACCTCACTCTCTAAAAGCGGTGCAGCGCTTTATGGGGTTCATTAATTACTATCGCCAGTTCATTCCGCATTTCTCTACCTTGGTAGCTCCCGTGGTTGCCCTCACCAAAAAGGGAGCTAATCCAAAATTGTGGTCTGAAGAGGTCTCCAAGGCCTTCACGTCTATTAAGTCCCATTTCGCTAGAGCTCCCATCCTACATCGCCCCGATGTTGATAAGCCATTTATATTGGAGGTGGATGCCTCGTCCGTTGGACTGGAGCAGTCCTTTTCCAAAAGGATGCTCAAGGTCGGAAGCATCCATGCTTCTGTTTCTCCAAGACCTTCACACCAGCAGAGAGGAATTATTCCATCGGGGACAGGGAGTTGCTAGCAATGAAGTTGGCCTTCTCGGAGTGGAGACATCTGTTGGAGGGAGCTCGCTTTCCCTTCCAGGTCTTCACGGATCACAAAAACCTGGTATATCTTCAGACAGCCCAGCGGCTTAATTCTCACCAAGCCAGATGGTCCTTGTTCTTCTCCCGGTTTCATTTCACACTGCATTTCCTCTCGGGAGAGAAAAACATTCGTGCCGACGCTCTCTCTCGCTCTGTGGTGTCCTCGGAGGAGGAGGTGGAGGAGCCTCGGCTAATCGTCCCCACAGAGAGCCTGAGAACAGTGGCCCCGGTTTCGCTAGAGTCTGTGCCCCCGGGCAAGACTTTCGTGCCTACTAATTTGCGACCGGAGGTACTCTCTTGGGCACATTCGTCCAGGGTGGGTGGACACTTTGGGGCAAAGAGGACATCTGAATTGTTGGCAAGGACATACTGGTGGCCGCATATGGTCCGTGACGTTGGGGACTATGTTCGGGCGTGTGTCTCCTGCGCCAAGAATAAGTCTCCACGACAACGGCCAGCTGGGTTACTTCACCCTTTGCCGGTGGCAGACAGGCCCTGGGAGATGGTTGGGATGGACTTTGTGGTGGGCTTGCCCAAGTCTCGAGGTTGCACCATCATTTGGGTAATCACCGACCATTTTTCCAAAATGGTGCATTTGGTGCCGCTTCCACGGTTACCTTCTGCACGGGCTCTGGCAGCGTTGTTCATTAGGCATATCTTTCGTCTACACGGCATGCCGGACAAAATTGTCAGTGACCGAGGTCCCCAGTTTGCGTCTCGTTTCTGGAGAGAGCTTTGTCGCCTACTCAGTATTGAGTTAAATCTCTCTTCAGCGTACCATCCTGAGACGAATGGGTTGGTAGAGAGGGCCAACCAGACCTTGGTCACCTATCTACGACATTTTGTCTCGGCCAGGCAGGATGACTGGGCATCCTTGCTACCATGGGCCGAGTTTGCACTAAACAATGCTGTGGCTGATTCCACCGGACAAACTCCTTTCCTCCTAAACTACGGTCAGCATCCGCTGGTTCCGGTGCCCATGCCTGTGTCTTCCGCCGACTCCAGGGTGGCAGACTGGGCTGTGGAGGCACGGGACATTTGGGACCATACCCAGGATGCTATTCAGGCGTCCAAGGAGAGGATGAGGTCCTCTGCCGACGCACATCGGCGCCCCGCTCCAACATTTGCTCCTGGGGACTTGGTGTGGTTCTCCGCCCGTAACATCAGGCTGCGAGTTGAGTCCACTAAGTTGGCACCCCACTACCTGGGTCCTTTCAAGGTCCTCGAGCAGGTTAACCCTGTGGTATACCGTTTGGCTCTTCCACCACGCCTGGGTATCTTCGACACCTTTCATGTATCCCTCCTGAAACCCGTGCTCATGTCCCGGTTTTCTGAGTCATCTGCTGGGACATCGGGTTCATCTACGGATGACCATGAGGTGAACGCCATCGTAGGGTGTAAGGTGGTACGGGGCAAAAAGTTTTATTTGGTGGACTGGAGGGGCTATGGGCCTGAGGATAGGTCTTGGGAGCCTGCCGAGCATATTCACGCTCCGCAGCTCATCGCTGTCTTTGAGCGCAGCGAGGCCCAAAGAAGGGGGGGTAATGTTAGGGTTCGATTTCCCGCTGCTGCACAAGGGGAGTCTCGAACCCGTCCCGCTGCGGTCTCCCATTCATCTCCGGCCGCAGTGGAGCCTGCTCAGCAGAGACGTCAGTCCAGGTGTCTTGCCCACTCCTCTACTGTGCAGTGACTTGCTGCTGCTTTTCCTGGATCTGCTATTATAGCCAGTGCTGGAGCAGTCGTCTTTGAGACAAAGTCCTGCGTTTTCCCATCTGAGCATGCCCAGAGTGAGATCTCTCATTGGAGATCAGGGGTCACATGTTCAGGTGCTGCAGCGGCTCCTATTGGTCCGCCAGGAAGGTCATGTAGCTACGTTTGTTTGTAACAGCTTCTCATTGGTCCTTGTTTCTGGCAGGTCCTGTAGCTGTTGCTATAAAAGGGTGGCATGGCTGGGCCGCCATGCGCTAATATCAATCATTGTATGCTATGCGCCAGTGTGGTCATGTGTATGTGTGGATAGGGACCCGGCTGAAATAAGCCACTAGAATACTGACTTAATCGGTGAGGAGTTTGGTATGGTAGCTGGTCAGGGTCGGTGTCCTAGATGCCCTAGATTACCGGCATAACCGGTGAGGAGTTTTGATTGCCGTATTCAGGGTCTGGCGTTCAGACGCCATAGATTGCGGGTGACTCCCGCGAGGACATTAGCACATGATCACGCTTTATGAACGCGTAGCACTTAACTGTGTACCTGAGAGCCTGACAGGACACAGTACTTTTTCTCAGCGGCTCTGTGACGTAACAGGGTTCGCTTTCAACGCTAGACAGCGCCCTAGCGTGTTTTCTTTGCCACTCAGTTGTGTCTAGTGAGTGCGCACACATCGCCATATAGCGCTGCGGCTCTGTGGAGTAACAGAGTTCGCACTTATTGCCACAGCGCATTACGGCGTTTATGTTGGCGACTCTGCGGGATTACAGAGTTTGCTTCTCGCGCCATTTCTACTAGCAGCAGGCTCCGCTTGCACGGTGGACCCCGGGCTGCGAACGCACTTATTATTTAAATTATTTTGTGCGTTCCACCAGCCCTAACAGGTGCCATGTCCGGCTTCCACCGGCGGAGGTATCTCAGAATCTTTGTGCGCTTCTCCGGCGCACGCAAGCCTTTAACATTCCAGGAGATGATCTTCATGTTGAATGGGCGGCAGAAAAATTAAGAGTGTGCTGGAGGAGACGGTGTACCCTCTTATGGCCGTCGTTGGCACCAACCTGCGAGGAAAGGAGGAAGCAGCACCACAATATCAAATACCAAATCAAGATATATTGACAATTCCAGGATTAATTATTGGAGAGAGGTCCCTTGCTACCCTTTTCTAGTAACTCTTGTTTCCCAATAAACCGCTGTAAGCGGTCGTAGTCTCTCCACCACTACCTGTGTTTATGTGACTTCCTTTTTTCTAACCTGTGAGATTACCCCCATCCTCCCAGGCTATTCAGTGTACCCCCCCATGTGTCCAAAGCATGAAATCCCAATAGCCTGCTTCACTTATTGTCCCTCCATATGTAATGTTTAACTCAGTTGTCCCACATTTATCAAGACCCCCACTCTCATGAGAGATCTTCAACATCTAATATCAATTAACTAATTTAACCATCTAAAATTGCAGCAAACCTATCATGCTTTAGCATAGGTATGAAGGAACTCCAATAGAAACGGCTCAAACAGCAAATATATCTCATATGTCATTTAACGTGGAGAGAATCTCTTTCATCTTTCCTGATCTCCTTCATGAACTGCCATCTTGTCGTCGTCTGCGTGGGGAGAACCTGGAACTGCGTCGCTGTACTTCCTTATCACTTTGTGGATTTCGTTCCAAGGCTGCTTCGGCTTGTTCTGGTGTGTCATTAATGACATATGTCCCGTCAGATCTTTGGAACCGCTAACGCGCTGGGAACAGTAGTTGAAAGTGAACATCTCGCTCAAACAACGTTGTGCAAATGAAACTGAACGCCCTCCTCTTCTTGGACACCGATACTGAGAAGTCATCAAAGAGCAGAATCTCATAGCCATGGAGTAGCACTGGGCGCCTCGCTTCTCTGAATGGCCGTAACAATGAAACTTTGTCGTTATAATGTAACAGCTTAATTATTACTTGCCGTGGTCTGTACATCGTTGGTTTCGATGCCTCCCCTCGCCTGTTGTTGTTTTGCGGCGGTCCCACACGATGTGCACGTTACGACAGTAGTAGTTAAGTCACAATATTTTCGGTAGATCATTCTCACAGATGGATTGTAAGTCTGCTGATTTAAACGATTCAGGCAGTCCGACGAGACGTAAATTGCTTTGTCTCGAGCGATTTTCCAAGTCCTCTGTTTTGTCTATCAAATTTTGTAACTTCTGCTGAAGGTTCTGTTCTCTGTCTTGGCCAAGTTGCTTCTCCTGTTGTAGCAGCGTCACATCCTGTTGCAGCTTGGTAATTGCAATGGTATTCAGGTGTACAGACTTTTGTATGGAAGACAATGACGATTGCAATGCCGACTCCAGCAGCTTCTGAATGTCTGGTAAGAGAAGGGCTGTGACCTCTATTCAGCCATTTTCTGCGAATCAAATTCCCGAGGAACTCTCAGGTCACATGGTGCTTCTGATAATAGCTCTTGCTGCATGTCTATGGCAGCGCTCATCATCGCGCCTCTTTCCTCTTTGCCTCCTCCATGCGCCATCTTGTCCTTCTGCTTCAGTTGGATAGGTAAACCGTTCGGGGTCTGTTGTGAACTCCGTAGCAAGTAGCGCTCCCTAAATTATGTCCCCACGAATGTAAAAGGTGTCAGTGTTCCCGGGGGTGGTTTTACTGCTCTCCTATGGGCCCGATATGCTTGGATACCTGGGAGGAATTCAGGAGCATCTCCAAACTCCCTCCTCACATGTCAGCGCAGGAAACAGAAGAGGGAACGTGCTTGTTTTGTGCTCATAGGTGGAGTTTTATACCGTAAATGATTACTGCTGTCGTATTTTTGGCGTCCCTAGGGCAGAATAAGGCTGCGTAACGTCACATTTTAGAGAGAGTCATATAATAGACACACGCTACCCTACCCGTGACACAAGGAAGGTAGTGTTGCCGGATAAAGCCTTGCACAACCAGACATGCCCCTGGAAAATGCCTGCTGCTGCAGGCTAAACTCAACACGGACAAATACTGTTGTAATTTAAAACTTTTGTGACAGCAAGAACGCAAGGATGAAAAATTCATACTTTTACAGATTACAAGTACAGGAATCTCTGTCCAAAATAAGAATATGATGAAGAAGATGAAGATGAAGTAGAATATGAAGAAGAATAATAGTTGAATAAGAACAATATGAGTAATGTTAACAAAAAGATGAATAGCAAGAAGTTTAAGAAGAAGATAAAGAAGGTGAAGATGAAGAAAAATTTGATGAAAAAGATGATGCTGCTGAAGATTATGAAGGAGAAAGTGTGTCAAAAGTTAAAAAGGTGAAGAGCATGGAAGTTGTGAAACATACATATTTGCCAAAATAGAAAAAACGTTAACAACATTGTCAATTTCTTCGTCAATCCGAACATCTTTAAATAAAAAAAATATTAATGCTATTCCATTTGATTGGGTTAAACATCTATGCCTTTAATGTCTCCTCAACCTCCCCCAATACATTCTACATTACTCTTTGTTGTTTTCCTTCATGTACAATTAACCAACAAGGCAAGAATGGGGTTTTTTTAATTCCGATATTTTGTTCCCATAGACTTACATTGGATTTCCGGTATCGGTATCGGGTATCGCCGATATTTTTGGGGTATCGGCGATACCATTCCGATTCCGATACTTTTGGATATCGGAAAGTATCGCTCCACTCTAGTCATGGCCAAAAGTTTTGAGAATGACACAAATATTATATTTTCACATGATCTATTGCCCTCTGGTTTTTATGTGTGTTTGACAGATGTTTTTATCACAGACAGAAATATAATTGCAAACATATGAGTAACAAAAGCTTATATTGACAGTTAGAATGAGTTAATGCAGCAAGTCAGTATTTGCAGTGTTGACCCTTCTTCTTCAGGACCTCTGCAATTCTCCCTGGCATGCTCTCAATCAACTTCTGGACCAAATCCTGACTGATAGCAGTCCATTCTTGCACAATCAATGCTTTCATTTTGTCTGAATTTTTAGGTTTTTGTTGTCCACCCGTCTCTTGATGATTGACCACAAGTTCTCAATGGGATTAAGATCTGGGGAGTTTCCAGGCCATGGACCCAAAATCTCTATGTTTTGTTCCCTGAGCCATTTAGTTATCACCTTTGCTTTATGGCAAGGTGCTCCATCATGCTGGAAAAGGCATTGTTGATCGCCAAACTGCTCTTGGAGGGTTGGGAGAAGTTGCTCTTGGAGGACATTCTGGTACCATTCTTTATTCATGGCTGTGTTTTTAGGCAAGACTGTGAGAGAGCCGATTCCCTTGGCTGAGAAGCAACCCCACACATGAATGGTTTCAGGATGCTTAACAGTTGGCATGAGACAAGACTAGTGGTAGCGCTCACTTTGTGTTCTCCGAATGAGGCGTTTTCCTGATGTCCCAAACAATCGAAAAGGGGATTCATCAGAGAAAATAACTTTACCTCAGTCCTCAGCAGTCCACTGCCTGTACCTTTTGCAGAATATCAGTCTGTCCATGATGTTTTTTCTGGAGAGAAGTGGCTTCTTTGCTGCCCTCCTTGAGACCAGGCCTTGCTCCAAGAGTCTCCGCCTCACAGTGCGTGCAGATGCACTCACACCTGCCTGCTGCCATTCCTGAGCAAGCTCTGCACTGCTGGTTGCCCGATCCCGCAGCTGAAACACTTTTAAGAGACAGTCCTGGCATTTGCTGGTCTTTCTTGGGCGCCCTGGAGCCTTTTTGGCAACAATGGAACCTCTCTCCTTGAAGTTCTTGATGATGCGATAGATTGTTGACTGAGGTGCAATCTTTCTAGCTGCGATACTCTTCCCTGTTAGGCCATATTTGTGCATTGCAATGATGACTGCAAGTGTTTCTTTAGAGATAACCATGGTTAACAGAAGAGAAACAATGATGCCAAGCACCAGCCTCCTTTTAAAGTGTCCAGTGGTGTCATTGTTACTTAATCATAACAGATTGATCTCCAGCCATGTCCTCATCAACACCCACACCTGTGTTATTGGAGCAGTAACTGAAAATAGGTTAGCTGGTCCTTTTAAGGCAGGGCTGCAATGATGTTGAAATGTGTTTTGGGGGATAAAATTCATTTTCTAGCCAAATATTGACTTTGCAAGTAATTGCTGTTAAGCTGATCACTCTAAATAACATTCTGGAGTATATGCAAATTGCCATTAGAAAAAGTGAAGCAGTAGACTTTGTAAAAATTAATATTTGTGTCATTCTCAAAACTTTTGGCCATGACTGTAGTATACGGAGAAAAGCTTGGACACTTGTGCTGCATCTGTTGCTCTCCATTCATTTTCATACTTGTATGAAAACAGATCCAAAACGAAACCTAAACATCAGGTCCAGATAAGGATCCAGAAGTTGGTCGTAGACACTCCAAGCAGAAAGTGTGACCAGACCCGGCTCAGAAGACGACATTAGAAGCACAGCTACATGGGTTCAGGATCTTACGTCACCACATCAGAGGATGTGCCGCTTCTAGTCCATTCTCACCAACTTGTGAAAATTGTCTGCAGAGAGACCAAGGAATCATAGTGCTGAGACCATTGTTTTCATTTTAAGCCCCTCCTTTTTACTTTTCACTCCCCTTTACAGTCCACAACCCTTTTTACAGCTCATGACCATTTTACAGTCCACACCGTTATTACTGCTGACACCCTCCTTTACAGTCCACACCCCAACATTACACCTTTTGTCCCCCTTTACAGTCCACTCACATTTGTAAAGATCATCCCATCCTCTACAGTCCACACCCCGTTTAAAAGCTCACTCTCTCGTTTATTAAAAATCATGCCCCCTTTACAGTTTACACCCCTTTTTTAAAGCTTCCCCTTACTGCCCACACCACCTTTTTTAAGATCACACCCCCTGTGCAGTGCATGACTCCTTTTTAATAAGCACATTCTCCCTTTCAAGTGCACACCCTTTTTTCTAATATCACACCTCCTCTATAGTCACACCCCCTTTTTTAAAGACCAGCCCTTGTGGAGCCCAGCTGCGACAGGATCCATATCTTCCAGAAGGGTGCACTGAAAGAATATACCACTAGAGGTCATTATGCACATTCACACACGTTCACTTATCCCAAAGACCACCAGAGGGAGCTGTTTAGACATATAAAAGCAGAGTGAACACAGAAACATCAAGGCATTCAACCAGTGAAGCCACCCAAGGCAATCACCTCAGAGAGCTCAGTCAGTCTGCAGTAAGGTGAAGTGCAGAGCTGAGATTAGAGAGGCTGCAGAGCTATTCAGTTCAAGAGAGAGTGGAGTCTAGTAAAGGGTGGAAAAGAAACCACTCCAGCCTAGTCAGAGCTGAATCTAGTGAGTGCAGCTCAGTGAGAAAGCGTGCCGACGCTTAGAGAGCGGTGAAGAGTCAGCCCACCAACTGCCAGTGTGTGATCGTGTGAGGGCCCGGGTAGGCCGAAGGCGAGGTGAAAGTTAATGAGACAGAGGAGCCTTCATAGCTCACCTCAGCAAGTATTACCGGACACCGGGGTCCGAGCCTATAGGGATCTCCACGACCCATTAGGAGAACACTGGAGTTCCTGAAGGACTACAAGTCCCAGGAGTACCACAGAGCTGATACGTAGCAGGATCAGGAGGACGGCATCTGGCAGGATCCGCCATAAAAGACCCTGTCCTTTCAGAGAGAAGGTCCAACCACAAGGTCAGCCAGGTACAAGACGGAGACCAAGTTAGGCCCAGCTACATGCAGGCCAAGACTTTATTACAAAAAGACAAGGAACAGGAGGCCACACACCTACTCAGTGGGAGAATCTGGATGTGCACCCTTCACCCTACAGTGCTCCAGGGAGTGCCTGCAACATCTTCAGTAAAGGTACCAAAGTGACTTATGTGTGTGTCTCCCTTATTACCCCTAACTGCCGGGCACCTGTCTGTCCTGCATCCCTACACATCTATCTGCCCTGGAGGACTTAGCCTTCCTGTGGAAGGCCTAACATCTTGCTGCACAATATTAACCCTTCAGTGGATCTGCATAGCAGCGCTGGTCACCCTGACCAGGTACCACAGGTGGCGTCACGAATCCCCATTCCAATATTCAATTCACCTGTAAATATCCCACATTAAAGGATGAGCACCAGAGCCACGTAATGAGCTGTGTTGCCGTGACATCCCCCATAGTAGTCTATAGGCTCAGATCCAAGTTCCCATCGCTCTGGAGGGCGACTCATCTCTTTCTGGCGTCACAAACAGGATTTCGTGCCCTGCAGCAACGGAGTAACTCGTGCCCGTTGCCAACGGGTACTGTGTGCCTCACTAAAAGACTGTCGCATTGAGTGGTGAAGATTTCCCGCCATTTGCCCTCCATTTACAGCGCCACGGCGTGAAAAACTAGTGGGCGTACCTGCAAAAGTGCGCTGAGTCTTGGACATGCCCCCAATGCTGAAGCGGCGGCAGGTCCTGTGGAGAGCTTCAGTGAACGCTCTGAGTTCAGAGCGACGGGGATTCAGGTCCTTCTCACTACTGTGCCCTGCAGAGCTGCAGCCTACAGGAGAAGGTAGGTCCAGGCCAACAGCCCCAATGACTTACCCACCGGCGCTGCCGCACAGGCTGGAAATGCTGGCCCCTCACCTGGTCCTGTGGCCCCGATAGTACCGCTGACGCTGCCATACATGCCTGGAGCAAAGTGGTTCCCTCAGTACAGCGGCAAGCCAGATACCTTGTCAGGGTTCAAGCGCAAAATATGTAGTATAATGGACATGTACCCTATGTCAGAAAAGCAGAGAGCTGCAGTGGTAGTGGGACAATTGACTGGTACTGCAGAGAAAGAAGTAGAGACTTGGTCAGCTGCAGACCAGGAGTCAGTGCTTGCAATTTTCTTAAAGCTACAGACTATCTTTAAGGACCGCACTGAAACAGATCTCCGGATGAGGTTTTACCAATGCTCCCAGAAACCAGATGATAGCATTAGGGACTACGCCTGCCCACTACTCTGGGCCCTGCGAGCACTCAAACAGGTTAACCCCATAAGTGTCACCAAAGAAAATAATATGTTAAAAGAACAATTTGTACGGGGACTGAGGTCCCAAGCTGAAAGCAGGACTGTGCATTGGTGGTCCTTGGATCATCCTGACGCTACCTTTGATGCCCTTAAGGATATGGCTATAAAAGGACTGCGACCCCTGGAAACACCCGAGATGGCAACCCAGTGTCACCCGAGTGAAGCCACTCTAAAGTCAGCAGCATCCACCTTTTCCCCGCTGGTTGCGGAAGCCAAAACGCAGGTGGCGCCCCCTACTGAGCTGGACTGTCTGCGCTCAGAAGTGCGCCAGCTGACCAAAAACCTGGCCACTGTAATGAGTGCCCTGCAACTGCGGAAGGAGGAAGAAGGAAAGATCCTGCTAGCTGACTGCCCAGAGGATGTCCCTTGGATGAACCGGAGGAGAAGGAGGACATCGCCCCACCGAAGGAGGAAAACGCCACCCCCTGGAAGGACCCGCAACCAGCATCATCCTCGCCGAGAGATCATCTGCTTCCGCTGCCACAGAGAACGGACCCAGCACGGACCCAGCACGTCGGTGTCCTTTAACCCCTTCACCCCCAAGGGTGGTTTGCACGTTAATGACCGGGCCAATTTTTACAATTCTGACCACTGTCTCTTTATGAGGTTATAACTCTGGAACGCTTCAACGGATCTTCGCGATTCTGAGACTGTTTTCTCGTGACATATTGTACTTCATGATAGTGGTAAAATTTCTTCCATATAACTTGCATTTATTTATGAAAAAAACGCAAATATGGCAAAAATTTTGAAAATTTTGCAATTTTCAAATTTTGAATTTTTATTCCCTTAAAACAGAGAAATATGTCACACAAAATAGTTAAGAAATAACATTTCCCACATGTCTACTTTACATCAGCACAATTTTGGAAACAAATTTTTTTTTGTTAGGAAATTATAAGGGTTAAAAGTTGACCAGCGATTTCTCATTTTTACAACAAAATTTACAAAGCCATTTTTTTTCGGGACCACCTCATATTTGAAGTCACTTTGAGGGGTCTATATGGCAGAAAATACCCAAAAGTGACACCATTCTAAAAACTACACCCCTCAAGGTACTCAAAACCACATTCAAGAAGTTTATTAACCCTTCAGGTGCTTCACAGGAGCTGAAGCAACATGGAAGGAAAAAATTAACATTTTACTTTTTAGTCACAAAAATGATCTTTTACAAACATTTTTTTTATTTTCACAAGGGAAAAAGGAGAAAAAGGACTGATAAAGTTGTTGTGCAATTTCTCCTGAGTACGCCGATACCCTATATGTGAGGGAAAACCACTGTTTGGGCACACGGCAGAGCTCGGAATGGAAGGAGCGCAGTTTGACTTTTCCAAACCAAAATTGGCTGGAATTGAGAACGGATGCCATGTCGCGTTTGGAGAGGCCCCGATGTGCCTAAACAGTGGAAACCCCCCACACGTGACCCCATTTTGGAAACTAGACCCCCTAAGGAACTTATCTAGATGTGTGGTGAGTAGTTTGAACCCTCAAGTGCTTCACGCAAGTTTGTAATGTAGAGCCGTGAAGAAAAAAAATCATATTTTTTCCACAAGCATGATGTTTTAGTCCCCAAATTTTTATTTTCCCAAGGGTAAGAGGAGAAATTGAACCACAAAAGTTGTTGTCCAACTTATCCTGAGTACGCTGATACCCAATATGTTGGGGGGAACTACTGTTTGGGCGCACGGCAGGGCTTGAAAGGGAAGGAGCGCCGTTTGACTTTTCCAAACCAAAATTGGCTGGAATTGCGAACGGACGCCATGTCGCGTTTGGAGGGCCCCTGATGTGCCTAAACAGTGGAAACCCCCCACATGTGACCCCATTTTGGAAACTAGACCCCCTAAGGAACTTATCTAGATGTGTGGTGAGCACTTTGAACCCTCAAGTGCTTCACGCAAGTTTGTAATGTAGAGCCGTGAAGAAAAAAAATCATATTTTTTCCACAAACATGATGTTTTAGTCCCCAAATTTTTATTTTCCCAAGGGTAAGAGAAGAAATTGGACCACAAAAGTTGTTGTCCAACATGTCCTGAGTACGCTGATACCCCATATGTGGGGGGGAACCACTGTTTGGGCACACGGCAGGGCTTGAAAGGGAAGGAGCGCCGTTTGACTTTTCCAAACCAAAATTGGCTGGAATTGCGAACGGACGACATGTCGCGTTTGGAGGGCCCCTGAGTGCCTAAACAGTGGAAACCCCCCACATGTGACCCCATTTTGGAAACTAGACCCCCTAAGGAACTTATCTAGATGTGTGGTGAGCACTTTGAACCCTCAAGTGCTTCACGCAAGTTTGTAATGTAGAGCCGTGAAGAAAAAAAATCATATTTTTTCCACAAACATGATGTTTTAGTCCCCAAATTTTTATTTTCTCAAGGGTAAGAGGAGAAATTGGACCACAAATGTTGTTGTCCAACATGTCCTGAGTACGCTGATACCCCATATGTGGGGGGGAACCACTGTTTGGGCGCACGGCAGGGCTCGAAAGGGAAGGAGCGCCGTTTGACTTTTCCAAACCAAAATTGGCTGGAATTGCGAACGGACGCCATGTCGCGTTTGGAGGGCCCCTGATGTGCCTAAACAGTGGAAACCCCCCACATGTGACCCCATTTTGGAAACTAGACCCCCTAAGGAACTTATCTAGATGTGTGGTGAGCACTTTGAACCCTCAAGTGCTTCACGCAAGTTTGTAATGTAGAGCCGTGAAGAAAAAAAATCATATTTTTTCCACAAACATGATGTTTTAGTCCCCAAATTTTTATTTTCCCAAGGGTAAGAGGAGAAATTGGACCATAAAAGTTGTTGTCCAACATGTCCTGAGTACGCTGATACCCCATATGTGGGGGGGAACCACTGTTTGGGCGCACGGCAGGGCTTGAAAGTGAAGGAGCGCCGTTTGACTTTTCCAAACCAAAATTGGCTGGAATTGCGAACGGACGCCATGTTGCGTTTGGAGGGCCCCTGATGTGCCTAAACAGTGGAAACCCCCCACATGTGACCCCATTTTGGAAACTAGACCCCCTAAGGAACTTATCTAGATGTGTGGTGAGCACTTTGAACCCTCAAGTGCTTCACGCAAGTTTGTAATGTAGAGCCGTGAAGAAAAAAAATCATATTTTTTCCACAACATGATGTTTTAGTCCCCAAATTTTTATTTTCCCAAGGGTAAGAGGAGAAATTGGACCACAAAAGTTGTTGTCCAACATGTCCTGAGTACGCTGATACCCCATATGTGGGGGGGAACCACTGTTTGGGCGCACGGCAGGGCTTGAAAGGGAAGGAGCGCCGTTTGACTTTTCCAAACCAAAATTGGCTGGAATTGCGAACGGACGCCATGTCGCGTTTGGAGGGCCCCTGATGTGCCTAAACAGTGGAAACCCCCCACATGTGACCCCATTTTGGAAACTAGACCCCTAAGGAACTTATCTAGATGTGTGGTGAGCACTTGAACCCTCAAGTGCTTCACCAAGTTTGTAATGTAGAGCTGAAGAAAAAAAAATCATATTTTTCCACAACATGATGTTTTAGTCCCAATTTTTATTTCCAGGTAAGAGGAGTGCACATATTGTGTAACCATCCTACATAGTGGGGCCTTTCACGCCTAAGGAGCCGTTTGTTAAATGTGTAAGAGGCCCGATGTGCAAAGTGAAAAATAAAATACCCTATATTATGTTGGTCACTTTACCACAATGCTCAGAGTTTTTTAGCTCCCACATATTTTTGTCCAATTTTATTTCCCCAGGGTAAGAGGAGAAATTGGACCACAAAAGTTGTTGTCAACATGTCCTGAGTACGCTGATACCCATATGTGGGGGGGAACCACTGTTTGGACGCACGGCAGGGCTTGAAAGGGAAGGAGCGCCGTTTGACTTTTCCAAACCAAAATTGGCTGGAATTGCGAACGGACGCCATGTCGCGTTTGGAGGGCCCTGATGTGCCTAAACAGTGGAAACCCCCCACATGTGACCCCATTTTGGAAACTAGACCCCCTAAGGAACTTATCTAGGTGTGTGGTGAGCACTTTGAACCCCCAAGTGTTTCACTAATGTTTATAATGCCCTGGCGTGAAAAAAAAAATATATTTTTTTTTTCCACAAAAGTGATGTTTTAGTCCCCAATTTTTTATTTTCCCAAGGGTAAGAGGAGAAATTGGACCCAAAAGTGGTTGTCCAATTTGTCCTGAGTACGCTGA
Source organism: Oophaga sylvatica (assembly GCA_033576555.1). Lineage (NCBI taxonomy): Eukaryota > Metazoa > Chordata > Amphibia > Anura > Dendrobatidae > Oophaga > Oophaga sylvatica. The sequence continues at coordinate 6,470,261 of JARQOD010000001.1, read as the reverse complement.
TACCCCATATGTTGGGGGGATACACTGTTTGGGCACACGGCAGGGCTCGGAAGGGAAGCAGTGACGTTTTGGAATGCAGACTTTGATGGAATGGTCTGCGGGCGTCATGTTCCGTTAGCAGAGCCCCTGATGTGCCTAAACAGTGGAAACCCCCCACATGTGACCCCATTTTGGAAACTAGACCCCCTAAGGAACTTATCTAGGTGTGTGGTGAGCACTTTTTAACCCCCAAGTGTTTCACTAAAGTTTATAATGCCCTGGCGTGAATAAAAAAAAAAAAAAAAATTCCACAAATATGATGTTTTAGTCCCCAATTTTTTATTTTCCCAAGGGTAACAGGAGAACTTGGACCACAAAAGTTGTTGTCCAATTTGTCCTGAGTACGCTGATACCCCATATGTTGGGGGGAACCACTGTTTGGGCGCATGGCAGGGCGCAGAAGGGAAGCAGTGACGTTTTGGAATGCAGACTTTGATGGAATGGTCTGCGGGCGTCATGTTCCGTTAGCAGAGCCCCTCATGTGCCTAAACAGTGGAAACCCCCACAAGTGACCCCATTTTGGAAACTAGACCCCCTAATGAACTTATCTAGGTGTGTGGTGAGCATTTTGAACCCCAAGTGTTTCACTAAAGTTTATAATGCCCTGGCGTGAATAAAAAAAAAAAAAAAATTTCCACAAATATGATGTTTTAGTCCCCAATTTTTTATTTTCCCAAGGGTAACAGAGAAATTGGACCCAAAAGTTGTTGTCCAATTTGTCCTGAGTACACTGATACCCCATATGTTGGGGGGAACCACTGTTTGGGCGCATGGCAGGGCGCAGAAGGGAAGCAGTGACGTTTTGGAATGCAGACTTTGATGGAATGGTCTGCGGGCGTCATGTTCCGTTAGCAGAGCCCCTCATGTGCCTAAACAGTGGAAACCCCCACAAGTGACCCCATTTTGGAAAACGAGACCCCCTAAGGAACTTACCTAGGTGTGTGGTGAGCATTTTGAACCCTAAGTGTTTCACTAAAGTTTATAATGCCCAGGTGTAAAAATAAAAAATCCTACTTTTATCCTCACAAAAATGATGTTTTAGTCCCCAATTTTTTATTTTCCCAAGGGTAAGAGGAGAAATTGGACACCAAAAATTGTTGTCCAATTTGTCCTGAGTACACTGGTGCCCCATATGTGGGAAAAAACTGTTTGGGCACAAGTCGGGGCTCAGAAGGGAAGTCGTGACGTTTTGGAATGCAGACTGATGGAATGGTCTGCGGGCGTCATGTTCCGTTTGCAGAGCTCCTGATGTGCCTAAACAGTAAAAAAAAACCACAAGTGACATAATTTTGGAAAGTAGACTCCCAAGGAACTTTTCTAAATGTGCCCCCCTTCTGGAACTAATCTTTCCTGTAAAGTAAATTAGTAGTGCATTGAGGTGTGGTACAATTTGAAACAATCCTTCATACACAGGCCAGGTTTTTCGGGGCAGGTGTCGCATTGGTAAGTGGTGTCCTTGCGTATTCCCCTTTTGTAACACACTCGGCACCTTTTTTGCGGCTTACCTTTGCTTCCAGTTGGCGGGACCACCCCCGGGAAATGCTGACCTGGTATGATACGAGCACCTTCAGTTCCAGAAGTACTGGGGCCCGCTGTTTCCTGAGCGCCAAACATCAGGGCCTTAACCACTACCTCCTGGAACTGAAGGTACGTCGTATCGCTGTTGCGTGCACATCGTGACAGCAGGAAAGCGTTGAGCATTGCCATTTGGACGATGTGCACGGACAGCTTCTTGTACCACACCTTGGCCTTTCTCAAAGCACTGTACGGTTGGAGGAGTTGATCAGAGAGATCAACACCCCCATGTATTTATTGTACCCCAGTACACAGTCCGGTTTGCGGACCTGTGTAGAGGTACCCCGTACAGTGCTGAGGGCGCTGCCATCACCATGTATGGTGGTCAAGAGAAGGACATCCCTCTTGTCCTTGTACTTGACCACCAACAGGTGGTCGCTACATTGGGCTCTGCTCTCACCCTTTCTGAGCATCTGCCCAAGTAGCGTCTTCGGGAGGCCTCTCTGATTTTTGCGGACGTACCGCAAGCTGCGGTACCTCGCGCAGAGAGGGATTTGTAGAGTGGGACGCTGGAATAAAAGTTATCGGTGTAAAGGTGATAACCTTTATCCAGCAGTGGGTGCACCAAATCCCACACAATTTTCCCACTCACTCCCAGGACGGGGGGACACTCAGGGGGTTCAATCCTGGTGTCCTTTCCTTCGTAAACTCTAAAGCTGTGCGTGTACCCTGAGGTACTCTCGCACAGCTTGTAGAGTTTAATTCCGTACCTTGCCCTCTTGCTGGGCAGGTACTGGCGGAATCTGAGCCGTCCCTTAAAATGAACCAAGGACTCATCCACGCAGATGTCCCTTTGGGGCACGTACACTTCAGCAAACTTTTTGCTGAAGTGTTCGATGACCGGCCGAACTTTGAACAGACGGTCAAAGTTGGGGTCATTTTGTGGGGGACACTGTGCATTATCATTATAATGCAGGAATTTGTGGATGGCCTCAAAACGCGTCCGAGCCATGACCATTCGGAACAGTGGAGTGTTGTATAAAATATCAACACTCCAATATTGCCGAAGTTCTGGCTTCTTCAGGATCCCCATATGGAGGACCAGGCCCCAAAACTGCATCATTTCACCTGCGTCTACAGGAGACCAGTTGGAAAATGATGACACTGGGTTTTGCGCCAAAAATTGCCGAGCGTACAAATTAGTTTGCTCCACCACGAGGTTAATAAAATCCTCAGAGAAAAAGACTTTGAAAAAGTCTATTTCTCTGAGGCCCGTGGTGTCAAACTTGATTCCTGATTCTGCCACAAAATCAGGAATCAGTGGCTCGTAATTTTCGGGGGGCGGGGTCCATATGGGGTCCGAAGAGGGGTGCGCTGGTTCATTTTCAGGGGTGGGCGCTGCCTCATCTTCTGTCCTGGGGCGTCTGCGTGGCGGTTCCGCAGGACCCGAGGAGGAAGATGAGGAAGAGGAGGAAGAAGAAGAAGAGGATGAAGAATCTGAAAAGTAAAGAAATGTGGGATCCTCTCCCTCGCTATCAGTGTCGGAGGCAAGTAAAGCGTATGCCTCTTCCACTGAATAGCGCTGTTGGGAAGAACGTGACGAGCGGGACATTTTTTTTGTGAATGTGGTGCTTTGTGTGAACTTTATTTATAACTGTGGTGTGTGTGGGGGGGGGATAGTGGTTGGTGCAAACTATGCTGAAAGGAAAAAGCTAAAAGAAAAGAAAGAGAATAGGGAAAAAAATGCCTGTGAAAAAAAGTCTAAACCAGCAGGCACGAGCTCTGATAAGTGACCGGTGTCACTTATCAAAGTTCCGCGGCTGCCGGATGTGCGCACAGGAGTGGCGGAAAGGGAAGTGAAAAAAAAAAAAAACGGCAGGAACGAGCTCTGATAAGTGACCGGTGTCACTTATCAAAGTTCCGCGGCTGCCGGATGTGCGCACAGGAGTGGCGGAAAGGGAAGTGAAAAAAAAAAAAAAACGGCAGGAACGAGCTCTGATAAGTGACCGGTGTCACTTATCAAAGTTCCGCGGCTGCTGGATGTGCGCACAGGAGTGGCGGAAAGGGAAGTGAAAAAAAAAAAAAACGGCAGGAACGAGCTCTGATAAGTGACTGGTGTCACTTATCAAAGTTCCGCGGCTGCTGGATGTGCGCACAGGAGTGGCGGAAAGGGGAGTGAAAAAAAAAAACGCAGGAACGAGCTCTGATAAGTGACTGGTGTCACTTATCAAAGTTCCGCGGCTGCTGGATGTGCGCACAGGAGTGGCGGAAAGGGGAGTGAAAAAAAAAAACGGCAGGAACGAGCTCTGATAAGTGACCGGTGTCACTTATCAAAGTTCCGCGGCTGCTAGATGTGCGCACAGGAGTGGCGGAAAGGGGAGTGAAAAAAAAAAAAAAAACGGCAGGAACGAGCTCTGATAAGTGACCGGTGTCACTTATCAAAGTTCCGCGGCTGCTAGATGTGCGCACGGGAGTGGCGGAAAGTGGGGTGAAAAAAAAAAAAAACTGCAGGAACGAGCTCTGATAAGTGACTGGTGTCACTTATCAAAGTTCCGCGGCTGCTGGATGTGCGCACAGGAGTGGCAGAAAGGGGAGTGAAAAAAAAAAAAAAACTGCAGGAACGAGCTCTGATAAGTGACTGGTGTCACTTATCAAAGTTCCGCGGCTGCTGGAAGTGCGCACAGGAGTGGCGGAAAGGGAGTGAAAAAAAAAAAAAAAACGGCAGGAACGAGCTCTGATAAGTGACCGGTGTCACTTATCAAAGTTCCGCGGCTGCTAGATGTGCGCACGGGAGTGGCGGAAAGTGGTGTGAAAAAAAAAAAACTGCAGGAACGAGCTCTGATAAGTGACTGGTGTCACTTATCAAAGTTCCGCGGCTGCTAGATGTGCGCACGGGAGTGGCGGAAAGTGGGGTGAAAAAAAAAAAAAAACCTGCAGGAACGAGCTCTGAAAAGTGACTGGTGTCACTTATCAAAGTTCCGCGGCTGCTGGAAGTGCGCACAGGAGTGGCGGAAAGGGGAGTGAAAAAAAAAAAACTGCAGGAACGAGCTCTGATAAGTGACTGGTGTCACTTATCAAAGTTCCGCGGCTGCTGGAAGTGCGCACGGAGGGGGGTGCAAAAGAAAAACGAGCACGAGTGTTGATCGGTGAACTGCGTCACCAATCAACGCTCGGCGGCTGCTAAATGTGTGCAAAGGGGGGGTAAAAAGAGGGGGAAAGGGAAGGGGGGAGGGGGGAATGGGGGGATTGGGGTGGATCGGGCAGGGATCGGGGCTCAAAAACTCACGTTTGTAGTCTCTCTTCTTTCTTCTCTCTTCTTTCTTCTCTCTTCTTTCTTCTCTCTTCTTTCTTCTCTCTTCTTTCTTCAGCAGGAGTTGTGGTGTCACAGGCTACTGTGGCACCACAAGGCCCAGCACAGGAGGAGATCTGGCGTGTGACCGCACTGCAGGAATCCTCAGCAAGTGTGAGGACCCCTGCAGTGCGGTCAGACAGGTCAGATCCAGTTTGCAGACAGGTCACAGAGCGGTCACATCGCTGCTGTGACCTGTCATTGGTGGGATCGATGATCACATCGATCCACCAATCAGAGGAGACCCTTGTTTTGCCGGTTGCTAGGCACCGACCTAGTAATCGGAGCTCACTGCTCCGATTCCTAGGCAGGTCACCGGCAGGTCAGGAAGCAGGGCACAGAGCGGTCACACCGCTGCTGTGCCCTGTGATTGGCGCGATCGTCGATGACATCGATCGCGCCAATCAGCAGCTGCAGGCCCTACTGGGCCTGTCCTAGGCTCCGGCCTAGGATCGGTGCTATTACTGCACCGATCCAGGCAGGTACAGGCAGGGCACAGCGCGGATACACCGCGGCTGTGCCCTGCGATTGGCGCGATCGATGTGATCGGCGATCGCGCCAATCCAGGGGGGGTCTGCTCCTTTCTATGCCCAGGCCTAGGATCGAGTACATCGGTACTCGATTCTAGCCTGGGATCTCACTGTTTCAGCCCATCGGATTGGCTGAAACAGTGAGAAAGGCTGCGATTGGCTGTTCAGAATTGAACAGCCAATCACAGCGATCGGGAGTGAGGGTGGGCGGTGACAGACCCCGGGATGCCGGCGCCATCTCTCCTGAGGTAAGATGGCGTCGGAATTTTAATGCGATCATTGCGACTTAAGTCGCAATGTCGCATTAAAGGGCTGGACGTACTATCCCGTCCCCGGTCATACGGGCCCAGGTACCATGGACGGGAGAGTACGTCCGATGGCAGTAAGGGGTTAAACGAGCAAATCCTGGGTCCGAGGGCCAACACCCAGGAATAGACTCTTCAGGCCCTCAGACTGGAACCGCAGGTTTGTGGGAGGAAGACCATACCTGTCCATCATATTGGACGGGATCGCAATCCCTGCCCTGCTGGACACTGGATCTCAGGTAACCATCATACCTGATTTTCTTTACAATAGATACTGGTCAATGGACGGTCTCCAAACCCCAAACCCTGACTTTGCCGTATACGCCTCTAAAGGCCTCCCTCTTGACTTACTGGGGGCTAAAAGTGGGGAGAGTGGAGTTAAAGGATCAGGGACTTCTTGTAGTGAAGACTGTTAATGAGGAAAATGGGTTGAATGTGGTTTTAGGCACTAACATTATTAGTAACTGTTTGGAGGAAGTTGTGTTTTTGCTCCAACAGCTCGCCGATGTTGCCAGACCAAAGCAAAAGGGAGCGATCCGGAAGGAGATCCGGACCCTGATGTGCCAGCAGCTAGTGAAACTGACCGGTGGTGAGATTGGTAATGTACGGGTAACAGACCCGAACCCCATTGTGATACCCCCAATGAGTGAAATGCTTATTTGGTGTAGAGCAGCAATAGGTCTGAGAGGACAGAACTACCAAGCAGTAGTAGAGCCCCATTGTTGAGAGCACAGACCTACACTCTTAACTGCCAGAGGGGTAGTGGAGGTACATAATGGAAGGGTGCCAGTGCGTCTTCTCAACTGGGGAGAGGATGAAGTCAAATTACCACGTTATGCCACTGTTGCTAAGTTACATGCTGTGGATAATAACTCCATTCACCCGACGGAGGCCTTAACCTCCCCACAACCAGTGGAGGATAACGGTCCGACCACTAAGGTGGAGGATTGGTGTCAACAGCTTCATGTCGGAACGGACACCACTCCAGCCCACCAGAAACAGGGAGTACATCGAGTAATTCAGGAGTACGCACAGGTATTCAGCAAACACCCACTCAACTTTGGAAAAATTAAAGGGGTCCAACATCACATCCCCACAGGCAATCATCCTCCCATTATAGAACGGTACAGGCCTATACCTCCAGCACACTACCAGAAAGCCAAGGAGATGTTGTGTGACATGAAGGAAGCAGGAGTGATAAGGGATAGTTGTAGTCCCTGGGCAGCACCTCTAGTCCTAGTCAGGAAAAAGGATGGAAGCATGAGAATGTGTGTAGATTACAGACAAGTAAATCGCATTACACATAAGGATGCATACCCTTTACCACGCATTGAGGAATCCTTAGCTGCATTAAAGACTGCTAATTACTTTTGCACCCTTGACCTTACTAGTGGGTACTGGCAAGTAGCTGTGGCTGAGGAGGATCTGGAGAAGACGGCTTTCACCACCCCGATGGGACTCTGTGAGTTTGACAGAATGCCATTTGGACTCAGCAGTGCACCTGGAACATTCCAGAGAGTGATGGAGAGCTGCCTGGGACATCTCAACTTTGAAACTGTGTTGCTGTACCTGGACGACGTAATTGTGTACTCCAAGACGTATGAAGATCACTTGAAGCACCTGGCGGAGGTATTCGAGTCACTGTCCAAGTATGGGATGAAACTGAAGCCTTCAAAGTGCCATCTGCTCAAACAAAAGGTACAGAACCTGGGACATATTGTCAGCTCAGAGGGAGTAGCGCCAGACCCCGAGAAGGTCACCGCCATCCAGAAATGGCCGGAGCCGAAGAATCTCAAGGAGGTACGTCAGTTCCTGGGACTGACAGGATACTACCAGAGGTTTGTGAAGGATTACACCAAGAAAGCAGCGCCTCTGCAAGACCTCCTGGTAGGACAGTCCCTTAAGAGCAGAAATTCTCCATTCCACTGGGGTAAAGAACAAGCTGAGGCATTCAAGGAAATGAAGGAGATCCTGACAGGTGATGAGATCCTAGCTTACCCTGACTACAGTCAGCCGTTCCTTCTGTATACTGATGCCAGCAATGAAGGATTGGGAGCTGTCCTCAGTCAGAAGCAAAATGGCCTGGAGAAAGTCATCGCCTATGCAAGCAGGAAGCTCCGCCCGACCGAGAGGAATCCAGAGAACTATAGCAGCTTCAAGTTGGAGTTCCTGGCACTGGTCTGGGCCATCACGGAGAGGTTTAAGCACTACCTAGCCTCCAGTAAGTTCACTGCCTACACTGATAATAACCCCTTGACGCATCTTGAAACAGCTAAGCTGGGAGCCATGGAACAACGCTGGATGGCTCGGCTGTCAAACTACCAATTCACCATCAAGTACCGAGCGGGCCACAAGAATGCCAATGCTAATGCCTTATCCAGGATGCCTCATGAATCGGACACAGAAGAAGAAGTGGATGATCTGGAAGAGATTGAACTACCTGCCTTTCACCGGAATGGGATGATCCACGAGCAACAAGCCTGCAGGAGGCAGCGTGGTAAGACGTTAAATCCTTTACCTCACCACAGCTGGAAGGAGACTCAGGACAGTGACCCAGTTGTCAGCCGAATCAAGGAACTGATAACTCAAGAAGGTTCCTCCTTAGAGAAGGATGCGTCTCTACAAGCAAAGCAGCTGTGGAATGAGAGAAGCCGGCTGTTTATCTACCGTGAGAAGCTGTGCCGGAGGTACGTCAATCCAAGAACCCACAAGATGGTATTGCAGATAGTAGTCCCCAGAGCAGACATCCAGATGGTGTTGGAAGCCTACCACGATCAAGCGGGACACTTTGGCTGGAAGAAGCTGGAGACCATGTTGAGTGTCGTTTCTATTGGGTGGCAATGCGCAGCTCCATTGAGAGGTGGTGCCAGAACTGTGGACCCTGCGGCCTCAGAAGAAAAGACTACAGCAGTCAGAAGGCACCCCTGCAACCCATCAAGACGACTCGACGCTTGGAGATCGTGGCCCTGGACCATGTCAAGTTGTCACCCAGCCGGTCAGGATACACCTATGCCCTGACTATGGTAGTCGCCCCTGTCAAAGATCTGACGGCAGAGACAGCAGCAAAGACGTTCCAAGCGTATTTCTGCAGACCACACGGATACCCTGAGCAGGTGCTAACTGACCAAGGCCCAGCCTTCGAGGCCGAATTGTTAAAAGAGTTCTGTCACTTGTACAGATGTAAGAAGATAAGAACCACACCGTACCACCCCCAAACCAATGGTCTCTGTGAGAAGATGAATCACATCGTCATTGACCTGCTGAAGACTGTACCACTCGAGGAGAGAAATCGGTGGCCAGACTTACTACCTGACCTGGTAGATCTGTACAATCATATACCTGTGAGTTCCACCAATTGCACCCCAGCTTATCTCATGCGGGCCAGACCAGGAAAGCTGCCCATGGATCTGGAGCTTGGTGTTGTAGAACCAGAAGCAGATGTGACTATGGAAGACTGGGATACAAACAGACAGGAACAGTACAGAAAAGTACAGGCCTGCGTTGAAGATAGTCTCAATCGAGTAAGGGATAAACAAGAAGATCACTACAACAAAAGTGCGCCAGCTGAACCTTTCGCACCTGGTGAAGTCGTGCTGAAAAGAAAGAGGAAGATACACAAACTTGATGATCAATGGGAAAGAGAGCCCTACGTTGTACAGAATTCAAGGTTTGACAACAAGAAAACGTGTACAGTCAGGGCCAGAAATATTTGGACAGTGACACAATTTTCGCGAGTTGGGCTCTGCATGCCACCACATTGGATTTGAAATGAAACCTCTACAACAGAATTCAAGTGCAGATTGTAACGTTTAATTTGAAGGGTTGAACAAAAATATGTGTTAGAAAATGTAGGAATTGTACACATTTCTTTACAAACACTCCACATTTTAGGAGGTCAAAAGTAATTGGACAAATAAACATAACCCAAACAAAATATTTTTATTTTCAATATTTTGTGGCGAATCCTTTGGAGGCAATCACTGCCTTAAGTCTGGAACCCATGGACATCACCAAACGCTGGGTTTCCTCCTTCTTAATGCTTTGCCAGGCCTTTACAGCCGCAGCCTTCAGGTCTTGCTTGTTTGTGGGTCTTTCCCTCTTAAGTCTGGATTTCAGCAAGTGAAATGCATGCTCAATTGGGTTAAGATCTGGTGATTGACTTGGCCATTGAAGAATGTTCCACTTTTTTGCACTCATGAACTCCTGTGTAGCTTTGGCTGTATGGTTGGGGTCATTATCCATCTGTACTATGAAGCGCCGTCCAATCAAGTTTGCAGCATTTGGCTGAATCTGGGCTGAAAATATATCCCGGTACACTTCAGAATTCATCCGGCTACTCTTGTCTGCTGTTATGTCATCAATAAACACAAGTGACCCAGTGCCATTGAAAGCCATGCATGGCCATGCCATCACGTTGCCTCCACCATGTTTTACAGAGGATGTGGTGTGCCTTGGATCATGTGCAGTTCCCTTTCTTCTCCAAACTTTTGGCTTCCCATCATTCTGGTACAGGTTGATCTTTGTCTCATCTGTCCATAGAATACTTTTCCAGAACTGAGCTGGCTTCTGGAGGTGTTTTTCAGCAAATTTAACTCTGGCCTGTCTATTTTTGGAATTGATGAATGGTTTGCATCTAGATGTGAACCCTTTGTATTTACTTTCATGGAGTCTTCTCTTTACTGTTGACTTAGAGACAGATACACCTACTTCACTGAGAGTGTTCTGGACTTCAGTTGATGTTGTGAAGGGGTTTCTCTTCACCATGGAGAGTATTCTGCGATCATCCACCACTGTTGTCTTCCATGGGCTCCCAGGTCTTTTTGGATTGATGAGTTCACCAGTGCTTTCTTTCTTTCTCAGGATGTGCCAAATTGTAGATTTTGCCACTTCTAATGTTGTAGCAATTTCTTGGATGGGTTTTTTTCTGTTCTTGCAGCTTAAGGATAGCTTGTTTCACCTGTATGGAGAGCTCCTGTGACCGAATGTTTCCTTCACAGCAAAACCTTCCAAATGCAAACACCACACCTCAAATCAACTCCGGCCCTTTCATCTGCTTAATTGAGAATGACATAACAAAGGGATTGCCCACACCTGTCCATGAAATAGCCTTGGAGTCATTTGTCCAATTACTTTTGGTCCCTTTAAAAACAGGGTGGCACATGTTAAGGAGCTGAAACTCCTAAACCCTTCATCCAATTTTAATGTGGATACCCTCAAATGAAAGCTGAAAGTCTGAACTTCAACTGCATCTGATTTGTTTTGTTTCAAATTCATTGTGGTAATGTCTAGAACCAAAATTAGATAAATGTTGTCTCTGTCCAAATATTTATGGACCTAACTGTATAATTAGCAAAGATGGAGGAAGGACAACTACCACTGTATCCAAAGATCAAGTTAAAGTTGTGTCTGGATCCGTTAAAGCTTCAAGAGGAAGAACCTGTTGTCAATCAGAAAGAGCGTGATTAAGCAGTCATACATACAGACTTAGGAGATTTCCCCGCGGATTGGCCCAGAATTGGAGAAGCTATAATCATTCCCGTACTTCAATTCTATCAACAACAAGGAGAACCTCTGCATCCAATTGCACCGGTTGTTGCGGTAGAGTCAGTTCCAGAGGAACCTGCTCCAGCGGAACCCCAAGAAGCAGAACCCAAGACGCGGAATCCCAAGAAGCTGAATCTCAGGAAGAAGGATCCCCTGTAGAAGTCGAGCAAGTCCACCCAGCTCACAGTGTACTTGCCAGTCCTGTAGAGAGGTTAAGGCAATTCTATAATTCACTTTCACGCAGAACAAACAGGGAAACTGCTACCTCACAGGTCACTGCACCACGCAGATCAGAACGTAGCACAAAAGGACACATCCCTGCTAGGTTTAGAGATTAGTTCAACCCTTGGCAAATGTAAATAATTGTCTAGAGTCACTGTACATAAATGTATATATTGTTGCTTATAATATGCCTTAATATACCGTTATTTATTAATCTGTTTTCCCTTTTGATATTGAAACAAGTGAATGGACATTATTTTTACTTGTTCCCTCTACCCTTTGGGCATCCTTTTTTCCAAAAGAGACTGGGACTTTTATGGTTGCTCGATTCCTCAATTCCTCATTGTGCTAATGTATATAGTTATTCATTCATCTGTTATGCAACAGTTTAAGATCCTCACCTCCTGTAAGGGAAGAGTTAAATTATACAATGTTTTATTGTTATCTGTTTTTGTATTTCAGTCCCGGAGTGCTGAGTTCTACTAGGGGGGAAATGTGGAGCACAGCTGCGACTGGATCCATATCTTCCAGAAGGGTGCACTGAAAGAATATACCACTAGAGGTCATTATGCACATTCACACACGTTCACTTATCCCAAAGACCACCAGAGGGAGCTGTTTAGACATATAAAAGCAGAGTGAACACAGAAACATCAAGGCATTCAGCCAGCGAAGCCACCCAAGGCAGTCACCTCAGAGAGCTCAGTCAGTCTGCAGTAAGGTGAAGTGCAGAGCTGAGATTAGAGAGGCTGCAGAGCTATTCAGTTCAAGAGAGAGTGGAGTCTAGTAAAGGGTGGAACAGAAACCACTCCAGCCTAGTCAGAGCTGAATCTAGTGAGTGCAGCTCAGTGAGAAAGCGTGCCGACGCTTAGAGAGCGGTGAAGAGGCAGCCCACCAACTGCCAGTGTGTGATCGTGTGAGGGCCCGGGTAGGCCGAAGGCGAGTGGAAAGTTAATGAGACAGAGGAGCCTTCATAGCTAACCTCAGCAAGTATTACCGGACACCGGGGTCCGAGCCTATAGGGATCTCCACGAGCCATTAGGAGAACACCGGAGTTCCTGGAGGACTACAAGTCTCAGGAGTACCACAGAGCTGATACGTAGCAGGATCAGGAGGACGGCGTCTGGCAGGATCCGCCATAAAAGACCCTGTCCTTTCAGAGAGAAGGTCCAACCACAAGGGCAGCCAGGTACAAGACGGAGACCAAGCTAGGCCCAGCTACACGCAGGCCAAGACTTTATTACAAAAAGATAAGGAACAGGAGGCCACACACCTACTCAGTGGGAGAATCTGGATGTCCACCCTTCACCCTACAGTGCTCCGGGGAGTGCCTGCAACATCTTCAGTAAAGGTACCAAAGTGACTTATGTGTGTGTCTCCCTTATTACCCCTAACTGCCGGGCTCCTGTCTGTCCTACATCCCTACACATCTATCTGCCCTGGAGGACTTAGCCTTTCCTGTGGAAGGCCTAACATCTTGCTGCACAATATTAACCCTTCAGTGGATCTGCATAGCAGCGCTGGTCACCCTGACCAGGTACCACAGGTGGCGTCACGAATCCCCATTCCAATATTCAATTCACCTGTAAATATCCCACATTAAAGGATGAGCACCAGAGCCACGGACTGAGCTGTGTTGCCGTGACATCCCCCATAGTAGTCTATAGGCTCAGATCCGAGTTCCCATTGCTCTGGAGGGCGACTCACCCTCTTTTTAAAATGTACACCCCTGTTATAGTCTGCACCCTTTTTTTGTAGATCTCACCCTCCTTTTCATTTCATACCTTCTGGACTAAGGGCAGTAAATGTGGTAGAAAACCTGGAGCAGGGGCGCTGGAAGGAGAGTGAGGAATTACCAGGACCGGGGAAGTATGAGAAGGACATTTTGAACATGGGCACTACATGGGAGGTATTATGAGCAGTGGGCACCTGAAGCAAAGGCACTAAAAGGGGGTAAGACGCTTGAAGCAGAGCATCTGAAGCAAAGGCACTAAAAGGGGGAAAGACACTTGTAGCAGAGGGCACCTGAAGCAAGGGCACTAAAAGGGGGTAAGATACCTGGAGCAGAGGGCACCTGAAGCAAGGGCACTAAAAGAGGGTAAGATACCTGGAGCAGAGGGCACCTGAGGCAAGGGCACTAAAAGGAGGTAAAATACCTGGAGCAGACGGCACCTTGAGCAGGAGCTTTAAAAGGGGTAAATATTAAGGAAAGGCTTTAGAGAAGGGGTATCTAAGAAAGATCAACTACAGGGGGAGAACCATGAGCAGAGGCTTTTAAAGGCAGCAACAAGGTATTACATCAGTTTGCCGAAATCTCAGCCAGCAGAGGAAATAACAGTGGTACCTGGTTAATCAAGCTGGGGCAAAAAATCGTTTCTGCACCCTGAAAGTACCATTTGGCTACCAGGGATGAGTTTGATGACGCAGCATCCTGGCCCAATGCACAGAAAACTTTTTTTTGGGTAAGGGAGTTTTCTGAAGAATCCTGCAGCACACAGGAGACTTGCAGTAAGGCAGCGTCCTATAACGGAAGGGGTTCCTATCCCTAATTTGAGGATTGCACTGACTCCATAATCACTGTCCAGGCATTATGTGATGTGTGTCATGCACCGTCCGCTCCGTCGCGCGTGCATCGCTCCCGGCTCTGAACGGATTAAATGCAGTCACTGGTAGAACACGATTATATTACAAGCTGTCATTTAGAGCTTGTTGTAAATGATGTAAAGCAGACAAATCCCAGACCCTTCTGCCGGATTTACTTTCATCTGTCAGAATTTGTGCTGAATAAGAAGGAAAAAATAAAAAAAAATGTAACAATACTAAGAATTGACCAGTGAAGATGACATGGAACCAACACGTAATGGAAGATGTTCATCCAAATGCCGGGACTATTTGGTAACTGTATCTCCTAATACACCGTGTAATGCATGCACAATTCACCATAGGGGCCTGCAGAGGAGAGGGGACACCCAGAGGGGGACAGTGATAAAACTAAGGGTACAGATATGGAACAGCCGGGAGACCATTGTGGATACAGTTGGGTCCATGGATAGATGGTGCGGAGAACCCCGGAGATTGTGTGGGGCTGGTGGCTAATGCTATGGCCTTTGCTCCTGGTGTTACGAGGGTTCGTCTATTGCAGACTGTGCATAGCGGTGGGAATGTTCTTCTTTACACTTGTGGTCCTGACAGAGGACAGAGAGATATTAGATGCACAGATACATAGTGACAGTGACAGTTTGCTCTGGTGTGCCCTCCGTGAGCTCTTCCCGTAAATGATAGGGCAGAGCGCTCCAGTATCACTCTGCCCAATGATAGGGAACTATGAACCACAAGCTGCACAGTCCTCTCGCTCTTTTCTTTCTACACTCTGCACATAGATAGTTGAATTGGTAAAATGATGCAATTCCACACAAACTTAGCTTGAGTAGACTCAGAGAGAAACGCAGACGCCCTCCAAACTCCAAGAGGACACTAGCAGACTGTTACAGCTCCAAGCCTCAACAGAAAAGCATACCTCCCAACCGTCCCGGATTGAGTGGCACAGTCCCGATTCTGACCCCCCCGTCCCGCTGTCCCGCTGAGGACACTATGTGTCCCACAGTGAGATGAGCCGCCACGCCCCCCCATGCATCCCTTCCTGCCCTCCCTGTCTCTACAGCTCAGCCTCACAGCAGCTAGCAATGACGCTGCTATTGCTGTACTCTTCTGTGCCCACAGGACCTGTGATGAGGTCACAGGAGGGGAGGAGTCAGGGGTCACATGATCAGTGTCCTCGTTGTGTGCAGGACTCTGATGTGATGGTTGTCATGGTGCTGGATGAGGGTAAGTTTGTGTGTGGGAGTCAGTACTCGGGTTTACAGTGTGGATGTAGCAGTGTTGTAGTGTGTACAAGTTGGATGTAGCAGAGTCTTGTGTGTACCAGATGTACGGAGCGGAGCCATGTGTGTACGAGGTGTAAGGAGCGGAGCCGTGTGTGTACGAGGTGTACGGAGCGGAGCCGTGTGTGTACGAGGTGTACGGAGCAGAGCCGTGTGTGTACGAGGTGTATGGAGCGGAGCCATGTGTGTATGAGGTGGATATAGCAGTGATGTAGTGTGTACGAGATGTACAGAGCAGAGCCGTGTGGTACGAGGTGGATGTAGCAGTGCTGTAGTGTGTACGAGGTGTACGGAGCAGAGCCGTGTGTGTACGAGTTGGATGTAGTGGAGCCGTGCGTGTACGAGTTGGATGGAGCGGAGCCGCACGTGTACGAGGTGCACGGAGCTAAGCCGTACATGTACGAGGTGCACAGAGTGGAGCCGCGCATGTACGAGGTGCACAGAGTGGAGCCGCGCATGTACGAGGTGCACGGAGCGGAGCCACGCGTGTACGAGGTGCACGGAGCGGAGCCGCACGTGTACGAGGTGCGCGGAGCCGCGCCGCACGTGTACGAGGTGGATGTAGCAGTGCTGTAGTGTGTACGAGGTGTACAGAGCGGAGCCTTGTGTGAACGAGTTGGATATAAGAGAGCCGTGTCTGTACGAGTTGGATGGAGCGGAGCCGTGTGTCTGTATGAGGTGCACGGAGCCGAGCTGGGCATGTACGAGGTGCACGGAGCGGAGCCGCGCGTGTATGAGTTGCACGGTGCAGAGCAGCTCATGTACGAGGTGTACGGAGCGGAACCACGTGTGTACGAGGTGCACGGAGCGGAGCCGCACATGTATGAGGTGCACGGGCGGAGGAGCCAATGTACGAGGTGGATGTAGCAGTGCTGTAGTGTGTACGAGGTGTATGGAGCGGTGCCTTGTGTGTACGAGTTGGATGTAGCGGAGCCGTGTGTCTGTACGAGGTGCACGGAGCAGAGCCGCGCGTGTACGAGGTGCACGGAGCCATGCCGCGCATGTACGAGGTTTACGGAGCTGAGCCGCGAGTGTACAAGGTTTACGGTGCGGAGCCGTGTGAACGAGGTGGATGTAGCAGTGCTGTGTGTGTACGAAATGGAGCCCTGTGTGTGTGAAGTGTACGGAGCTGAGCCGCTCAGCTCCATAAACACAGGGCTCCGTGCTTGAGCCGTGTGTGTACAGAGCGGAGCAGAGCCATGTGTGTATGGAGTGGAGCCTTGTGTATATGTAGCGGAGCGGCATGTGTACAAGATGTACGGAGCAGAACTGCGTGTGTACAATGTGTATGCTGCAAAGCCACACGTGTACAAGGTTTACAGAGTGGTGTCATATGTGTACAAGGTGTACAAAGCGAGGCTGCGTGTGTACAAGGTGTACGGAGTGAAGCCTTGTGTATACTGAGTGGAGCCTTGTGTGTGCGGGGTGGACTGAGCGGAGCCGTGTGTGTACAAGGCATACAAAGCGGAACCGTGTGTGTATGAGGTGTGCAGAGCCGTGTGTGTACAAGGTGTACGGAGCGGAGCCGTGTGTGTACGAGGTGTACGGAGCGGAGCCATGTGTGTATGAGGTGGATATAGCAGTGATGTAGTGTGTACAAGGTATACAGAGCAGAGCCATGTGAGTACGAGGTGGATGTAGCAGTGCTGTAGTGTGTATGAGGTGTATGGAGCAGAGCCGTGTGTGTACGAGTGGGATGTAGCCTAGCCGTGCGTGAACAAGTTGGATGGAGCGGAGCCGCGCGTGTACGAGGTGCACGGAACGAAGCCGTACATGTATGAGGTGCACAGAGTGGAGCCGCGCATGTACGAGGTGCACGGAGCGGAGCCGCGCGTGTACGAGGTGCACGGAGCGGAACCGCACGTGTACGAGGTGCACGGAGCAGAGCCGCGCGTGTACGAAGTGCACTGAGCGGAGCCGCACATGTACGAGGTGGATGTAGCAGTGCTGTAGTGTGTACGAGGTGTACGGAGCGGAGCCTTGTGTGAACGAGTTGGATATAAGAGAGCCGTGTCTGTACGAGTTGGATGGAGCGGAGCCGTGTGTCTGTATGAGGTGCACGGAGCCGAGCTGCGCGTGTACGAGGTGCACGGAGCAGAGCCCCGCGTGTACGAGGTGCAAAGAGCGGAGCCGCGTGTGTATGAGGTGCACGGTACGGAGCAGCTCATGTACGAGTTGCATGGTGCGGAGCAGGTCATGTACGAGGTGCACGGAGCGGAGCCGCGTGTGTATTAGGTGCACGGAGCGGAGCCGCACATGTATGAGGTGCACGGGCGGAGCCGCCCGTGTACGAGGTGGATGTAGCAGTGCTGTAGTGTGTACGAGGTGTACGGAGCGGAGCCTTGTGTGTACGAGTTGGATGTAGCAGAGCCGTGTGTCACACAAGGTGTACAAAGCGTGGCTGCGTGTGTACAAGGTGTACGGAGTGAAGCCTTGTGTATACTGAGTGGAGCCTTGTGTGTGCGGGGTGGACGGAGCAGAGCCGTGTGTGTACAAGGCATACAAAGCGGAACCATGTGTGTATGAGGTGTGCAGAGTCGTGCGTGTACAAGGTGTATGGTGGGGAGCATTCATACCTCCCAACCGTCCTGAATTCAGCGGGACACTCACGATTTTGGGAGTCTGCCCCGCTGTCCCGGCCGGGAGCTTTTCCCGTGGACACAGGAGTACATGCCGGAGCCCCAAGGAGCACTTTAAAACTCGCACGTGATGTACCACCAGAAGTGACGTGCTGGAAGATGACCGGAAATAAGGTAATTTCGGGAGGAGATTGTGACGGAACCATGGAGGCACTTCAGGAATGCTTCAGATCCATCACCGTGTCCTCACCTTGGAATCGAGAATGTCGGCCATGTGAGCAGATCATGATATGTCCTGCATCGGGAGGCTCAGGTGGGCACTACAATGGGAGCCGGGCTGCTATAGTATCTTTATAGAATCTTTATTTCTTTCTCTCTCTGTTTCTTTCTCTCTCTCTGTTCTTTCTTTCTCTCTGTTCTTTCTTTCCCATCTTTCTTTCTTTCCCATCTTTCTTTCTCTCTGTTCTTTTTCTTTCTTTCTCTCTGTTCTTTCTTTCCCCTCTTTCTTTCTATCTCTGTTCTTTCTTTCCTTTCTTTCTTTCTTTCTCTCTCTATTTCTTTCTTTTTCTCTATCTTTCCGTCCTTTCTTTCCCCTCTTTCTTTTTCTCTCTCTCTGTTCTTTCCCCTCTTTCTTTCTTTATTTCTTTCTTTCTCTCTGTTCTTTTTTCTTTCTCTCTCTTTCCCCTTTCTTTCTTTCTCTCTCTCTGTTCTTTCTTTCCCCTCTTTCTTTCTTTCTTTCCCCTCTTTCTTTCTCTGTTCTTTCTTTCCCATCTTTCTTTCTCTCTGTTCTTTTTCTTTCTTTCTCTCTGTTCTTTCTTTCCCCTCTTTCTTTCTATCTCTCTGTTCTTTCTTTCTTTCCCCTTTCTTTTTCTCTTTCTTTCTTTCTTTCTTTCTTTCTCTTTCTTTCTCTCTGTTCTTTCTTTCCCCTCTTTCTTTCTTTCTGTTCTTTCTTTCCCCTCTTTCTTTCTCTCTGTTCTTTCTTTCTTTCCCATCTTTCTTTCTCTCTCTGTTCTTTTTCTTTCTTTCTCTCTGTTCTTTCTTTCCCCTCTTTCTTTCTATCTCTCTGTTCTTTCTCTTTCTTTCTTTCTCTCTGTTCTTTCTCTCTTTGTTCTTTCTTTCCCTTTTTTCTCTCTCTCCCTCTGTTGTTTCTTTCATTACCCTCTTTCTTTTTTTCTCTCTGTTCTTTTTTTCTGTCCCCTCTTTCTTCCTCTCTCTCTGTTTCTTTCTTTTTCTCTCTCTGTTCTTTCTTTCCCCTCTTCTTCTTCTCTTTCTTTCTTTCTTTCTTTCTTTCTTTCTTTCTTTCTCTCTCTCAGTTCTTTCCCCTCTTTCTTTCTTTCTCTGTTCTTTTTTTCTTTCTCTCTCTCTGTTCTTTCTTTCTCTCTCTGTTCTTTCTTTCTTTCCCCTCTTTCTTTCTTTCTCACTGTTCTTTCTTTCCCCTCTTTCTTTCTCTCTCTATTCTTTCTTTCTTTCTTTTTTTTTCTTTGTTCTTTCTTTCCCCGTCTGTCTTTCTTTCTTTCTCTGTTCTTTCTTTCCCCTCTTTCTTTTTCTCTCCCTCTCTGTTCTTTCTTTCTCACTCTGTTCTTTCCCCTCTTTCTTTCTTTATTTCTTTCTCTCTGTTCTTTCTTTCTTTCTCTCTGTTCTTTCTTTCTTTCCCCTTTCTTTCTTTCTCTCTGTTCTTTCTTTCCCCTTTCTTTCTTTCTCTCTCTGTTCTTTCTTTCCCCTCTTTCTTTCTCTCTTTACTTTTTCTTTCTTTTTCTCTCTGTTCTTTCATTCCCCCTCTGTCTTTCTTTCTCTGTTCTTTCTTTCCCCTCTTTCTCGCTCCCTCTCTGTTCTTTCTTTCCTCTCTTTCTTTCCTTCTCTGTTCTTTCTTTTCCCTCTTTCTTTCTCTCTCTGTTCTTTCTGTCCCCTCTTTCTCTGTTCTTTCTTTCTTTCCCATCTTTCTTTCTTTCTCTGTTCTTTCTTTCCCATCTTTCTTTCTCTCTCTCTCTCTGTTCTTTTTCTTTCTTTCTCTCTGTTCTTTCTTTCTATCTCTCTGTTCTTTCTTTCTTTCTTTCTCTTTCTTTCTTTCTTTCTCTCTGTTCTTTCTTTCTTTCTTTCTTTCTTTCTCTCTTTGTTCTTTCTGTCCCTTTCTGTCTCTTTCCCTTCTTTCTGTCTCTCCCTCTGTTGTTTCTTTCTTTACCCTCTTTCTTTTTTTCTCTCTGTTCTTTTTTTCTGTCCCCTCTTTCTCTCTCTGTTTCTTTCTTTTTCTCTATCTCTCTGTTCTTTCTTTCCCCTCTTTCTTTCTCTCTCTGTTCTTTCCCCTCTTTCTTTCTCTGTTCTTTCTTTCTTTCTCTCTCTCTGATCTTTCTTTCTCTTTCTTTCTCTCTCTGTTCTTTCTTTCCCCTCTTTCTTTCTCTCTGTTCTTTCTTTCCCCTCTTTCTTTCTCTCTCTATTCTTTATTTCTTTCTTTTTCTCTCTGTTCTTTCTTTCCCCCTCTGTCTTTCTTTCTTTCTCTGTTCTTTCTTTCTCCTCTTTCTTTCTCTCTCTCTCTCTGTTCTTTCTTTCTCACTCTGTTCTTTCTTTCCCCTTTCTTTCTTTCTTTCTCTCTGTTCTTTCGTTCTTTCTCTCTCTGTTCTTTCTTTCCCCTCTTTCTTTCTTTCTTTTTTTCTCTCTGTTCTTTCTTTCCCCTTTCTTTCTTTCTCTCTTGTTCTTTCTTTCCCCTCTTTCTTTCTTTCTCTCTCTATTCTTTCTTTTTCTCTCTGTTCTTTCTTTCCCCTCTGTCTTTCTTTCTCTCTCTGTTGTTTCTTTCCCCTTTTCTTTCTCTCTCCCTCTCTGTTCTTTCTCTCTCCCTCTCTGTTCTTTCTCTCTCCCTCTCTGTTCTTTCTTTCCCCTCTTTCTTTTTTTCTCTGTTCTTTCTTTCCTGTCTTTCTTTCTTTCTCTCTCTGTTCTTTCTTTCCCCTCTTTCTTTCTCCCTCCCTCTCTGTTCTTTCTTTCCCCTCTTTCTTTCACCGTCTCTGTTCTTTCTTTCCCCATTCTTTGTTTATTTTTTTCTCTCTGTACTTTCTCTCTGTTCTTTCTTGCTTTCCCCTCTTTCTTTCTTTCTCTCTCCTTTCTCTATGTTTTCTTTTTTCTCTCTCTGTTCTTTCTTTTACTCATTACCAGTGTGCCCACAGTACCAGTCACTGTGCCCTCAGTACCAGTCAGTGTGATCACCAGTGCTAAATGGGTGTGGTCAGGGTGTGGACATGGTGTGACTAGTTCTGAAATGGGTGTAGTCGGGGCGTGGACAAAAATTTGCCTGTGCGCGCCGCAACCTTTGTCCCTCTTTCCCATCTTCAAAAGTTGGGAGGTATGGAAAAGCGCAAATAGGAAATAACACCCGAACCTCCCAACAGGAAGTAGGGAGTAATACCCAGATCCAGGTGACACCATTAAGGCCAGGGGAGGTGACCATTAGGCTATGTGCACACGTTCAGGAATTTTCACGGTTTTTTTAGCATTTTTGCGGCGGTTTTCACTTAAAAATGTATGTATTAAGCATCCAATGATTAGAATGCATTCCGCAATTTTTGTTCACATGTTTTCGTGGAAAAAAAGCATCATGTTCATTAATTTTGCGGAACCGCGGTGATTCCACCGCCATAGGAATGCATTGAACTGCTTACTTTCCGCATGTGGCTATGCCCACCATGTGCAAAGTGAGTGGTTCATGTGCGGATGGTACCCAGGGTCTGGAGGAGAGGAGACTCTGCCCTGGGTACCATATCCCTGTTAAAACAATAATTAAAATAAAAAATCGTGATATTCTCACCTTCTGGAATCCCCCGCAGCTTTCCCGATCCTCAGCGACGCTCCCGGCAACTCCCGTTCCCAGTGATGCTTTGCGACAATGACCCCAGATGACTTAGCGGTCTCGCGTGATGCTACGCCATCTGGGGTCATTGTCGCCTGTTGTGAATGTTTTGGAAATGAATTCTGAGCAGAAGCTCCCTCTGGTGGTTACAGGCAGTACTGAACCATTCAATGAGGATTGGCAATCAGGAGTCACGGACTGGCTTGATATAAGGGAGGTTCCCTCCCATCATGGTTGCCGGTGATCTATTGTTCTTGTCTCAACTGTGGTTCCTGGTTCACTTGGAAGCTTGCTGAGTCTTGCCTCTTCTGCTTTCAGATAAGATATTTTCTGTTTTTGTTTTGTGCTTACCATTTGCATATTTCTCTGCATTTCTGTGAGGTTAGCCAGGTGGTTCCTGGTTCACTTGGAAGCTTGCTGAGTCTTGCCTCTTCTTCTGCTTTCAGATAAGATAGCGTTGGCATTTTTTAGGGTTTTTTTGGATTGCAGTGAGTATCCTTTCTATCCTTTTCTGTCTAGGCAAATTGGGCCCCAGCGTTTGCTCATACTATTTTCTGTCTGTGTCTGTATTTCCTCTTGTCTAACCGCCATTACATGTTTGGGGGCTTCCTATGTTCTTTGGGGATCTGCTCCGGGGCAGATAGCTTTCCTCTTTCTATCTTAAGGTGTAGTTAATCTCTCAGGGGTCTAGGACCAACGTAGGAACGCTCACCGGCTGCCTTTAGTTGTGGTGGTTAGTCAGGGTACTGCAATCCAATAGATTCCAACCTCTCTGGTGTATTGCCGTTTTTGCCTGCTCTCCTCAGCTACCAAAACATAACAGTATCACCGGCCAAACTGAAAATTGTATCGTACTCACAGAAGGGAAAAATAGTGTGGAAAGAAAAAAGTTGTCAGAGATTTTTTTTTTTTTTTCTGTCTGTTGCATTTTTTCCCTCTTTTTCTCTGGGTACTGAGGAGGATTTTTTTTTCTCTCAATGGAGCTTGCACAGCTGTCTGGCCGTGTGGATCAGCTTGCCACTGAGGTTCGGAGTATTGCTGTCTATCTTGCTGGGTTGCCGGTTGTGGAACCTAGGATTCCCATGCCAGATTTGTTTTTGGGAGATCGGGCCAAATTTCTAAATTTCAAAAATAACTGTAAGTTGTTTTTTGCCTTAAAACCTAAGTCCTCAGGGAACGCAGCTCAGCAGGTTCAAATTGTCATCTCTCTCCTGCGCAGTGATCCTCAGGATTGGGCTTTTTCCCTGACACCTGGGGACCCTGTTTTGAGTGATGTTGATGCAGTTTTTCTGGCTCTGGGGTTATTGTACGATGAGCCTAATGTCACTGATCAAGCTGAAAGAACCTTGTTGGCATTAAATCAGGGGCTTGAGGACGCTGAGTTGTACTGTCAGAAATTCCAAAAATGGGCAGTCCTGACCAAATGGAATGATGATGCTTTGGCAGCCCTTTTTCGGAAGGGGCTGTCAGAGAATGTAAAAGATGTTATGGTGGGTTTCCCTGCTCCCTCTGGTCTCAATGATTCTATGTCATTAGCGATTCAAATTGACAGATGTTTGCGTGAGCGTAGAGGTATGCGTGGAATAGTGTTGCCTTGTGAGCCAGCTTCTGAACCCATGCAGTGTGATAGAGTGGCTTCTGGGGCACAGCGTCATGAGTTTCGAAAACGCAATGGGTTATGTTTCTATTGTGGTGACGCCTCTCATGCTATTTCTGTCTGCCCTAAGCGGGGAAGACGTTTTGCACGCTCAGTTGTCTTGGTTAGTGTTCAGACTAAATTTCTGTTGACTGTTACCCTGATTTTGCTCCTGTCCACATTTTCTGCTCAGGCTTTTGTTGATTCGGGAGCAGCTATTAACCTGATGGATTTTGATTTTGCCAAACATTGTGGGTTTCCCTTGATACCCCTACGGAAGTCTATTCCCCTACTGGGGATTGATTCTACCCCTTTGGCTGAGAATAAACCCCAGTTTTCTACTCAAGTGATAATGAGGGTTGAACCTGATCATCAGGAGAGTTGCAAATTTTTGGTACTGTATAATCTGCATGACATTATTGTACTAGGTTTCCCTTGGTTACAGTCTCATAATCCTGTTTTGGATTGGAAATCTGTGTCTGTAACCAGTTGGGGCTGCCAATGTGTTAATGCCAACACTCCTGTTTATTCTGCCTCTCCCCAGTCTCAGGATGTTCCTGACTTTTTGACTGATTTTTTGTGATGTGTTTAGCAAAAGTAAATCTGCATCCTTGCCCCCCCCATAGGAGCTATAACTGCGCTATTGAATTAGTGCCTGGTAGTAAATTCCCTAAAGGTCGCCTTTTTAACTTGTCTGTACCTGAACATGACGCTATGCGGTCTTATATCAAGGAGTCATTGGAGAAGGGTCATATCAGACCATTCTCTTCACCCTTGGGTGCCGGTTTTTTCTTTGTGGCCAAAAAGGATGGTTCATTAAGGCCGTGTATTGATTATCGTCTCTTGAACAAGATCACTGTGAAATATCAATATCCGTTACCCTTGATTTCTGACCTGTTTTCCAGGGTGAAAAGTGCTACTTGGTTTACCAAACTTGACCTCGGGGGGGCGTATAACCTTATTCGCATTAAGCACGGGGATGAATGGAAGACGGCGTTTAATACCCCAGAGGGGCAGTTTGAGTACCTAGTGATGCCCTTTGGGCTCACTAATGCTCCTTCCGTCTTCCAGTCCTTCATGAATGACATTTTCAGGGATTTTGTGGATAAATTTCTGATTGTTTATTTGGATGATATCTTGATTTTTTCCAATGACTGGGACTCTCATGTGAAACATGTTCGGACTGTGTTCCAGATTTTGAGAGAGAATGCTCTGTATGTGAAGGGATCAAAGTGTCTTTTTGGCGTACAGAGGATCTCATTTCTGGGATTCATTTTGTCTCCATCTGTTATTGAAATGGACCCGGTCAAGGTTCAGGCCATCTGTGATTGGGTCCAACCTACTTCATTAAAGGCTCTTCAGAGATTTTTGGGTTTTGCCAATTTTTATCATAAATTTATTGGTAATTTCTCTGTTATTGTTAAACCATTGACTGATTTGACCAAAAAGGGTTCTGATGTGGTGAATTGGCCTCCTGAGGCAGTCTTTGTGTTTCAGGAACTTAAGCAGAGATTCACTTCTGCTCCTGTTCTACGGCAGCCTGATGTTTCTCTGCCATTTCAGGTGGAGGTTGATGCCTCTGAAATTGGGGCAGGTGCCATTTTGTCCCAAAGAGATCCTGAGACCTCTAAAAGTAACCCTTGTGCCTTTTTCTCTCGAAAATTTTCTCCTACTGAACGTAATTATGACGTGGGTAATCGAGAGTTATTGGCCATGAAGTGGGCTTTTGAAGAGTGGAGACATTGGCTGGAGGGAGCCAAACATCAGGTGGTGGTCCTCACGGACCATAAGAATCTGGTTTATCTGGAATCAGCCAAGCGACTTAATCCTAGACAGGCCAGGTGGGCCTTGTTTTTCACACGTTTTAATTTTGTGGTTTCCTTTCTTCCTGGCACTAAGAATGTTAAGGCGGATGCCCTCTCGAGGAGTTTCCTTGCGGACTCTCCTGAGTTATCTGATCCTGCTGTTATTTTGAAAGAGGGTGTAGTTATTTCCGCCATCTCGCCCAATTTGAGACTGGCTCTTGAAGGGTGTCAGGAGGATAAATCCGAGCGCTACCCTATTGGGAAATTGTTTGTCCCAGACCGGTGGAAAAAGAGTGTGATGTCTGAGATTCATTGTTCCGCGTTGGCCGGTCATCCCGGAATTTTTGGTACCAGAGACTTGGTGAGTCGGTCCTTTTGGTGGCCTACTTTGTCTCGTGACGTCAGGGAGTTTGTGCAGTCCTGTGGGACTTGCTCTCTCTCCAAGCCTTGCTCTCGCTCTCGTGGTTTGTTGATGCCATTGCCTGTGCCCAAGAGACCATGAACCCATATCTCTATGGATTTTATTTCCGACCTCCCTGTTTCTCAGAGAATGATCCGTTATCTGGGTGATTTGTGATAGGTTTTCCAAGATGATACATCTTGTGCCATTACCTAAGTTGCCTTCCTCCTCCGAATTGGTGCCTTTGTTCCTTCAGCACGTGGTTCGGTTACACGGCATTCCTGAGAACATTGTGTCTGACAGAGGAGTCCAGGTTGTTTCCAGATTTTGGAGGACTTTTTGTTCTAAACTTGGTGTTCAATTGTCTTTCTCCTCTGCTTTTCATCCTCAGACCAATGGACAAACTGAGAGAACAAACCAGACATTGGAGACTTACCTGAGATGCTTTGTGTCTGCTGATCAAGATGACTGGGTCTCTTTTTTGCCTTTGGCTGAGTTTGCTCTTAATAATAGGGCTAGCTCTGCCACTTTGATGTCTCCATTTTTCTGCAATTTTGGGTTTCACCCTCGATTTTCTTCGGGACAGACGGAGGCTTCTGTCTGTCCGGGTGTTGACTCTGTTGTGAAGTGTATGCAGCAGATTTGGGACCAGGTAGTGGAGAGGTTGTCCCTCTCTCAGGAGAAGGCCCAGCGGTTTGCCAACCGGCATAGGACTACTGGTCCTCGGTTTTAAGTGGGGGACTTGGTCTGGTTGTCCTCAAGAAATATCCCTATGAGAGTTGCATCTCCTAAGTTTAAGCCTAGGTTCATTGGACCTTATAAGATCATGGAGATTCTTAATCCTGTTTCCTTTCATTTACTTCTTCCAGGGACATTTAAGATCCATAACGTGTTCCACAAGTCCTTATTGAAGAGGTTTGTCGAGCCAGTGGTTCCTATGGCTGTGCCTCCCGACCCTGTTTTGGTTGAGGGCAATCTGGAGTATGTGGTTGAGAAAATATTGGATTTTTGTTTTTCTAGACGGAAACTCCAGTATTTGGTTAAGTGGAGAGTTTATGGTCAGGAGGACAATTCTTGGGTGTTTGCTTCGGACATCCATGCTAGGAGACTAATCCGTGCCTATCACCGAGCTCATCCTGACCGACCTGGTTGCACAAATGAGGGTTCGGTGACCACTCCTCAAGGGGGGTACTGTTGTGAATGTTTTGGAAATGAATTCTGAGCAGAAGCTCCCTCTGGTGGTTACAGGCAGTACTGAACCATTCAATGAGGATTGGCAATCAGGAGTCACGGACTGGCTTGATATAAGGGAGGTTCCCTCCCATCATGGTTGCCGGTGATCTATTGTTCTTGTCTCAACTGTGGTTCCTGGTTCACTTGGAAGCTTGCTGAGTCTTGCCTCTTCTGCTTTCAGATAAGATATTTTCTGTTTTTGTTTTGTGCTTACCATTTGCATATTTCTCTGCATTTCTGTGAGGTTAGCCAGCTTCCCCCCCCCCCGGGGGGCTTGGTCTCCTCTCAGTTCCGCTGGAGCCATTGTTATTTGTTCATTTGCCTTTTCCAGTTTTTTCAGTGGCTGCGGCTTAGTTTTGTTACACCAGAGAACTGATTTAGGTGGTGGAGGTCGTGTGATCTCAGGTGTTTTTGCAATCAGTAGCGTTGGCATTTTTTAGGGTTTTTTTGGATTGCAGTGAGTATCCTTTCTATCCTTTTCTGTCTAGGCAGATTGGGCCCCAGCGTTTGCTCATACTATTTTCTGTCTGTGTCTGTATTCCCTCTTGTCTAACCGCCATTACATGTTTGGGGGCTTCCTATGTTCTTTGGGGATCTGCTCCGGGGCAGATAGCTTTCCTCTTTCTATCTTAAGGTGTAGTTAATTTCTCAGGCTGTGACGAGGCGTCTAGGACCAACGTAGGAACGCTCCACGGTTGCCTTTAGTTGTGGTGGTTAGTCAGGGTACTGCAATCCAATAGATTCCAACCTCTCTGGTGTATTGCCGTTTTTGCCTGCTCTCCTCAGCTACCAAAACATAACAGTCGCCAGGCATCACTGAGAACGGGAGTTGCCGGGAGCGTCGCTAAGAAGCGGGACAGCTGCGGGGCCGCCGGAAGGTGAGAATATCACGATTTTTTATTTTTTTTATTATTTTTAACATTATATCTTTTTACTACTGATGCGGCATAGGCGGCATCTATAGTAAAAAGTTGCTCACACTTGTCAAACACTATGTGTGACTCGTGTGACCAACCTGTCAATCAGTTTTCCAAGTGATGCTACAGATTGCTTGGAAAACTCTAGTTTTTAGTGGGAATATGCATACCAATAAAAATGCATATTTCCCGCGGCAGGGAGTGGTGGGATTGCCGCGGAAATTTCTGCGTCAATTCCGAATGTGTGCATATAGCTTTAGTCTGTAAGGCCAACCGCTGAGACCTTCTGCAACCAGATGCAGTGCGACTGTCTGCAGCCTCTGACACACCTATGACAGATGATAGATAGATAGATAGATAGATAGATAGATAGATAGATAGATAGATAGATAGATAGATAGATAGATAGATAGATAGATTATAGATAATAGATAGATAATAATAGATTGATAATATATAGTTCATAGAATGATGATAATATATACAGTGGTGGCCAAAAGTATTGGCACCCCTGCAATTCAGATAATACTCAGTTTCTTCCTGAAAATGATTGCAAACACAAATTCTTTGGTATTATTATCTTCCTTTAATTTGTCTTCAATGAAAAAACACAAAAAGAATTGACCTAAAGCCAAATTGGATATAATTCCACACCAAACCTAAAAAAGGGGGGTGGACAAAAGTATTGGCACTGTTTGAAAAATCATGTGATGCTTCTCTAATTCGTGTAATCACCAGCACCTGTAACTTACCTGTGGCACCTAACAGGTGTTGGCAATAACTAAATGACACTTGCAGCCAGTTAACATGGATTAAAGTTGACTCAACCTCTGTCCTGTGTCCTTGTGTGAACCACATTGAGCATGGAGAAAAGAAAGAAGATCAAAGAACTGTCTGAGGACTTGAGAAACCAAATTGTGAGGAAGCGTGAGCAATCTCAAGGCTACAAGTCCGTCTCCAAAGACCTGAATGTTCCTGTGTAGTGTTGAGCGATACGATACCGCAAGTATCGGGTATCGGCCGATATTAGCTCTATCGGCCTTTCGATACTTAGTTTCGATATTTTCCATATATCGTATACCGGAATCGGAAGTTCCCATAATTCTTTGAGAGGCAATGTGATTTTAGTCAGCCAATGAGAAATCCTAAGAAGTGTGGGCACATCCTGTACTTCTGCGGTCATGTTAACTAATGGCATGGCTGTGATTGGATGCTGAAATGATGTCAGAATGCACTATAAAAGGCGCCGCCGCCATTTTAGCGTCACTGTGCTGTGAATTCAGTAAGGGACAGAACGCTGCTGTGCTGACTCTGAGGGACAGTTAGAGATTGCGATTTTGTGTACTGTGCTGTAGGCAGGCTAGCACCAACCGCTGTGTAAAGCTTCCTTTTGCCTGCAGTGTTGTTTTAACAGCTCTGCAAGGTGTGTGTGAGTGCAGGTGATGCTGCAGTTTGCTCTGCATGCAACGCTGTCTGTAGGCATCTGCACGTGTCACTCACAGACTCTTTTTTTTTTCTTCAGTGTAATTCTTGCAGCTCCATGCAATTTAACTATTAGTGTGACGCGCTTCCATCCGTATCCAATACATTGGTTGCAAACACTATAGAAGTAGACAAAGGAGTAGCCTTTCACAGATTGTGAACAGTTGTGTTTCAGTGTTCACTTCAGTCTGTGTTTTTTATTTTTTGAGTGCACATCACGCTCCAGTTACTTGTTCAAGCACTGCTGCTTGTACTCTGCTGAGCGTGTCTCAGTGCCTCATCCTTGTCATTTCTCTTCAATTGGTTCTGCTCCATTCCATTTAAAATATAATATATTAGTGTGAGGCGCTTCCATCCGTATCCAATACATTGGTTGCAAACACTATAGAAGTAGACAAAGGAGTAGCCTTTCACAGATTGTGAACAGTTGTGTTTCAGTGTTCACTTCAGTCTGTGTTTTTTATTTTTTGAGTGCACATCACGCTCCAGTTACTTGTTCAAGCACTGCTGCTTGTACTCTGCTGAGCGTGTCTCAGTGCCTCATCCTTTTCATTTATTTCCAATTGGTTCTGCTCCATTCCATTTAAAATATAATCTATTAGTGTGACGCGCTTCCATCCGTATCCAATACATTGGTTGCAAACACTATAGAAGTAGACAAAGGAGTAGCCTTTCACAGATTGTGAACAGTTGTGTTTCAGTGTTCACTTCAGTCTGTGTTTTTTATTTTTTGAGTGCACATCACGCTCCAGTTACTTGTTCAAGCACTGCTGCTTGTGCTCTGCTGAGCGTGTCTCAGTGCCTCATCCTTTTCATTTATCTCCAATTGGTTCTGCTCCATTCCATTTAAAATATAATCTATTAGTGTGACGCGCTTCCATCCGTATCCAATACATTGGTTGCAAACACTATAGAAGTAGACAAAGGAGTAGCCTTTCACAGATTGTGAACAGTTGTGTTTCAGTGTTCACTTCAGTCTCTGCGTAATAACCACACTTAGGCCTTATAACTTTTCTGACTTTCTTTATCAATCTACCAAGATGAAGAAGTCAGTGAGTAAGGCACGTGGTCGTGGCCGTGGAGTTTCAGCAGGGAGAGGACGTGGGGATTCTGTGGCTGCTGCCGCCCTCAGTGACACAGCATCCACCAGTTTTACCCATGAGCGTTCCTTTATGCGCACTTTGGTAGGAGCTCGGCGTGCCCCCCTGCTGCGGGAAGAACAAATTGAAGCCGTTGTTGGTTGGATGGCAGCCAATGCATCGACTTCAATTCCTTCCACCTCCTCTCAGGAACACAACACTGTTGAGCAACCATCTGTCTGTTCACCGCCTGTCAAATTGCCCAGGCAGTCAGAGAGTTCTGTACAGGAGCCAGCTGAGTCTCTGCTTCTGTTCTCAGAATCTGTTGGCTCGCAAACACGGGCACAGGCAAGCAGCATTCTGCAATTTGAAGAAGAGGGAGTATGCAGTGATGCGCAACAGCTGTGTCTCTCTCAATCTGAAGAGGCGGGTGAGCCAGTGCCAATGGACAGCACACCGCAGAACGCATCTTATGATGATGATGAGACTCAGGTGCCAGGTTTTGTGGAGCATGGTGCTGCCCAGACCATCCAACAGCAGCAGGTGTTGGAAGAGGGTAGTGGAGATGATGAAGTCCGAGACCCAACATGGCGTGAGCAACAGGAAGGTGGTGGGAGCAGCTCTGAGGAAGAGATTGTCCCAACGGTACAAAGAGGAGGGAGAGGTAGGCTGCAGACTCACTTGCCTGTAGCCTCCAGTTTGGCACCTGTTGGGAGCAGTTCTCTTAGAAATGTCAAAATTGGCGCTCCCATGACTTGCACTGCGTGGTCCTTTTTTGACAGACTTGTAGATGATATTTGCTATGTTCAATGCAAGCTGTGTAAGCAAAAAGTTAAAAGAGGTAAAAATATCAGTAACCTGAATACCACAAATATGTGGAAACATGTACGGACAAAGCACGTAGCTGAGTTACAAAGACACACTGGAGATGTAGGCCAACCTACAGCAGCACCTACATCTTCAGGTCGTGTTCGAGCCTCTACCTCCAGCTCACACACACCTGGTTCGGCTTCCTCACAGGATCTCCATGGAAGAACCTCGGTCACTGTTGTCCATAGACAAACTGTTATTCCACCCACAGCAGCAAGTTCACAGTCATCGTCACACTCCCAGAACAAAAAACAGCCATCGGTACCACAGGCATGGGATAAAAGACGGCCATACTCGGCAAACCATCCACGAGCACAGGCTCTGAATGCTGGCATTGCAAAACTCCTGTCCCTTGAAATGCTGTCATTCAGGCTGGTGGAGACTGACAGTTTCAGGAACTTTATGGCATTGGCAGTCCCACAATATAATGTGCCAAGCCGATTTTATTTCAGCAGGCAAGCTGTCCCTGCTCTGCAAAAACATGTCGAGGGAAACATTAAACATGCGCTACTAAACGCCGTCAGTAGCAGGGTCCACCTGACCACCGATGCGTGGACCAGTACCCATGGCCAGGGACGATACCTTTCCCTCACTGCCCATTGGGTCAATGTTGTGGAGCCGGGTACAGATCTTGCCAGTGGCGCTGTACGTGTTCTGCCAACTCCAAGGATTGCAGGAATCCAGTCTGTACACATTGATTCCTCCTCCTACTCCAGTTCCTCAGAATCATCGCTGCACGAGCCGTCACGGTATACCTCCACATGGACCCGTGAACGCTTACCTGTTGCGACCGATATGAGCACAGCCGTGGCCAAACGTCAACAGGCAGTCCTGAAATTAATTTCCATGGGGAATCGAAGCCACACAGCGCAGGAGCTCTGGGATGCCATCAAGCAGGAGAGCGACGTGTGGTTTTTGTCAGCTAATCTCCAGCCAGGCTTGGTAGTGTGTGACAATGGCCGAAATCTGGTGGCAGCTCTGGGCCTTGGCAACCTCACTCACATACCATGTCTGGCACATGTGCTCAACTTGGTCGTGCAGAGTTTTTTGAGGGACTATCCGGATCTTAATGCACTGCTGCACAAGGTCCGCCTAGAGTGCGCTCACTTGCGACGTTCCAGCATGGCCAGATCGCGCATTGCAGCTCTGCAAGTCAGATTTCGCCTTCCTGAACATCGCATCATATGTGACGTACACACCAGGTGGAATTCCACGTTACATATGTTGGAGCGGTTGTGTGAGCAGCAGCCAGCAGTAATGGAGTATCAGCTGCAACAGGCGCAATCAACTCGCAATTTGCGCCGTTCACACTTCACCACTACTGAGTGGGCCTCTATGAAGGACACCTGCGACGTTTTGCGTGCGTTTGATGTCTCAACGCGGATGGCGAGTGCAGATGATGCACTAGTCAGCATGACTGTCCCCCTTATCTGCCTGCTTCAGAAATCACTGAAAGCACTAAAGGAAGAGGTTTTGGAAGAGGTGGAGGATGAGGAGTCACAAATTCAATTACCTTCAGGACAGTCAGCGCAACGTGGTTCCTCACAAAGGGCTGGGCAGGGCTCACTTTGTGAGGAGGATGAGGAGGAGGAGGAGTCAATGGAGGAGGAAGAAATCCCTACAGAGGGAGGTACACAACGCTCTAGTCAGTATGTAGAGCGAGGGTGGGGTGATGCAGAGGAGGCAGAGATGACGCCTCTTCCAGAGGACAGCCTTTGTTGGCCAGTTGGGAGTCTGCAGCACATGGTTGATTTCATGCTTCAGTGCCTGAGAAACGACCGCCGCATCGCCCACATTCTCAGCACGTCAGATTATTGGGTGTACACCCTCCTAGACCCTCGCTACCGGGACAACTTACAAACCCTCATCACACCGGTGAACCGGGACCGTAAAATGCAGGAGTACCAAGACACACTGGTGCAATCCATACTGTTGTACATTCCAGCCGAGAGAGCTGCTGCTGCTGCTGCTACTGCTTTACAAAGCAGCTCTGTGCGTCTTGGCAGTGTAGACACCTCTACAACAAGAGGGAGCAGAAGCAGCGCCTCTGCACAGGGCAAGAGCTGTATGTTACAAATGTGGCAAAGTTTTGTGACAGCGCCAGCAAGGTCTACACCATCCGAGACGGCTCCAGTCACCAGGAAGAAACGTTTCCGTAAGATGGTGACAGACTACTTGGCTTTCCCTCTAAGTGTACTCCCAGATGCCTCTTCCCCTTTCAAATTTTGGGTCTCTAAGTTGGATACATGGCCAGAGCTTAGCCAGTATGCATTGGAGGTGCTGGCTTGCCCTGCTGCCAGTGTATTATCTGAGCGTGTCTTTAGTGCTGCAGGTGGTGTAGTAACAGACCGTCGCATGCGACTATCCTCAGAGAATGTAGACCGGCTTACTTTACTGAAAATGAACAAGGCATGGATCCCACCTGAATTTGCCTGTCCGTTTTAAGATTAAATAACTGTTTGGCAACGTTTTCCATGTCTCCTGTTATGTTCATCTTTCTACCACCTGAACTCTACTCCCTGGGCTACAACACCGCCATTTGTTGCTCGTAAGTAATTGGCAGGGGTACTGACTCCTGGCCAGCCTGGTTACAGCACGACAGCTGTTTCCTGGCAGTGTGAACATCAATTATCCTCCAATAAGTTGTGCTGTCGTGTTGCATTCGGGTTAGCCGACTCTATGGTGCCTGCAGTTTAGGTGATTCCTATGTGTGCTGTGAGATATGTAAATAAAGCCGGTTTCCATTGTGACAATAGGACAAGCACCCACTGTAGGACTGTGTGATTCGGTAACTGCGGACGGCTTGCGTCCTGTCAACTTACATTTTCATGGGTGCGTTCTTCTACCCGTCCGGGGTCCAGTACCGTCAACTGGTTCTCCCCAGTGCCTTTGGCCTAGGTGCCTCCATCTCCGTATCCGAGTTCCACCAACGTCTGCTGGTCCTTGGTAGTGCTTTGGAGCACAGGTACCTCCTGCTTAGTAACCGTGTCACAGTAACGTCAGCTGGTACTCGGTTGTGACATTGCCTCTTTTCCTTCTGCTACCCGTCCGGGGTCCAGTACCGTCAACTGGTTCTCCCCAGTGCCTTTGGCCTAGGTGCCTCCATCT
Organism: Oophaga sylvatica; assembly: GCA_033576555.1. Taxonomy (NCBI): domain Eukaryota; kingdom Metazoa; phylum Chordata; class Amphibia; order Anura; family Dendrobatidae; genus Oophaga; species Oophaga sylvatica. Next base: position 6,435,935 of record JARQOD010000001.1, on the reverse strand, counting down.
CCGTATCTGAGTTCCACCAACGTCTGCTGGTCCTTGGTAGTGCTTTGGAGCACAGGTACCTCCTGCTTAGTAACCGTGTCACAGTAACGTCAGCTGGTACTCGGTTGTGACATTGCCTCTTTTCCTTCTGCTACCCGTCCGGGGTCCAGTACCGTCAACTGGTTCTCCCCAGTGCCTTTGGCCTAGGTGCCTCCATCTCCGTATCCGAGTTCCACCAACGTCTGCTGGTCCTTGGTAGTGCTTTGGAGCACAGGTACCTCCTGCTTAGTAACCGTGTCACAGTAACGTCAGCTGGTACTCGGTTGTGACATTGCCTCTTTTCCTTCTGCTACCCGTCCGGGGTCCAGTACCGTCAACTGGTTCTCCCCAGTGCCTTTGGCCTAGGTGCCTCCATCTCCGTATCCGAGTTCCACCAACGTCTGCTGGTCCTTGGTAGTGCTTTGGAGCACAGGTACCTCCTGCTTAGTAACCGTGTCACAGTAACGTCAGCTGGTACTCGGTTGTGACATTGCCTCTTTTCCTTCTGCTACCCGTCCGGGGTCCAGTACCGTCAACTGGTTCTCCCCAGTGCCTTTGGCCTAGGTGCCTCCATCTCCGTATCCGAGTTCCACCAACGTCTGCTGGTCCTTGGTAGTGCTTTGGAGCACAGGTACCTCCTGCTTAGTAACCGTGTCACAGTAACGTCAGCTGGTACTCGGTTGTGACATTGCCTCTTTTCCTTCTGCTACCTGTCCGGGGTCCAGTACCGTCAACTGGTTCTCCCCAGTGCCTTTGGCCTAGGTGCCTCCATCTCCGTATCCGAGTTCCACCAACGTCTGCTGGTCCTTGGTAGTGCTTTGGAGCACAGGTACCTCCTGCTTAGTAACCGTGTCACAGTAACGTCAGCTGGTACTCGGTTGTGACATTGCCTCTTTTCCTTCTGCTACCCGTCCGGGTTCCAGCACAGTCAGCTGGTCCTCGTTACTTCCATTGTCTCTTGCTCCATCTGATACCCGTCAGGGTTCCAGTAACGTCAGCTGTTTCTCGGAAATTAGACGACCTTAAAGACCACCCAGAAGAAGATGACGACAACAAGGACGACGAGCATGAAGCCAACCAGCCTGAACACCATCACAAAGAAAAAATAAAAGATTACCCAGAAGAAGATCACCAACAGGACAAAGAAGGTTAAGACAAACTACAAGATACAGAACAAGAGACAGAAGAACAATAAGCAGAAGATCAAAAAGCAGAAGAACATGAAGTATAAGACCAAAATGAAGAGCAAAATATATGCTCTAAATTCTAAGCAGAAGAAGACTAAGCAGTGTATGGGGGTGAGTCCGTTCCTCCTCGTGGTGCCCCTGGAAAATGCCTGCTGCTGCTGCAGGCTAAACTGAACACGGACAAATACTGTTGTAATTTAAATCTTTTGTGACAGCAAGAACGGAAGGATGAACAATTCATACTTTTACAGATTACAAGTACAGGAATCTCTGTCACAAATAAGAGTATGATGAAGAAGATGAAGAGGAAGAAGATGAAGAATTTGAATATGAAGAAGATTAATTAGTTTAATAATAACAATATGAGTAATGTAAACAAAAACATGAATAGCAAGAAGTTTAAGAAGAAGATTAAGAAGGTGAAGATGAAGAATAATTTGATGAGAAAGATGATGCTGCTGCTGAAGATTATGAAGGAGAAAGTGTGGCACTGGCAAAAGTTAAAAAGGTGAAGAGCATGGAAGTTGTGAAACATACATATTTGCCAAAATAGAAAAAAGGTTAACAACATTGTCAATTTGTTAGTCAATCCAAACATATTTCCAAAAAAATATATATTAATGCTATTCCAATGCATTGGTTTAAACATGTATGCCTTTATTGTCTCCTCAACCTCCCCCAATACATTCTACATTAGTCTTTGTTGTTTTCCTTCATGTACAATTAACCAACAAGGCAAGAATGGTTTTTTTTAATGTCGATATTTGGTTCCCATAGACTTACATTGGACTTCCGGTATCGGAATCGGATATCGACGATATTTAGTGATATCGGCGATACCATTCCGATCCGATATTTTTAGATATCGAGCAGTATCGCTCAACACTATTCCTGTGTCTTCCTTGCGCAGTGTCATCAAGAAGTTTAAAGCCCATGGCACTGTGGCTAACCTCCCTAGATGTGGAAGGAAAAGAAAAATTGACGAGAGATTTCAACGCAAGATTGTGCGGATGGTGGATAAAGAACCTCAACTAACATCCAAACAAGTTCAAGCTGCCCTGCAGTCCGAGGGTACAACAGTGTCAACCCGTACTATCCGTCGGCGTCTGAATGAAAAGGGACTGTATGGTAGGATAATCAGGAAGACCCCACTTCTTACCCCGAGACATAAAAAGCCAGGCTGGAGTTTGCCAAAACTTACCTGAGAAAGCCTAAAACGTTTTGGAAGAATGTTCTCTGGTCAGATGAGACAAAAGTCGAGCTTTTTGGGAAAAACCATCAACATAGAGTGTACAGAAAAAAAAGAGGCATTCAAAGAAAAGAACACGGTCCCTACAGTCAAACATGGCGGAGGTTCCCTGATGTTTTGGGGTTGCTTTGCTGCCTCTCGCACTGGACTGCTTGACCGTGTGCATGGCATTATGAAGTCTGAAGACTAACAACAAATTTTGCAGCATAATGTAGGGCCCAGTGTGAGAAAGCTGGGTCTCCCTCAGAGGTCATGGGTCTTCCAGCAGGACGATGACCCAAAACACACTTCCAAAAGCACTATAAAGTGGTTTGAGAGAAAGCACTGGAGACTTCTAAGGTGGCCAGCAATGAGTCCAGACCTGAATCCCATAGAACACCTGTGGAGAGATCTCAAAATGGCAGTTTGGAGAAGGCACCCTTCAAATATCAGGGACCTGGAGCAGTTTGCCAAAGAAGAATGGTCTACAATTCCATCAGAGCATTGTAAGAAACTCATTGATGGCTACCGGAAGCGGTTGTTCGCAGTTATTTTGGCTAAAGGTTGTGCAACTAAGTATTAGGCTGAGGGTGCCAATACTTTTGTCTGGCCCATTTTTGGAGTTTTGTGTGAAATGATCAAGGATTTGATTTTTGCTTTATTCTCTTTTGTGTTTTTTCCTTGCAAGCAAATTAAATGAAGATAAAAATAGCAAATAATTTGTGATTGCAATCATTTTCAGGAAGACACTGAGTATTATCTGACAGAATTGCAGGGGTGCCAATACTTTTGGTCACCACTGTAGATAGATAATAGATAGACAAAAAAGAACACAGCAGCACATGTGCATGAATCTATGCCATGTGAAAACACAGAAAAACATTAAAAACATTCAATTTAGATTATACTTTTCAACATTTTTGTAAAAAAAATTTTCAAAATTTTTTTTTTACTTACAGTAATAGATCAAAATGAAGGTTCTTAGCGCATAAATTGGCCAATTCATGTATGCCCATCAAGGCAAGGTGACCTCCCTCTAATAGGTCCCTGCTCTACAGTATAAGCCACAGAATAAGCCACAAGGACCTATCAGAGGGAGGTCACCTTGCCTTGATGGGCATACATGAATTGGCCAATTTATGCGCTAAGAACCTTCATTTTTATCTATTACTGTAAGTAAAAAAAAAAATTTTGAAAAAAATTTTACAAAACTTTTGAAAAGTATAATCTAAATTGAATGTTTTTAATGTTTTTCTGTGTTTTCACATGTCATAGATTCATGCACATGTGTTCTTTTTTGTCTATATTATGCAGTTTTCGCAGCTTGCACGTGTTCACATTAGGAGGTGCTGATCATTTTTTTGCTTAGATAATAGATAGATAGATATAGATAAACTGTTCCCTCAGCTGGTATGTTGCATACCTGTAAATTGACTGGCTCATGCAGTGAAAGTTTGCTCCCTGAGTTCTTCCATTAATTATGGGGCAGAGCGCTCCTGTAGTATCACTCTGCCCGATCATAGCTGCGTGTCCGTACAGTCCCAGCGGCACAGTCCCCTCTACCCCTTCTTGCAGTCATTACTATGATCAGTGCGGGATGAGATGGGAAGCTGAATACCGTCAGGACATGTCGGGAGCCTCAGGGGAGGAACTCACTGGATTCCATGAGGGAATTTAAAATTCAAGACGGATCCCTGCATTAACCCCTCATTGCCCTGGACATCCAGGGATTCTACCATTTGCCCCCCTATCACAGCCTAAGGCTACTAGACACATTAGAATAGACTCTCGCACTGTCTGAGACCACCAAGGATCCTTGCATTAACCCTTCGCTGCTGTGCACAATGCCCCAGGTGTAGAAGCTACAGCTGGCAGGTCTGGGGCAGCTGCATCTGGCAGTGCACTCTACGGCCATAATGAGCCTTTTTCGGTGTCTGATTTTAGTTAAAAATCCCAAAAAGCCAAACTTGATATCCACCAAGAGAAAGACTGGCAAAGCTGCCAGCCGTGCCCGCTCCTACTACAAGTGTGCTGGAATTTTTAATGAAATTTCATGTTAAATCACATTTATCAGGATGGTACAGTGCGCGGCTGGTGATAAAGGGTCAGCACCGGGGCACGCCATTTCCCAGTAAATAAAGCTGTGCTTTATGCATCAAGTTTGGCATTATCTGGATTTGCTGTGATTTCAAATGAAGGACTTAATTCAGCCTTTGGACTCTTCAAAAGTTCCTTCTCTTGCCAAGTGGCGGCTCAGCAGGGGCCCCGGTCAGAGAAGTGGTGCAGCACTGCCATCTAATGGACAAGAGCAGGTGCTGCGATAGTTTATCCCTAGTATGATCAATCCTAAGGATGCAATTTGCTAGACAGTGTCGTAGAATATCAGATGTTCGCGGGTTACGTCACCAGCAGCTGAGGGTGATGTAATCTGCTAATTATAGAAGCGTAGACACAAGGACTTCTGATCTCTGCATTTAACGAGGGACGGTCGTTCCAAGTCCCCAGTCCTTCCAATAAAAGGCCTGCGATATATATATTTTTTGGTACTCTGTGTATGTTTCCAGCAGCCCCCCAAGGTGCCTTATAACAATGCTATGCAACAAAACCACCATCATAAACTGTAAACATAATATGTTGTATAGTGCGTCACCAAATACCACCATACAGTGCTCAAATAATACCAACAGACACTGCTCAAATAATGCGCTATACAGTACTCAAACAATACCTCCATACAGAGTTCAAATAATACGCGATACAGTACCCAAATAATACCTCCATACAGTACTCAAATAATATGCCATATAGTACTCAAATAATACCACCAGACACTGCTCAAATAATACGCCATAGAGTACTCAAACAATACCTCCATACAGTACTCAAATAATACGCCATATAGTACTCAAATAATACCACCATACAATGCTCAAGTAATACCACCATACAGCACTAAATCAGGGGCGGACACTGACAGCTTGGGGCTCCTATGCAAGAAATATTTCTGGGCCCCCTTCCTTTTATGGCGACAAAGCTACATATATATATACATATATATATAGAAATATAGCCACACACACATACATGTACATATATTACATACATGATGAATACATCAGACTACATGAAGGAAGCAAACAGACAACTTACGGACACACGCTACTACAGAAAATTGAGGTCGGACCCTACACAGGACTATTACAAGGAACTAAGCAAGTTGGTATCTTGTCTGCCTGACAAATCCATAAGAGCTGATGACCTGATACCAGAAAGTCCAAGAACAAGGACATTTTACATGCTTCCCAAAATCCACAAAGCCGGAAATCCAGGGAGGCCGATTATTTCATGTGTGGACACCCTTACTGAGCAAGTATCTGGATGGGTAGAGGGTGTTCTTAAACCCCTGGTAAAGGATACACCCAGCTACATTCAGGACACAACTGACCTATTGAATAAACTAGCAGCAATAGGTCCTCTACCAGAAGGAACCATCCTGGCCACCATGGACGTGAAATCTTTGTACTCTAATATCCCACACCAGGATGGATTAAATGCCTGCAAAGTCTTCATGGGAAACACCGAGAATGATGCTGACTCTGTGGTGAAACTCACAAAATTCATCCTCACCCACAATTACTTCGAATTTGACAACAAGATCTATCTTCAGGAGACTGGCACAGCTATGGGAAGTAAAATGGCTACTCAGTATGCAAATCTTTTCATGGCCAAGCTTGAAAGCGACTTTCTGTCCTCATGTCCCATCAGGCCTCGGGCCTACTACCGCTACATTGATGACATTTTAAATATCTGGACGGAGTCTGAGCAACAGCTAAAGACGTTCCATGAACAGTTCAATCAATTTCATCCCACCATCAATTTAACACTTAACAACTCCAGCACTGAAATTAACTTTTTAGATACCATCATTAAACTGAAGGACAATGAAATAGAGACATCCCTGTCACAGAAGCCAATCGATCGTCCAACATACCTTAAATGGGACAGTCCATCCAAAACACATAAAAAACTCTATTGTCTACAGCCAAGCCATCAGATACAACCGTATATGTTCCAACCCCATGGATATAGATGAACACCTTGGTCTCCTCAGAAAGACCTTTTTGAACCAGGGCTACCATCCAAGAACAATTGAGAACCAAATTACAAGAGCCACCAGAATATCAAGGAATCACCTGCTACATTACAAAACTAAAGAAGAAAATAACCGGGTGCCTCTAGTGGTCAGCTACAATCCAAATCTGGAGGTGCTAAGGGGAGCTGCACGGAAACTACAACCTCTACTACAAAAAGATGCCCGATTACAATCCATATTTCCAGACCCCCCACTACTGTGTTTTAGGCAGCCCCCAAATCTAAGAAGCATCATTGTCAGAAGCTCCCTGTCCTCTCCAACAGCTGCAGGAACCTTTCCTTGCAACCAGAAAAAATGTAAAACCTGCCCATTTATAATGACCACGGACAAGATAAAGATCCCCAACTCACATCAGGACTACAAGATACCAGGTACTTTCAGCTGCATCACATCTAATGTGGTGTACCTAATTATTTGTACTAAATGTCCAACTGGGGTCTGTATGTGGGAGAGACCGGGCAAAAACTGAGAACAAGGATGAATTCTCATCGCCACACAATAAGAGAAAAGAGAATGGATCTACCTGTGGCCAAACATTTTTGTATGCCTGATCACAGCACCACACACATGAAATTACTGGTACTGAAAAGTAATTTCACATCTCAGAGAGACAGGAGATTCTCCGAATATAAACTCATGATGACCTTTGACACTCTCAGTGCAGGAATGAACGTGTGGCGTGGATTTATGTCTTTTTACATCAATTAAGGAATTTGCTCTGTAGACCTTGTGGGGGCATCAATAAACATTACCAGACCCCAATCAGAGGGCAATAAAACTTTCACACTCCATATCTATGAACTGTTCCAATATTTATGTTCATCCATCTCCCATAATGACAGTTCTGCTTCACGTCACTTGTCTTATCTATTGCATTGTTTCTGTGCTGTGTTGTGTATAAATATGTAATTGTCACGCGGTCTTATGATATGTGTGCGATGTCAGAAAACTATTCTTAAAAGAACAACACTCTATACAACATATAGATTAGCAACATCAGCATGTAAATATAGAATAGATTTACCTGACACGATATCCGTTGAACTCAGGGTTAATCTTGAGGACTTGATACACTGTCACAGGAAAGAGGAGGACCGGGGGTCTAACCTGACCCTAAACTGGGGTCCTAACTAATCCCTCACCTTGGAGGTACTGATAATGGTTCAGAGGTCCAAGTCTCCAGCCTAACCCTGTCTCCTATCAGTCCCTGAACCCTGTAATCAGTCCTAAGAAGGATACTGATTACCACCAAAGGGATATGGGCTGATCTCTGCTAAATACACAGATTAGACATATAAGACAGACTGGAGAAAACACAGACTTGCATACACACTCAAACACAGAAGGAACATAAATGATCTGGGATATTAAACTCTAAGCAAGGTGAGCTTAAAACAACTAAGGAGCTCTTTAACTTAAGTCTATACAGATACAATCCTATCTGTGGTCTGCATGAAGAATTTCACTGGCAACTCCCAACACAGACAACCAGAGATTTAAAGGAAACCAATCAACAAATAATTAATTGCAGCCGGGAGAAACTGCACCCAGTCCCAGAACTGAGCACAGACAGAATTAACTCCCTAACTGCCAAACACAAAGAAACAGCAACTCAGCTGTGAGAAGTCAGAATGTGCAACCGCGACGATCTTCGTGGCGATGCACACATGACAGTACCCCCCCTTCTACGAGGGGCCTCCGGACCCTCAGGGCCAGGTTTGCCCGGGTGAGTTCTGTGGAAGGTCCGCACCAAACGATCTGCATTAATGTCAGACGCAGGAACCCACGTCCTCTCCTCTGGACCATACCCCTTCCAATGCACCAAGTACTGAAGGGACCGGCGATTCAGACGTGAGTCAATGATCTTTGACACTTGAAACTCCAAGTTACCATTGACCACCACTGGAGGAGGAGGTAGAGGTGATGGTATGACTGGTGCCACGTACCTCTTAAGTAATGACTTGTGGAACACATTGTGGATTTTAAACGTAGGAGGGAGGTCCAGACGAAATGCCACAGGATTAATTATGGAACTGATCCTGTACGGCCCGATGAATCTGGGGCCCAGCTTCCAGGAGGGAACTTTAAGTTTTATATTCCTGGTAGACAACCATACCAGATCGTTCACATTAAGATCTGGACCAGAAACTCTCCTCCTATCAGCCATACGTTTATAACGGTTCCCCATAGCACTCAGATTATTCAATACACCTCTCCACACTGAAGCAAGTGACGACGAAAAACGCTCCTCCTCAGGAACCCCAGAAGGGCCCCCCCCATTGAATGTACAAAACTGGGGATGAAAACCATATGCCCCAAAAAACGGGGACTTACCAGTGGACTCGCTCCGCCTGTTGTTAAGAGCGAACTCTGCCACAGGCAAGAAAGAAGACCAGTCCTCCTGGTTCTCTGAGACAAAACACCGAAGATAAGTCTCTAGGCTTTGATTCAGACGCTCTGTCTGACCATTGGTCTGCGGATGAAAAGCCGAGGAAAATGACAATTGCATCCCCCGACGTAAACAAAATGCCCTCCAAAACTTGGACACAAACTGAGACCCCCTATCTGACACCACATCAGAAGGCAACCCATGAAGTCTCACAATCTCCCCAATGAACACCTGCGCCAGAGTTTTAGCATTAGGGAGGGCAGGAAGAGCAATGAAATGTGCCATCTTACTGAACCTGTCAACAACCACCAGTATGACAGTCTTCCCTGACGACTGAGGAAGGTCCGTGATGAAGTCCATAGACAAATGAGTCCATGGACGCTCCGGAAGTTTCAAGGGTAAGAGGGTCCCAGACGGACGGGTATGAGGGGTCTTAGAGCGAGCACAAACCCCACAGGACGCGACAAAAGTTAAAACATCTTTATTAACGTTAGGCCACCAAAACCGGCGAGAAAGGAGATCTAAAGTAGCCTTACTCCCTGGATGTCCTGCTAAAGCAGAATTATGATGTGCCTCAATAACCTTTTGTCTCAACTGATTTGGGACAAACAGTCTCCCTGGAGGTCCTGCAGGGGCGTCCCCCTGAGCCTCTAACACCTCCTCCTCAAGCTCAGAACATACAGCCGACACTACCACCCCCTCCTGAAGGATAGGAATCGGGTCATCCATTTTCCCGGCCCCTGGGAAACTGCGAGACAAGGCATCCGCCTTAACATTCTTAGATCCAGGGCGATAAGTGACAACAAAATTAAACCTGGTAAAAAACAACGACCATCGAGCTTGTCTGGAATTCAGACGCTTAGCAGATTCCAAATACAGCAGGTTCTTGTGATCAGTAATGACGGTGACCGGGTGGACTGACCCCTCCAAAAAGTGACGCCATTCTTCAAAAGCCAACTTAATGGCCAAAAGTTCCCTATTGCCGATATCATAATTCCTTTCGGCGGACGACAATTTTTTAGAAAAGAAAGCGCACGGATGCCATTTACCAGGGGACGGACCCTGGGACAATATTGCACCCACCCCTACGTCAGACGCGTCCACCTCCACAACGAACGGCTGTGATGCATCTGGTTGGATGAGAACGGGTGCCGAAGCAAAACATTTTTTCAAAGAGGAAAAAGCTTGGCAAGCTTTGTCCGACCATTTAGAAAAATCCGTCCCTTTTCTTGTCATGTCAGTGAGAGGTTTGACAACAGATGAGAAATTACAAATAAATTTCCGGTAGTAGTTAGCAAACCCCAGAAAACGCTGCAGAGCCTTAAGATCCTCTGGCTGATCCCATTCAAGCACTGCTCTCACCTTTTCAGGGTCCATACGGAAACCGGAGGCTGACACCAAGAAACCCAAAAACTGAAGTTCCTGTACGGCGAATAAACACTTTTCCAGTTTGGCGTATAGTTTATTGTCTCGCAAGATCTGCAACACCTGTCTCACATGCTCCTGGTGAGACACAAGATCTGGTGAGTAAATTAAAATGTCATCCAAATATACGACCACAAACAGCCCCACCAGATGACGAAAAATGTCATTAACAAAATGTTGGAATACTGCTGGTGCAGTAGTCAGACCAAAAGGCATGACAAGGTTCTCATAATGTCCCTCCGGCGTGTTAAACGCCGTTTTCCACTCATCCCCCTCTTTTATCCTAATCAGATTATACGCCCCCCTGAGATCCAATTTAGAGAACCATTTGGCGCCAACAATTTGATTGAAGAGATCAGGAATCAGAGGGAGTGGATACGGATCTCGAACAGTAATCCGATTAAGTTCGCGGAAATCCAAGCAAGGGCGTAGGCCTCCATCTTTTTTCTTCACAAAGAAGAACCCCGCGGCCACTGGGGAAGATGAAGGTCTAATATGCCCTTTGGCCAGACTTTCCGAAATATAATCTTTCATAGCCTGCCTCTCAGGACCAGAAAGGTTATATAACCTAGCTTTAGGTAACTTAGCATCAGGAAGTAAATTAATAGAGCAGTCATACACGCGATGAGGAGGCAACTCCTGACACCCCTCCTCAGAGAACACATCCCCAAAGTCCTCCAAAAAAGGAGGCAAAGTACTAGGCACGACCGCACTGATGACTGTGTTCATGCAGTTACTTTTGCAAAACTCCCCCATTGGCTTATATCTCTGGACTGCCAATTAATCACAGGGTTATGTTTAACCAACCAAGGAAGTCCCAACACAATAGGAGTAGGTAGACCCTCCAACACATAACAAGATAATAGTTCCCTATGTATTGCCCCTACCCGAAGGTCAATGTTATGAACCTCATGAACAAAGCTACCTTGGCCGAGAGGCCTGGCGTCAATGGAGAATATAGGGATCGGTTTGACCAATACACTCAGATGCATACCTTGAGCCTGAGCAAACTGAGCGTCAACCAGATTAGCCCCGGACCCACTATCAAGAAGAACAGAAAATCTCTCCACTCTCGTACCAACCACCACCTCCACTGGTACAAGGAACTGAGAAGAACTAGCGGACGAAATACATACTCCCAGGTTGTCGTCCACCACACAACCTGGGATTAACAGTTTTCCGGCGACTTTTTGCTCAACAAGGCACGGGATGGACATCCCCCAACAAAATGTCCCTCTTTCCCGCAGAAGAAACACCTTCTAGTCCTGCGGCGTACCGCCAATCCCCTCCTACGAAATGATGTCCCTCCCAACTGCATAGGCTCCTCCGAACAGACAAGGGGAACCTCAACATAAGGGACTTTAGTAGTAGGTGGAGTAACAACAGGGGGCGGAGTTACCTCGCACCTCTCCCGGAGCCGTCTATCAGTACGGATAGCTAGGGCCATAGCAGCCTCCAGTGATGGAGGAGAATCATACTGAGCCAAAACGTCCTTTAATTTGTCAGAAAGCCCATGACAAAACTGGCTTCTAAGAGCTGGGTCATTCCACTGAGTATCTGTGGCCCATCTACGGAACTCAGAAGCAAATTCCTCCGCCGGACGATCTCCCTGCTGTATCTTACGTAATTTTGTCTCAGCAAGAGAGACCCGATCTGGGTCATCATATACCAAACCCAGGGCAGTAAAAAATCGATCTACTGACTGTAGAGCCGGGGATCCCGGAGGAAGGGAGAAGGCCCAGGATTGAGGGTCCCCTTGTAGGAGCGAGATAACAATTCCCACTCTCTGCTCTTCACTCCCTGATGATCGAGGCCGAAGCCGAAAATACAATTTACATGCTTCCCTGAAGGTAAAAAATTTGTCTCGCCCACCAGTGAACCTGTCCGGGAGAGCTACTTTAGGTTCAAATCTGGTTTGCTCCGAGGGAGACAAAACTTTGGACTTAATGTCCGTCAGCTCCATGGATAATCCCTGCAACTGCAGAGCCAGCTGGGCTACTGGATCCATTGCAACTGGGAATAATTTTATGGGCCAGTGAAAATGTCACGCGGTCTTATGATATGTGTGCGATGTCAGAAAACTATTCTTAAAAGAACAACACTCTATACAACATATAGATTAGCAACATCAGCATGTAAATATAGAATAGATTTACCTGACACGATATCCGTTGAACTCAGGGTTAATCTTGAGGACTTGATACACTGTCACAGGAAAGAGGAGGACCGGGGGTCTAACCTGACCCTAAACTGGGGTCCTAACTAATCCCTCACCTTGGAGGTACTGATAATGGTTCAGAGGTCCAAGTCTCCAGCCTAACCCTGTCTCCTATCAGTCCCTGAACCCTGTAATCAGTCCTAAGAAGGATACTGATTACCACCAAAGGGATATGGGCTGATCTCTGCTAAATACACAGATTAGCATATAAGACAGACTGGAGAAAACACAGACTTGCATACACACTCAAACACAGAAGGAACATAAATGATCTGGGATATTAAACTCTAAGCAAGGTGAGCTTAAAACAACTAAGGAGCTCTTTAACTTAAGTCTATACAGATACAATCCTATCTGTGGTCTGCATGAAGAATTTCACTGGCAACTCCCAACACAGACAACCAGAGATTTAAAGGAAACCAATCAACAAATAATTAATTGCAGCCGGGAGAAACTGCACCCAGTCCCAGAACTGAGCACAGACAGAATTAACTCCCTAACTGCCAAACACAAAGAAACAGCAACTCAGCTGTGAGAAGTCAGAATGTGCAACCGCGACGATCTTCGTGGCGATGCACACATGACAGTAATTCTTCAGATTTTGTATTAGTCTTTGCCTGATGAAGAGACCTGAGTAGTCTGGAAAGCTTGCAATTTGTTACCATCTTTTCAGTTAGCCATTAAAAGGTATCAACCACTGAGGACTCTCAACTCTAAATATTTTTCTATCTACTGGCTAACACGGTACAAAGATATACATCTTTACTGTTTCATATATTACATAGTCTTCTTTATTATGTATATTGCCATCCCTTATTATACAGTGCCCTCTCTTGTTATGTACAGCACCGTCCCTTACATATTGGATTATATAGAGTCCTGTTTTTTATTACATGCCCTCTAGTGATGAGCGAGTGTGCTCGTTACTCGAGTTTTCCGAGCATGCTCGGGTGTTCTCCAAGTATCTTGGGCGTGCTCGTAAATTATGTGTGAGTCCCCATAGCTTCATGATTTGCAGCTCCTAGACAGCCTGAATACATGCAGAGATTGCCTGTTTTTTAGGGAATCCCCACATGTATTCAGGCTGTCTAGCAGCCTCAAATCATACAGTTACAGTGACTCAGACATAATTTACGAGATTGCCCAAGATACTTGCAGAACACCCGAGCATGCTCGGAAAACTCGAGTAACGAGCACACTCGCTCATCACTAATTCCATCCTGTCTTGTGTATAATGCAATGATGGCTGATGGAGCATAGGAAAGCTTCTTTTCTAATGGAGGAGCTGATGGTCTGGTAATCTGGTCACCGGCTGCTCCATCAGCAGTCATTTTATATCTAAAAAGAGAGGGGACTATGTAATAAAAGAGGGAACTGTGAATAACAAAATTAACAAGAATACACTATATAAGAGACAGCATTGTACATAACAGCAGAGGAAGCTATATAACAGGGGTGGGGAACGTCCGGCCCGCGGGCCGTATACGGCCCGCCATATCACCTAGTCCGGCCCGGCAGCCGACACTTTTTCAATAAAGTTTTGGTGTCTGCGCCACCCGCAGGCCTCTTGCAGTGCGGCGCACCGGAACCCCCACCCGTGATCCTGGTGAGCGGAAGCGGAAGATCCATCTCTGCTTCCCCCCACAGTGACAGCAGCGACAGCCGGGACTGTGCGATCCTCCCGCCCCTCTCCTGCACGCCGCCTGTCGTGTGTCGGTAGAGCCGCCACTGGGTAAGTGTGTGCACATAGCAGGGCCGGGCAAGTGCCGGGGCCCTGAGCAGGCGGGGGGGCCCACTCGCTGTCGGGCACCCCGGCGCCCGTTAGCGGTGTCAGCGCCGCCACTGGGCCCCCCCGCTTGCTCAGGGCCCCTGCAGGAGCCGCGCAATACTCACCTCTCCCCGTGCCTCCGCTGCCGCAGCTCCGAGCTCCAGGGGGCGCCGGTGCTTCCTCTCACAGCAGCGCCGTCATCATTCAGCGGCCGGCTGTGGCAGAGAGCGCGCGGACAGGTGAGATCGGTGTGTGTGTGTGTGCCTGCCTGTGTGTGTGTGTGTGCCTGCCTGTGTGTTGTGTGTGCCTGTGTGTATGTGAGAGAGAGCTGCCTGCCGTGCTGTATGTGTGATGGTGGTGGGGGGAGGCAGGCAGTGATGGTGGTGAGGAGGCGATGATGATGATGATGATGGGGAGGCAATGATAATGGGAAGGCGATGTTGATGATATTAATGGGGAGGCAATGATAATGATGATGATGGGGAGGCAATGATAATGGGAAGGCAATGATGATGATATTAATGGGGAGGCAATGATAATGATGATGGGGAGGCAATGATAATGGGAAGGCAATGATGATGATATTAATGGGGAGGCAATGAATGATGATGATGGTGAGGAAATGATAATGATAGGGAGGCGATGATGATGATGGGCAGGCATTGATGATGATGGGGAGGCAATGATGATGATGGGGAGGCGATGATGATGATGGGCAGGCATTGATGATGATGGGGAAGCAATGATGATGATGGGCAGGCATTGATGATGATGGGGAAGCAATGATGATGATGGGGAGGCAATGATGATGAGGAGGCAATGATGTTGATGGGGAGGCAATAATGATGATGGGAAGGCGATGATGATGATGGGGAGGCAATGATGATGATAATGGGGAGTCTTTCCACAGAGCCTTTTCCTGAGCCGTAACAGTGCAGAACGCAGCACAGCGCAGAGGAGAGCTCCATATTTTGTATGGAGCATTATATGGGGACCAGTATCCTGTATGGAGCATTATATGGGGACCAGTATCCTGTATGGAGCATTATTTAGGGTCCAGTATTCTGTATGGAGCATTATATAGGCTGGGGATGGGGGGGTGACATCCTGCATGGGGTATTATATGGGTGATGAGGGGGAGACTATGTGGTGCCCATAATATTGTGGAGGACTGTACTGTCCAGTCTGTACTGTGCGCTGCGAGGATTTGGTGGTTTTTGAGCTATTGTACAATTTACAATAGATATCACTCATGTAATGGAAGAAGTGAAGTATTTGGCATTGTACTGTATCTATATTTCTCTGCCGTATAGCACGCCAAAATACTCAGAGGACACCTGAGCATGCTTGGGAAAACCCGAGCAACGAGTATACTCGCTCATCATTATTAATAATTTTATGCGGCCCCCGAACACTATTATAAAATTCCAAATGGCCCTCGGCAGAAAAAAGGTTCCCCACCCCTGCTATATAATAAGGGATGGCACCATATATAACTAGAGAGGATGGTACGTAATAAGGGACAGTGTTGTACATAATAAACAGGAAATTATGTAACTAAGGATGGTGTTATACAGAATTAGTGAGTACACTATATACTAAGGGACTGTGTTATACATAATAAGTGAGTACAGTATATACTAAGGGACTGTGCTATACAAAATAAGTGAGCACACTATATACTAAGGGACTGTGCTATACAAAATAAGTGAGTACACTATATACTAAGGGACTGTGCTATACAAAATAAGTGAGCACACTATATACTAAGGGACTGTGCTATACAAAATAAGTGAGCACACTATATACTAAGGGACTGTGCTATACAAAATAAGTGAGTACACTATATACTAAGGGAACGGGTTATACATAATAAGGAAGTACACTATATACTAATGGACAGTGTTATACATAAAAAGTGACTACACTATTGACTGATGGATAGCGCTAAACATAATAAGCGAGTACACTATATACTAAGGGACTGTGCTATGTATAATAAGTGAATACACTATATACTAAGGGACTGTGTTAGACATAATAAGCAATAATAATGCGTTCCTCCACCTCCCCCTGTTCCTAAATCCATTTATACAGTGGGTAAAAAAAGTATTTAGTCAGCCACCAATTGTACAAGTTCTCCCACTTAAAAAGATGAGAGAGGCCTGTAATTGACATCATAGGTAGACCACAACTATGAGAGTCAAAATGAGAAAACAAATCCAGAAAATCACGTTGTCTGATTTGGCAAGATTTATTTTACAAATTATGGAGGAAAATAAGTATTTGGTCACCTAAAAACATGCAAGATTTCTGGCTCTCACAGACCTGTAACTTCTTATTTAAGAGGCTCCTCTGTCCTCCTCTCATTACCTGTAGTAATGGCTCCTGTTTGAACTTGTTATCAGTATAAAAGACACCTGTCCACAACCTCAAACAGTCACACTCCAAACTCCACTATGGTGAAGACCAAAGAGTTGTCGATATAAGGATTCCGGATTTTCCACTGAGCCTGTTTACCCTTGTCCAAGATGGAGTCTTGTACCTCGCCCTGTCCTAGAACTTCCTGTCTGTCCTGCTATTTAAGTCCAGCTCAGGAGATCCTCCTTGCCTGAGCATTTTGTTGCTGCTGGCTTCTGAGCTTCCTCCTGGTCTGCTTCTGGAGTTCCTGCTGCTGCTCATAACTCAGTGCTCTGCCTCTCCACTTACAGCTGCCATCAGTCCTCTGTGCGACTTCCTGATCCTGGCCAGTGTTACTTATTGTCCTGACTTCTAGTGAGGAGCTACTCAACTCTGGAACTGCTGTGGTCAGTAAGAGATTCTGACATCATTATCATTTCTTGAACTGTGTCTGCGTGGGCTGCGGTGCTGGACTTGAGTGGGACTTTTCAGCCCAAAAGGTACATTTAGTAACCTTCTCCTGCTAATGCTCCATCTGTGTATTGCTGAACTTCTACGTTAAGTGTTGTGAGCGCTCTTTCTCATATTATTGCTGAACTTCTACATTAAGTGCTGTGCGCACTCTTGCTCATATTATTGCTGGACTTCTACGTTAAGTGCTGTGCACACTCTTGCTCATATTATTGCTGGCCTTTTATATTAAGTGTTGTGCGCATGCTTGCTCATATTATTGCTGGACTTCTACGTTAAGTGCCGTACATACTCTCGGTTCATATTACTGCTGGACTTGTGCGTATTAGCGGTCACTCCCCGCTATTCAGTTTACCGATCTTTTCTATATTGTGCTGTGCACTTCGTTACTATTGCAGGAAGATCTCTGTTAGATTTGGTTCAATTTCTTACTTTGTTAAATACACTTGTTTGCCTCAGCTTTGGTCTCAGTTTCGTTTTATCCCACACAATTAGATTCCATAGTACTCACATAATTGTTACAGTCGAAGGACCCCAGAAACAAAATTGTAGCCGTGCACCAGGCTGGGAAGACTGAATCTGCAACAGGCAAGCAGCTTGGTGTGATGAAATCAACTGTGGGAGTAGTAATAAGAAAATAGAAGACATACAAGACCACTGATAATCTCCCTTGATCTGGGGCTCCACGCAAGATCACACCCCGTGGAATCAAAATGATCACAAGAACGGTGAGCAAAAATCCCAGAAACACAAGGGGGACCTAGTGAATGACCTGCATAGAGCTAGGACTACCGTAACAAAGGCTACCATCAGTAAAACACTATGCTGCCAGGGACTCAGATCCTGACGTGCCAGACGTATCCTCCTGCTTAAGCCAGTACATGTCCGGACCCGTATGAACTTTGCTAGAGAGCAATTGGATTATCTAGAAGAGTATTGGGAGAATGTCATATGGTCTGATGAAACCAAAGTAGAACTGTTTGGTAGAAACAAAGCTCGTCGTGTTTGGAGGAGACAGAATGCTGAGTTGCATCCAAAGAACACCATACCTACTGTGAAGCATGGAGGTGGCAACATCATGCCTTGGGGCTGTTTCTCTGCAAAGGGACAAGGACGCCTGATCCATGTACATGAAAGAATGAATAGGGCCATGTATTGTGAGATGCAAGGGCATTGAAGATGAAACGTGGATGGGTCTTTCAGCATGATAATGATCCCAAGCACACCGCCAGGGCATCGCAAGAAGCATATGAAGGTCCTGGAGTGGCCTAGCCAGTCTCCAGATCTCAACTCCATAGAAAACCTTTGGAGGGATTTGAAAGTCCGTGTTGCCCAGTGACAGGCCCAAAACATTACTCCAGGGTACATTAAAGATTCCAAAGATGTTTTGAATGTTTACTCCAAAAAAATTTGGTCAATGAAATATGTTTGGTTATGTTGTGATGTGGTATCTTTATATACTTGCATACCTTACAATCTTGCTATGACGGCACTGCAGTTTTTTCTAACGAATTTCAGTCATTATTCTCAAGATCTCATTAATTACATTCTACAAGTAGTTTATTTTTTATTAACTCACAATTTTTTCTCATTTGACAATAAATTTTATTTACAGAGATCTGGTGTGGCGATGGGTGCCAAATTTGCACCATCCCTAGCTAATTTAGTTATGTCTTACTGGGAATTTTTGTTCATTTTTTCGGCCACTAATCCTTTTGTTGATGCAATTGTCTGGTATGGCAGGTACATCGACGATTTACTCATCATTTGGGGTGGTGATGTGCCTGCCATATCGGACTTCATCAATTACATTAATTCCAATTCATTTAATATACGTTTTACCTATAAATTTGATTACAATAGGATCTCTTTTTTAGATCTTGATTTATATGGAGTGCACAATTGTGTTATTGCTACTAAGACTTTTAGCAAACCTTTTGCTGGCAATACCATTTTGCATGTAGCAAGTAGTCATCCAAAACATACTATTAAGTCGATTCCTCTTGGAGAATATACAAGGATTAGGAGAAACTGCAGCGATATTGAATCTCTGGATAGTGAATTTAATTGTGTTGACAAAAGATTGGAAAGCAGAAATTATCCGAGGTGGTCATTAAATAGATCACGTAGAATTATAGGTAATAAAACTCGGGAAGATCTCATCAGTGGGGTGCGATGTAAAAGCAATGTTGCACAAAAAACATATTTCTGTGCTCAATACAGTCCTCAGTTTCAGGATATTAAAAAAATCATTTTGAGATCGCTGCCTATTTTATATGAAGATCCTTCTCTTGCCGATATTTTGTCATCAGGTATTAATGTTGTTTCACGAAAAGCGCCATCCATTGGCAACAAAGTGTCCCCGAGCATGTTCAGCAATTCTTCTCCACAGAATTCATCGTGGTTGGAGCACAAAGGCTTTTATAAATGTGGCCACAATAGATGTGCGTTGTGCAAATATGTTTGTGCAACAAGAGTCTTTGAGAATCATGATGGTACTGCGGTTTATTCTATAAACAAGTACATCAACTGTAATTCTTGTTATGTGGTATACAAAATATTTTGTACTGCTTGCAAATTATCTTATATAGGTTGCACTACCAGAAAGCTAAAAATCAGGATCGCTGAACATTTACAGGACATAAGGAACATTTCGGCAAACCGCAACATTTCTGCTGCTGCTAAGCATTTCATTGTCCAGCATGCTCGCAGTGTCTCTTCTTTGCAGGTCACTGGTATTGAAAGTGTTAACCTCTCTGTTCGGGGTGGAGATGCACGGCAACGACGTCTAACACGTGAAGCTTTCTGGATCTTTAATCTGAACACTAGATACCCATATGGTCTCAACAAAAGAAACGAATTGATGTTCCATTATTAGAATTTATTTGTCTTATTGTTTTTACATGTTCAATTTAATTTTTGTACCATGTATATTTTTTGTGTGTTATTTTTTGTTTTTTTGAGGACCTTTGACAAATCACATGATTTTATTCTTGGTTTTGATTGGTTTTGTTCTGTCTTAAATATGTGTCATTACCTGTGCATGTCAGCTGTGATAAAGATCCTTGTGATCGAAACGCGTCGCTCAGTCCTGAGCTTGTCCAGGAGCATGTCATCACTGATGTTTTATATGGATCAATAAAGATGAAGATTTTATTGGAGCTGGAACGTTGTTCTATTTTTTCCTTCATGTATCTACACGCCTGATCAAGCGGAAGTTCCGTGCGCCTCTGGTATACCGGTGAGCTGGTTAGCGTTCTTACACCAAAACATCACTGCTCTAGAGGAGATCTGCATGGAGGAATGGGCCAACATACCACCAACAGTGTGCGCCAACCTTGTGAAGACTTACAGAAAACGTTTGACCTCTGGCATTGCCAACAAAGGATATATAACAAAATATTGAGATGAACTTTTGTTAATGACCAAATACTTATTTTCCACCATAATTTGCAAAATAAATCTTACCAAATCAGACAAGGTGATTTTCTGGATTTGTTTTCTCATTTTGACTCTCATAGTTGTGGTCTAACCAAGAATGTCAATTACAGGCCTCTCATCTTTTTAAGGCCGGTTTCACACATGAGTGGCTCCTGTACGTGTAGTGACAGTTTTCTCACATACCGGAGACACTGACACACGTAGACCCATTAAAATGCACGTGTCAGCATGTTTTCACGGACCACGTGTCCGTGTGCAAAACACAGAGACATGTCAGTGTTTGTGGGAGCGCACGGATCACACGGATCCATACAAGTCAATGGGTGCGTGTAAACACGTACCGCACACGGATCACATCTGTGTGCGATCCGTGTGCGTTTTATAACTTATAGGTATCAATACGAGATAGGTGTCTAGACATTGTTTATGCCAAACTTTTGCACAAGTCTAGACAACATTTTTGGCTCTGAGGTGAAGTTGGCAAGTTATCAGAGTGCTGACATCTTTCAACTCTGGTGATTTTGGACAATATTATGGCCCCCTGTGTGGCCACAGAGCGGCTAACAAATTTGGTGGAGCAACATCTCGAACTTTGGGACTCTCGATCCGAAGGATACCATGACAGGCTGGCGATAGATTGTGGTTGGTTCGCTGTAGCTGAGCAGCTCTACCCAAGACCTGGTTGGTCCACATATTCACCAGCAAAGCAGGTGAGCACCGAGCCCGTTCACTTCAATGGGGGATGTCACGGGTAGCGCAGCTCGGTCCATTGCCCTGGGCGCTCACTAAAAAGGGATATTTACAGGGGATTATAGGTTTGTAGAAAAGTTTGTGACGCCACCTGTGGTTCCTGGTCAGGGTGACCAGCGCTGCAGGGTAGATCCTCTGAGGGTTGTTACTGGGCAGCAAGGTGTTAAGTCTCCCACAGGCGAGACTGATCCCTCAGGGTATATGGCGGTGTAGGGGTGCAGGATCAATAAGGCAGACACACACAAGAAAGTCTCTTTCTGTACCTTTACTGAAGATGAAGTTGCAGGCACGTCCAGGGAAGCTGTCAGGGTGAGGATGCATGTCCAGTAATCCACTGAGTAGGTGTAGGGCCTCCTTACGTCTTTATGTGTGTGAGTTTCTGACTTGCATAAACAAAGCCTAACTCCGTCTTTTCAGCTACGCCCGGCTGACCTTGTGGTGAGGCCTTCTTGTGGACAGAACAGTGTCTCTGTGGCGGTACCTGCCAGACCCCCGTCTTCCTAACCTCGGTTACGTATCAGCACTGCTGGGCCCCTGCGACCTGTAGTCCCAGCAGGGTCTCCGGTTTTTCCTACTAGTCGTGAAGAAGCTAGCAAGCTCGGACCCGGTGTCCGGTGATGCAGAGTGGAGGTAAGCTATCAATGCTGTTAACCTCTGTCACTCTCTTTCCCTTTTCCACTTGCCTTTCGTCCTACTCACACCTTTACCATAAGCTCAACCAGCAGTAGATGTCAGCTTCTCGTTCAGACTTCCTCAGCCCTCAGGCTAATCTGACAGGAATCTCTAGCTCTGAAGCTGATCTGATCTAATCTCGTTCTGACTGAACTAATCTCCTGCTCTGTCTCTCCACACCCTTATATACCTGCGTACTCTTCAAGGGCTCCCTCTGGTGGCATCAGGGAAATGTGAAGTGTGAATGAATATCGGGTGATTGTGGTTTACCTTTCGTGCATCCTCCAGGGTAACATGTGGCACCAAGCGCAGCTGGGCTACACACAGGCAAGGTTTGGTAAGTTACCCCATAGATGTTCCTTTTACAAATTTACCTGGAATTAATATTAAAATATGAAAATAGTTCACATTGTGCTTTCTATATATCATGTTACATGTCTAACCAACACACACATTAGGCTGATGTGTTATTAACCTTTGTAGGTAAAAGCACCTTATCATATATACTTTACAATATTATTAGTAGTTTAGAGTATGATCCCTTTCTTTAAAATTATAATTACTCATGAACCGTGCTTGTTACAAATGGCCAAAAAATGCAGTGTGTGTCTGGCAGCATTTTAGTGCTGGTCTGTATCATTAGTTCTTTCCAAACTTTGTTTTATGAAGTTATTTTGCACAAAAAGAAAAAACAATACCTACGTAACTCAAGGGCTACTTGTCTGCCATGTGCATAAACTATATTTTTTGCCACACTTCCATGGTGTAATAAATGTGTAATATCATATTTTACAGTGTGTACTGTATTCAAGCATATCTCTACAGATGTCTCACATTAGTTGGTTTTAGGCTTAACTGTGATTGAATATTTTTATATGTGTTAATCGACTGATGTAATATGTGCAAAAGGTTTCAATGAAAGTGTCTCAGACATTGTTAAAACAAAAGTTTGTGAATAGTACAATTTTTGACATGTAAGGATCATCATGTGCTGCCTGCCATTGTTAATCCAACATACACAAAATATTCAATCATAGTAGCCCCTTGCAGTGTTTGCTTTTCACATTTATTGCTGGCCACACCACTGTTGGTGTGTGAGTGTGGTCAATCCAATGTTTAGACTTCATTAATAACATCAGACAAAAATTTTCACACAATGCAAGCCCTTACATATGGCTACTGGTCATTGTTAATTGTGGGAATGTTTGTGTTGTTCTACACAGTCAAAGTCCTACAGGCTACATTGGTCCAAACGGATTAGAAAAATGCTCATGGTGGCCAATCATTACATTTTTGGATCACACCAAGGCTCAAAGTGGTCACACATTTCTTAGTCTTAATGGCAAGGGCAAAACTATTTTTATCATACGTTTGTTTTGACCCGGCATTATCATAATAACAAAATTACTTTGGAAATCTAACATAGCTGAACACATTGCGTTGTTGTTTAATAATTAATCTTTTTTGACATGTGGGAATGTGACTTGTTGTTGCTTTAACACTTTCCCAACAGTTGATTTGGTTAAACGGCAATGGCGCTCAGCGAGGGATCAGTTTAGGCGGGAATTTAATCCCCTCCCCTCCACGTCAGGTGCTTCCAAAAAGCGTCAATATGTCTACTACAGAAACTTGGCCTTTCTCCGGCCAATCATGGAGCTCAATCCGTAAGTGTGACTCAGTATGTTTTTGCTAACATATTAACATTACAACACTGAATTTTACCACATTTCCATATCTCAAACACTTCTAAACCTTCATGAATATCTGTGATCAATACTTATCTTTCATAAATACATTTGTGTTTTAACCCATACACACGTGTATATGTTAAAGTACCAAAATGCCCCATGTTCTATACAAAGCTTCATATGTTATCACAAATTAGTCACATTTAACTAGTTTTGTGTTGTCATAATTTAGACAAATAAAACGTTTATGTGACAATGTTTTTTCTCCTAGGACTGATGACAACCTGGATGACCCAGATGAATCGCCAACAACAGCAAGATCAGTGCCATGTACCTCTGCATCTGAGACCGAAGCCCCAGCGGACCCGACTCCACCAACACAGCCTGAACAGGTGTCTGATGCTGCTGAACCCTCCACTGATGCTGGTCAGGGACGCACACAACAACATCCCAAGCAGCAGCCCCATCACCACAGGCATCATCAACATCCAATCTACCTCGGTATCTTGCACACACTCTCCGAGATAGATGAACCAGGCGACATGAAGACACACGTACTTTGCCTGAGCTCATTGATACTCAAGTTTTAGCCATAATCAATTCCCTGACATGCGAAAATTCTGCAGAGCGGTTTTGTAGGTCCCTCTCTCATTGCCTAGCCAAAGTTCCTGATGAACGGCAGGAACGGGTACGGGCTGCAATATTGACCCTCATTGCTGCAAGCCAAGGAGAGCAGGAACCAAACCAGGTGCTAGGGCCCATTGAACAATGGCAAGCTGCCCAGCATCCAATACAGATGCCATCTGCTACCAACATAACACATGCCCAAAATGTTGGTACACTATCTTCAGGGGCTGACCCTGTACCAGCCACACAACAATCACAGCACATGCCTGCACCCTCCTCCATGTCTCCACCTCCTGCCTCCAGACATCCTTATCCCAAAATGTATGCTCCTGTTTGGGTTCCTCCTGCCCGTGGCTCTATCCATGATTTTGGGCAAATGTCTGCTCTTTCCTCAGTGCCTCATGCCCGTGCCAGCAGCCAGCAATATGGGCAAATGTCTGCTCCTTCCTCAGTGCCTCATGCCCGTGCCAGCAGCCAGCAATATGGGCAAATGTCTGGTCATTCCTCAGTGCCTCAGGCCCGTGCCAGCAGCCAGCAATATGGGCAAATGTCTGGTCATTCCTCAGTGCCTCATGCCCATGCCAGCAATATTATCAAATGTCTGCTTCCAGCACCACATACAGCCAACATTATGAAACCATCTCGTCCAGCATGTCTGTGGGGGATAGTAGTGGTGGTAATTTTGCTCAGCCACAGCCCTACACTCTGCCATCAAGGCACCAGACACTGTGGTGAGCCAATTTGGTCTGCACAGCCATCTGCAAAGAGGTGGGAACTATAGTAGTTCTCAATCATATCTGAGCCAGATTGGTGACTCCGAAACCACTTTACCTCAGCCACAAAGTGTTTCCCAAACCTTTCTGGGTGAGTCTTTCAAAACAGAACCTTACACCCCATCTCCATGGTACTGCCACATTAGGGAACTTATCTAGATGTGTATTGAGCACATTGAACCCACAGGTGCTTCACAGACGTTTATAACGTTAAGCAGTGAAAGAAAAATCAAATTTTTCCCAGATAAATCCTTTTTAGCTTCAAATTTTGCATTTTTATAAGGGTAACAGGAGTAATTGCTCCATACAATTTGTTGTGCAATTTCTCCTGAGTGAGCAAGATACCTAATATGTGGAGGAAAACAACTGTTTGGGTGCACAGCAAGGCTTGGAAAGTAACGAGTGCCATTTGACTTTTTGAATGTAAAATCAAATTTTTCCCGCAAAAATCTTTTTTAGCTCCAAATTTTGCATTTTTACAAGGGTAACAGGAGAAAATGGACTCCAAACTTTGTTTTGCAATTTCTCCTGAGTTGACCGACTACTTTTGAGACACAGTGCAAAGCTCAGAACGGAAGAAACGCCATATTAGGCCAGTTTCACACGTCAAGATATTTCCGGTACCGGTAAACACGGTAAACACGGTAACGGAGATATCCGTGTTGTCCGTGTAAATACGTTGTATGTCTGTGTGGCACACGTGTGCCGCATCAGGACCACACGGACGGCACGGACAGCTACACTAAGCGCTGTCCTCTGCCTGTGGTGCTGAAGCTCCATGTAATTATTTTACCTGCTGTGCCGGCAACAGCGAGCAGGAAGAATAAAAGAAAAACCCGACGTGGGGTTCCCCTTAGTTTTGGAACCAACCCGGCAAAACTATACAGCTTCGGGCTGCTATTCTCAGGCTGGAAAGGGGCCATGATTATGGGCCCCCCTCCAGCCTAAAAAACAGCAGCGCGCAGCTGCCCAGAAAAGGCGCATCTATTAGATGCGCCTATTCTGGAGCTTTGTCGGGTTCTTCCCACTTGCCCTGTAGCGGTGGCAAGTGGGGTTAATAAAGGGTTAATGCCACCTTGCTATTGTAAGGTGACATTAAGCCAGGCTTAGTAATGAATAGGTGTCAATAAGACACCATACCTGTCCGGTGATCAGTCAAGTCCCACGGTGTAAATCCATCTCAGGGGTTAATCAGTTTACAGCCGGAGCGGCTGCTAATGCGACCGCCCCTACTGTAAACTACTGGGGACTGAATGGAAGCAGCGAGCAGAGAGTCAGTGACGTCACCGCTACTCACTGAGCCTGTGCGCGCTGCTCCCATTCATTCCCCATTCCCCATTCATTCCCCAGTAGTTTACAGTCGCTCCGGTTGTAAACTGATTAACCCCTGAGATGGATTTACACCGTGGGACTTGACTGATCGCCAGACAGGTATGGGATATTATTGCTTTTTTATTTTATATTTCTTACAGGAGATCGAGGGCATCGATAAAGGAATGGCAGTATAATAAAAAATTAAAAACTGTGTAGTGTATTCATTCATTAAAAGACTTTATTCTTATTGTGTGTGTTTATTTAACCCTTTATTTACTATAGGATTAGTAATGAATAGGTGTCTTATTGACACCTATACATTACTAAGCCTGGCTTAATGTCACCTTACAATAGCAAGGTGGCATTAACCCTTTATTAACCCCACTTGCCACCACTACAGGGCAAGTGGGAAGAACCCGACAAAGCTCTAGAATAGGCACATTCTGGGCAGCTGCGGGCTGCTGTTTTTAGGCTGGGTGGGGCCCATAATCATGGCCCCTTACCAGCCTGAGAATAGAAGCCCGCAGCTGTATAGTTTTGCCAGGTTGGTTCCAAAACTAAGGGGGACCCCCACATCGGGTTTTTCTTTTATTCTCTCTGCTCGCTGTTGCCGGCAGAGCAGGGAGAATAATTACAGGGAGCTTCAGCACCACAGGCAGGGGACAGTGCTTACTGTAGCTGTCCGTGCCATCCGTGTGGTCCTGATGCGGCACACGTGTGGCACACGTTTGCCACACATGTGCCACACGGACATACAACGTATTTACACGGACACGGATATCTCTGGTACCGTGCTTACCGGTACCGGAAATATCTGGACGTGTGAAACTGGCCTTACAGTGCAGACTTTGCTGCACTTGTTTGAGGGTGCCATGTTACATTGGCAGAGCCCCTGAGGTGCCAACATAGAATAACCCCCAATAAGTGATCCCATTTTACCAATTAATCCCTTTGAGACCTTGCCCTTTTTCGTTTTTGCGTTTCTGTTCTGTTTGCTCCCCTAATTCCCAGAGCCATAACTTTTTTATTTTTCCATCAATATGGCCATATGAGCACTTGTTTTTTTGAGGGACAAGTTGTACTTTGAACAACACCCTTAGTTTTACCATATCGTGTACTCAAAAATGGAAAAAATGCCAAGTGCGGTGAAACTGCAAAAAAAGTGCAATTTCACAACAGATTTTTGGATTTTTTTTTTTACCATATTCACCAAATGCTAAAACTGACCTGCAATTATGATTCTCCAGGTCATTATGAGTTTATAGGCTTTTCAGAAGTGCACAAAACTTTGGCCAACGCAACTTTTATGTAATCCTAAAAAGATGGACACCGCCGGATCACAGGCCCTATGGCGTTCACAGTGCCTCCATCTGCCACTTTATAGGGAATCGTCTGCCAGAGGTTCCGTCTGAATCATGTATTTCAGAGACTTACACGGAAACCCCGGTGTAAGCGCAGAGCGCAGGATAAATGTGCGCCGAGCCTTACTGCGATCTTTGGGAGGCAGAATGAAAAAATCAACAGCATGTGAAGAATTGGTTTTATTTATTTCTTACGCCGTTCCTCGCGCGGTATAAGTGATTAGGCGATTTTATTCTTCAGGTCGGGTACAGTGATACCAGATTTATAGCGGGTTTTTATGTTTGGCAGCTGTCACACACTAAAAGACGTTTTAATTGCAAAAACTGGTTTTTGCATCCCCATATTTTGAGAGCTATAATTTTTCCATATTTAGGCCGACAGAGTCATGTGAGGTCTTGTTTTTTGCAGGACGAGCTGACATTTTTATTGATACCATTTTCAGGCACATGACATTTTTTGATTGCTTTCTATTCCGATTTTTGGGAGGCAGAATGAACAAAAAACAGCAATTGAGGAATTGTTTTTTTACTTTTTGACATTGTCCCAGTATCGGACATTACTGTATAGCGTCAGATCGCCGATCTGACACTGCACAGCAGAGCATCACATCAGCGTCTGACAGACAAAAAACGAGCTGCTATACACCTCCGTCAGCAGAAAAATCTGAGCTCTGAGCTGGCACTGACACGCTGCTTTCCCTTTAAACCTTTGCCCAGGGCCCAACTTAGTCTAAAAGCGGCCCTGCGGCTACCTCTGCAGTATACCAAACAAGAAAAAGGGACCAACAGCTCCTTCACTTGCACTGGACCAGGCACTGGATATACCTTATAGTCAATTCACACCTGCCCCGACCCTGAACCAGACACTGAACCAGCAGGAGCTGCAAGGAAATGTTACACGAAAGCCAAGGGTGAGCAAGAAGAATTCAGAATCCAGCTCTGAAGGAGAATGAAGCATGTATGTATTATGCAAACAATTGTTATAAGCCATTTATGAGCAATGATATTTCTTATATAAAGCACAGAAAGATGTGACGAGAGGGACTTAGGACAGGGGCTGGAGGAGATGCCGTGTCTGAGAGCAAAGGAAATGGAAGAAGCAAGTCAGTTCTGCATAAAAGGCGAAGCACAGGAGAAGATCTGCAGACAGGAGGCAAATCATGGGATAAGGGAGGATGAGACTGGTAGGTAACACGGCTACATCAGTCTTCAGTCAGCTCCCCCTAGTGGTGGCTGCAGGTAACAGATCCTCATCCTTTATGCCTTACAATTACAGAAAGCCTAAATAAACTGATACAAGAAACCTAAAACCCAAATCTGGAGCTTCACATCCACAGACGACCTCCTGCAATCCTCAGAGGTGACGCCGAATACTCGGCAGCTCTTGACTGAGCTCCAAGTCACAGAAGCTCCAGCGTCTCAAGGAGGCAGCGGAAGATAATTTGTCCCCTTCTTTCAGAGCAGTCAGTAGGGACCGCGTAACCTTGAAGATGACGGTTTCCATTGACTAAAGAAATTCCAACTTCATTTAATTAAAGAAAACAAAAGATCTCAGCAAGTAGAAATATTAACATTTCTTTCATCTGGATTTTGCTCACTTTGAACTACGTGTCATAAATTAAATGGAAAACGTTATTAGCAAAATGTAATATAAAAAAAATGTAAAGAAGTTTTCCAGCGATGAGACATGAAACTGGAATCCTACTTAATATGAATGTTCCCTTCTGAATACATAAAATACACATACGATAATCACACATAATGCAAACCACGACACAGAAATTATACATAACGACCACCAGGGGGAGCTCTACAATAATTGCATGTATTCTACCACAGACTGATATATACAGAACCACCACCAGGGGGAGCCCTACAATAATTACATGTATTATACCACAGACTGATATATGCAGAACCACCACCAGGGGGAGCTCTACAATAATTACATGTATTATACCACAGACTGATATATACAGAACCACCACCAGGGGGAGCTCTACAATAATTACATGTATTATACCACAGACTGATATATACAGAACCACCACCAGGGGGAGCCCTACAATAATTACATGTATTATACCACAGACTGATATATGCAGAACCACCACCAGGGGGAGCTCTACAATAATTACATGTATTATACCACAGACTGATATATGCAGAACCACCACCAAGGGGAGCTCTACAATAATTACATGTATTATACAACAGACTAATATACAGATCCACCACCAGGGGGAGCTCTACAATAATTGCATGTATTATACAACAGACTAATATACAGATCCACCACCAGGGGGAGCTCTACAATAATTGCATGTATTATACAACAGACTAATATACAGATCCACCTCCAGGGGGAGCTCTACAATTATTACATGTATTATAGCACAGACTGAAATATACAGAACCACCACCAGGGAAGCTCTACAATAATTACATGTATTATACCACAGACTGATATATACAAAACCACCACCAGGGGGAGTGCTACAATAATTACAAGTATTATACCACAGACTGATATATACAGAACCACCACCAGGGGGAGCTCTACAATAATTAAATGTATTTTAACACAGACTGATATATACAGAACCACCACCAGGGGGAGCTCTACAATAATTACATGTACTATACCACAGGCTGATATATACAGAACCACCACCAGGGGGAGTGCTACAATAATTACAAGTATTATACCACAGACTGATATATACAGAACCACCACCAGGGGGAGCTCTACAATAATTACATGTAAGAATTAGTAGTAACCAACATATCACATGCAAATAATATATATTATATATATACACAATGGCTTATCATATAAGCATGTGAATTCTGGACACAATAGAGAGACAAACTGTACCGAATACAGAAATACCACACGAAAAACAGCCATGTAGTCTCAAAAGTACATCTTTATTAATGCAAAATAATACATATGATTTAAAAGTAGAAAAAGGAAAGGGATGGCACAAGGGAAATGTGATCTAATATGGCAGTAGTCACGGACAAGTGGAATAGATAGGCCTGACAACGGAATCTGCTCTCTAGATGTATATATATGATAAATAGAAATAGCAATTATAACAACCCGAGGTATAAGGATAAGGACAAGTAGTCAGAGTACTATAGGCATTACACAAAAAATATATAGATAATAGGTATAAAAGTAACGTTAGACTGGCACCATAATAAAGGTAGCTAAAATATATTGATATTATTATTATTATTTGTTTCTATAGCACCATTGATTCCATGGTGCTGTACATGAGAAGGGGTTACATACAAATTACAGGTATCACTTACAGTAAACAAACTAACAATCACAGACTGATACAGAGGGGAGAGGACCCTGCCCTTTCGGGCTTACATTCTACAGGATTGTGAGGCAGGAGACAGTAGGTTGGTGGGTCGCAGCAGTTCCAGTGTTGGTTGAGGCAATAACTCCGGTAGTGGTGAGGAGGCAGCAGGGTCATTGCAGGCTGTAGGCTTTCCTGAAGAGATGGGTTTTCAGGTTCCGACTGAAGGATCCGAATGTGTTTGATAGTCGGACGTGTTGGGGCAAAGAATTCCAGAGGATGGGGGATATTCAGGAGAAGTCTTGGAGGCGGTTGGGTGAGGAGCGAATAAGTGTGGAGGAGAGAAGGAGGTCTTGGGAGGACCAGAGATTACGTGAGGGAAGATATCGGGAGATTAGTTCAGAGATATAAGGAGGAGACAGGTTATAGATTTCCTTGTAGGTCAGTATTAGTACTTTGAACTTGATACGCTGAGGGAATGGGAGCCAGTGAAGAGATTTGCAGAGGGGAGAAGCGGAGGAGTAGCGAGGAGAGAGGTGAATTAGTCGTGCAGCAGAGTTAAGGATGGACTGGAGAGGTGCGAGGGTGTTAGCAGGGAGGCCAGAGAAAAGGGTGTTGCAGTAGTCGAGGCGGGAGATGATGAGGGCATGCACAATCATTTTAGTAGATTGAGGGTTGAGGAAAGGATGGATTCTTGAAATATTTTGAGCTGAAGGCGACAGGAGGTAGAAAGAGCTTGGATGTGCGGTTTGAAGGACAGGGCAGAGTCAAGGGTTACTCCGAGGCAGCGGACTTCTGGTACGGGGGAAAGCGTGATGTCGTTAATTGTGATAGATAGGTCAGGTAAGGAAGATCTGTGGGATGGGGGAAAGATTATGAGTTCAGATTTGTCCACATTGAGTTTGAGGAAGCGGGAGGAGAAGAAGGAGGATATGGCTGATAGACACTCCGGGATTCTGGACAGCAGAGAGGTGATGTCTGGGCCAGAGAGGTAGATCTGAGTGTCATCAGCGTAAAGGTGGTACTGGAATCCGTGGGACTTTATGAATTGCCCCAGGCCAAGTGTATAGATTGAGAAGAGTAGGGGTCCTAGAACAGAGCCTTGGGGGACTCCAACAGAGCGAGGGTGGGACGAGGAGGTAGTGTGGGAGTGGGAGACGCTGAATGTGGTGTTGGAAAGGTATGAGGAGATCCAGGATAGGGCGAGGTCTTTGACGCCAAAGGAGGAAAGAATCTGTAGTAGAAGGCAGTGGTCAACTGTGTCAAAAGCAGAGGACAGGTCAAGAAGCAGGAGTATAGAGTATTGTCCGTTTGCTTTGGCTGTAAGTAGGTCATTAGTAATTTTGGTCAGGGCTGTCTCAGTGGAGTGATGGGGGCGGAAACCAGATTGTAGAGTGTCAAAGAGCAAGTTAGAAGAGAAGTGGTAGGAAAGCTCAGCGTGGACGTGCAGCTGCAGGAGTTTGGAAGCGAATGGGAGCAGCGATATTGGGCGATAGCTGGACATAGCGGTTGGGTCGAGGGTTGGCTTTTTAAGGATAGGCGTGATTGTGGCATGCTTGAAAGAAGAAGGGAAGGTACCGGAAGTTAGTGATAGGTTGAAGAGGTGGGTTAGGGATGGAATATAAGCAACTAAATAGAGTGATGCACTATGCCTATATGTAGGCTCAATATAAGGTGACTTCTCTTCCTAGTGCAGCACAATGTATATGATGCCAGAGAAGTATAAGACCTATACGTACTCTGAGTCCCATCCACATAGGGAAATACAGTTCATATCGCAACAAAATGCAAGCAGGGAAAACAGAAACTCATGGATCCCTGACTTGAACAGCGGTGCAGGATTTACATAAATCAATATCAAGACCAATGCCATAGAAAACCGCTGAATATTACCTCAAAGGAGAGCAGAGAGCCGTCCGGCCCTCCCCAACGCGCGTTTCGGAGCCGCAACGCTCCTTCCTCAGGGGGCGTACCAGTAACTAGCAGGTGCCTCCATTTATACCGCCGCCGCCAGGAAGTGTGGCGGTGAAGGTACAGCCATTCAGCCCACACAAGTACCTCCTCTCAAAACGTCACATGTCCAGCTGGATAAGGACATATCAGAGAGAGGGGTAATGCCTGAAGGTGCTTGTGCATGCGCAGAATGAAACAGAGGGCATCGCCATCATATTGCTAAAGGGCAAGAGAATACATATGAAAACAGCAAAAAGCTACGTTAAAAAATACAATACCAAATCGGACCAAACAAATCCCAATGTCTAGAGGCATGTAAGTGACCATTGTGGGGCCCCGTAAAAGAAACACCAAACAAAATCACACATATAAATGACAATAAATACAAA
>JARQOD010000001.1:6181349-6402296 GCA_033576555.1 Oophaga sylvatica | reverse complement strand
CCGGCTCTGCCATAACCCCAAGTTCTGGGATCCCCAAATTACCTCCTTTTCGTTTTGGCGGTGAACGTGAGAAATTCAGGGGATTTATTAATCAATGCAATTTATTTTTCTCTGCACATGCTTCAAAATTTCCCACTGAACGATCCAAAGTGCTTACTATAATCATGTTGCTTACCAATAAGGCTTTGATGTGGGCAAACCCTCTGATTGAGACTGAGGATGATTGTTTGAATCACCTTGATGCTTTTATTTCAGCCATGGGGCAGGTGTTTGATGACCCCAATCGAGGTGCAACAGCTGAAGCAGCCATGTTAACTTTGCGCCAAGGTAAGCGTTCAGTAGCCGAATATGCCCTGGATTTCAGGAGATGGGCTCTTGATACCACTTGGGACACTTCCGCTAAAAAATCTATTTTTCGGAAAGGGTTGTCTCCACTGATTAAGGATGAACTTGCTCGTGCCGACCCTCCCACTGCGTTAGGTGACTTTATTAACTATTGTATCCGTATTGATGCTCGTCTGACTGAACGCAGACAAGAGAGATGGTTCGAAAATAATCGCACTAACCTTTTACTACCTCCCTCAGCTAAGGAACCTTTGAGTAGGATCACAAGGGAACCAGAACCTGAACCTATGCAGGTGGACTCTTTACAAAGACGGGTTAGTGATGCACGCAAAGAACATCGTATAAAGGAAAATCTATGTTTCTACTGTGGTAAGTCAGGGCACTTCATTATAAACTGCCCCAGCCGTTCTCGTAAGACTACTGCAGCAGTCATTCACTGTGAGTGTTGCGAGAGGAGCTCTGTCATGTCCGAGCCTCAGGCTCCAGAGAGATCTGCTGCAAGAGATCTTGATTTCTCGGACTTAAACTCTGTTAGTTCTGGGGACGATGACGGTATAAACGGTGCAATTTTTCAAGTTTCCTCAGCGGTGTCCCAGCTGAGTTGTAAAAGAAACAATTCTCATTGCTTCCTTTCCATCAAACTCTGGGTTGACTCAGTCTGGGTGTCTAGCTCTGCTATGATCGACTCAGGAGCAAGTGGAAATTTTATGGATATCTCCTTTGCTCTGAAACAGGGGATACGTTCAGTGAAGAAGGCTACTCCAGTACAGATGGAGACTGTGGATGGCTCTCTACTGACTTCTGGACCAGTGGATCTGGCCTTTGAGGGTCCTTATGGGTAAAGATCATCAGGAGAAAATGTCTTTTATGCTTATTTCTTCTCCCCACTTTCCCATTATTCTAGGGCTACCATGGCTGCAGGCGCAGAATCCTACGATTAACTGGGAGACCAAGGAATTACACTTTCCGGAGAAACAGATGAGTCAAGGAGTTTCAGCTTGCTCTGTTCCTAAAGGAACCATGTCAGTCCCTGAACTACCAGCTGTATACCAGGACTATGTGGATTTATGTGACAAGAAGAACGCTGATTGTCCAATTGAATTATTGCCTGGAGCCGAGATACCTTTTGGTAAGATCTACCCCCTAGCGGGGCCCGAGCTAAAAGCTTTGAAGGATTATATAGACGAAAATTTAGCCAAGGGCTTCATACGCCCCTCTTCATCTCCCGCAGGTGCACCCATCTTCTTTGTGAAGAAGAAAGATGGATCTCTGAGACCCTGCGTAGACTATAGGGAACTCAATAAGGTTACTATTAGAAACCGTTATCCATTGCCTTTAATCCCTGAATTGTTGGAGAGAGTGCGGCATGCCAAAATTTTCTCTAAACTGGATCTCCGTGGGGCCTATAACTTGGTCCGTATTAGACCTGGGGATGAATGGAAGACTGCTTTCAGGTCACGCTATGGACACTTTGAATATCTAGTTATGCCTTTTGGTCTGAGTACCGCCCCAGCCACTTTCCAACACTTCGTGAATGATATCTTCAGGGATCTCCTAGATACATTTGTGGTGATTTATCTGGATGATATTCTAATTTTTTCTAACTCCACAGAGGAACATCATGGACATGTGAGAATGGTCTTAGAACGCCTAAGACAAAACCATCTCTACATCAAACTTGAAAAATGTGAATTCCATAGGACCGAAATTCAATTTCTGGGGTATGTACTATCTACGCAAGGGATTAGTATGGATGGAAGCAAGACCCAAGCGATCAAGGATTGGCCAATTCCTAGAAATGTGAAGGAGGTGCAGCGCTTCATCGGGTTTGCCAACTTCTATAGACGTTTCATTAGGAATTTATTCGAACGTCCATGACAGCACTACAGAGAGAGGGGATCCGCCCCTTAGGAACAGGAAACCTACAGATATAAAAGGGCGGCACCTCTCCCACACATCAGTTGGTTTCCTGTTCCTAAAGGACGGGTTTCCTACAGATGAAGATCTTCAGGAGGACCCAGGCCGGCCGGTCGACCCAGGTAGCGGGGGGGAATCTCCTACCTCGGCCGGTGCGGAGCCCCTGGAAGCGCCACGGTGGGTCCGGGTAGGATTCCACGGCAGTGTGCGGAGCAGGTGGAGCAGTATCCAGAGGATCTCTGTCTCCCAGCCAGCGCCGGTAGGTAAGTATTCCCCCCCCTCTCCCTGGTCCCGGTGCCTTCTCCCTGTCCTCTCCTGTGGTCCTGTCATGGTGGGGGCCTCTTGAGGGTGCAGCCGTGATTTTTAAAAAAAAAAAAAAAAAGAAAATTTTTTTAAATTTGAATTTCCCGCCGCGTCGCTGCTGTGAACGGCGCGGCGGGGTTTTTTTGAATTTCCCGCCGCGCGTCACTGTTATGGACGGCGCGGCGGGCGGTTTTGAATTTCCCGCCGCGCGTCACGGCTATGGACGGCGTGGCGGGCGGTTTTGAATTTCCCGCCGCGCGTCACTGCTATGGACGGCGCGGCGGGGTTTTTGAAATTTCAATCGTGCGCCGCTGTTGCAGCGGCGCGGCTGAGGTCGGGGGAGATCTCCGCTTGGGGGGGGGCGATGCAGCGGGGGATTTTGCTTACCTCCGTCGGTCCGTGCGAGCGGGGGAAAAAAGGGGGCGGAGTCCCCACCACCGGAACCGGAAGTAAGACGCCGGCCGGCGTTTTTGAAAATTTTGGCGGCTGCATCGTCGGACGGCGCCTGCTGTGGGGACGGCGGGGAGGTGCAGGGGGGGCCGTGGGGCGGGGAGTAGGAGGGGGTGGACCCCTGGCCAGACCTGCTGATCCGGATATCCGGGGGAGGATATAAGGAGCCTAGGAAAGAGGTAAAGCGCTTCTGCCCCATTTTTTTACGATGGACACTGCAGAGGCTCCCTCGGTGCAACAGGAGAGCCAGCAGCAGCAGCAGACAGAGCGCTCCTCTTCAATGGCCAGGAGCACCAGCCGCAGAAGTTCCGCAGCTGGGAAAAAGCCCCTCCCCGTGATCCGGTACCTACTGCTGTACAATCTGGGTAAGAGATCGTCAGATTTAGAATACCCAGTAATACAGTTTTTTCCCCATTTTGTCTGTTACTAGGGGAAGAAGTGTTCGGTGAAAAGCAAGCACAGGGAATGTGCCTTTTGCGCTTGCCCTCTGCCTGACGCTTGCCCTAAGAGGTTGTGCCAGCCGTGCATGCAACAGACGGTAGGGCATTGTTAAGGGGAAGGACAGGGGCATGGGATAACATAGTAAACCCCCCCCTATGCCCCTTCCCTTTTTAGATAGCGGAGGAGACTCCAAATTTCACCGAAAGCCTGAAGGAGATAATAAGAGCAGAGTTGAAAGCGTCCTCAAGACACGGAGAATTTTCCAGGCGTAGAAATGTACCAGTGTTGTCTGATTCAGAGTCGCCTGCCGCCCATGACAGGGGTGAAGTTGTGTCAGGACCCTCCTCGCCTTCCTCTTCGGCTTCCTCCTCGTCTTCTACGGAAGACGCTACCCGTTTTTGTTTTCCCTTGGACCAGATGGACAAATTTGTCAAATCCGTTAGGTCCACCATGGGGGTAGAAGAGGCGAAACCAGAACCCTCAGTACAGGATCTGATGTTTGGTGGTCTAGATCCAAAAAAAC
Organism: Oophaga sylvatica; assembly: GCA_033576555.1. Classification (NCBI taxonomy): domain Eukaryota; kingdom Metazoa; phylum Chordata; class Amphibia; order Anura; family Dendrobatidae; genus Oophaga; species Oophaga sylvatica. The sequence goes on along the minus strand of JARQOD010000001.1, from coordinate 6,398,317 downwards.
GGAGATCCTTTCCACTAAATAGTAGCATCCAAGGCCTTATAGACAGAGAGTGGAAGAAGCCTGAAAAAAGAGGCTCCTTACCCCAAGCGTTTAAACGGAGATATCCCTTTGAAGATCCCCTGACGGGTAAATGGGATAAGGCCCCGAAGCTGGATGCAGCAGTGGCGAAGGCTTCTAAAAAATCCTCCATCCCTTTCGATGATATGGGGTCTTTGAAAGATCCACTAGACAGGAAGGCAGATTCCTTCTTGAAAGGCACATGGGAGATGTCGGCAGGTGCCCTGAGGCCGGCAGTTGCAGCCACTTGCGCAGCCAGGTCATTGATGGTCTGGCTAGACCAGTTAGCTTCCCAGTTAACAGATGGAACCTCCAGGGGGACAATTCGAAAGACCTTGCCAATAATTCAGAATGCGGCGGCTTTTCTGGCTGATTCCTCAGCGGACTCAGTAAGAATGGCTGCCAGAGCGGCAGGGCTGTCTAATTCAGCACGAAGGGCATTGTGGCTGAAATGTTGGCCGGGCGATATTCAAGCCAGATCTCGCCTCTGCTCCATTCCGTGTGACGGCGAATATCTTTTTGGCCCGGTCCTGGACGAACTTTTAGAAAAGGCGGGGGACGACAAGAAAAAGTTTCCCAGTCTATCAACTCCTTCCTATAAAAGACCTTTCAGCAGAAGGAGGTTCAGCTACCGAAGGTCGTCCAGGGAACGAGCCAAATGGGATGAAAAGAGGCGAAGAGGTACAGGGTTTATGTTTAGAGGTCCACCTAGGGAAACAAAAAAACCCTCGCAATGACTAGCGATGCCGGTAGGAGGCAGATTAAAAGCCTTCTACCCGGCCTGGTCGGAAATCTCAAACAGTAGCTGGATCCTTAACATCATAGCTACAGGGCTGCGGTTAGAATTCTCCTCGGTACCTCGGGATAACTTTAAAATTACCCCACTCAGATCATCCCCATCGGAGCAGGCCGCTCTAGAGTTAGAGGTTCAGGAGCTTTGCGCTAAGAATGTCTTAGTGGAGGTGCCAGAAGCAGAGCGGGGTAAGGGGTTTTACTCCCCTCTGTTTTTGATCCATAAACTGGATGGGTCTTTTAGAACAATTATTAATTTGAAAGCCCTCAATAAATTCCTGATTATTCACCGATTTAAAATGGAAACGGTCAGCTCAGCAATAAAGCTTCTGTTTGAAAATTGCTTTATGGTGGTGTTAGATCTGAAAGACGCTTATTACCACATACCGATCCATATGGAGCATCAGCGTTTCCTCAGAGTAGCAATCCAGATGGGGGAATCACTGCGACATTTTCAATTTAGCGCCCTTCCCTTTGGCTTGGCGGTGGCCCCACGAGTATTCACTAAGGTTATGTCGGAGGTCATGGCCCACTTACGTGAATCAAATATGCTTATAGTCCCCTACCTTGACGACTTTCTTATTATAGGAAAGACGGCAGAGCATTGCCTAGAGCAACTGAAAAGAGCGATTTCTACCTTAGAGCGGCTGGGATGGCTAATAAATACCAAAAAGTCTCGTTTGAATCCGATGAGGGTTCAGCAGTTTCTAGGGCTAATCCTGGATTCACAAAATCAGAACTGTAGTTTACCGTCAGACAAGTTAATTCGTTTACGGTACCAGGTCCTAAACGCTTCCAGTAATCCCTCCATGTCGCTTAGGAAGGCTATGTCTCTTTTGGGCTCCCTCTCGTCCTGCATTCCCGCGGTTCGGTGGGCTCAATTTCACACAAGGGCACTGCAAGCTGAGGTCTTGCTGTATCAAAATTTGCTAGGTGGTTACCTGGAAGGCCAGCTATCCTTGTCCCAGGCTGCTATAAGATCCCTGGATTGGTGGAAGAATGAGACAAACCTGTCTAAGGGGGTTCCCTGGGAATATGAGATATCCCGAATAGTCACAACAGATGCTAGCCCCTCTGGGTGGGGGGCTCATATGGGGGACGTTATGGTTCAGGGCTTATGGGAGCAGAATCAAATTCATATGTCTTCTAATATGAAGGAATTAACTGCGGTAGAGCTAGCAATTAAAAAGCTCCTTGTCTATCTACAGGGTCACCACGTTCGAGTGCTCTCCGACAATCGGGTCACAGTCGCATACATCAACCACCAGGGTGGTACTCGTTCCGGTCCTCTCATGGAAGTGGCAAAGGGCCTACTTCAGATAGCAGAACGACACTTTCTTTCTCTAACGGCTCTACATATAAGGGGAGAAGAAAATACCAAGGCGGACTTCTTAAGCCGCAATCTCCTGAGCCAAGGAGAGTGGTCATTAAAGACTTCCATCTTCGACCTAATTGTGCGGAAATGGGGTCTACCGGAAGTAGATCTCTTTGCTACCAAAAGCAACAGAAAAGTGACACAGTTCTGCTCTCTGAATCCCAAAGAACGCCCTCTGGCAGTGGACGCTCTTCTATTACAGTGGGATTTCAATCTAGCCTACGCCTTCCCTCCCCTGTCCTTACTCCCCCTAGTATTGAGGAAGGTCAGGAAGGACAGGGCAAGGATAATATTAATCGCTCCTTTTTGGCCCAGGAGGGCATGGTTTTCATGTCTCAGAAACATGTCGATAGCCGACCCGTGGGTCCTGCCGGACATTCCCGATCTGCTCTCCCAGGGTCCAGTCTACCATCCTCGAGTAGCGGGCCTCCACCTGACGGCGTGGATTTTGAGCGGTCGCTGCTGACAGATAAGGGGTTTTCTGCTAATGTAATTAATACTCTCCTTAAAAGCAGAAAAGAGGTTACAACTAGGATCTACGCTAGGATTTGGAAGAAATTTCTTCAGAGCTCGGCGGTTGTAGCAGGGGACACAACACCGATAACCCAGATTCTAGAATTCCTACAAAAGGGTCTGGACTTAGGTCTCTCCACAAGCACCCTTAAGGTACAAGTTTCAGCTTTGGGGGCACTCTTTAGTTGCAACATCGCAAATAATTACTGGGTCAGTAGATTCATTAAAGCTGCGGGTAGGTCGAGACCCATAGTGAAGGTGAGAATCATGCCATGGGACTTAAATCTTGTTCTCACTGCTTTAACAGAGCCCCTTTTGAACCTATATCAGCAGCATCAATAAAAACTCTTTCCCTTAAGACCGCTTTCCTGGTAGCATTAACCTCGGCTAGGAGGGTAAGTGAAATCCAGGCACTATCTAGACTGTCTCCTTACACTCAGGTCCTGAATGACAGGATAATACTTAGACCGGACCCAGCATACCTACCTAAGGTGTCTTCCGCTTTCCACAGAACACAGGAAATTGTTCTCCCTTCGTTCATCCCTAATCCATCTAATCAAAAAGAGATGAAACTTCATGCTTTAGATGTTAGAAGATGTCTGCTGCAATATTTGGCAGTCACTGATCCCTGGAAGAGGGACAATGCATTGTTTGTCTCTTTTCAAGGAATTAACAAAGGCCGTAGATTAACAAAGAGCTCGTTGGCCAGATGGATTAGGGAAGCAATTTCTCTGGCATACACCTCGAGGGGCAAGCAGCCACCTGAGAGGCTAAGGGCGCATTCCACTCGAGCTGTGGCGACTTCATGGGCAGAAAGGGCAGAAGTCTCGATTGACCAGATATGTAAGGCAGCTACGTGGTCTTCTCCACACACGTTTTACACTCATTATAGATTAGATTTGGGTGCTTCCTCAGACCTTTCTTTCGGACTAAGGGTGCTGCAGGCAGTAGTCCCTCCCTAAATAGTTATTACTCTCTGTAATTCTCTCTGTAGTGCTGTCATGGACGTTCGAATAAAGTCTAAGTTACTTACCGTTAACGGTATTTTTCGAAGTCCATGACAGCACCCTTACATTCCCACCCAGGTTTTATGTGCACTTCTTCCGCTTATGTAGTCCACATGTAATAAACAATTGATTAATGTTACTGTGTGATGCATGAAATTTTTTTGCTGTATACCATTTAACCTTGATGTCCTCTTATGCTCTGTAATCCAACTGATGTGTGGGAGAGGTGCCGCCCTTTTATATCTGTAGGTTTCCTGTTCCTAAGGGGCGGATCCCCTCTCTCTGTAGTGCTGTCATGGACTTCGAAAAATACCGTTAACGGTAAGTAACTTAGACTTTCTCTGAGGTAGTGTCACCTATCACCCAACTTACCCGGAAACAGTCTAGGTTCTCCTGGACCCCGCAAGCTCAGGAAGCATTTTCCTGTTTAAAGGATAAATTTACCACCGCACCTATCTTAGTACATCCCAACCCCGAGCTTGCCTTCATAATAGAGGTGGATGCTTCAGACTGTGCCGTTGGAGCTATACTCTCTCAGAGAACAGGTGAGAAGAATGTCTTGCATCCCTGTGCCTTCTTTTCCCAGCAGTTGTCTTCGGCTGAGAGGAACTACGATGTGGGCAATAGAGAATTGTTGGCCATTATTGCCGCCTTCAAGGAATGGAGACACCTTCTTCAGGGAGCTGCACAGCAAATAGTCGTCCTGACAGACCATCGTAACCTTGAATTTATCAGGTCGGCTAAGTGCCTGACTCCTCGCCAGGCTCGCTGGAATCTTTTCCTAAACCAATTTAATTTTGTCATTTCTTATAGACCAGTATCGCGCAATGGAAAGGCTGATGCACTCTCTAGGATTCATTCAGCAGAGACACGTCCACTTACTCCTCCTAAGACTATTCTTCCTGACTCTAGATTCCTGGGAGTGATTCATAATCAAGACCTACTTAAGGACATCAAGGAAGCATACCATGCGGATTCTTTGTTGGCTCAACCCCAAGGGACGTAAGTCTTGTCTTTAAGAATGGTGTGTGGATTCAGGGACAATGTCTGTATATACCTGAAACAGTCAGATTGAGAGTATTGCAACTCATCCACGATTCCAAGATAGCCGGGCATAGGGGAATTCTAAAGACACAAGAATTTCTTTCTCGTTTCTTTTGGTGGCCCACTTACAGGAAAGATGTCTTAAATTATGTCACTTCATGTGAAGTTTGTGCAAGATGCAAAACACCTCGCTCCTCACCAACTGGTCTGTTGCAACCTCTTCCCACCCCGTCCCGCCCGTGCGGATCCATTTCTATGGACTTCATTGTGGAGTTACCAACCTCTCAAGGGAAGAACACCATTCTAGTGGTGGTTGACCGTCTAACAAAGGCAGCTCATTTTATCCCTTGTGTCGGCTTACCCACTGCAAAACAGACATCAGACTTGATGATTAAGAATGTGTTTCGCTTACATGGAGTACCGGATGAGGTCATTTCGGATCGAGGGGTGCAATTCACTTCAAGGTTTTGGCAAAATTTCTGTGCAGCATTGGACATTAAAGTAAACCTTTCTTCTGCTTTTCATCCCCAGACTAATGGACAGACAGAACGAACCAATCAGACCCTGGAGCAGTATCTCCGCTGTTTTATCTGCCACCTACAGGATGATTGGGTGGATCTACTTCCACTGGCTGAGTTCTCTTATAACAACTCTCAGAGCGCCTCCACTAAGCAGTCTCCTTTTTACTCCAATCTAGGTTATCATCCTAACATTCTTCCTCGATTTCCCATAGATACGCCCTTGCCGGCAGTGGCTGAAAGAATCACTTCTTTACAAAAGAATATGGATCTTCTAAAGGAAAATCTAGAATTGGCTCAGGAAAGGTACAAGAAAGCAGCAGATAAATTTTGTAAACCTGCACCAGCTTTCAAGGTAGGAGATTTGGTCTGGCTGTCAACCAGAAATCTCAAATTAAAGATTCTATCGTCTAAATTGGGACATAAGTACATTGGACCTTATAAGATCAATAAGATTATAAGTGCTGTTGCTTGTCGTCTTCAACTGCCCAGAACTATGAGAATCCACCCTGTCTTTCATGTATCCCTACTAAAGGCTGCAACACCCAATACGTTTCCTGGACGTTCTCCTTGCCCTGACCCAGTGCTGGTCGATGGTCAGGAAGAATTTATGGTGGAAAGGATTCTAGATTCCAGGTTGTACAGAAATCAGTTGCAATATTTGATTAAATGGCAGGGCTACCCAGTGGAGGACAACTCATGGGAACCAGTCAATAATGTAAATGCTCCTCGCCTGCTCCGCCAGTTTCATCAGAGGTATCCTGACAAGCCTGGTCTGAGGTCATCCGGAGGTTGTCCCTAAGGGGGGAGTAATGTAAGGTTCTTTGTCTCTGTTGACATGTTCCTTGAAACTCAGTTTTCCGTCGGCCATTTTGCTTTCTGTCTTTCTGCAGCTCTTGCCCTCAGTTAATATGGAGTTTCCAGTTTTCATGTTCCCGCCCTGATTCTTCCCTCTTGCTTCTTAAGCAGCCTCAGCTGAACAATCAGTGCTCCTGAATCAAGCCTCAGTCAGCCTGTGACCTGACTCCTGAAGCCTTGGACTTGTACTCCAGCTATTCCCTACTGAGGAACCTTGGAACACTTTTGGACTCTGGAAACCTGCTGTTTGGTGAATCCATGTTTGAAGATGAATTACGGTACAGAGAAGAGATCCTGAACCTGCTTTGGAGAGTTATTGTAGAGCTTGAAGTTACTCTGGCCTGCTGTGTCTCCTGTCGCTGTTCCTGCAAACTGTGTGAACTTTTCAGCATGCTTGTATGAAGTAATACAAGTCATTTCATTTCAACCTATGTCTCCTGTGTTTTCCTCGCACCCAAGCACAAGACGCTATAGGAACTGTACACTATACATGACAATACCAGCAATAAAACTGCCCACACAGAGACATACAGCCTGCACTGCCCATCACTACAGCCTTGCCAATCCATATAATTTCATCCTCATCAGTGCACATATTGGCGCAACTCCACTTTTAGCTCAGGCTCAGACTGGTGTGGTGCGAGAGTCCCTAATAGGCAGGTAAATGTCCCCAATAGGCAGCATTGGTCCCCAATAGGCAGGTAAATGTCCCCAATAGGCAGCATATGTTCCCAATAGGCAGCATATGTTCCCAATAGGCAGCATATGTCCCCAATAGACAGCATATGTCCTCAATAGACAGCATACGTCCTCAATAGGCAGCATACGTCCTCAATAGACAGCATAGGTCCTCAATAGGCAGCATAGGTCCCCAATAGGCAGCATAGGTCCCCAATAGGCAGCATAGGTCCCCAATAGGCAACATAGGTCCCCAATAGGCAGCATAGGTCCCCAATAGGCAGCATAGGTCCCCAATAGGCATCATAGGACCTCAATAGGCAGCATAGGTCCCCAATAGGCAGCATAGGTCCCCAATAGGCAGCATAGGTCCCCAATACGCAGCATAGGTCCCCAATAGGCAGCATAGGTCCCCAATAGGCAGCATAGGTTCCCAATAGGCAGCATAGGTCCCCAATAGGCAGCATAGGTCCTCAATAGGCAGCATAGGTCCCCAATAGGCAGCATAGGTCCCCAATACGCAGCATAGGTCCTCAATAGGCAGCATAGGTCCCCAATACGCAGCATAGGTCCCCAATACGCAGCATAGGTCCTCAATAGGCAGCATAGGTCCCCAATATGCAGCATAGGTCCCCAATACGCAGCATAGGTCCCCAATAGGCAGCATAATCCCCCAATAGCCAGCATAATCCCCCATAGCCAGCATAATCCCCTATAGCCAGCATAATCCCCCAATAGCCAGCATAATCCCCCATAGCCAGCATAATCCCCCATAGCCAGCATAATCCCCCATAGCCAGCATAATCCCCCAATAGCCAGCATAATCCCCCAATAGCCAGCATAATCCCCCCATAGCCATCATAATCCCCCATAGCCAGCATAATCCCCCATAGCCAGCATAATCCCCCAATAGCCAGCATAATCCCCCAATAGCCAGCATAATCCCCAATAGCCAGCATAATCCCCCCATAGCCAGCATAATCCCCAATAGCCAGCATAATCCCCCAATAGCCAGAATAATCCCCCATAAGCAGCAGAATCCCCCATAGCCAGCATAGTCCCCCATAAGCATCAGAATCCCCCATAGGCCGGGCCCGGCGTTAAAAAAAAAAAAAAAAAGCCAGTACTCACCTATCTCCCCCGCAGCTCTGATGAAGCGCGCTCGACTCCGTCTTCTCCTGGCACAGGCGGCGTGACGTCATCACGGCGCGCAGGCGGCGTGATGACGATCACGTCGCTTGTGCTGCATATGGAAGGCCGCAAGGCCTTCCTCACTCATTCCGCCCGCGATTAAAGGGCCCGCCGGCACTGAACTGTCAGTTCAGTGTCGGCGGGGCCGACGGGCCGGATCAAGCACAGTGTGCACTCCTGCTTTGCCGCCCCCTAGCTGCCGCCGCCTGAGACAGAGGCTCAAGTCGCCTCATTATAGCGGCGCCCCTGGGTGAAAGAGTGTTCTTGTTTCACCCCACCCCTTAAGTGCAGCATGTAAATAGTTACTGTATAAGTATGACGTTAGGTGGTATTGCAACATAATGCTATGTACTACTACTAATGTTTTATGGTACTGATACATTCTTATGTGTTACCATTGTGTGTACATATGTATACCTGTTTATTGCATACTTTAATGTGTTCTGCTGTATTGTACATGTGTATAGTTTAGGGAAAGTTAAGTGCATCCTGTTGGGGCATTAGAGGAGGACACTTTAGTATATAGTATAGCTATTCGGGTAAGTGTAGTACCGTCACGGGCCACTGGGTGGGGGCATACTAGTGGGCCTAGTTAGGTAGAGTTCATAGTTAGTCCTCATAGGGTTAAGTGTAGGAGGGGCTGTCGGGTTGTAGTGTAAGGTCTTTAGGAAGTTAGCTCAGACGGGGCCAGTGTGCCCAAGTGTCCACGAGGGCTTAGGCTCGGACAACCGGCAGCCACGCAACGTTCCAAGCATAGCAACCCACGTTATCCACAGCCGCTGTATAGCATCGCAGTAGGCCTAGATAGAAGAGGAAAGATGTGGCGTCTTACCGCCTGGGCCAATGCTTTTAGAATAGAAGTTGTCTGGGCCAAGGAACTGAGGGGAGCTGGAACTTCGACGAGTTCAGTGCAGACGGGCCGGATGCTTCACCGGGGGCCACCAAACCTAGTGATTGATAAATTCAATTCTGAGGTGAAGCAGGCTGAAGGAGATGTCATTATGGCAAGATCAGGCCTGGAAGGAACTGGGGAGCAATCTGGTCCGGTCCGGGCGTGTACTGCACAGAAGTGACAGCAAGTCAGGGAGAGCAAAGGAAACAAATGCAATACCTGTTGTGCCAACTGTGGATGTAACGTGTGAAGAGTTCAGTAAAGAGAGTGTTCAAGTTGTTCTGGACTGTGTCTCCATTACTGAGGGTCGCCTGGAAGAGGGGCCGTCGATGCCTGGGAAGCGCCCATGTGAAGTGGAACCAGGAGATGCAGGTACGCCAGAGGGAAGAACACCGTTTCATGTAGGGGAAGGGCTGGATATGGATGTTACGGTAATCCAGGTCACGATTACAGTCTGGGCTCACCCTTACAATCACACAGTTATTACCTATCCTGTACATGTGAGATTAAGGCCCAGATGACTGCTGCCATCACTGCATGGAGCAACCTCAGGAGCTGCGCTTGGTGAATGCTGCAGCGGTGCCGACACCCGAGAGGGACTAATGGCCGCCTTCTCAACGTGTGTCATGATCACAGAGGTGCCATGAGTAGCCATGGAAGCTAAGGGCCTACCAAATGCCCCCCGTCTGCCATGATGCAGTTGATGACAATTTTACAATACACTGCAATATTGTATTGATATACAGTATATCACAAAAGTGAGTACACCCCTCACATTATGGTAAAACTTTTATTCTATATTTTCATGGGACAACATTGAAGATAAGACTCTTTGATGCAATGTAAAGTAGTCAGTGTGCAGGTAGTATAACAGTGTAAATAACTCAACACACAGCCATTAATGCCTAGACTACTGGCAACTAAAGTGAGTACACCCCTAAGTGAAAATGGCCAAACTGTGCCCAATTAGCCATTTTCCTTGGCCACTCTCCCTGTATACAGGCTGTGTCTCACGGACGTGGTTTGTGGAACCACTGTGCCAAGGCCCACGGAGACCCTCTGATGGTGAGGTTAGGCCTGGCTCCCAATGCACGCCAGGTGCCACTCCAGGACAGACCAACGGACGCGCAGCAGCTGGACCCAGTAGCACAGACTGGATGGTGCAGCAGGCAGGCAGAGTTTGTATCAGAGTGCAGCAGGCAGAGTTCATAGCAGAGTGCAGCAGAGAGGATCTGCACCAGAGTGCAGCAGGCAGGATCTGCACCAGAGTGCAGCAGGCAGGATCTGCACCAGAGTGCAGCAGGCAGGATATGCACCAGAGTGCAGCAGGCAGGATATGCACCAGAGTGCAGCAGGCAGGATATTCACCAGAGTGCGGCATAGACTGGTACGCAACCTTACGCAACTTAGACTGCAGGACAGGACAGGAAGGTTTCTCAGGCACCTCCCCAGTGGAGAAGAAGCAATATATATATTATTATATACATAATGCCTCTCAGCCATTGGCTGTGGAGGAAATAGCAAGTGCACGCGCTGGCCCTTTAAGAGGGCGGGAGTGCATGCGCATGCCCTAAGGACATGGCTGAAAGCCCAGCTGGAAACTCTGCTGGGAGCATGCAGAGCATGGGGAAGGGAAGAACCGACCACAGCGCGAGTGAGTGAAGTGACACGCCAGAGACCCTGCCTGTGTAATGTGCTGCACTTTTTTTGGGTGCAAAGAATGAGGCGAGCATCAAATAGGAGACGTGGCCGTGTTACTGCTGTTGGTGATGATGTAGCTGCTGTCAGGAGAGGATATGGTCGTTCTGTGCCTGCTACGCGCCCAAATGAAATACCTTCCTCTGGTGCACGCGGATGACAGGACGTTCTGCGTAATTTCGTAGGCCCGAGTATTGCTGGAAAAATGGTGAGGGAGAAAAAGTAGAGATGGTTTTAGATTGGTTGGCTGAGAGTGACTTCGGTTCTTTCGCTTTGTCTTCCACCCGGTCCCCTTCTGAAAGCGCAGATTCTGCACCTGCGGCCCATGGGCATCTGTTTTCCACCTCACCCTCTTGGAGGGCAGGGGCGATGACTGGGTGGACCATCGTGTGGGGGATTATTATTATTATTTATTTTTAGAGCACCATTGATTCCATCGTGCTCTGTATGAGGAGGGGTTACATACAAAACACAAATAGAAATTACAATGAACAAACGAAAAGTGACAGGTACAGAGGGGAGAGGACCCTGCCCTTGCAGCCTTACATTCTACAGGATTATGGGGAAGGAGACAGTAGGTTCGAGGCCTGCAACAGCTCCGGTGTTGGTGAGGTGGCAGCTCTGGTGTTGGTGAGGTGGCTGCAGGGTCATTGCAGGGGGTAAGGCCTCTTTCACACATCAGTTTTTTGCCATCAGTCACAATCCGTTGTTTTTGGGAAAAAAAACGAATCTGGCGACTGATGCCGCCGGATCCGTTTTTTTCTCATAGACTTGTATTAGCGATGGATAGTCTCATCATCACACCACCTCCTCCATGCTTCACGGTGGGAACCAGGCATGTAGAATCCATCCGTTCACCTTTTCTGCGTGCAAAGCAGTAATCAAAGCAAAAGGTGGCTACTTTGAAGAACCTAGAATATAAGACATATTTTCAGTTGTTTCACACTTTTTTGTAAAGTGTAATGTGTAATTCCACATGTGTTAATTCATAGTTTTGATGCCTTCAGTGTGATTCTACAATTTTCATAGCCATGAAAATACAGAAAAATCTTTGAATGAGAAGGTGTGTCCAAACTTTTGGTCTGTACTGTGTGTGTATATATATATATATATATATATATATATATATATATATACATGTCATTGAGACACATATATATATATATATATTTATAGTTCATAGAGTTCTACATAGCATAATAGCCGCTAAATCAATTGCCGGCTTCAGTAATACAGTTACCGAACCCGACATGATATAACACAGGGTTTACATATAGTAAACCATGTCATATCAAAACGATTTATATATGTCAGTGTTTAATCAATTTAAAAATTTGTGTTAGGAAAAATTTGGAACTCTAGGGGTTAAATTTAAGGCTATAATCGCGGAAAAAAATAGCTTGGGCTCCCGCGCAATTTTCTCCACTAGACAGGGAAAGCCAGTGACTTAGGGCAGATATTAATAACCTAGAGAGGGACCATTGTTTTTGGGCCCCCCCCTGGCTACAAACATCTGGCCCCAGACACCCCAGAAAAGGTACTTCTATAAGATGCGCCTTTTCTGGCATTTAGCCTCTCTATTCCCATTGCCTTTAGCGTTGGCTCATGGGTTAATAAGGGGTTAATGTCACCTTGCTATTAAAAGGTGACATTAATCCGGGTTAATAATGGAGAGCGGTCAATAAGATAGCTATCCATTATTAATCCTATAGTAATAAAATGTTAAAAAAGACACACACATTAATTAAAAATTATTTTAATGAAATAATTACACAAAGTTTTTGACCAAATTTATTATTCTGCTAATCCAACTGAATCCATTGTTCTCCTGTGAAAAATAATCAAATAAAAAAACAACAATATCGATACCTCTCTGCAGTTCAGTCAGGTTCCCCGCTGCAATTCATCGCAAGGGGTTAACTAGTTTACAGTTGGGACCGATGCTAATGCTACCGACCTGGCTGTAAACCACTGCAGAATGAATGAATTCATGTCTGTGCAGGCGCCCCAGTTGACCGGAGATGAATTGATTAACGTGGGAAAGTTTCTGAACTTTTTCTCACACTATCGAGTTCCCTTCAGGTCAGCCGGGGACTCCACGGAGTCCCCGGCTGACCTGAGGTGATCTGACAGCATGTGAAAAAGTTCAGAAACTTGGGACATTGTTTAAAACGTAAAGAAAACAAAAATGTAATGATTTGGAAATCTCTTATAGCCATATTTTATTAACCACAGAGTATAGACCAGGTGAGAAGTTGAATGTTGGACATTTCTCCATTTCATTTGAAAAACATTTACTCATTTTGAAGTTGATGGCAGCAACACCTCACATAAAAATGATGCCAGGGTTAACAATAGGCTGGAATAAAGAATTAGAACTAATGAAAAATAGCCGGAGGGTCAATGTTCACCTAACTCACATGACTGTATAAAAAGGGCATGTTAGAGAGGCAGAGTCTCTCAGAAGCAAAGATGGTCAGAGGTCACCGATCTGTGAACAACTGCGTCTAAAAATTGTGGAAAAATGTCCCTCAATGTAAAATTGTAAAGACTTTGACAGCCAATCAGTGGCGGGTGGGGGTTATACAGAGTAGTATGACAATCTTGCAGGAGACACCTGGTCCTGCATTGATAATCTCCTGCTGATAAAACACTGTATTGAAAATTCAGCAAGCTACTAAGCAAGTGACACATCCGTGGAATCAGACTCTCTGCCCCTATGTTATGCTGCTCTCAGATTAAATAGCAGAACATTTCTAAGAGATTCATTTTATTACTAAAATAGAAAGTTACTAAATCTTGTTTTACTGCTCAATGGACGCTGTAAAAATAAACCCCCCAAAAATAATGGCAGAATTGCATGGGGAGGGGGTTACCATTTTGCCCCATTTGGACTTTTTTTTCAATTTGTAGCACAGTATATGGTAATGGTAAAATGAATGAGGACATTCAAAACTACAACTCGTCCTGCAAAAATCAAGCCGTCCTATGGCTCTGTTGTCTGCAAAATAAAAAAAGCTATGGCCCTTGGAAGGGAAGAGAGCGCAAAAATGAAAAAAAAACATCCAGTTTCCTTAAGAGGTTAGCTAGTGGGAAACCCACTATTAGCCTTCCCGTAAACAGCTCCTTTTAACAATTAAAGGGATGATCTCAGATATCCTCTTCTTATAATGAAGCCGACCGCCATGGCTTCTTTAATCTCTGCTCTCAACCCTGAGGTTGAGAAATGTGGAAATAAGTAGCATCATACTTGAGGATTATCATAATTTTCAAGCGGAATTCGCAAGCAATAAGTACAATGCTATGCATTTTCACAGCAATTAGAGGGGTTTTTTATTATTATTTTTTTAAATGAGCAAAGCAACCTGATGACTTGCCCCCCTCTGCAGCTGTACTGGGGAGGTAATCTCCCTATTGTGTCAATCTCGGTATTGCCGTTCTAGTTCTGCTACATCATCGCTGTTCCATCTCTGCTACACCAGTTCGTCATCTCTTCTACAACTCATTACTTCCACGACACCACTTCATTCCGACTCAGTCATCAGGCTGCACCTTTGCAACCTGTCCATGTTTCTCAAGAGCTTCTTATCTGGACAAGAGGCTTCAAGGATCCACGTGACCAAGTCAGACATAACATCTGAAGTCAATATCTGAGGTCTCCGCTAGATGGTAATATAAAAGCTCCCTATGAAAACTCTTGGGTGATCCATGACATCACAGTATTGTCGTGATATCACACTGAGCATGTGGCTAAGGACTAGTAAAGGACAGTTCCTGAGCTTTGCTTTTCAGTCCTCTAAAGTTGACCAAAGTCTTATTCATTGATCAATCATTCTTGGACCAGTCAACCTCATCATCATGGACAAACCTTACCCACCAGAGGATTCTTACATTGGACCAGGGAGATGATCTTACGTGGTGGTCATTTTGGAGCCAATCACTTGTCACTAGGGGTCTATTATGGGATGAAGATATGACCACAGGTGGTTTAGTGCTGCTCAATAATCCTAAATGGTCATTATGTTCTCTTCAGAAGCAAGACCCATCTAGATAGAAAGATAATTCAAGTTATTTGGTGAAAGTCGCTTCCGGTTTATCATTCCTAAAGCTGGTCTGTGGTGCCAGTATTGGAACGTCGTCATTACAAATGATGTCATTCAGACCCCAATCTACTCTATACTTAGTGGTCAGCGCTCTGCTGGTGACGTGCGGCAAGGGCTTAGCAACCAGCCTAATTAATGTGTGTCTATAAAAGCAGCACAAAATTACAAGGACTTCTTACACTGAACGACGACCCGCTGGTTATAACAGTATATTGTGAGCAAAGCTGTTTAGAACATGCAATCCAAAGTCACTTTCATCTCTCGGGTTTGAAGACATTATTGATATTGATAAAGCACAGATGTAATGCTGGATCATGTCAGATTTCAGATAACGCAATCTAATTGATGGACCATGGACCTTTAGAAGACACTCAGGTTTTGGTTCTATTGTGGTCTTCAGTCTAAAATGCCAGGTCTATCTAAGTTGTGCTCATCAGTGGGGTCTACCACCAAAGGTCTCTCCATAGTAGATGTGTGTGCTGTGAAGCCACTAAGTATGGAGTGATAGTAGAGAAGAAGTCCTAGTCATGGTACCACTTTCTCTTCTTCACCTTGCATCACTGATGATGATCCCAAACCAATAAGATAATGCAAACTACATTGTATATACAACATTGAGTGCATGTCACGTAGAAGACCTCTCCAAAGTGTTCCACCTTTGATTATTTGGGCAGCAGACTTCTTGGGGCTCAGTAATCCACCAGAGAGAGAGAACAACCAATGGAGCACTGATTTCCAGTGGAAGGTTTTGTGGGAGCAGCGGAAAAGCCAAAGTCAGAGCAGTTGGTGTCCTCTTCCAGTATGCAGTCAGAGTACAGCAGTTGTGTCCCCCCTTTTTTACGTGGCTCCTTAAAGCCCTAGGTCTGGTTGAGCAGTTCTTGAGAAACACAGACAGGTTTATAGGGTGTAGCACGATGATTGGGCAGAATCAGAAGAGTAGCCTAGCTAGTAGTGGCCATTCCAAATGTTAGAACTCTTGTACAAACTCTCCCAGCTTTAGCTAATCAATTTCCCCCAGTTAGGTGTAGTCTAAAGGGTCCGACCATTCTTCACCAGGGACTTAATCCTAAGCTTCAGATTCCTCCCCAGGTCAGGTCCTCAGAATAGTAACTGGTCACCAAGGAGAAGCATCTAAGATACAGAAGAGTGGTCAGGTGGTACCTATATTTAAGAACTAGAAGGTCACTAAGGGACCACAAATCAAGAGGATGTAGGGGTCTAGGCCAGAGGTCAAACTGGATAAATAAACTGAAGGTGACAAATCCAAGGAGAGAGACAAGTATTGAAGAACAATTGCTCTTGTCTGCCACACTCTGCTACATCTTGGGGACTTTTCGCCTGGGCTCTTGCTCTTATCTGTTGACCTCTGGTCCTTCATGCCAAGCTCTAGACTCCCCCCTTTGCCATTATCTTGCTAGGGACCTCGGTGCCCCACATCCTGGTTATTTATCTGATTCCCATCTTCACCCTTTGCCCCTCTACCTTAGTATCTGTACTCAGCCTTCCCAGGCCTAGGTCTGTCTACAGCTGAGAACATCCCCTCCTGCCGGACCTTCACCACGCTAGACTATGCTTTGTCCTGCTACTTTGGAACAGCATA
Source organism: Oophaga sylvatica (assembly GCA_033576555.1). NCBI lineage: Eukaryota > Metazoa > Chordata > Amphibia > Anura > Dendrobatidae > Oophaga > Oophaga sylvatica. Next base: position 6,381,991 of record JARQOD010000001.1, on the reverse strand, counting down.
CTGAACCCTTCTATTCATCTATACACAGGTACGGACTGGGGCTGAAATTCAGCCCTGGCATTTGAAATCACACAGGCCCATTCTGTCCCCTTCCGCAAGCACCAGATGGGATATATTACTAATATTACCCTGGATAGAGGAAAGGAAGATTTACTACAAGACCAATATTTCCAGTGATACCCATGGCCTGCTGGGGTAAGTGACAGAGTCAGCGACTTTGCGCTCCGTCACAACTCTTATGGGTGTCTTGAGATCACATATTCTGCTAACAACTCAGCAGACAAGGCAGCCCACGACCAGACAGGCCCTTCTGGCATTTGCCAGAATTGCCAGATGGCCAGTCTGGCCCTGTCTACACATCAGCCATTGCTAACCTACATTACTATGCATCATTGTCAACTTTTCACTCCTCTGGGGGCCTCTGGAGCGACTATGAAAAATGTTTTGCTTCCAGTTTTTTTAAAGCCAGAATCCTTCTACACTCCATATTCCTATCTTGACAGGTGCTTCTTATGATTATAGAGCATCCCACCACCCTGCACAGAAATCTTTCTGGAAATGCTGCATTCTGGGAGGTTTTGGGAAGGCTTCTGTGGATGGCAACTCTTACGAAGTCAATGGGGTGTTCACTTATTCTGGGAAAATGGCCCAATGTTACGGGAGAGTTAAAAAGTAAGACTTTCTACAGTTTTGTTTCATAACTTATCAACCCAGAGGATCCACGTCTCGCCAGGTAGGTGTTTTGACAGTCCTTTTCTTGAAGAAGAAGAAGTTGGCCAACCCCTTTAAGCCATTTTTGATTTGACTCTAAACTGTATCATAAAGAAATACATTTTCCAACCTTAAGTCTTTTATAATTGAGAAAAGTTTCCTCAACTGTTCCAACATTGATGGTGGTTGGGGGCGTCTGCTGAGCATTGCAATTTCCAGAACGTGTCTCTCTCACCCCCCCTGTTATGAAAGCTTCTGGATCTGTCTTTGATGCCTCTCCTGACTGGGACGCTCGCTGGCAGGCTTTACAAATGTTATCACATGTGAAGTTGCGGGTTTAAAGGGAATATTATAAATGCAGGTTCATGGAGAGTTCACATTGCAGTCTAGAACCGCTATGAGTGACAGCTCATCCTCACATTAAAAAGCAATTTCACCCATTAAATCGGAGCAAAAAGAAGATCAGCCGGAGCGTGACTGTTTATTTATGGATGGAGCAGGTTTACAGAGAAATAATGTGACAAGCAAGTCAATAAGCCGAAATACACCACCAAGAGTCAAAAATGCAACCGTCGCTGCTATTAGACTAATATTGTGGACGACAAACAGATAAAGGGGCGCTCTAGAATGTAGGTCATCAATCTTATATTGTTCGATCATTGGGAGTCTGATGGCCGACTCCACTGCTTCACTTTTATGACCAGCAGGAATCTTGGTGGTCGGACTTCCATAGATTGCACATCGGTGGTCTATAGTAAGGTTAGGTCGTAATCTGTAATTTGGGAGTCAAAGATCGAAAAATATTTAGAGTTGAGAGTCCTCAGTGGTTGATACCTTTTAATGGCTAACTGAAAAGATGGTAACAAATCAGGGTGGATAAAAATCAATGATTTTTTTAAAAAAATCTAAAAAATATGATTTTTTTTGATTTAAATCGGATTTTTTTCAATAAACTGCTTTTTGAGGAAAATATTTTACCATCCAAAGGTTCTTCCATCATGAGATAAAGCTGAGTTGTTTAACTCAGTAGAATAAAGGCTGTATATGTGTAACATTCACAATGCCATGCTCTTCCAGAGGTTTCTGTAGGATTAGTGGGCAGTTTCTCTCCTATATTATCACAGACGCTCGCTTTACTTACGCAGTTCTCAAAACTGAATTTGACTCCGCAGAGGTCCCAGCCTCTTCTTCACGGCAAAAATGTTACAACATGAACAGAGTTGAGAAAAAGACCTTAATCCTATTGTTCTACAAACCTATATGAATACAGAATCAACCCCTTCAGTGCCAAGTCCAAGAAGTTAGACAATATGTTTCTGATTGTTTGGAGTGGAATAGATCTGCACAACACAAGAAGAATGTGAATCTAAGTGTGAGGAGGAGGAAGGGCAAGCAGACAAGAAAATGAAAGTGAAACTTTGAGCACAGTACTGCAGCATAGCCACAGACAGACAAGTCTGGGTGTGTTTGTGTGTACGATCTGAGGTTTATTACATTCTTTCCTTACAATGGCAGCAGGCCGTAAAAGAGACCCAGTTTGGGAATATTTTAATGAAGCTCCTTCGCCTATCGGTAAGGCAGGCATGCGTGCAAAATGCAAACGATGCAACAAAGAGATGCAAGGCCTGGTGGCGCGAATGAGGCAACATCATGAGAAGTGCGGTGATGAAGATGACCAAAGAAACACTTCTGAACAGGCAGGATCTTCAGGTTGGTAAACATTTTTATTGAATCCTATTTCTAAAGACTGAACTGTCATGTGTGAGAAAAATTATATTTCTTGTTATTACTGCATGTTACTGTCATTTGGTACAGTTATGAAGAAAAACAAATATTGCTTTTGGGGCAGTGCTGTGTTGTGTACAATAAGCAGAAATTGTATAAACAATAAAATAACAGCATTGACTTTTTTTGTTTAGGGGAATTCATGGATTCTGGAAACTATCCACCTCCAAGATCACCATCATCCTGTTCTACAGTTTCAGAGTTATCCATCCAGGATAGTGCTTCATTAGCAGCAGCATCATCATCAGACACCCACAGCCACATATCACCATCACCCAAAAGGAAGAAAAAACCTTTACCTCCTGGAACCACCATAGATAGGTTTGTGATAAGAACTAGCAGATTAGAAGAAGAGTTGATTGATGAAAAAATTGCCCAGTTTATTTATGCAACAAACTCTTCTTTCCGTCTGACTTAGAACCCACATTTCATTAATATGGTTCAGTCACTGAGACCAGGATACAGTCCACCCAGCAGAGCTGATGTTGCAGGGAAACTGCTGGATCAAGTGTATGACAGAGAAATGGAGCAATGTGCAACAGCTCTGGAGGGTAAAATTGTTAACCTAAGTATTGATGGGTGGAGTAATGTCCACAATGATCCTATTGTATGTGCTTGTATAACAACAGAAGAAGGTAAAGTCTTCCTTGCACAAACAACTGATACGTCAGGAAATGCACACACAGCAGAATACTTACAAGAAGTGGCAGTAAAAGCTATAACAACATGTGAACAAAAATTCAAATGTCTAGTACGCAGTTTGGTCACTGACAATGCTGCAAACGTATCCAAGATGAGAAGAAATTTAGAAGAGCAGGGAGGGAATACAAAGCTAATAACATATGGTTGCAGTGCTCATTTGCTGCACCTCTTAGCCAAAGACTTAAGTGAAAGTGTTCCAGAAATAAAGGCTAATGTTGTTGAAATTGCTAAATACTTCCGTAATAATCATTTTGCTGCAGCAGCTCTGAAAAGGATGGGTGGAACCAAGCTAACGCTCCCACAAGATGTTAGATGGAACTCTGTGGTGGACTGTTTTGAGCAGTATATCAAAAACTGGCCTATTCTGATGACACTTTGTGAAGAAAATCGAGATAAAATAGATGGCACTGTCACGGCCAAAATCCTCAACATTGGGCTTAAGAGAAATGTTGAACATATGCTGAGCTTCCTGAAACCCATCTCTCAAGCTTTAAACAAAATACAGAAAAATAGCTGTTTTATTGCGGATGCTGTTGAAATTTGGAAGGAACTGAGTGAACACTTAAAAACAGAACTACACATGGACAGAATTAAATTACAAGCAGTAAACAAACGAATGGGACAAGCACTGACTCCACCTCATTTTTTGGCAAATATTGTCAATATCCAATATCAGGGTCAAAACCTAAGTGCTGAGGAAGAGGAGTTAGCTATGACATGGGTATCCAGCAATCATCCATCTTTAATGCCAACTATAATAAACTTCAGAGCTAAGGGGGAACCATTCAAGAAATATATGTTTGCTGAAGATATTTTAAGGAAGGTCACACCAGTAAACTGGTGGAAGTCACTCAAGCGCTTGGATTTAGAGACTGTTCAAGTAATGATTTCACTTTTAACAGCAGTAGCTTCTTCTGCAGGCGTTGAAAGAATATTCTCTTCCTTTGGACTCATTCATTCTAAATTGAGAAATCGGTTGGGACCCAATAAAGCAGGAAAGCTTGTTTTTCTTTTCCAGATTATGAATAGGAACAAAGAAGAAGATGATGATGAAGATGACGACGAGTGAGCTACAGAGGACAGCAGGGACAGTAGTATTTACGTTTTTCATATGTCGGCTGGGCTGACAGTCTAAGTTTCTTAAAATATATATATATTTTGTTTAGCCAAATTAGTTAACAAACATGGATGTTTGTTTAAGCAAATAACTTATGCTGTAATGTTGTTATTGTTTCAGTTGAATAAATCTATTTAAATTGTTATTAAGGTCAGGATTATTTTTCTCCTTCCTAAGTACAACAGAACAGTGGTGTCCAAATATGAATGATTAACCCATTAAACTGGGGAGAAAAAAGTAATATAAAAAGTGATTCTAAAAATCTTCATCTACTTGCATGTTAAAGTAGCAAGAACTAGTTTAGGTAGAAACTTTGATTTAAATCACTGATTTATATCAAGCCTTACTGACTAGTGATTTAAATCGTGATTTAAATCGTGATTTAAATCAGTTTGATTTAAATCAAATCCACCCTGTAACAAATTGCAAGCTTTCGAGACTACTCAGGTCTCTTCATCAGGCAAAGACTAATACAACATCTGAAGAATCACATATTTATACACAAGAGGACACAGGAATAATGCAATAGGTAAGACAAGTGACGTGAAGCAGAACTGTCATTATGGCAGAGGGATGAACATAAATATTGGAACAGTTCATAGATAAGGAGTGAAAGTTTTCGTAATTCACTAGTCAAACTTAGGCATGAAAATTTCCACAGCAATTCCAGAAGTATCTGCAGGGAAATCCACAAGGGGTAAATCTGCATGAAATTGTGCAAAATTCTCCAGGAGCCGTTTCCAACTCCACAATGCTCCTGTGAGAGGGGGTCCACTCTATTAAAGGATATGGACACCTATGGGGACATTTTTTTATGTTTTTACTTAACCCTAAAGGACTGAACAATTTTTTTTTTGTGCTCTCATTTATCCCTCCCCTTCTTCAAAGACTTTGTTGCCAAGTCATATGAGGGCTTGTTTTTATGTGGCGCCAGTTGTAATTTTGAGTGACACCATCCATTTTGTAATAGAATGTACTGGAAAATGGGGTAAAAAGTGAAGCAAAATTGCAAAAAAAAGCAATTCCACAATTGTTTTTGTGATTTTTTTTTTTTTAAGCGTTTATTCTGCAGTAAAAAAATGACCTGGAGCGGGGTTAACTCCTAACATTCCAGCCTCTCCTCGACAGCTAATTGAATTTTACACAGCAGTTAGCGGCTCCCTACCCTCCCCATCCCTCTCAGCTCAGTGTTCTTATCAGTCCTGCATAATCACAATCCCCGACACAGAATGCAGCACTGCAGTTGGCAGTTTCCGCAGCTCTAAGGGCCCCGTCTCACATAGTGACGCACCAGCGATCCCGACAACAATATGAACTTGTCAGGATCGCTGATGTGTCGCTACATGATCGCTGCTGAGCTGCCAAACAGTCGCTTAGTTACCAGCAGTGTAAGTTGGATACCAGCCCGCTGATGCAGGGAGCTGGAAACTAAGGTACACATCGGGTTTCCAGCCGCTGCGCGATGCCTGGAAACCTGATGTGTACCTTGGTTACCAGCTCCCCTGCAGCAGCGCGCTGGTATCCAACGTACACATCGGGTTTCCAGGCACAGCCCCGCGCCTGGAAACCCGATGTGTACCTTGGTTACCAGCTGATCGCTGGTCTCCTGCCTGCCACAATCAGCGTTGCGTGCTGGCCAGCGGGAGACCAGCGATCAAAAAAAAGTCCAGGCATTTATGACACGACCAGCGATTCACAGCAGGTCCCTGATCGCTGGTACGTGTCAGACATAGCGAGATCGCTGCTGAGATCGCTGTTGCGCCACAAAACTTGTGACTCAGCAGCGATCTCGCTATGTGAGACGGGGCCCTAACTTTCCTGAGCTGTGTGTTTTTTGAAAGTCCCTGTTATCTCTATATGTAAGTATCATGACTCAGAACAAGCACTAACAGAACATTAATGTGTAGTAGATAATGAAGCTGCTCTCCAAAACTATCACTCAAGGAAGTGAGGAGACTGCAGAGTTCTCAGCTGCTCAAGAGACAACTTGAGAATACCCCCTTAAGTAAAATTAAAAAACAAAATTATCCTGAAGGTGTCCACATCTGTTATGATTTGGTAGCTGAGGAGAACAGGCAAAAAAGGAAATACACCAGAGACGTTGGAATCTATTGGATTGCAGTACCCTGACTAACCACCACAACTAAAGGCAGCCGTGGAGCGTACCTACGTTGGTCCTAGATGCCTCGTCACAGCCTGAGAAGCTAACTTCACCTAAAGATAGAAAGAGGAAAACTATCTGCCCTGGAGCAGATCCCCAAAGAACATAGGAAGCCCCCAAACATGTAATGGCGGTTAGACAAGAGGAATACTGACACAGACAGAAAATACTATGAGCAAACGTTGGGGCCCAATCTTCCTAGACAGAAAAGGATAGGAAGGTCACTTACTGAAATCCAAAAAACCCTAAAAAAAATACCAACACACTAATTGCAAAAACACCTGAGATCACACGACCTCTACCACCTAAATTAGTTCTCTGGTGTAACAAAACTAAGCAGCAGCCACAGAAAAAACTGGAAAGGCAAATGAACAAACAACTGGCTGAACTAAACTGAGAGGAGCACAAGCCCCCGGAGGGGACCTGGCAGATCCCCACAGAAGTGCAGGACAAAATGCAAAAAGCAAGCACAAAAAAACTAAAAGAAGAAAATGTCTTATCTGTTAGCAGAAGATGCAGGCAAGAAACAGCAAGCTTCAAAGTGAACCAGGAACAAAAGTTGAGACCAGAACAATTGATCACCGGCAACCCTGATGGGAGGGAACCTCCCTTATATAAGACAAGTCAGTAACACCTGATCGCCAATCTTCACAATCTTCATTGAATAATTCAGTACTGTTTGTAACCACCAGAGGGAGCTTCTGCTCAGAATTCATTTCTAGCACATTCACAACAGTACCCCCCTTGAGGAGGGGTCACCGAACCCTCATTTGGGCAACCAGGTCGGTCAGGATGAGCTCTGTGATACGCACGGATGAGTCTTCTACCATGGATGTCCGAAGCAAACACCCAAGAATTGTCCTCCTGACCATAACCTCTCCACTTAACCAAATACTGGAGTTTCCATCTAGAAAAACGAGAATCCAATATTTTCTCAACCACATACTCCAGATTGCCCTCAACCAAAACAGGGTCAGGAGGCACAGCCATAGGAACCACTGGCTCGACAAACCACTTCAATAAGGACTTGTGGAACACGTTATGGATCTTAAATGTCCCTGGAAGAAGTTAACGAAAGGAAACAGGATTAAGAATCTCCATGATCTTATAAGGTCAAATGAACCTAGGCTTAAACTTAGGAGATGCAACTCTCATAGGGATATTTCTTGAGGACAACCAGACCAAGTCCCCCACTTCAAACCGAGGACCATCAGTCCTATGCCGGTTGGCAAACCGCTGGGCCCTCTCCTGAGAGAGGGACAACCTCTCCACTACCTGGTCCCAAATCTGCTGCATACGCTCCACAACAGACTCAACACCTGGACAGACAGAAGCCTCCGTCTGTCCTGAAGAAAATCGAGGGTGAAACCCAAAATTGCAGAAAAATGGAGACATCAAGGTTGCAGAGCTAGCCCTATTATTAAGGGCAAACTCAGCCAAAGGCAAAAAAGAGACCCAGTCATCCTGATCAGCAGACACAAAGCATCTCAGATAAGTCTCCAATGTCTGGTTTGTTCTCTCAGTTTGTCCATTGGTCTGAGGATGAAAAGCTGAGGAGAAAGACAATTAAACACCAAGTTTAGAACAAAAAGTCCTCCAAAATCTGGAAACAAACTGGACTCCTCTGTCAGACACAATGTTCTCAGGAATACCGTGTAACCGAACCACATGCTGAAGGAACAAAGGCACCAATTCGGAGGAGGAAGGCAACTTAGGTAATGGCACAAGATGTATCATTTTGGAAAACCTATCACAAATCACCCAGATAACGGTCATTCTCTGAGAAACAGGCAGGTCGGAAATGAAATCCATAGAGATATGGGTCCATGGTCTCTTGGGCACAGGCAATGGCATCAACAAACCACTAGGGCGAGAGCAAGGTTTGGAGCGAGAGCAAGTCCCGCAGGACTGCACAAATTCCCTGACATCACGAGACAAAGTAGGCCACCAAAAGGACCGACTAACCAAGTCTCTGGTACCAAAAATTCCGGGATGACCGGCCAATGCGGAACAATGAATCTCAGACATCACACTCTTTTTCCACCGGTCTGGGACAAACAATTTCCCAATAGGGCAGAGTTCGGGTTTATCCTCCTGACACCCTTCCAGAGCCAGTCTCAAATTGGGCGAGATGGCGGAAAGAACTACACCCTCTTTCAAAATGACAGTAGGATCAGATAACTCGGGAGAGTCAGCAAGGAAACTCCTCGAGAGGGCATCTGCTTTAACATTCTTAGTGCCAGGAAGAAAGGAAACCACAAAATTAAAACGTGTGAAAAACAAGGCCCACCTGGCCTGTCTAGGATTAAGTCGCTTGGCTGATTCCAGATAAACCAGATTCTTATGGTCAGTGAGGACCACCACCTGATGTTTGGCTCCCTCCAGCCAATGTCTCCACTCTTCAAAAGCCCACTTCATGGCCAATAACTCCCGATTACCCACGTCATAATTACGTTCAGTTGGAGAACATTTTCGAGAGAAAAAGGCACAAGGGTTACTTTTAGGGGTCTCTGGATCTCTTTGGGACAAAACGGCACCTGACCCAATTTCAGAGGCATCAACCTCCACCTGAAATGGCAGAGAAACATCAGGCTGCCATAGAACAGGAGCAGAAGTGAATCTCTGCTTAAGTTCCTGAAACGCAGAAACTGCCTCAGGAGGCCAATTCACCACATCAGAACCCTTCTTGGTCAAATCAGTCAATGGTTTAACAATAACAGAGAAATTACCAATAAATTTACGATAAAAATTGGCAAAACCCAAGAATCTCTGAAGAGCCTTTAATGAAGTAGGTTGGACCAATCACAGATGGCCTGAACCTTGACCGGGTCCATTTCAATAACAGATGGGGACAAAATGAATCCCAGAAATGAGATCCTCTGTACGCCAAAAAGACACTTTGATCCCTTCACATACAGAGCATTCTCTCTCAAAATCTGGAACACAGTCCGAACATGTTTCACATGAGAGTCCCAATCATTGGAAAAAATCAAGATATCATCCAAATAAACAATCAGAAATTTATCCACAAAATCCCTGAAAATGTCATTCATGAAGGACTGGAAGATGGAAGGAGCATTAGTGAGCCCAAAGGGCATCACTAGGTACTCAAAATGCCCCTCTGGGGTATTAAATGCCGTCTTCCATTCATCCCCGTGCTTAATGCGAATAGGGTTATATGCCCCCCTGAGGTCAAGCTTGGTAAACCAAGTAGCACTTTTCACCCTGGAAAACAGGTCAGAAATCAAGGGTAACGGATATTGATATTTCACAGTGATATTGTTCAAGAGACGATAATCAATACACGGCCTTAATGAACCATCCTTTTTGGCCACAAAGAAAATACCGGCACCCAAGGGTGAAGAGGATGGTCTGATATGACCCTTCTCCAATGACTCCTTGATATAAGACCGCATAGCGTCATGTTCAGGTACAGACAAGTTAAAAAGGCAACCTTTAGGGAATTTACTACCAGGCACTAATTCAATAGCGCAGTCATAGCTCCTATGGGGGGGCAAGGATGCAGATTTACTTTCGCTAAACACATCAGAAAAATCAGTCAAAAAGTCAGGAACATCCTGAGCCTGGGTGGAGGCAGAAAAAACAGGAGTGTTGGCATTAACACATTGGCAGCCCCAACTGGTTACAGACACAGATTTCCAATCCAAAACAGGATTATGAGACTGTAACCAAGGGAAACCCAGTACAATAATGTCATGCAGATTATACAGCACCAAAAATTTGCAACTCTCCTGATGATCAGGTTCAACCCTCATTATCACCTGAGTAGAGAACTGGGGTTTATTCTCAGCTAAAGGGGTAGAATCGATCCCCAGTAGGGGAATAGACTTCTGTAGGGGTATCAAGGGAAACCCACAACGTTTAGCAAAATCAAAATCCATCAGGTTAATAGCTGCTCCCGAATCAACAAAAGCCTGAGCAGAAAATGTGGACAGGGAGCAAATCTGTTATGTTTCGGTAGCTGAGGAGTGCAGGTAAAAAAAAAAAGGCAATACACCAGAGCAGTTGGAATCTATGGGATTGCAGTACCCTGACTAACCACCACAACTAGAGGCAGCCGTGGAGCGTTCCTACGTTGGTCCTAGACGCCTCGTCACAGCCTGAGAAACTAACTACACCTAAAGATAGAAATAGGAAAGCTATCTGCCCCGGAGCAGAACCCCAAAGATAATAGAAAGCCCCCAAACATGTAATGGCGGTTAGACAAGAGGAAATACTGACACAGAAAGAAAATAGAATGAGCAAACGCTGGGGCCCAAACTATCTAAAAAGAAAAGGACAGGAAGGGTACTTACTGCAATCCCAGAAAACCCTGAAAAACACCAACTCTACTAATTTCAAAATCACCTGAGATCACACGACCTCTACCACCTAAATTAGCTCTCTGGTGTAACAAAATAAAAACAGCAGCCACTGAAAAAACTGGAAAAAGCAAAAGAACAAAACTCAGTGGCTGAACTAAACTGAGAAGGCAGAAGCCCCCGGAGGGGACCCAGAAGGCCCCAAAAGAAGTGCAGGACAAAATGCAAAAATACAGCAAAAACACAAAAGAAGCAAAAGTCTTATCTGGTAGCAGGAGATGCAGACACGACACAGCAGGCTACAAGGGAAACTGGAATGAAGGATTCAGACCAGAACAATTGATCACCGGCAACCCTGATGGGAAAATGACTCCCTTATATAAGACCAGTCAGTAACACCTGATTCCCAGTCCTCACAATCTTCACTAGTACCGCTTGTAACCACCAGAGGGAGCCTCTGCTCAGAACTCATCTCAAACCCATTCACAACAGTACCCCCCCCCTTGAGGAGGGGTCACCGAACCCTCATTTGAGCAACCAGGTCGGTCAGGATGAGTTCTATGATACACACGGATAAGTCTCCTAGCATGGATGTCCGAAGCAAACACCCAAGAATTGTCTTCCTGACCATAACCTCTCCATTTAACCAAATACTGGAGTTTCCGTCTAGAAAAACGAGAATCCAATATTTTCTCAACCACATACTCCAGATTGCCCTCAACCAAAACAGGGTCAGGAGGCACAGCAGCAGGAACCACTGGCTCAACAAACCTCTTCAACAAGGACTTGTGGAACACGTTATGGATCTTAAATGTCCCTGGAAGAAGCAAACGAAAAGAAACAGGATTAATAATCTCCATGATCTTATAAGGTCCAATGAACCTAGGCTTAAATTTAGGAGATGCTACTCTCATAGGAATATTCTTTGAGGACAACCAGACCAAGTCCCCCACTTTAAACCGAGGACCATCAGTCCTATGCCGGTTAGCAAACCGCTGGGCCTTCTCCTGAGAGAGGGACAACCTCTCCACTACCTGGTCCCAAATCTGTTGCATACGCTCCACAACAGAGTCAACACCTGGACAGACAGAAGCCTCCGTCTGTCCTGAAGAAAATCGAGGGTGAAACCCAGAATTACAGAAAAACGGAGACATCAAAGTGGCAGAGCTAGCCCTATTATTAAGAGCAAACTCAGCCAAAGGCAAAAAAGAGACCCAGTCATCCTGATCAGCAGACACAAAGCATCTAAGATAAGTCTCCAATGTCTGGTTTGTTCTCTCAGTTTGACCATTGGTCTGAGGATGAAATGCCGAGGAGAAAGACAATTGAACACCCAGTTTAGAACAAAAAGTCCTCCAAAATTTGGAAACAAACTGGACTCCTCTGTCAGACACAATGTTCTCAGGAATGCCGTGTAAACGAACCACGTGCTGAAGGAACAACGGCACCAATTCAGAGGAGGAAGGCAACTTAGGTAATGGCACAAGATGTATCATTTTGGAAAACCTATCACAAATTACCCAGATGGTGGTCATTCTCTGAGAAACAGGAAGATCGGAAATGAAATCCATAGAGATATGGGTCCATGGTCTCTTGGGCACAGGCAATGGCATCAACAAACCACTAGAGCGAGAGCAAGGCTTGGAGCGAGAGCAAGTCCCGCAGGACTGCACAAATTCCCTGACATCACGAGACAAGGTAGGCCACCAAAAGGACCGACTAACCAAGTCTCTGGTACCAAAAATTCCGGGATGCCCAGCCAATGCGGAACAATGAATCTCAGACATCACACTCTTTTTCCATTGGTCCGGGACAAACAATTTTCCAACAGGGCAGCGCTCGGGCCTATCCTCCTGACACCCCTCCAGAGCAAGTCTCAAATTGGGCGAGATGGCGGAAAGAACTACACCCTCTTTCAAAATAACAGAAGGATCAGATAACTCAGGAGAGTCCGCAAGGAAACTCCTCGAGAGGGCATCCGCCTTAACATTCTTAGTGCCAGGAAGAAAGGAAACCACAAAATTAAAACGTGTGAAAAACAAGGCCCACCTGGCCTGTCTAGGATTGAGTCGCTTGGCAGATTCCAGATAGACCAGATTCTTATGGTCCGTAAGGACCACCACCTGATGTTTGGCTCCCTCCAGTCAATGTCTCCACTCTTCAAAAGCCCACTTCATGGCCAATAACTCCCGATTACCCACGTCATAATTACGTTCAGTAGGAGAAAATTTTCGAGAGAAAAAGGCACAAGGGTTACTTTTAGAGGTCTCTGGATCTTTTTGGGACAAAACGGCACCTGCCCCAATTTCAGAGGCATCAACCTCCACCTGAAATGGCAGAGAAACATCAGGCTGCCGTAGAACAGGAGCAGAAGTGAATCTCTGCTTAAGTTCCTGAAATGCAGAGACTGCCTCAAGAGGCCAATTCACCACATCAGAACCCTTTCTGGTCAAATCAGTTAATGGTTTAACAATAACCGAGAAATTACCAATAAATTTACGATAAAAATTGGCAAAACCCAAAAATCTCTGAAGAGCCTTTAATGAAGTAGGTTGGACCCAATCACAGATGGCTTGAACCTTGACCGGGTCCATTTCAATAACAGATGGGGACAAAATGAATCCCAGAAATGAGATCCTCTGTACGCCAAAAAGACACTTTGATCCCTTCACATACAGAGCATTCTCTCTCAAAATCTGGAACACAGTTCGAACATGTTTCACATGAGAGTCCCAGTCATTAGAAAAAATCAAGATATCATCCAAATAAACAATCAGAAATTTGTCCACAAAATCCCTGAAAATGTCATTCATGAAGGACTGGAAGACGGAAGGAGCATTAGTGAGCCCAAAGGGCATCACTAGGTACTCAAAATGCCCTTCAGGGGTATTGAATGCCGTCTTCCATTCATCCCCGTGCTTAATGCGAATAAGGTTATACGCCCCCCTGAGGTCAAGCTTGGTAAACCAAGTAGCGTTTTTCACCCTGGAAAACAGGTCAGAAATCAAGGGTAACAGGTATTGATATTTCACAGTAATATTGTTCAAGAGACGATAATCAATACACGGCCTTAATGAACCATCTTTTTTGGCCACAAAGAAAAAACCGGCACCTAAGGGTGAAGAGGATGGTCTGATATGACCCTTCTCCAAAGATTCCTTGATATAAGACCGCATAGCGTCATGTTCAGGTACAGACAAGTTAAAAAGGCTACCTTTAGGGAATTTACTACCCGGCACTAATTCAATAGCGCAGTCATAGCTCCTATGGGGAGGCAAGGATGCAGATTTACTTTCGCTAAACACATCAGAAAAATCAAACAAAAAGTCAGGAACATCCTGAGCCTGGGGGAGGCAGAAAAAACAGGAGTGTTGGTATTAACACATTGGCAGCCCCAACTGGCCACAGACACAGACTTCCAATCCAAAACAGGATTATGAGACTGCAACCAAGGGAAACCCAGCACGATAATGTCATGCAGATTATATAGAACCAAAAATTTGCAGCACTCCTGGTGATCAGGTTCAACCCTCATTATCACCTGAGTAGAAAACTGGGGTTTATTCTCAGCCAAAGGGGTAGAGTCGATCCCCAGTAGGGGAATAGACTTCTGTAGGGGTATCAAGGGGAACCCACAACGTTTAGCAAAATCATAATCCATCAGGTTAATAGCTGCTCCAGAATCAACGAAAGCCTGAGCAGAAAATGAGGACAGAGAGCATATCAGAGTGACAGTTAATAAAAACTTAGTCTGAACACTACCCAAGACAACTGAGCGTGCAAAACGTCTTCCCCGCTTAGGTCAGACTGAAATAGCATGAGAGGCATCACCACAGTAGAAACATAACCCATTGCGCTTTCGAAACTCATGACGCTGTGCCCCAGACACCACTCTATCACACTGCATGGTTTCAGGAGCTGGTTCACAAGGCAACACCATTCCACGCATACTTCTCCGCTCACGCAAACGTCTGTCAATTTGAATCGCTAATGACATAGAATCATTGAAACCAGAGGGGACAGGGAATCCCACCATAACATCCTTTACATTATCTGACAGACCCTTCCGGAAAAGGGCCGCCAAAGCGTCGTCATTCCATTTGGTCAGGACTGCCCACCTACGGAATCTCTGACAGTATAACTCAGCGTCATCAAGCCCCTGATTTAATGCCAACAAGGCTTTTTCAGCTTGATCAGTGACATTAGGCTCATCGTACAATAACCCCAAAGCCTGAAAAAACGCATCAACATCACTCAAAACAGGATCCCCAGGTATCAGGGAAAAAGCCCAATCCTGAGGATCGCCGCGCAGGAGAGAGATGATAATTTGAACCTGCTGCGCTGCGTTCCCTGAGGACTTAGATTTTAAGGCAAAAAACAATTTACAATTATTTTTGAAATTCTGAAACTTAGCTCGATCCCCTAAAAACAAATCTGGCATGGGGATCTTAGGTTCCACAACAGGCAACCCAGCAAGATAGATAGCAATACTCCGAACCTCAGTGGCAAGCTGATCCACACGGCCAGACAACTGTGCAAACTCCATTGGGAGAAAAGATCCTCCCCAGCACCCAGAGATACAGAGGGAAAAAAAAAAAAATGCAACAAACAGAAAAATATCTCTGACAACTCTGACAACCTTTTTTTCTATCACAATATTTTTTCCCTTCTGTGAGTACCATACAATTTCTATTGGCCGGTGATACTGTTATGTTTCGGTAGCTGAGGAGTGCAGGTAAAAAAAAAAAGGCAATACACCAGAGCAGTTGGAATCTATGGGATTGCAGTACCCTGACTAACCACCACAACTAGAGGCAGCCGTGGAGCGTTCCTACGTTGGTCCTAGACGCCTCGTCACAGCCTGAGAAACTAACTACACCTAAAGATAGAAATAGGAAAGCTATCTGCCCCGGAGCAGAACCCCAAAGATAATAGAAAGCCCCCAAACATGTAATGGCGGTTAGACAAGAGGAAATACTGACACAGAAAGAAAATAGAATGAGCAAACGCTGGGGCCCAAACTATCTAAAAAGAAAAGGACAGGAAGGGTACTTACTGCAATCCCAGAAAACCCTGAAAAACACCAACTCTACTAATTTCAAAATCACCTGAGATCACACGACCTCTACCACCTAAATTAGCTCTCTGGTGTAACAAAATAAAAACAGCAGCCACTGAAAAAACTGGAAAAAGCAAAAGAACAAAACTCAGTGGCTGAACTAAACTGAGAAGGCAGAAGCCCCCGGAGGGGACCCAGAAGGCCCAAAAGAAGTGCAGGACAAAATGCAAAAATACAGCAAAAACACAAAAGAAGCAAAAGTCTTATCTGGTAGCAGGAGATGCAGACACGACACAGCAGGCTACAAGGGAAACTGGAATGAAGGATTCAGACCAGAACAATTGATCACCGGCAACCCTGATGGGAAAATGACTCCCTTATATATGACCAGTCAGTAACACCTGATTCCCAGTCCTCACAATCTTCACTAGTACCGCTTGTAACCACCAGAGGGAGCCTCTGCTCAGAACTCATCTCAAACCCATTCACAACACAAATCAGGGTAACAGTCAACAAAAATTTAGTCTGAACACTACCCAAGACAACTGAACGTGCAAAACGTCTTCCCCGCTTAGGGCAGACTGAAATAGCATGAGAGACATCACCACAGTAGAAACATAACCCATTGCGTTTTCGAAACTCATGACGCTGTGCCCCAGAAGCCACTCTATCACACTGCATGGGTTCAGAAGCTGGTTCACAAGGCAACACTATTCCACGCATACCTCTACGCTCACGCAAACGTCTGTCAATTTGAATCGCTAATGACATAGAATCACTGAGACCAGAGGGGACAGGGAATCCCACCATAACATCCTTTACATTCTCTGACAGACCCTTCCGAAAAAGGGCTGCCAAAGCATCGTCATTCCATTTGGTCAGGACTGCCCACCTTCGGAATCTCTGACAGTATAACTCAGCGTCCTCAAGTCCCTGATTTAATGCCAACAAGGCTTTTTCAGCTTGATCAGTGACATTAGGCTCATCGTACAATAACCCCAGAGCCTGAAAAAATGCATCAACATTACTCAAAACAGGGTCCCCAGGTGTCAGGGAAAAAGCCCAATCCTGAGGATCGCCGCGCAGGAGAGAGATGACAATTTGAACCTGCTGTGCTGCGTTCCCTGAGGACTTAGATTTTAAGGCAAAAAACAACTTACAGTTATTTTTGAAATTCAGAAATTTAGCTCGATCCCCTAAAAACAAATCTGGCATGGGAATCCTAGGTTCCACAACAGGCAACCCTGCAAGATAGGTAGCAATACTCCGAACTTCAGTGGCAAGCTGATCCACACGGCCAGACAACTGTGCAAACTCCATTGAGAGAAAAAAAAATCCTCCTCAGCACCCAGAGATACAGAGGGAAAAAAAAAATCTCTGACAACTCTGACAATCTTCTTTCTTTCACACTATCTTTCCCTTCTGTGAGTACCATATAATTATCAGTTTTTGGCCGGTGATACTGTTATGATTTGGTAGCTGAGGAGAGCAAGTAAAAAAGGAAATACACCAGAGAGGTTGGAATCTATGGGATTGCAGTACCCTGACTAACCACCACAACTAAAGGCAGCCGTGGAGCGTACCTACGTTGGTCCTAGACGCCTCGTCACAGCCTGAGAAGCTAACTTCACCTAAAGATAGAAAGAGGAAAACTATCTGCCCCGGAGCAGATCCCCAAAGAACATAGGAAGCCCCAAACATGTAATGGCGGTTAGACAAGAGGAAATACTGACACAGACAGAAAATAGTATGAGCAAACATTGGGGCCCAATCTTCCTAGACAGAAAAGGATAGGAAGGTCACTTACTGCAATCCAAAAAACCCTAAAAAAAATACCAACACACTAATTGCAAAAACACCTGAGATCACACGACCTCTACCACCTAAATTAGTTCTCTGGTGTAACAAAACTAAGCAGCAGCCACAGAAAAAACTGGAAAAGGCAAATGAACAAACAACTGGCTGAACTAAACTGAGAGGAGCACAAGCCCCCGTAGGGGACCTGGCAGACCCCCACAGAAGTGCAGGACAAAATGCAAAAAGCAAGCACAAAAAACTAAAAGAAGAAAATGTCTTATCTGTTAGCAGAAGATGCAGGCACGAAACAGCAAGCTGCAAAGTGAACCAGGAACAAAAGTTGAGACCAGAACAATTGATCACCGGCAACCCTGATGGGAGGGAACCTCCCTTATATAAGACCAGTCAGTAACACCTGATCGCCAATCTTCACAATCTTCATTGAATAATTCAGTACTGTTTGTAACCACCAGAGGGAGCTTCTGCTCAGAATTCATTTCTAGCACATTCACAACACACATCCTTTCAAGATGACCTATCATTTGCTAAAAAATTAAATTAAATACTTTGTTAACATCCATGAGTTCCCCTGATACTGCTGAACTTTTCCATTTTGCACCATGTTGCTCCATTGCAGAGATACTCACATTGCTTCTTTCGGAGCACAGTATGTGAAATCTCTGCTTACAATCCTAATGGGAGTTTCTTTAGAGTCTTCTCTGGGGGTGTGCCCTTTCTCCCCTCCCAGTCTCTGTCAATCACACCTCGGCAGCATCTGAAACTTCTAGATCAGTTGCAGAGCTGTTAGTAGCACTGTCTGGATGGGCAGAGTGAAAGCGCGCACCCAAGAGAAGCCTCGGAGGAAACGCCCAGTTAGACTACAGTCAGATATTTCACATACTGCACTTCATAAGAAACAAATGTGAATATCTCTACAATGCAGTGACGCAGCAAAAAACGGGAAAAAGCAGCAAAACCAGGGGCGCTCAGGCTTTTTTATAAGGTATTTAACTTAATTTTTTTGCAATTGTCAGGTCCTCTTTAAGCTCACAACAGATGAACCCAATTACAAGTTAGGTAAGAGAGAAGAGGAGCAGAGCGGTGCTGGAAACCGGAGAAGATGAT
Organism: Oophaga sylvatica; assembly: GCA_033576555.1. Lineage (NCBI taxonomy): Eukaryota > Metazoa > Chordata > Amphibia > Anura > Dendrobatidae > Oophaga > Oophaga sylvatica. The sequence continues at coordinate 6,363,212 of JARQOD010000001.1, read as the reverse complement.
GACAGGTGAGTACAATACCGCACTTGCCCTACGTTACATAAACATTTACAAAGGTTTAGGGAATAAAATGTGGCATCGCTTCTTTAAACTGCTCTTCCTGCGTTCGCGCTGGTTTCTTCTGGATTCTCTAGTTTTCTCCCAAAACTACAGCTTATTTTACTCCACTTTTATTTCAGCATTTTTTTCCGCGGAAACATTGACGCTTGTAATCAATTTATTGCCAAATGTTATGCAGTTTTTCCCATAAATTGTTACTTTTTGTGTATTTACAAGAAGATGGACATGACGGTAAACTACTAGGAAGGAATTCTACCTCCTTCAGGCCTCTAAGGTGTTAACACTTTCCTGCTTTTGGTTTCTCCGGTCTTCATGAAATGGAGTTACATTATCACAGACATAAGTGCCAGGTAGTGATGAGCGAGCACTAAAATGCTCGGGTGCTCATTACTCGAATCAAGCAAATCGTAATGCTCTGGTGCTCGACCTGAGTAACGAGTAAAATGGAAGTCAATGGGAAACTCAAGCATTTTTCCCTACTAGGAGGTCTGGGGATACAGAAAATCATTGAAATGGATGGAAACAGCACTGAAATGGAAGGAACAGCATGGGGAAAACCCATGGATGCATCTCTGACTCCTATGTCACTGCTGGGTACAATGTTGACAGAGTATTACGCCACTTTTACGGACTGATGATAACACATACAAAACCAAAGATAAAATGGATTTTACAAGAAAAAATGTTAGAAAATATTATTTCCTGTATAATAACAACATCTCTCACCATATTTCCCTGTCATTTTTAGCAATAAATATTTTTTAACCCCTTTACCCCCGAGGGTGGTTTGCACGTTAATGACCGGGCCAATTTTTACAATTCTGACCACTGTCTCTTTATGAGGTTATAACTCTGGAACGCTTCAACGGATCTTGACGATTCTGAGATTGTTTTCTCGTGACATATTGTACTTCATGATAGTGGTGAAATTTCTGCGATATAACTTGCGTTTATTTATGAAAAAAACGGAAATATTGCAAAAATTTTAAAAATTTTGCAATTTTCAAACTTTGAATTTTTTTGGCCTTAAAACAGAGAAATGTGCCACACAAAATAGTTACTAAATAACATTTCCCACATGTCTACTTTACATCAGCACAATTTTGGAAACAACATTTTTTTTGTTAAGAAGTTATAAGGGTTAAAAGTTGACCAGCGATTTCTCATTTTTACAACAAAATTTACAAAATAATTTTTTTACGGACCACCTCACATTTGAAGTCACTTTGAGGGGTCTATAAAATGAACATTTAACTTTTTAGTCACAAAAATGAACTTTTACAGAAAAAAAAATATTTTCACAAGGATAAAAGGAGAAAATGGACAGATAAAGTTGTTGTGCAATTTCTCCTGACTATGCTGATAAACCATATGTGGGGGAAAACCACTGTTTGGGCGCACGGCAGGGCTCGAAAGGGAAGGAGCGCCGTTTGACTTTTTCAAATCAAAATTGGCTGGAACTGAGATCGGACGCCATGTCGCGTTTGGAGAGCCCTTGATGTGTCTAAACAGTGGAAACCCCTCACAAGTGACACCATTTTGGAAACTAGACCCTCTAAGGAACTTATCTAGATGTATGGTGAGCACTTTGAACCCCCACGTGCTTCACACAAGTTTATAACGTAGAGCCATGAAAAAATATATATATTTTTTCCACAAACATGATTTTTTGTCCCCAATTTTTTATTTTCCCAAGGGTAAGAAGAGAAATTGGACCCCAAAAGTTATTGTCCAATTTGTACTGAGTACGCTGATACCCCATATGTGGGGGGAACCACTGTTTGGGCGCACGGCAGAGCTTAGAAGGGCAGGAGCGCCATTTGACATTTTCATACCAAAATTGGCTGGAATTGAGAGCAGACGCCATGTCACATTTGGAGAGCCCCTGATGTGCCTAAACAGTGGAAACTCCCCAATTCCTACATCCATCCCTAACCCCAACACACCCCTAACTCTAATCCCAACCCTAACCACAAACCTAACCCCAACACACCCCTAACTCTAATCCCAACCCTAACCACAAAACTAACCCTAACACACCCCTAACCCTAATCCCAACCCTAACCCCAACTCTAGCCCCAACCCTAACCATAACTTTAGCCCTAACTTTAGCCTCAACCCTAACTTTAGCCCTAACCCTAACCCTAATGGGAAAATGGAAATAAATACATTTTTTTTTTATTTTATTATTTTTCCCTAACTAAGGAGGTGATAAAGGGGGGTTTGATTTACTATTTATAGTGGGTTTTTATGTTTGGCTGCTGTCACACACTAAAATAAGATATTTTTATTGTAAAAAATAGTTTTTACATCACCACATTTTGAGAGCTATAATTTTTCCATATTTTGGCCCACAGTCATGTGAGGTCTTGTTTTTTGCGGGACGAGTTGATGGTTTTATTGGTACAATTTTCGGGCACATGACATTTTTTGATCGCTTTTTATTCCGATTTTTGGGAGGCAGAATGAACAAAAACCAGCAATTCATGAATTTCTTTTGGGGGGTCGTTTATACCATTCCGCGTGTGGTAAAATTGATAAGGCAGTTTTATTCATCGGGTCAGTACGATTACAGCGATACCTCATTTATATCTTTTTTTAAGTATTGGCGCTTTTATACAATAAAAACTATTTTATATAAAGAATAATTGTTTTTGCATCACTTTATTTTGCGAGCTATAACTTTTTTATTGTTTCGCTGATGATGCTGTACGGCAGCTCGTTTCAGCAGTACTACGTTTATTTATATCCGTCTTTTTGATCGCATGTTATTCCACTTTTTGCTTGGCGGTATGATGATAAAGCATTGTTTTTTTGCCTTGTGTTTTTTTTTTTTTAAGAGGTTCACTAAAGGGGATAACTAATGGGACAGATTTATAGGGCGGTTGTTACGGACACGGCGATATTAAATATGTGTACTTTTATTGTTTTTTTTATTTACATAATAATGTGTTTATTGGGGAAATATTTTTTTTTATTATTATTTATTTAGGGATTTTTTTTTTTAAATATTTTTACACAGTATAATATATATATTTTTTACTTTATTACATTGTCCCAGGGTGGGACATCACTATATAGTTTCAGATCGCTGATCTGACACTGCAGAGCACTGTGTCAGATCAGCGATCTGACAGGCAGTGGTGGAGGCTTGCCGGCGCCTGTTCTCAGCAGGCACTGAAAAGCCACCTCCCTGCAGGACCTGGAAGGACCCCGTGGCCATCTTGGATCTGGGAGCCTGCAGGGAGGAGGCCCTCGGAACAACGCGATCACATCACGTTGTTCTGAGGGTCTCATGGAAGCAGCAGGGAGCCCCCTCCCTGCCCGATGCTTCCCTATGCCACCGGAACGATGCAATCATGTTTGATCGCAGTGTGCCGGGGGTTAAAGTGCCAGGAGCGGTCCGTGACCTCTCCTGGCACTTAGTACCAGGTGTCAGCTGTAAGAATCGTATGAGACGTACTATCCCGTCCATGATCATACGGGCCCAGGTACCATTGACGGGATAATACGTCTGATGTCAGAAAGGGGTTAAAAAATGGCGTGAGGTCCCCCCTATTTATTAATAACCAGCTAAGGCAAAGCAGACAGCTGTGAGCTGATATTATCAGGCTGGTAAGGTCCCTAGTTATTGGCCCCTTCCCAGCCTAAAAATACCAGCCCGCAATTGCCCCACAACTGGCACATCATATTAGATGCTCCAATTCTGGCACCCCATCTCAGTTCTTCCCATTTGCCCTTGTGTGGTGGTAATTGGGGTAATGGGATTAGGGGTTGATATCAGCAGCTGACACCAAGCCCTGGGGTTAGTAATGGAGAGGTATCAGTTAGACACCCCCATTACTAATCCTGTAAGAAAAAATCAATACACACACAGAAAAGACCTTTTAAAAAAAGCTACGCTCTTTCACCAATTTATTTCCCCCAAAAAAATTCCACGCCAGTCCGACGTAGTCCAATGGATCCGCCGTAATCCACATCAATGTCCCAGGACGAGCCCTATGAAAAATTCCAGCATATGGAGCCCCGTTCTCGGTGCTTCATAAGCTGTTACACCAGCACACACTGCCGGATCTCGAAGTGCTACACGACAGCAGGTAGTGTCTGTGACCGGCGGTGACGTTAGGAAGGTTACTGCTTGTCACAGATGCTGTTTCCCATGCTGTCACACGGTGACGGTGACTGGCGGTAACCTTCCAGACGTCACTGCTCGTCACAGCGGCCGACTCTCAGCGTGAGAAAAGTCGGAGCGGTGATCGTGGTGCCGTAGACTACGGCTGACCTGCGTGGGACCTTTACTTTCTAATAAATGTTAAATGAGGGGAATTGTGATTTTTTTTAATAAAGGACTTTTGTGTGTGTTTGTTTTTAAATTACTCATCCGCCAGTTAAGCAGATGAAAATTCTTAATGAATATTCACTGTCGGGGTCGACAGATGGGCGGGGGAAGCAGTGAATATTAATTTTATCTTTTGATTTCAGAGGTCAGTGGGCCGAGCATCGGGTCCCCGGGTCTTAGATAGACCTGATGATGCAATGCAGCTGGCCAATCACAGTAATGCCAGTAACGAATATAGCTACTGCATTACTGTGTGTGGCAGGAAATCCCCGCATGTTAAAACATGCAGCACAGTGACTCGAGCATCGTGCTTGATCACCCCCGATACTCAGCTGAGGAACGAGCATGCCCAAGCACCCTAATGCTCGGCTTAGTAACGATCGTGCCCGAGCACCCTAATGCTCGGCTGAGTAACGATCGTGCCCGAGCACCCTGATCCTCGGCTGAGTAACGATCGTGCCAGAGCACCCTAATGCTCGACTGAGAAACGAGCGTGCCTGAGCACCCTAATGCTCGACTGAGGAACGAGCGTGCCTGAGCACCCTAATGCTTGGCTGAGGAACGAGCATGCCTGAGTACCCTAATGCTCGGCTGAGTAACGAGCGTGCCTGAGCACCCTAATGCTTGGCTGAGGAACGAGCATCCCTGAGTACCCTAATGCTCGACTGAGGAACGAGTGTGCCTGAGCACCCTAATGCTTGGCTGAGGAACGAGCATGCCTGAGTACCCTAATGCTCGACTGAGGAACGAGCATGCCTGAGCACCCTAATGCTTGGCTGAGGAACGAGCATGCCTGAGCACCCTAATGCTCGACTGAGGAACGAGCATGCCTGAGCACCCTAATGCTCGGCTGAGTAACAAGCATGCCCGAGCACCCTAATCCTCGGCTGAGTAACGATCATGCCAGAGCACCCTAATGCTCGACTGAGGAACGAGCGTGCCTGAGCACCCTAATGCTTGGCTGAGGAACGAGCGTGCCTGAGTACCCTAATGCTCGGCTGAGGAACGAGCATGCCTGAGCACCCTAATGCTCGACTGAGGAACGAGCATGCCTGAGCACCCTAATGCTCGGCTGAGTAACAAGCGTGCCTGAGCACCCTAATCCTCGGCTGAGTAACGATCGTGCCAGAGCACCCTAATGCTCGACTGAGGAATGAGCGTGCCTGAGCACCCTAATGCTCGGCTGAGTAATGAGCGTGCCCAAGCACCCTAATGCTCGGCTGAGTAATGGGCGTGCCCAAGCCCCCTAATGCTCGGTTGAGTAACAAGCATGCCCGAGCACCCTAATGCTCGGCCGAGTAATGAGCACACTCGCTCATCACTAGTGCCACGTATACATTTTGCACATCTTTTATTTTCAGGACCTATTCTTTATGTCAAACTTTTAGCCACAAACATGATTTTCTTTTGTTCATATATTAAAAAAATGCTACACAGATGCAAAAGGCATCCATGATGACAAAAGTGCAGGATGACGCTATGTCGAGACTAGTGTTGAGCGATAGTGCTCGATATCTAAAAATATCGTATCGAAATTGTATCGCCGATAGCACTAAATATCGTCGATATCCGATTTCGATACCGGAAGTCCAATGTAAGTCTATGGGAACAAAATATCGCAACTAAAAAAAACCTTTATTTCCTTGTAAACACTAAATATACACACATAGAATACATATATATATATATATATATATACATGTCATTGTGACATATATATATATACATATATGTATAGTTTATACACTTCTACATAGTAAAATATCCTCTGATTCAATTGCCGGGTAAAGCCGGCTTCTGTGAAAAGACAGAAGCACCCGACATGAAATGACACTTGGTGTACATAGGGTTAACCATGTCTTTTCATGTCGTTTGCTATCTGATTTGCACAAACAATTACATCAGTCTATGTGTGCAAAATTTCACACCTGTAGGGGTTAATTAAAGGTGTAAATTCGTTGTAAAAAAAAACGGACTTTTTTGCTACGAATTTACACCTTTAATTAACCCCTACAGGTGTGAAATTTTGCACACTTACACTCATGTAATTGTTTGTGCAAATCAGATATCAAACTACATGAAAAGACATGGTTAACTCTATGTAAACCAAGTGTCATTTCATGTCGGGTTCTGCATTTTCACAAAAGCCGGCAATTGAATTAGCGGCTATTATACTATGTAGAAGTGTATGAACTATAAATATAAATATATATATATGTGTCACAAATTCAATGACATGTATATATATATATATATATGAGGTGTAAAATTGCTGAAAAAAAATGCGTGGGCTCCCGCCCTATTTTCGCAACCAGACAGACAAAGCCAGTGAGTGGGGGCAGATAATAGCCCAGAGAGGGACCATTATTTTTGGCCCCCCCCGGCTACTAACATCTGCCCCCAGACACCCCAGAAAGGGCAAATCTCTAATTAGATTTGCCCTTTCTGGCACTTTGCCCGTCTATTCCCATTGCCCTGTAGCGGTGGCGAATGGGTTAATAAGGGGTTAAAATGACCTTGCAATTGAAAGGTCACTTTAAGCCAGGTTAATAATTGAGAGCTGTCAATCAGACAACTATCAATTATTAATCCTATTGTATGAAAGAAAAATCAAACACACACACTTTAATAAAAAAGAAGTTTAATGAAATAATCACACAGTTTTTGACCATATTTTATTTACCTGCTAAAACCATTTCCTGTAATAAAAATAAAATAATAAAGCAAAATTATTCTTACCAATCCGATGTACAGTCAGGTCCCACGGTGTAATCCATCAGAAAGGGTTAATGTTTACTGCAGGGACCGCAGCTAATGCTGCAGCCTCACAGTAAACCCCCAAATGAATGAGTTCCTCTCCTGGCTGACAGGAGAGGAAGTGGAAAGCTTAATTGATTGCTTTCCACTTTCACTTCAGGTCAGCCAGGGACACAATCAGTGATGTCAGAGGGAACTGGTTAACAAAAATAGGGGATCCCCTCGAAAAAAATGGCGTGGGGTCCCCCCTATTTTTGTTAACCAGCCAGATGAAGCAGACCGCTGAGGCCTGGATTTTCAGGCTGTTAAGGAGCCAAGATCCATGGACCTTGCCAGCCTGATAATACCAGGCCACAGCAGTCTGCATATCTTGGCTGATTAACAAAAATAGGGGATCCCCTCAAAAAAAATTGGCGTGGGGTCCCCCTATTTTTGTTAACCAGCCAGATGAAGCAGACCGCTGAGGCCTGGTTTTTCAGGCTGGTAAGGATCCAATATCCATGGACCTTGCCAGCCTGATAATACCAGGCCACAGCAGTCTGCTTAGCTTGGCTGGTTAACAAAAATAGGGGATCCCCTCGAAAAAAAAAACGGCGTAGGGGTCCCCCTATTTTTGTTAACCAGCCAAGTAAAATGCAGACTGCTGCGGCCTGGTATTAAAAGACTGTCAAGGCCCATGGATTTTGGCCCTCAACAGCCTGATAATACCAGGCTACAGCAGCCCCACATTTGGCGCATCAAAAGATGTGCCAATTGTGGCACTTTACCCGGCTCTTCCCACTTGCCCTGTAGCGGTGGCAAGCGGGGTAATAAGGGGTTAATGTCACCGTTGATTGCACGGTGACAATAAGCCCGGTTAATAATGGAGAGGCGTCAATAAGACACCGATCCATTATTAATCCCAAAGTTATTAAATGCATAAAAAAAAGACAAAGCAAGAAAAAAGTATTTTAATGAAATAAAAGAGACAACACAGTTTTCATTAATTTTATTGTACTCTCATTCCTGCGACGCCATCGATCTCCTGTAAAAAAAGAAAAAAAACAAACCAACAGTATACCACCTGTCCGACGCAGTCCATAGTAACGACAGTCCCACGACGATCCAGCTCTGCTACATCGCAATGACAGGCAGAGCCTGTCATCGCGATGCAGCACAGCTGATTACCTGCTTCCCCGGCGGTGACGTCATCGGACTGACTGCTTTACGGCCGGGATTACCCAGCAGTCACTGCAGTTATCGCGAGAAACTGCATGTGACCGCCGGGGAGAAGAGGATGGCGGCCATGAAGCAGTCCAGGACGTGACCGCCGGAGATCTTCTGCCAGGTAAGTGCCGCTGACTCCTGACAGACCCGACCGACGGACACTGACAGTGACAGACCCGACCGACGGACACTCACAGTGACAGTGACAAATCCGATTCCTGTATTCGATAAGACGAAAATATCGAAACTAATTATCGAAAGGCCGATAGAGCTAATATCGGCCGATAGCCGATATTTGCATTATCGTATCGCTCAACACTAGTCGAGACGCTTCCTCCTATGGGTGTGGAAGTCCTGGAAGAGGAGCTGTCCACGATCATGTGGTGCTGAAGTGACAACAGTCGTGCTCATTAGTCTGCCTGCTAGAAGAAATATATATCTGGCATCACTGAAATTCTAACCTGTAGAATAAAGGGATTATTATAAATATAATTATTACACAAAGATAACACAAGTAACAAACTGCAATTTTTAAATGAAAGTCTTTATTATTAAGGGAAAATAAATCCAAACTTAAAGGGCCCTGTGTGAAAAAGTGATTGCCCCCCTTAAAACATACATTAACTGTGGTTTATCACATCTTTGGGAAGCTGAGATCAAATTCCCTAGTCACACACAGGTCTGATTACTGCAACACTTGTTGTCAATCAAGAAATCACTTAAATAGGACCTGCCTGAAGAAGTGAAGTAGATCAAAAGATCCTCAAATGCTAAACATCATAATGCTATCCAAAGAAAGAAAGCAAATGAGAAAGAAAGTAATTGATATCTGTCAGTCTGGAAAAGGTTATAAAGCCATTTCTAAAGCTTTGGGACTCCAGCAAACCACAGTGAGAGCCATAATCCACTAATGGCGAAAACACAGAACAGTGGTGAACCTTCCTTGGAGTGGCCGGTTGACCAAAATTACCCCGAGCGCAGCGACAACTCATCCAAGAGTTCACAAAAGACCCTACAACAACATTCAAAGAACTGCAGGCCTCACTCTCCTCAGTTAAGGTCAGAGTTCATGACTCCACCATAAGAAAGAGACTGGGCAAAATACATGGTGGAGTTACAAAAGGAAAACCACTGCTGAGCAATAAGAACATAAAGGCTCATCTCATGATGATCCCCAAGACTTTTGGGAGAATACTCTGTGGACTGACAAGACAAATGTTGAACTTTTTGGAAGGTGTATGTCCCATTACATCTGGCTTGGAAGTTACATAGCATTTCAGAAAAGGAACATCATACCAACAGTAAAATATGGTGGTGATAGTGTGATAGTCAGACTACCTCTGGCGAGCACATGGCGTGCTGTATGGCCCTCCAAAGAAATGCCACCCCACACCATTACTGACCCACTGCCAAACCGGTCATGCTGAAGGATGTTGCAGGCAGCAGATCGCTCTCCACGGCGTCTCCAGACTCTGTCACGTCTGTCACATGTGCTCAGTGTGAACCTGCTGCCTGCAACATCCTTCAGCATGAACGGTTTGGCAGTGGGTCAGTAATGGTGTGGGGTGGCGTTTCTTTGGAGGGCCGCACAGCCCTCCATGTGCTTGTCAGAGGTAGCCTGACTGCCATTAGGTACCGAGATGAGATCCTCAGACCCTTTGTGAGACCATATGCTGGTGTGGTTGGCCCTGGGATCCTCCTAATGCAGGACAATGCCAGACCTCATGTGGCTGGAGTGTCAGCAGTTCCTGCAAGATGAAGGCATTGAAGCTATGGACTGGCCCACCCGTTCCCCAGACCTGAATCCGATTGAGCACATCTGAGACATCATGTCTCGCTCCATCCACCGTCACGTTGCACCAGACTGTGCAGGAGTTGACGGATGTTTTAGTCCAGGTCTGGGAGGAGATCCCTCAGGAGACCATCCGCCGCCTCATCAGGAGACCATCTGCCGCCTCATCAGGAGCATGCCCAGGCGTTGTAGAGAAGTCATACAGGCACGTGGAGGTCACACACAATGCTGAGCATCATTTTGACTTGTTTCCACTTTCATTTTGTGGGTGACTCCAAATCCAGGCCTCCATTGGTTCAATAATTTGATTTCCATTGATGATCTTTGTGTGATTGTGTTGACAGCACATTCAACTTTGTACACAACAAAGTATTTAATGAGAATATTTCATTCATTCAGATCTAGGATGTGTTATTTGAGTGTCCCCTTTATTTTTTTGAGCAGTGTAAATTCACATTTTGATGATATTCTAATTTAGTGAGACGCACCTGTACATATTATCTATCATCTATCAGTAATCTGTGGTGTCAGCAGGTGGGGAGCCATCAGACCATGCTGGGAGTCAGTGTCGGATTGGGGTGCAAAGGGCCCAGCAGTAACCACCTTCAGGGGCCACCTTCCTGCTAGATGCAGATATGAGATCCTCAATCACACATGTTCTATAGCAATGAATGGGGCAGAAGGTAAATGAATGAGCTGCTGCCTCTGCCTGTACATGGGGCCGAGTACTGCTCATATAAGAGGGTGGTGGCCCACTCCTAGGCAGGGGCCCTCCGGAGGATTCTCCTGTGGGCCAGTGCAAGCCTGCTGGGAGTTGTAGTCCCTAGTGTGGCCATCTTCTCTCTGCACTGATATACGGCAGCTGTGACGTCAGCAGGCAGGATACATTGCAGCCCCTGGCGGGGGTGCAGTGTCCGGGCTGGGTGCCAGCTGCAGTGTGGGCAGGGATTTGGGAGGAGAGCGGTGTCAGTCAGGATGAGTGAGTGCTGCGCTGCGGGGCACGTCTGGGAGATGTGTGCGCACTGATAGCGCCAGCAGCGGCGCTGCATCCCCTCCTCCTCCTGCTCCTCGGCTGCTGGATCTTCTCCCCACACATGCAGGATGGAGGGGGCGGCCCGGTGAGCGGCTGCTGCCAGTGCAGGACATGTAGAGCCCGGACCCTGCCCGATGTGCACCCAGGACTGCAGCCGGGAAGATGCCCGCTAGAAGCCCCCGGACAGAGAGGTGAGTGCGGGACGCGGAGCTGCTGCTGTGCTGCACTGCAGCCCTCAGCCGGTGATGTCATCCCCAGCACCGAGGAGCTGAGTCACTGCCAGTGTATGCGAGCTGCGGGAGACGGGGGCACTGCCAGTGTGTGCGAGCTGCGGGAGAGGGGGGCAGGAGGGCAGAGGCACTGCCAGTGTGTGCGAGCTGCGGGAGACGGGGGCACTGCCAGTGTGTGCGAGCTGCGGGAGAGGGGGGCAGGAGGGCAGAGGCACTGCCAGTGTGTGCGAGCTGCGGGAGACGGGGGCAGGAGGGCAGAGGCACTGCCAGTGTGTGCGAGCTGCGGGAGACGGGGGCACTGCCAGTGTGTGCGAGCTGCGGGACACGGGGGCACTGCCAGTGTGTGCGAGCTGCGGGAGAGGGGGGCAGGAGGGCAGAGGCACTGCCAGTGTGTGCGAGCTGCGGGAGACGGGGGCACTGCCAGTGTGTGCGAGCTGCGGGAGAGGGGGGCAGGAGGGCAGAGGCACTGCCAGTGTGTGCGAGCTGCGGGAGACGGGGGCACTGCCAGTGTGTGGGAGACGGGGGCACTGCCAGTGTGTGCGAGCTGCGGGAGAGGGGGGCAGGAGGGCAGAGGCACTGCCAGTGTGTGCGAGCTGGGGGAGACGGGGGCAGGAGGGCACTGCCAGTGTGTGCGAGCTGCGGGACACGGGGGCACTGCCAGTGTGTGCGAGCTGCGGGAGAGGGGGGCAGGAGGGCAGAGGCACTGCCAGTGTGTGCGAGCTGGGGGAGACGGGGGCAGGAGGGCACTGCCAGTGTGTGCGAGCTGCGGGAGACGGGGGCACTGCCAGTGTGTGCGAGCTGCGGGAGACGGGGGAACTGCCAGTGTGTGCGAGCTGCGGGAGACGGGGGCAGGAGGGCAGAGGCACTGCCAGTGTGTGCGAGCTGCGGGAGACGGGGGCACTGCCAGTGTGTGGGAGACGGGGGCACTGCCAGTGTGTGCGAGCTGCAGGAGACGGGGGCAGGAGGGCAGAGGCACTGCCAGTGTGTGCGAGCTGCGGGAGACGGGGGCACTGCCAGTGTGTGGGAGACGGGGGCACTGCCAGTGTGTGCGAGCTGCAGGAGACGGGGGCAGGAGGGCAGAGGCACTGCCAGTGTGTGCGAGCTGGGGGAGAGGGGGGCAGGAGGGCAGAGGCACTGCCAGTGTGTGCGAGCTGGGGGAGACGGGGGCAGGAGGGCACTGCCAGTGTGTGCGAGCTGCGGGAGACGGGGGCACTGCCAGTGTGTGCGAGCTGCGGGAGACGGGGGCACTGCCAGTGTGTGCGAGCTGCTGGAGACGGGGGCAGGAGGGCAGAGGCACTGCCAGTGTGTGCGAGCTGCGGGAGAGGAGGGCAGAGGCACTGCCAGTGTGTGCGAGCTGGGGGAGACGGGGGCAGGAGGGCACTGCCAGTGTGTGCGAGCTGCGGGAGACGGGAGAACTGCCAGTGTGTGCGAGCTGCGGGAGACGGGGGCAGGAGGGCAGAGGCACTGCCAGTGTGTGCGAGCTGCGGGAGACGGGGGCACTGCCAGTGTGTGGGAGACGGGCACTGCCAGTGTGTGCGAGCTGCAGGAGACGGGGCAGGAGGGCAGAGGCACTGCCAGTGTGTGCGAGCTGCGGGAGACGGGGGCACTGCCAGTGTGTGCGAGCTGCGGGAGACGGGGGCAGGAGGGCAGAGGCACTGCCAGTGTGTGCGAGCTGCGGGAGACGGGGGCACTGCCAGTGTGTGGGAGACGGGCACTGCCAGTGTGTGCGAGCTGCAGGAGACGGGGGCAGGAGGGCAGAGGCACTGCCAGTGTGTGCGAGCTGCGGGAGAGGGGGGCAGGAGGGCAGAGGCACTGCCAGTGTGTGCGAGCTGGGGGAGACGGGACAGGAGGGCAGAGGCACTGCCAGTGTGTACGAGCTGGGGCAGGAGGGCAGAGGCACTGCCAGTGTGTGCGAGCTGCGGGAGACGGGGGCAGGAGGGCACTGCCAGTGTGTGCGAGCTGCGGGAGACGGGGGCAGGAGGGCAGAGGCACTGCCAGTGTGTGCGAGCTGGGGGAGAACGGGGGCAGGAGGGCAGAGGCACTGCCAGTGTGTACGAGCTGGGGCAGGAGGCAGAGGCACTGCCAGTGTGTGCGAGCTGCGGGAGACGGGGGCAGGAGGGCAGAGGCACTGCCTGTGTGTGCGAGCTGGGGGAGACGGGGGCAGGAGGGCAGAGGCACTGTCAGTGTGTGCGAGCTGGGGGAGACGGGGGCAGGAGGGCAGAGGCACTGTCAGTGTGTGCGAGCTGGGGGGGGGCAGGAGGGCAGAGGCACTGCCAGTGTGTACGAGCTGGGGCAGGAGGGCAGAGGCACTGCCAGTGTATGCGAGCTGCGGGAGACGGGGGCAGGAGGGCAGAGGCACTGCCAGTGTGTGCGAGCTGGGGAGACGGGGGCAGAGGCACTGCCAGTGTGTGCGAGCTGGAGTAGATGGGCAGAGGCACTGCCAGTGTGTGCGAGCTGGGGAGACTGGAGCAGGAGGGCAGAGGCACTGCCAGTGTGTGCGAGCTGCGGGAGACGGGGGCAGGAGGGCAGAGGCACTGCCAGTGTGTGCGAGCTGGGGGAGACGGGGGGCAGAGGCACTGCCAGTGTGTGCGAGCTGGAGTAGATGGGCAGAGGCACTGCCAGTGTGTGCGAGCTGGGGGAGACTGGAGCAGGAGGGCAGAGGCACTGCCAGTGTGTCCTAGCTGGGCAAGGCTGGGGTATGTGGGCTGAGGCACTGCCAGTGTGTGCTAGCTGGGGTAGGTGGGCATAGGCACAGCCAGTGTGTTCTAGCCTGGATTAGGTGGGCAGGGACACTGCCAGTGTGTGCTAACTGGGCAAGGCTGGGGTAGGAGGACAGAGGCACTGCCAGTGTGCGCTAGCTGGGCAAGGCTGGGGTAGGTGGGCAGAGGCACTGCCAGTGTGTTCTAGCCTGGATTAGGTGGGCAGGGACACTGCCAGTGTGTGCTAACTGGGCAAGGCTGGGGTAGGAGGACAGAGGCACTGCCAGTGTGCGCTAGCTGGGCAAGGCTGGGGTAGGTGGGCAGAGGCACTGCCAGTGTGTTCTAGCTGGGCAAGGCTGGGGTAGGTGAGTAGAGGCACTGCCAGTGTGTGCTAGCTGGGCAAGACTGGGGTATGTGGGCAGAGGCACTGCCAGTGTGTGCTAGCTGGGCAAGGCTGGGGTATGTGGGCAGAGGCACTGCCAGTGTGCGCTAGCTGGGCAAGGCTGGGGTAGGTGGGCAGAGGCACTGCCAATGTGTTCTAGCTGGGCAAGGCTGGGGTAGGTGAGTAGAGGCACTGCCAGTGTGTGCTAGCTGGGCAAGACTGGGGTATGTGGGCAGAGGCACTGCCAGTGTGTGCTAGCTGGGCAAGGCTGGGGTATGTGGGCAGAGGCACTGCCAGTGTGTGCTAGCTGGGCAAGGCTGGGGTAGGTGGGTAGAGGCACTGCCTAGGCTTTGCTGTAGATAAGATTAGTCACTGGCAGTGCTGGGCACAGATGGGCATTAGTGGCAGTATCTTATACTTGATTCTGAATGGGCATACTCACTGGCAGTGTTGATTACTAGTTTGGCACAGTCAGTGGTACTGCTGTGTGCAACATAGACTTACTTTATGCCAATGATGAAGTCCCATAGATGGGCTTGGTTAGTGGTGTAGGGCTCAGTGACTGTAAGTGCTGCGTGGTAGGAATGCTTACTTTCTGGCAGTGCCCGGCATAGATCGGCACTAGTGGCAGGACCTTATGGTTGTTGATTAGTCACACTGTGTTTTGATTTGCCATAGACTCTTGACAGTTTTGGCACTAATTTGGCACAGTCCTGGGTTCTACTGTGTGCAGACGTGAGTTACCCCCTGGTAGTGGCCTGGCATGGAAAGGCTTCACTGGCTGAGAAGGGGAGATGGCTCAGTCACTGGCCATGCTGCTTGGTATGAATGCTTTCTATGTGACAGTGCTCTGGCATAGATTGTACCAGTACGTGACTGGCAGTCCTACTGACTGTTCACCATATTGTCACAACCACTGGTAGTGGGCTTACTCATTGGCACTACCCGGCACAGAGGGGCATGGTCACTGGAAGCCGTACATGCCAGGTTCGGGGCTCGGTGGCAGTGCTCTATAGTAATGGCCGATGCAGTGCTGTGTACTTGTCGGAATAAGATTAGTCGTGGGCACTGCCGCGTAGTAACGGACGTTAGTCACTGACGGCCGCACGCTGAATGATTTGTCCTTGATTGGCCTTACGGTGCTAAGTAATGAGCTGACACAGTGGCTACATGTCACTGACACATCTCGGTTATGTAATTGATGAGTCTGGTGATATCTGTGATCTAGAGAAGGCAAGAAACATTACGTTGGGACAGGTGAGACGAGGAGCGGACGGTGTCCTATTGTAATCCCATGGCCAGTGTGCTGAACGTACCCCGGTACACTCCAGTATGGGCTCAGATCCTATTGATTCCTAATATTTGCCTGTGTTATCTGATTTACTTACAAATAGTCATTGGTTACAATTCTAGTCCTCTCGAAGTATCGCAGCAGCCTCCACAAATCATCTACCTCTGTGGAAAAAAAATCCAGAGCGGCGCTGTCAACTGGACGACCATAACCACCCCAGGCTACCGTTCAGGACAACAGCTTCGAGTAATGACATGTGACAGCTAAGGAATCCCCACATTGAGTCATATCACCCTTACCTTCAAAGAAACCTAATCTGACCCCCAAGTACCGGCCCTCAAAATTGTGCAACGATTTGTTAAAGGGAATTTTTTAAGGACAATTTTGTTATTGAACCTAGCGGTACGGCTGTTTAGGTCATCCCGCAGAAATAAAAACGATACCTGTCTCGTAGTAATCCGATGTGCCAGCGCTGAGAAATGAGGCTTTGAAGTCACATGCTGATTAGCCTGGAAGTGCATTGACACGCCCCCAGTGCACTTCCAGTCTAAGTTACATGTGACTTCAAAGCCTCATTTCTCAGTGCTGATACATTGGATTTCAGTAATAAAATCGTCATCACAGATTCCCTTTAAACATTTCAGTAGTCAAGTTTCTGCTGGACCTCACCAGTCATGAATTATCAATCATTTTTTAGACATAGAGCACTTTGTACACTATACATGGAACTCAATGAAAGGACTGTATTCAGTAGGATCCCCTTGCTCCCTCTAGTGGTGGCTGCAAGTAGCTAGCCTATCCATGTGTGTACAGAGGATTAGGAGCGGTAACTGTAACATTCAGAAATGAGAGAGTTGCTTCCTTCTTGGGCATTTATGTTTCATCCACAGGACATGGCATAAATGCCTGATAGATGAGAGCCTATCTCGTGTATGGGACCTCCCGGAGGTGAAGCCGCCACATGTGCGGTGGTTACAAGCATTTGGAATGGAGCTGCGCTGTTCTCCTCTGTTCTCTTTTTACTTTTGGCCGCTGCCTGAGTTGATTACAGACGATTGGTCGGGGCTCTGGTGTCAGACCAGGACTATGTGGTAGTTGCTGCGACTTTCTAATACAAGTAACTGATAAACAAAAAACATGCTGTTATTTGATCTCCTGTGGTTAAAATTCCAAATCGATATGGCTATTATCGCATTTATTGTTTTTGGCCTACAGACTTCTTTTACTGGACCTTCATAATTTACAGGGAGAGACTTGGAAGCAGTACTATCTGTACCTACATCATTAACAGCGAAGGATCGGAAGGCTGTAATATCTGTACCTACTTCATTTACATGGAGAGACTGGGAGGCAGTACTATCTGTATCTACATCATTTACATGGAGAGACCGGGAGGCAGTACTATCTGTATCTACATCATTTACAGGGAGAGACTTGGAGGCAGTATCATGTGTGCATACATCATTTACAAGGGATCAGAGGGCTGTAATATTTGTACTTACATTATTTATAGAGAGAGACTGGGAGGCAGTACTATCTGTACCTACATCATTTACATGTAAAGACTGGGAGACAGTACTATCTGTATCTACATCATTTACAGGGAGAGACTTGGAGGCAGTATCATGTGTGCATACATCATTTACAAGGGATCAGAGGGCTGTAATATTTGTACTTACATCATTTATAGAGAGAGACTGGGAGGCAGTACTATCTGTACCTACATCATGTACATGTAAAGACTGGGAGGCAGTACTATCTGTATCTACATCATTTACAGGTAGACACTTGGAGGCAGCAATATCTGTACCTACATCATTCACAGCGAGGGATCAGAAGGCTCTAAAGTCTGTACTTATATAATTTAAGGGGGGAGGCAGTTGTATCTGTACCTGTGGAGCCCAGCTGTGCTTGGAATCCTAATCTCCAGAAGGGTGCACTGAAGGTAACCACCACTAGAGGTCCTGTATATACATTCACACACCTTCACCCATCCCTAGAGCCACCAGAGGGAGCTGTTTAGCTATATAAAAGGAGGGTGAAGACACTGAAGGGAGAGAAGAAAGCTTTAGTCACCTCAGGGTGAAGTGAAGAGCAGACGGTCTAAGCTTAGAGAGTATTGTGAGCGCAGAGAGCGCAGAAAGTGTGTGCAGTCTGGCACACGGAGCAGAGCTCAAAGAGGAGTTCAGCTGCTAATGAAGGAGTCTGAAGTCTGCAGCTTGAAGCTTAGTTCAAACGAGTGGAGGCTAGTAAAAGTGGAACGACACCCACTCCAGCCTAGTCAGAGCTGAGTCAACTGAGTGCAGCTCAGTGAGAAAGCGTGCCGACGCTTAGAGAGCGGTGAAGAAGAAGGAGAAGCAGTACACCATTTGCCAGTGAGTGATTGTGTGAGGGCCCGAGTAGGACGAAAGGCGAGTGGAAAGCAAGAGAGGGACAGAGGAGCCTAAACAGCTCATCCCCATCATTACAACCGGACACCGGGTCCGAGCTTACTGGAATCTTCACGACCAGTGGGGGATACCGGAGATCCTGCGGGACTACAAGTCGCAGGAGCCCTTTAGTGCTGATACGTAACTGGGTCAGGAAGACAGGAGTCTGGTCGGCGCAACCATTAGAGACTGTGTTCTTTCAAGAGAAGGCCTTACACAAGGTCAGCCGGGCGTAAAGTTAGAAGCAACCTCATGCCTAGTTTCATACAGGTCAGAGACACCTTTTAGAAGTAAGGAGGCCCTACACCTACTCAGCGGAGGAAACTGGATGTGCACCCTTCACCCTGCAGCGCCCCGGGATATGCCTGCAATAACATCTTCAGTAAAGGTACAGAAAGAGACTTTTGTGTGTGTGTCCATCTTACTACTCCTACTGTCGGATTCTCCTCCGTCCTGCATCCCTACACATTCTATCTACCCTGAAGGACCCAGCCTTACCTGTGGAAGGCTTAACACCTTGCTGCCCAATGCCATCCCTTCAGCGGACGTATACAGCAGCGCTGGTCACCCTGACCAGGCACCACAGGTGGCGTCACGAACATTTCTACAAACTTTTAATCCCCTGTAAATATCCCCTTTTTGAGATGAGTCCCAGGGCCACGGACCGAGCTGTGTCACCGTGACATCCCCCATAGAAGTGAACGGGCTCGGTGCCGAGTACCCCACGGCCCTGGCGGGCGACTCATACCTACTTCATTTACATGGAGAGACTGGGAGGCAGTACTATCTGTAGCTACATCATTCACAGGGAAATACAGGAGGCATATTACCTAGGGAATTTAAAGGAAATACTTACAGGTTAAGTATCTATGCCTTCATTACAAGCTGAGAGGGGGAGACAGTACTATCTGTACCTAAATTATTTACAGGGAAACAGGGAGCCCTCACTAATCCTGGAAATAATGGGACCACAGGGCAATGATACCTGTACATTTGGGGTGGAGGGGGAGACTATAAGTCAGAAGTCAGTAGCAGCATTTTCTCTAAACTTTCTGGGAGAAACAGGGAGGCAGCACTACAATATATGCTGGGAGCAATCTCTGTTATTTCCTAAAATAGGGGACTTTCAAGTGTGTGTGAGAATTAGACCTGGGAAGTGTAATCCATATGCATAGGGTATGTCCTAACTTCAACTTCATTTCTGTCCTCATATCACAGATTGAGTTGAACACAATGGTGGAGCAGGGAGCTGACCGATCTCTGCTTCACCATTCTATGTAGATGGAGCTGGCGAGTCCTGCAGGAACGATACGCTGTGCGGGCCTTCCTTCCCAAGTGATACCATTTCCTTGGGCCAATTCCCCCGGATGACAGCGCACATGGCGGTTTATTGCACAGTGTTACTGCTTATTTTAGATTCGTTTGATACTGCATTATTTATGGATTATTATCTGTTCATGTGCATTATACCTCTCTCCATTATTGAATATGATTTGACATCATTCGGCACTATTAATTATCATGCCGGTCATATGCGTTGTATCCCAGTTCCAGATTATGGACAACGAAATGGGTTCTGGGGCAAAGTGTGTGGGACTGTGCATACATCATAGTGTATGAATGAAATGTGGTAGCATCATACTGTTTGCGTGGGTCTGCGGAGGTTATACTGGGTTGGGGTGACTGGGTGAATCATACAGTCTGTTGGGGCATTATACTGTGTTGGGGTCTGTGGGTTAATAATACTTTGTTCTGGGATGGGGAATGTACTGTGGTGGCATTATACTCTATGGGGGAACGTACTCTGGGGGACCTCAGTGTTTGGTTGAATGTACTTAAATAGTCTTCATACTTTGTGTGGGGGAATGTACTGTGAGAGCATAATACTGGGTGTAGGACTTTGTACTGTGGGAGTATTATACTGTGTGGGGGAATGTACTATGGGGACATCATACTGAGTGTAGTGGTGTGTACTGTGGGGGCATTATACTGTGGGTAAATTAACTGTGGGGGCATTATACTGTGTATGGGTAAAGGTACTGCAGGGGACTTTATACTGTTTTGGTGGGAATGTATTGAGGTGACATACTATGAGGGTGAATGTCCCATGGAGATATGATACCATGTGGGATGGTGTTTTGGGGACATCTTACTGTGTAGAGGGAATGTACTGTGGGAACAACATACTGTGTGTGGGGGAATGTACTATGGGGACATCATACTGAGTGTAGTGGTGTGTACTGTGGGGGCATTATACTGTGGGTAAATTAACTGTGGGGGCATTATACTGTGTATGGGTAAAGGTACTGCAGGGGACTTTATACTGTTTTGGTGGGAATGTATTGAGGTAACATACTATGAGGGTGAATGTCCATGGAGATATGATACCATGTGGGATGGTGTTTTGGGGACATCTTACTGTGTAGAGGGAATGTACTGTGGGAACAACATACTGTGTGTGGGGAATGTACTGTGGGGACATCATACTTTGTGTGGGGGAATGTACTGTGGAGACATCATACTGTGTGTGGGGGAATGTACAGTGGGGACATCATACTTTGTGTGGGGGAATGTACTGTGGGGACATCATACTTTGTGTGGGGAATGTACTGTGGGGACATCATACTGTGTGTGGGGGAATGTACTGTGGGGACATCATACTGTGTGTGAGAATTACTGAGGGTATTATACTGTATGTGAGGGAATGCACTGTGTGGGCACCATACTGTGTGTGGGGGAATGCACTGTGTGGGCATCATACTGTGTGTGGGGGAATGTACATTGGGTACGGAAAGTATTTAGACCCCTTTAAATTTTTCACTCTTTGTTTCATTGCAGCCATTTGATAAATTCAAAAAAGTTAATTTTTCTTATTAATGTACACTTTCTTGACTGAAAAAAAAACAGAAATGTAGAAATTTTTGGAAATTTATTAAAAAAGAAAAACTGAAATATCACATTGTCATAAGTATTCAGACCCTTTGCTCAGACATTCATATTTACGTCACATGCTGTCCATTTCCTTGTGATCCTCCTTGAGATGGTTCTTCTCCTTCATTGGAGTCCAGCTGTGTTTAATTAAACTGATAGGACTAGATTTGGAAAGGCACACACCTGTCTATATAAGACCTTACAGCTCACAGTGCATGTCAGACCAAATGAGAATCATGAGGTCAAAGGAACTGGCCAAGGGGCTCAGAGACAGAATTGTGGCAAGGCATACATCTGGCCAAGGTTACAAAAGAATTTCTGCAGTACGCAAGGTTCCTAAGAGCACAGTGGCCTCCATAATCCTTAAATGGAAGAAGTTTGGGACCCCCAGAAATCTTCCTAGACCTGGCCGTCCAGCCAAACTGAGCAATCGTGTGAGAAGAGTCTTGGTGAGAGAGGTAAAGAAGAACCCCAAGATCACTGTGGCTGAGCTCCACAGATGCAGTAGGGAGATGAGAGAAAGTTCCACAAAGTCAACTATCACTGCAGCCCTCCACCAGTCGGGCCTTTACGGCAGAGTGGCCCGATGAAGCCTCTCCTCAGTGCAAGACGTATGAAAGCCCGCATAGAGTTTGCTAAAAAACACATGAAGGACTCCCAGACTATGAGAAATAAGATTCTCTGGTCTGATGAGACGAAGATAGAACTTTTTGGTGATAATTCTAAGTGGTATGTGTGGAGAAAACCAGATACTGCTCATCACCTGCCCAATACAATCCCAACAGTGAAACATGGTGGTGGCAGCATCATGCTATGGGGGTGTTTTTCAGCTGCAGGAACAGGACGACCCTGGTTGCAATTGAAGGAAACATGAATGTGGCCAAGTACATAGATAACCTGGATGAAAACCTCTTCCAGAGGGCTCTGGACCTCAGACTTGGCCGGAGGTTCAGCTTCCAAGACAATGACCCTAAGCACACAGCTAAAATAACAAAGGAGTGGCTTCAGAACAACTCTGTGACCATTCTTGACTGGCCCAGCCAGAGCCCTGACCTAAATCCAATTGAGCATCTCTGGAGAGACCTGAAAATGGCTGTCCAGTGTCCACCAACGTTCACCATCCAACCTGACAGAACTGGAGAGGATCTGCAAGGAAGAATGGCGGAGGATTCCCAAATCCAGGTGTGAAAAACTTGTTGCATCATTCCCAAGAAGACTCATGGCTGTACTAGCTCAAAAGGGTGCTGTGGAGGGGGGAAATACTATAAGTACATCATACTGTGTGTGGGAGGGAATGTACTGTTTGGACATCATACTGTGTGTGGGGGAATGTACTGTGGGGCCATCATACTCTGTGTGGGGGAAAGTACTGGGAGATATCATACTGTGTGGAGGGGCTTTGTAGGGCATTATACTGTGTGTGGATGAATGTATTGTGGAGATATACTGTGTGTGGGGGAATGTACTGTGGGGACATCATACTGTGTGAGGGGGAATGTACTGTGGCGATATCATACTGTGTGTGGGGGCTTTGTAAGGCATTATACTGTGTGTGGGGGCTTTGTAGGGCATTATACTGTGTGTGGGGGGCTTTGTAGGGCATTATAGTGTGTGGGGGAATGTACTGTGGAGATATACTGTGTGTGGGGGAATGTACTGTGGGGATATCATATTGTGTGTGAGGGCTTTGTAATGCATTATACTGTGTGTGTGGGGGTTTTGTAGGGCATTATACTGTGTGTGTGGGGGAGTGTACTGTGGCGATATACTGTGTGTGTGGGAATGTACTGTGTTGATATGCTGTGTGGGGGAATGTACTGTGGGGATATCATACTGTATATGTGGGATTTGTAGGGCATTATACTGTGTGTGGGGGGCTTTGTAGGGCATTATACTGTGTGGTGGAATGTATTGTGGAGATATACTGTTTATGGGGAAATGTACTATGGGGATATCATACTGTGTGTGGTTGCTTTGTAGGGCATTATACTGTGTGTGGGGGCTTTGTAGGGCATGATACTGTGTGTGGGGGAATGTATTGTGGAGATATACTGTTTGTGGGGAAATGTACTCTGGGGATATTATACTGTGTGTGGGGGTTTTGTAGGGCATTATACTGTGTGTGGGGCTTTGTATGTCATTATACTGTGTGTGGGGGCTTTGTAGGGCATTATACTGTGTGTGTGGGCTTTGTAGGGCATTATACTGTGTGTGAGGGAATGTACTGTGCAGGCATCATTCTGTGTGTGGTGGAATGTACTGTGGGGACATCATACTGTGTGTGAGGGGCTTTGTAGGGTATTATACTGTGTGTGGGGGCTTTGTAGGGCGTTATACTGTGTGGGGGGGCTTTGTAGGGCATTAGGCTTTGTAGGGCATTATAGTGTGTGGGGGAATGTACTGTGGAGATATACTGTGTGTGGGGGCTTTGTTGGGCATTATACTGTGTGTGGGGGCTTTGTAGGGCATTATAGTGTGTGAGGGAATGTACTTTGGAGATATCATACTGTGTGTGGGGTTTTGTAGGGCATTATACTGTGTGTGGGGGCTTTGTAGGGCATTATACTGTGTGTGAGGGAATGTACTTTGGAGATATCATACTGTGTGTGGGGCTTTGTAGGGTATTATACGGTGTGTGGGGGCTTTGTAGGGCATTATAGTGTGTGTGGGGGCTTTGTAGGGCATTATAGTGTGTGGGGAATGTACTGTGTGTGGGTGCTTTGTAGGGCATTATACTGTGTGTGGTGGAATGTACTGTGGGGACATCATACTGTGTGTGAGGGGCTTTGTAGGGCATTATATTGTGTTGGGGCTTTGTAGGGCATTATACTGTGTGTGGGGAATGTACTGTGCGGGCATCATTCTGTGTGTGGTGGAATGTACTGTGGGAACATCATACCGTGTATGGGGGCTTTGTAGGGCATTATACTGTGTGTGGTGGAATGTACTGTGAGGACATCATACTGTGTGTGAGGGGCTTTGTAGGGCATTATATTGTGTTGGGGCTTTGTAGGGCATTATACTGTGTGTGGGGAATGTACTGTGCGGGCATCATTCTGTGTGTGGTGGAATGTACTGTGGGAACATCATACCGTGTATGGGGGCTTTGTAGGGCATTATACTGTGTGTGGTGGAATGTACTGTGAGGACATCATACCGTGTATGGGGCTTTGTAGGGCATTATACTGTGTGTGGTGGAATGTACTGTGAGGACATCATACTGTGTGTGGGGGCTTAGTAGGGCATTATACTGTGTGTGGGGGAAAGTACTGTGCGGGCATCATTCTGTGTGGTGGAATGTACTGTGAGGACATCATACTGAGTGTGGGGGCTTTGTAGGGCATTATACTGTGTGTGGGGGAATGTACTGTGCGGGCATCATTCTGTGTGTGGTGGAATGTACTGTGGGGACATCATACTGAGTGTGGGGGCTTTGTAGGGCATTATACTGTGTGTGGTGGAATGTACTGTGAGGACATCATACTGAGTGTGGGGGCTTTGTAGGGCATTATACTGTGTGTGGGGGAATGTACTGTGCGGGCATCATTCTGTGTGTGGTGGAATGTACTGTGGGGACATCATACTGTGTGTGAGGGGCTTTTTAGGGCATTATACTGTGTGGGGCCACTGTGACAGGCGTACTACTGGCTTCATTAGGAACAATATGTCTGTGTGGGCACATACTGTATAAGCTGGGCAAGGCTAGAGAAGTGGCATAATGTAATACAGGAATTGGCGCGGCGTGCTGTGCGTGCCACAGTTTGTGTCCCTCTTTGTTGAGTGACATGCATATGTAAAAACCAAGCAGCACAATGGAGTTAATGACACACTGGGCTCTGCTACAATAGATATTTTTGTTGCTGACTGACTCTTAGCTCAGCAATACTCAGGGTCTGTGTCTGGAGAAGATGACAGTCCTGACCTGAATTTGTCTCTCAGAATCACCCTCCATCACGTGTAGGTGCGCGGTGTATATGGCAGGCCCTGCAGATGCGGATAGGCCTCGGCACAGTGCTGAATTCAGCGCATCTTTTACCACCAGAATAAAGCGATTTGCATGTTGCCATGATGTTTCTTTGCCTGTTGTATTCCCAGGGGCCCTGGCTGACCTGTTTCAGCGCTTTCTTTGACATTGTGTAATGTTTTGCTATATTAAGTACTGGGGAATATGAAATGACTTTGGCGTCTTAACCATTTCACTCCCATGTGTCTTTCCTTATAATATTTTTTATTGTCATTTGCTTTATTTTTCCAAGTAAGTAGATAATAAGTTTAATAGGAAAGCTTCTGTCCCAAGCAAACCCAATGTCAGGTCTCCTGTGATCAGCATCACAAGACAGCTACACCGAAACTCACCAGTGAGTGTGTTCATAAAGAAGCAATCTGCATAAAACATTGTAAATACATTACATTAGTATTACAGAGCTGCACTCACTATTCTGCTGGTGCAGTCACTGTGTACATACATTACATTACTGATCCTGAGTTACATCCTGTATTATCCTCAAGAGCTGCACTCACTATTCTGCTGGAGCAGTCACTGTGTACATACATTACATTACTGATCCTGAGTTACATCCTGTATTATCCTCAAGAGCTGCACTCACTATTCTGCTGGTGCAGTCACTGTGTACATACATTACATTACTGATCCTGAGTTACATCCTGTATTATTCTCCAGAGCTGCACTCACTATTCTGCTGGTGCAGTCACTGTGTACATACATTACATTACTGATCCTGAGTTACATCCTGTATTATCCTCAAGAGCTGCACTCACTATTCTGCTGGTGCAGTCACTGTGTACATACATTACATTACTGATCCTGAGTTACATCCTTTATTATACCCCAGAGCTGCACTCACTATTCTGCTGGTGCAGTCACTGTGTGCATACATTACATTACTGATCCTGAGTTACATCCTGTATTATACTCCAGAGCTGCACTCACTATTCTGCTGGTGCAGTCACTGTGTACATACATTACATTACTGATCCTGAGTTACATCCTGTATTATAATCCAGAGCTGCACTCACTATTCTGCTGGAGCAGTCACTGTGTACATACATTACATTACTGCTCCTGACTTACATCCTGTATTATACTCCAGAGCTACACTTACTATTCTGCTGGTGCAGTCACTGTGTACATACATTACATTACTGATCCTGAGTTACATCCTATATTATACTCCAGAGCTGCACTCACTATTCTGCTGGTGCAGTCACTGTGTACATACATTACATTACTGATCCTGAGTTACATCCTGTATTATACTCCAGAGCTGCACTCACTATTCTGCTAGTGCAGTCACTGTGTACATACATTACATTACTGATCCTGAGTTGCATCCTGTATTATACTCCAGAGCTGCACTCACTATTCTGCTGGTGAAGTCACTGTGTACATACATTACATTACTGATCCTGAGTTACATCCTGTATTATACTCCAGAGCTGCACTCACTATTCTGCTGGTGCAGTCACTGTGTACATACATTACATTACTGATCCTGAGTTACATCCTGTATTATACTCCAGAGCTGCACTCACTATTCTGCTGGTGCAGTCACTGTGTAACATACATTACATTACTGATCCTGAGTTACATCCTGTATTATACCCCACAGCAGCACTCACTATTCTGCTGGTGCTGTCACTGTGTACATACATTACATTACTGATCCTGAGTTACATCCTGTATTATACCCCAGAGCTGCACTCACTATTCTGCTGGTGCTGTTACTGTGTACATACATTACATTACTGATCCTGAGTTACATCCTGTATTATACACCAGAGCTGCACTCACTATTCTGCTGGTGCAGTCACTGTGTACATACATTACATTACTGATCCTGAGTTACATCCTGTATTATACTCCAGAGCTGCACTCACTATTCTGCTGGTGCAGTCACTGTGTACATACATTACATTACTGATCCTGAGTTACATCCTGTATTATACCCCAGAGCTGCACTCACTATTCTGCTGGTGCAGTCACTGTGTACATACATTACATTACTGATCCTGAGTTACATCCTGTATCTCTTTTATTATAAAAAATACAAAACTAAACTTACAGGCAAAACATAGACAAAACTTACAGACAAACTCAATAAAAAACATTATTCATAAAGCCCAAAAGTCCAATGTCCAGCAGATTTATGCAAACAAAACGTTCCTCCATTTCATTAATACCCCCCAGCAAGGGAAGAGACCTCAACCTACGTACTTATCTTTCCCTCATATACACATACCCACGCATTCACCCCTAGAAAAAAAAAATAAAAATTCAGCCACATGCCCTAAAGTAAATAGGCCACCTGGCCCAACTTAATTATATACACATACACATATACATATATATACATACACACACTTTTTTTTTTTTCCTTTTTTTAAATTTTTTTTACATTTTTCTTTTTTTTTCCTAAACTAACCCACCACCATTCCTCCAAAGGTCCCACGAAAGTTTGTGGCCTTTCCTACACAGCAAATCTTGGCATCCCGCCGGACGTCCATTCTCCAAAACCCATCCCCCTCCCCCCAAGAAACCCACCACCCCACCTAAACTAAATCCCCCGTACCCTCATCATAGTACACACAACACACATATATATATATACAGTCATGGCCAAAAGTTTTGAGAATGACACAAATATTATATTTTCACATGATCTGCTGCCCTCTGGTTTTTATGTGTGTTTGACAGATGTTTTTATCACAGACAGAAATATAATAATTGCAAACATATGAGTAACAAAAGCTTATATTCACAGTTAAGGCTGGGTCTCACATAACGATACACCAGCGATCCCGACAACGATATGCACTTGTCAGGATCGCTGGTGTATCGCTACATGATCGCTGCTGAGCTGCCAAACAGGCAGCTCAGGCAGCGATCTGGGACAGCGACACTGCGGGTAACATCGCTTAGTTACCCGCAGTGTACCTTGGATACCAGCGCGCTGATGCAGGGAGCTGGTATCCAAGGTACACAGCGGGTTTCCAAGCGCTGCGCGGTGCCTGGAAACCCGTTGTGTACCTTGGATACCAGCTCCCTGCATCAGGGCGCTGGTATCCAAGGTACACAGCGGGTTTCTAGGCACAGCCCCGCGCCTGGAAACCCGCTGTGTACCTTGGTTACCAGCGGATCGCTGGTCTCCCGCCTGTCACACGCAGCGATGCGTGCCTGTCAGCGGGAGACCAGCGATCAAAAAAATGTCCTGACATTTCAGCGACGATCAGCGATACCCAGCAGGGGGGCTAATCATCGCTGAATGTCACACACAGCGATATCGCTGGTGAGCTCGGTGCTGCGTCACAAAACTAGTGACTCAGCACCGATCTCGGTAGCGATATCGCTATGTGAGACGGGCCCTTAAGAATGAGTTAATGTAGCAAGTCAATATTTGCAGTCTTGACCCTTCTTCTTCAGGACCTCTGCAATTCTCCCTGGCATTCTCTCAATCAACTTCTGGACCAAGTCCTGACTGATAGCAGTCCATTCTTGCACAATCATTTTGTCAGAATTTTTAGGTTTTTGTTTGTCCACCCGTCTCTTGATGATTGACCACAAGTTCTCAATGGGATTAAGATCTGGGGAGTTTCCAGGCCATGGACCCAAAATCTCTATGTTTTGTTCCCTAAGCCATTAAGTTATCACCTTTGCTTTATGGCAAGGTGCTCCATCATGCTGGAAAAGGCATTGTTGATCGCCAAACTGCTCTTGGAGGGTTGGGAGAAGTTGCTCTTGGAGGACATTCTGGTACCATTCTTTATTCATGGCTGTGTTTTTAGGCAAGACTGTGAGAGAGCCGATTCCCTTGGCTGAGAAGCAACTCCACACATGAATGGTTTCAGGATACTTGACAGTTGGCATGAGACAAGACTGGTGGTAGCGCTCACCTTGTCTTCTCTGAATGAGGCGTTTTCCTGATGTCCCAAACAATCGAAAAGGGGATTCATCAGAGAAAATAACTTTATCCCAGTCCTCAGCAGTCCACTGCCTGTACCTTTTGCAGAATATCAGTCTGTCCATGATGTTTTTTCTGGAGAGAAGTGGCTTCTTTGCTGCCCTCCTTGAGACCAGGCCTTGCTCCAAGAGTCTCCGCCTCACAGTGCATGCAGATGCACTCACACCTGCCTGCTGCCATTCCTGAGCAAGCTCTGCACTGCTGGTAGCCCGATCCCGCAGCTGAAATACTTTTAAGAGACGGTCCTGGCGCTTGCTGGTCTTTCTTGGGCGCCCTGAAGCCTTTTTGGCAACAATGGAACCTCTCTCCTTGAAGTTCTTGATGATGCGATAGATTGTTGACTGAGGTGCAATCTTTCTAGCTGCGATACTCTTCCCTGTTAGGCCATTTTTGTGCATTGCAATGATGACTGCACGTGTTTCTTTAGAGATAACCATGGTTATCAGAAGAGGAACAATGATGCCAAGCACCAGCCTCCTTTTAAAGTGTCCAGTGGTGTCATTCTTACTTAATCATGACAGATTGATCTCCAGCCATGTCCTCATCAACACCCACACCTGTGTTAATGGAGCAATCACTGAAAAGAGGTTAGCTGGTCCTTTTCAGGCAGGACTGCAATGATGTTGAAATGTGTTTTGGGGGATAAAGTTCATTTTCTAGCCAAATATTGACTTTGCAAGTAATTGCTGTTAAACTGATCACTCTTTATAACATTCTGGAGTATATGCAAATTGCCATTAGAAAAAGTGAAGCAGTAGACTTTGTAAAAATTAATATTTGTGTCATTCTCAAAACTTTTGGCCATGACTGTACAACCAGGGCCGGCTCCAGGTTTTCATGGGCCCCGGGCGAAAGAGTCTCAGTGGGCCCCCTAAACACAGACCACGATTCATGATGCACAGATACTGCAGAGAAATATGGGTATGGCACAACGCCAAACACTTCTCTTCTTCCATTACGACTGATAGCTATTGTAAATTGTACAATAGCTCAAAAACCGCCAAATCCTCACAGGGCACACTACAGACTGGACAGTACAGTCCTCCATACAATATTGTGGGCACCACATAGTTTCCCCCTCATCACCCATATAATACCCCATGCAGGATGTCACCCCTCCATCCCCCATATAATGCTCCATACAGGATACTGGTCCCCATATAAAGCTCCATACAAAATATGGAGCTCTCCTCTGCACTGTGCTGCGTTCTGCACTGTTACGGCTCAGGAAAGGGCGCCGTGGAAAGACTCCCATCATCATCATTGCCTGCCCATTATCATCATCACTGCCTGCCCATCATCATCACTGCCTGCCCATCATCATCACTGCCTGCCCATCAACATCAATGCCTGCCCATAATCATCATTGTCTCCCCATCAATATCATTGCCTGCCCATCATCATCACTGCCTGCCCATCATCATCAATGCCTGCCCATAATCATCATTCCCTCCCCATCAATATCACTGCCTGCCCATCATCATCACTGCCTGCCCATCATCATCACTGCCTGCCCATCATCATCAATGTCTGCCCATAATCATCATTGCCTCCCCATCAATATCATTGCCTGCCCATCATCATCACTGCCTGCCCATCATCATCACTGCCTGCCCATCATCATCAATGCCTGCCAATCATCATCAATGCCTGCCCATAATCATCATTGTCTCCACAGCAATATAATTGCCTGCCCATCATCATCAATCATCATTGCCTCCCCATCATCATCATCACTGCCCTCCCCCACCACCATCACACATACAGCAGACACACACACACACACACACACACACACAGCATCGCACTACATACACACAGAGACACATACACAGACACACACACAAACATCTCACCTGTCCGACGTCCGCGCGCTCACTGGCACAGCCGGCCGCTGAATGATGACGTCATTCAGCGGCGCTGCTGTGAGAGGAAGCGCCGGCGTCCTGCAGGCGCCCCCTGGAGCCCGGAGCCGGAGCTGCGACAGCGGAGGCACGGGGAGAGGTGAGTATTGAGCCGGCCGCAGCCGGGGCCCTGAGCAAGCGGGGGGGGCCCAGTGGCGGCGCTGACACCGCTAACGGGCGCCGGGGTGCCAGACGGCGAGTGTGCCCCCCCCGCCTGCTCAGGGCCCCGGCACTTGCCCGGGTGTGCGGGGTGCTGACGCCGGCCCTGTATACAACCATATAATAACATATATTAATAACATATAGCAATAATAACACATATCAATAATAACCACTACACACCTTAACCATGACCAAAGAACAGGCCCAAGTTCAATGCTTGCAAGCCCTATACCCGGGTTACCAATTCCAAAACAAAAATCTATGAGTGAGGGTTACAGCCCACCACCAGGAACTGGAGACCATAGAGGCTCTCACCCTAATCTACCGCACATCACCCTGACCCTCCCTAACAACACAAAAGAGAAAATCCTGTCCCTTTAGCCCTACCAACCTCTCCCTACCTGCCCCTACCTGTCCCTCACTGACCCTCACTACCAACCTAATACTAACTACCTGTCCCTATCTGTCCCTCCCTGTCCCTACACATCTATCTGACCCTACAAAATAAAGATAAAAGGATAAAAAATACTAACTCAGCCCTATCACAGGCACACAGAACCTAACTCATCCTAGGGCACATTAAAGGAGAAACCCCTCCATAGGAGAGAGGCCCTCCCTGCACCCAGCCTCTCAAACTCCAGGGAGCGCACTGTTATGATTCGGTAGCTGAGGAGTGCAGGCAAAAAGGCAATACACCAGAGCAGTTGGAATCTATGAGATTGCAGTACCCTGACTAACCACCACAACTAGAGGCAGCCGTGGAGCGTTCCTACGTTGGTCCTAGACGCCTCGTCACAGCCTGACAAACTAACTACACCTAAAGATAGATATAGGAAAGCTATCTGCCCCGGAGCAGAACCCCAAAGATAATAGCAAGCCCCCAAACATGTAATGGCGGTTAGACAAGACGAAATACTGACACAGACAGAAAATAGTATGAGCAAACTTTGGGGCCCAAACTAACTAAATAGAAAAGGATAGGAAGGGTACTTACTGCAATCCCAAAAAAACCCTGAAAGCACCAACTCTACTAATTTCAAAAACACCTGAGATCACACGACCTCTACCACCTAAATTAGCTCTCTGGTGTAACAAAATCAAAAAAGCAGCCACTGAAAAAACTGGAAAAAGCAAAAGCACAAACATCAGTGGCTGAACTAAACTGAGAGGGCAAAAGCCCCTGAGGGGACCCAGAAGGCCCCCACAGAAGTGCAGGACAAAATGCAAAAATCAAGCACAGAAACAAAAAGAAGAAAATGTCTTATCTGTTAGGAGATGCAGACACGACACAGCAGGCTACAAGGGAAACTGGAATCAAGGATTTAGACCAGAACAATTGATCACCGGCAACCCTGATGGGAAGGTGACTCCCTTATATAAGACCAGTCAGTAACACCTGATTCCCAGTCCTCACAATCTTCACTGAACAGACCAGTACCGCTTGTAACCACCAGAGGGAGCCTCTGCTCAGAACTCATCTCAAGCCCATTCACAACAGTACCCCCCCCTTGAGGAGGGGTCACCGAACCCTCATTTGAGCAACCAGGTCGGTCAGGATGAGTTCTATGATACGCACGGATGAGTCTCCTAGCATGGATGTCCGAAGCAAACACCCAAGAATTGTCTTCCTGACCATAACCTCTCCACTTAACCAAATACTGGAGTTTCCGTCTAGAAAAACGAGAATCTAATATTTTCTCAACCACATACTCCAGATTGCCCTCAACCAAAACAGGGTCAGGAGGCACAGCAGCAGGAACCACTGGCTCAACAAACCTCTTCAACAAGGACTTGTGGAACACGTTATGGATCTTAAATGTCCCTGGAAGAAGCAAACGAAAAGAAACAGGATTAAGAATCTCCATGATCTTATAAGGTCCAATGAACCTAGGCTTAAATTTAGGAGATGCTACTCTCATAGGAATATTTTTTGAGGACAACCAGACCAAGTCCCCTACTTTAAACCGAGGACCATCAGTCCTATGCCGGTTAGCAAACCGCTGGGCCCTCTCCTGAGAGAGGGACAACCTCTCCACTACCTGGTCCCAAATCTGTTGCATACGCTCCACAACAGAGTCAACACCCGGACACACAGAAGTGTTGTGAATGGGTTTGAGATGAGTTCTGAGCAGAGGCTCCCTCTGGTGGTTACAAGCGGTACTAGTCTGTCCAGTGAAGATTGTGAGGACTGGGAATCAGGTGTTACTGATTGGTCTTATATAAGGGAGTCACCTTCCCATCAGGGTTGCCGGTGATCAATTGTTCTGGTCTGGATCCTTTATTCCTGTTTCCCTTGTAGCCTGCTGTGTCGTGTCTGCATCTCCTGCTAACAGATAAGACATTTTCTTCTTTTGTGTTTGTGCTATATTTTTGCATTTTGTCCTGCACTTCTGTGGGGGCCTTCAGGGTCCCCTCCGGGGGCTTCTGCCCTCTCAGTTTTGTTCAGCCACTGATGTTTGTACTTTTGCTTTTTCCAGTTTTTTCAGTGGCTGCTGTTTTGATTTTGTTACACCAGAGAACTAATTTAGGTGGAAGAGGTCGTGTGATCTCAGGTGTTTTTGAAATTAGTAGAGTTGGTGCCTTTCAGGGTTTTCTGGGATTGCAGTAAGTACCCTTCCTATCCTTTTCTATTTAGTTAGTTTGGGCCCCAGCGTTTGCTCATACTATTTTCTGTCTGTGTCTGTATTTCATCTTGTCTAACCGCCATTACATGTTTGGGGGCTTTCTATTATCTTTGGGGTTCTGCTCCGGGGCAGATAGCTTTCCTATTTCTGTCTTTAGGTGTAGTTAGTTTCTCAGGCTGTGACGAGGCGTCTAGGACCAACGTAGGAACGCTCCACGGCTGCCTCTAGTTGTGGTGGTTAGTCAGGGTACTGCAATCTCATAGATTCCAACTGCTCTGGTGTATTGCCTTTTTTACCTGCACTCCTCAGCTACCGAAACATAACAGTATCACCGGCCTTAAAATTGAAAATTGTATGGTACTCACAGAAGGGAAAAATTATTGTGAAAGAAAAAAGGTTGTCAGAGTTGTCAGAGATATTTTTCTGTTTGTTGCATTTTTTTTTTTTTCCCCTCTGTATCTCTGGGTGCTGGGGAGGATCTTTTCTCTCAATGGAGTTTGCACAGTTGTCTGGCCGTGTGGATCAGCTTGCCACTGAGGTTCAGAGTATTGCTTTCTATCTTGCTGGGTTGCCTGTTGTGGAACCTAGGATTCCCATGCCAGATTTGTTTTTAGGGGATCGAGCTAAGTTTCAGAATTTCAAAAATAATTGTAAATTGTTTTTTGCCTTAAAACCTAAGTCCTCAGGGAACGCAGCGCAGCAGGTTCAAATTATCATCTCTCTCCTGCGCGGCGATCCTCAGGATTGGGCTTTTTCCCTGATACCTGGGGATCCTGTTTTGAGTGATGTTGATGCGTTTTTTCAGGCCTTGGGGTTATTGTACGATGAGCCTAATGTCACTGATCAAGCTGAAAAAGCCTTGTTGGCATTAAATCAGGGGCTTGATGACGCTGAGTTATACTGTCAGAGATTCCGTAGGTGGGCAGTCCTGACCAAATGGAATGACGACGCTTTGGCAGCCCTTTTCCAGAAGGGTCTGTCTGATAATGTAAAGGATGTTATGGTGGGATTCCCTGTCCCCTCTGGTCTCAATGATTCTATGTCATTAGCGATTCAAATTGACAGACGTTTGCATGAGCGGAGAAGTATGCGTGGAATGGTGTTGCCTTGTGAACCAGCTTCTGAACCCATGCAGTGTGATAGTGGTGTCTGGGGCACAGCGTCATGAGTTTCGAAAGCGCAATGGGTTATGTTTCTACAGTGGTGATGCCTCTCATGCTATTTCAGTCTGCCCTAAGCGGGGAAGACGTTTTGCACGCTCAGTTGTCTTGGGTAGTGTTCAGACTAAGTTTTTATTAACTGTCACTCTGATATGCTCTCTGTCCTCATTTTCTGCTCAGGCTTTCGTTGATTCTGGAGCAGCTATTAACCTGATGGATTATGATTTTGCTAAACGTTGTGGATTTCCCTTGATACCCCTACAGAAGTCTCTTCCCTACTGGGGATCGATTCTACCCCTTTGGCTGAGAATAAACCCCAGTTTTCTACTCAGGTGATAATGAGGGTTGAACCTGATCACCAGGAGTGCTGCAAATTTTTGGTTCTGTATAATCTGCATGACATTATCGTGCTGGGTTTTCCTTGGTTACAGTCTCATAATCCTGTTTTGGATTGGAAATCTGTGTCTGTAACCAGTTGGGGCTGCCAATGTGTTAATACCAACACTCCTGTTTTTTCTGCCTCCCCCCAGGCTCAGGATGTTCCTGACTTTTTGATTGATTTTTCTGATGTGTTTAGCGAAAGTAAATCTGCATCCTTGCCTCCCCATAGGAGCTATGACTGCGCTATTGAATTAGTGCCGGGTAGTAAATTCCCTAAAGGTCGCCTTTTTAACTTGTCTGTACCTGAACATGACGCTATGCGGTCTTATATCAAGGAATCATTGGAGAAGGGTCATATCAGACCATCCTCTTCACCCTTAGGTGCCGGTTTTTTCTTTGTGGCCAAAAAGGATGGTTCATTAAGGCCGTGTATTGATTATCGTCTCTTGAACAATATTACTGTGAAATATCAATACCCGTTACCCTTGATCTCTGATCTGTTTTCCAGGGTGAAAAACGCTACTTGGTTTACCAAGCTTGACCTCAGGGGGGCGTATAACCTTATTCGCATTAAGCACGGGGATGAATGGAAGACGGCATTCAATACCCCTGAAGGGCATTTTGAGTACCTGGTGATGCCCTTTGGGCTCACTAATGCTCCTTCCGTCTTCCAGTCCTTCATGAATGACATTTTCAGGGATTTTGTGGACAAATTTCTGATTGTTTATTTGGATGATATCTTGATTTTTTCTAATGACTGGGACTCTCATGTGAAACATGTTCGAACTGTATTCCAGATTTTGAGAGAGAATGCTCTGTATGTGAAGGGATCAAAGTGTCTTTTTGGCGTACAGAGGATCTCATTTCTGGGATTCATTTTGTCCCCATCTGTTATTGAAATGGACCCGGTCAAGGTTCAGGCCATCTGTGATTGGGTCCAACCTACTTCATTAAAGGCTCTTCAGAGATTTTTGGGTTTTGCCAATTTTTATCGTAAATTTATTGGTAATTTCTCGGTTATTGTTAAACCATTAACTGATTTGACCAGAAAGGGTTCTGATGTGGTGAATTGGCCTCCTGAGGCAGTCTCTGCATTTCAGGAACTTAAGCAGAGATTCACTTCTGCTCCTGTTCTACGGCAGCCTGATGTTTCTCTGCCATTTCAGGTGGAGGTTGATGCCTCTGAAATTGGGGCAGGTGCCGTTTTGTCCCAAAAAGATCCAGAGACCTCTAAAAGTAACCCTTGTGCCTTTTTCTCTCGAAAATTTTCTCCTACTGAACAAGGAAAGATGTGTATCTTTGGGGTCTGTATGTGGGGGAGACCGGGCAAAAACTGAGAACAAGGATGAATTCTCATCGCCACACGATAAGAGAAAAAAAAAAAAAAAAAAGAATGGATTTACCTGTGGCCAAACACTTTTGTATGCCCGGTCATAGCATGACAGATATGGAATTACTTGTATTAAAATCTAACTTCAAATCTGAGAAGGATAGAAAAGTCTGGGAATATAAACTTATGATGACCTTTGACACTCTTAGTGCTGGGATGAATATATCCCAGAGTTTTATGTCGTTCTACAACAATTAAGGAATCTGCCTCCCTGACCTTTTAGGGTCATCACAACACAATACCAGACCCCAATCAGAGGGTAATAAAACCTTCACTCCTTATCTATGAACTAGTCATATTTATGTTAATCCCTCTGCCATAATGACAGTTCTGCTTCATGTCACTTGTCCTACCTATTGCATTTTTTCTGTGCTATTTTGTGTATAAATATGTGATTCTTCAGATGTTGTATTAGTCTATGCCTGATGAAGAGACCTGAGTAGTCTCGAAAGCTTGCAATTTGTTACCATCTTTTCAGTTAGCCATTAAAAGGTATCAACCACTGAGGACTCTCAAGTCTAAATATTCTCCTACTGAACGTAATTATGACGTGGGTAATCGGGAGTTATTGGCCATGAAGTGGGCTTTTGAAGAGTGGAGACATTGGCTGGAGGGAGCCAAACATCAGGTGGTGGTCCTTACGGACCATAAGAATCTGGTCTATCTGGAATCTGCCAAGCGACTCAATCCTAGACAGGCCAGGTGGGCCTTGTTTTTCACACGTTTTAATTTTGTGGTTTCCTTTCTTCCTGGCACTAAGAATGTTAAGGCGGATGCTCTCTCGAGGAGTTTCCTTGCGGACTCTCCTGAGTTATCTGATCCTTCTGTTATTTTGAAAGAGGGTGTAGTTCTTTCCGCCATCTCACCCAATTTGAGACATGCTCTGGAGGGGTGTCAGGAGGATAGGCCCGAGCGCTGCCCTGTTGGAAAATTGTTTGTCCCGGACCAGTGGAAAAAGAGTGTGATGTCTGAGATTCATTGTTCCGCATTGGCTGGGCATCCCAGAATTTTTGGTACCAGAGACTTGGTTAGTCGGTCCTTTTGGTGGCCTACATTGTCTCGTGATGTCAGGGAATTTGTGCAGTCCTGCGGGACTTGCTCTCGCTCCAAGCCTTGCTCTCGCTCTAGTGGTTTGTTGATGCCATTGCCTGTGCCCAAGAGACCATGGACCCATATCTCTATGGATTTCATTTCCGACCTTCCTGTTTCTCAGAGAATGACCACCATCTGGGTAATTTGTGATAGGTTTTCCAAAATGATACATCTTGTGCCATTACCTAAGTTGCCTTCCTCCTCTGAATTGGTGCCTTTGTTCCTTCAGCACGTGGTTCGTTTACACGGCATTCCTGAGAACATTGTGTCTGACAGAGGAGTCCAGTTTGTTTCCAGATTTTGGAGGACTTTTTGTTCTAAACTGGGTGTTCAATTGTCTTTCTCCTCGGCATTTCATCCTCAGACCAATGGTCAAACTGAGAGAACAAACCAGACATTGGAGACTTATCTAAGATGCTTTGTGTCTGCTGATCAGGATGACTGGGTCTTTTTTTTGCCTTTGGCTGAGTTTGCTCTTAATAATAGGGCTAGCTCTGCCACTTTGATGTCTCCATTTTTCTGCAATTTTGGGTTTCACCCTCGATTTTCTTCGGGACAGACGGAGGCTTCTGTCTGTCCGGGTGTTGACTCTGTTGTGGAGCGTATGCAGCAGATTTGGGACCAGGTAGTGGAGAGGTTGTCCCTCTCTCAGGAGAGGGCCCAGCGGTTTGCCAACTTTAGGGAATTTACTACCAGGCACTAATTCAATAGCGCAGTCATAGCTCCTATGGGGAGGCAAAGATGCAGATTTACTTTCGCTAAACACATCAGAAAAATCAATCAAAAAGTCAGGAACATCCTGAGCCTGGGGGGAGGCAGAAAAAACAGGAGTGTTGGTATTAACACATTGGCAGCCCCAACTGGTTACAGACACAGATTTCCAATCCAAAACAGGATTATGAGACTGTAACCAAGGGAAACCCAGTACAATAATGTCATTCAGATTATACAGCACCAAAAATTTGCAACTCTCCTGATGATCAGGTTCAACCCTCATTATCACCTGAGTAGAGAACTGGGGTTTATTCTCAGCTAAAGGGGTAGAATCGATCCCCAGTAGGGGAATAGACTTCCGTAGGGGTATCAAGGGAAACCCACAACGTTTAGCAAAATCATAATCCATCAGGTTAATAGCTGCTCCAGAATCAACGAAATCCTGAGCAGAAAATGAGGACAGAGAGCATATCAGAGTGACAGTTAGTAAAAACGTATTCTGAACACTACCCAAGACAACTTAGCGTGCAAAACGTCCTCCCCGCTTAGGGCAGACTGAAATAGCATGAGAGGCATCACCACAGTAGAAACATAACCCATTGCGCTTTCGAAACTCATGACGCTGTGCCCCAGACACCACTCTATCACACTGCATGGATTCAGAAGCAGGTTCACAAGGCAACACTATTCCACGCATACTTCTCCGCTCACTCAAACGTCTGTCAATTTGAATCGCTAATGACATAGAATCATTGAGACCAAAGGGGACAGGGAATCCCACCATAACATCCTTTACATTATCTGACAGCCCCTTCCGAAAAAGGGCCGCCAAAGCGTCGTCATTCCACTTGGTCAGGACTGCCCACCTACGGAATCTCTGACAGTATAACTCAGCGTCATCAAGCCCCTGATTTAATGCCAACAAGGCTTTTTCAGCTTGATCAGTGACATTAGGCTCATCGTACAATAACCCCAAAGCCTGAAAAAATGCATCAACATCACTCAAAACAGGATCCCCAGGTGTCAGGGAAAAAGCCCAATCCTGAGGATCGCCGCGCAGGAGAGAGATGACAATTTGAACCTGCTGCGCTGCGTTTCCTGAGGACTTAGATTTTAAGGCAAAAAACAATTTACAATTATTTTTGAAATTCTGAAACTTAGCTCGATCCCCTAAAAACAAATCTGGCATGGGAATCCTAGGTTCCACAACAGGCAACCTAGCAGGATAGATAGCAATACTCCGAACCTCAGTGGCAAGCTGATCCACACGGCCAGACAACTGTGCAAACTCCATTGAGAGAAAAAAAAATCCTCCCCAGCACCCAGAGATACAGAGGAAAAAAAAAATATGCAACAAACAGAAAAATATCTCTGACAACCTTTTTTTTTTTTTTTTTTCACAATATTTTTTCCCTTCTGTGAGTACCCTACAATTTTCAATTTTTTGGGCCGGTGATACTGTTATGATTCGGTTGCTGAGGAGTGCAGGCAAAAAGGCAATACACCAGAGCAGTTGGAATCTATGAGATTGCAGTACCCTGACTAACCACCACAACTAGAGGCAGCCGTGGAGCGTTCCTACGTTGGTCCTAGACGCCTCGTCACAGCCTGAGAAACTAACTACACCTAAAGATAGAAATAGGAAAGCTATCTGCCCCGAAGCAGAACCCCAAAGATAATAGCAAGCCCCCAAACATGTAATGGCGGTTAGACAAGACAAAATACTGACACAGACAGAAAATAGTATGAGCAAACGTTGGGGCCCAAACTAACTAAATAGAAAAGGATAGGAAGGGTACTTACTGCAATCCCAAAAAAAACCCTGAAAGCACCAACTCTACTAATTTCAAAAACACCTGAGATCACACGACCTCTACCACCTAAATTAGCTCTCTGGTGTAACAAAATCAAAACAGCAGCCACTGAAAAAAACTGGAAAAAGCAAAAGCACAAACATCAGTGGCTGAACTAAACTGAGAGGGCAAAAGCCCCCTGAGGGGACCCAGAAGGCCCCCACAGAAGTGCAGGACAAAATGCAAAAATCAAGCACAGAAACAAAAAGAAGAAAATGTCTTATCTGTTAGAAGGAGATGCAGACACGACACAGCAGGCTACAAGGCAAACTGGAATCAAGGATTCATAGAATCATAGAATCATAGAATGGTAGAGTTGGAAGGGACCTCCTGGGCCTTCTGGTCCAACCCCCTGCTCAAAGCAGGATTCTCTAAATCATCCCAGACAGATGTCTATCCAGCCTCTGTTTGAAGACTTCCATTGCAGGAGAACTCACCACCTCTTGTGGCAGCCTGTTCCACTCCTTGATCACCCTAACTGTCAAAAAGTTTTTTCTAATATCTAATCTGTGTCTCCTCCCATTCAGTTTCATCCCATTGCTTCTAGTCTTTCCTTGTGCAAATGAGAATAAAGATGATCCTTCTACAATGTGACAGCCCTTGAGATATTTGTAGACAGCTATTAAGTCTCCTCTCAGTCTTCTTTTTTGCAAGCTAAACATTCCCAAATCCTGCAACCGTTCCTCATAGGACATGGTTTGCAGACCGGTCACCATTCTGGTGGCTCTTCTCTGAACTTGCTCCAGTTTGTTGATGTCTTTTTTAAAATGTGGTGCCCAAAACTGGACACAGTATTCCAGATGAGGTCTGACCAAAGAGGAGTAGAGGGCAATAATGACCTCACGTGATCTAGACTGTATGCTTCTGTTGATACATCCTAGAATTGCATTTGCCTTTTTTGCTGCTGCATCACACTGTTGACTCATGTTAAGTCTGTGATCAATTAGTATACCCAAGTCTTTTTCACATGTGCTGTTACTTAGCCCTATTGTCACGCTGTATAGCAGATATATATATGTGATGACAGTAATCTATATCAAAAGGGCAACATACTATATAACATGCGCATAGATATATGATAACATAGAATTACCTGACAGAAAGTCCAGTGGGTCAATACGGAATCCGTTATACGCTGTCTCCGGCTAGAGGGTGACCGGGGTCTATGCTGACCCTAAACTGGGGTCCTAACTAATCCCTCTACCTGGAGGTACTGTTAAAGGTACAGAGGTCCAGGCCACCAGCGTAAACCCTGTCTCCTATCAATCCCTGCCAACTGTAATCTAGTCCTAAGAAGGACCCTGATTACCACCAAAGGGAATGAACAGGTAACGGTTAATGAACAGAAAGACATACAAGAAAGAGAAGAAATAAAGTAAATAAAGTCTTACATACAACACTCACACACAGTAGGAACACCTAAGGTCTCAGAGATAAACTATAAGCTATAAGAGTAAAAACAACTAAGGAGCTCTTAGCTTAAGTATTCTCAGAACCGATCCAGTCTGCTAGACTACATAAAGGCTTTCACCGGCCTCTAACAAGCAGACTGGCAGGTATATGAAGGAATCTAATTAGAACATAATCAAAAGCAGCCGGGCGAGGCTGGACCTAGTCTTAGCAAAGAGCTAGGTAAAATTAACTCCCTCATTACCAAACACAAAGAAACAGCAACTCAGCTGTAAGAAGTCAGAGTGTGTAATCGCGACGATCCTTGTGGCGATACACCCATGACAGTACCCCCCCTCTACGAGGGGACTCCGGACCCTCAGGGCCAGGTCTGCCCGGGTGAGTTGTGTGAAAGGTCCGAACCAATTGATCTGCGTTAACATCAGACGCAGGGACCCACGTCCTCTCCACAGGACCATACCCCCTCCAATGAACCAAGTACTGAAGGGATCGGCGACTGAGACGTGAGTCAATGATTTTCGACCCATGAAATTCCACGTTATCATTGACCACCACTGAAGGCGGAGGTAGAGGTGACGGTATGACTGGTGCCACATACTTTTTAAGTAATGACTTGTGAAACACATTATGAATTTTAAACGTAGGAGGGAGGTCCAGACGAAATGCCACAGGATTAATTATGGAACTGATCCTGTACGGCCCGATGAATCTGGGACCCAACCTCCAGGAGGAAACTTTAAGTTTTATATTCCTGGTAGACAACCAAACTAGATCGTTCACCTTCAGATCTAGACCAGAAACTCTCCCCCTATCAGCCATCCGTTTGTAACGGTTCCCCGTAACCTTCAGTCTTAACCGATCTGGAACTATCAGTCTCCCTGGAAGTCCCACCGGGGCGTCCCCCTGAGCCCCCAATACCTCCCCCTCAAGCTCAGAGCATACAGCTGACACTACAACTCCCTCCTGAGGAATAGGAACCGGATCATCCGTCTTCCCGGCCCCTGGGAAAGTACGAGATAAGGCATCAGGAAGCAACTTTATTGAGCAGTCATATGCGCGATGAGGAGGTAACTCTTTACACCCCTCCTCTGAGAACATCTCCCCAGAAAAGGAGACAAAGTCCTAGGCACAACCGCACCGATGACCGTGCTCATGCAGTTATTCCTGCAAAATTCACCCCACTGGCTTATCTTTCCGGATTGCCAATCAATCACTGGGTTATGTTTAGCCAACCAAGGAAGTCCCAACACAATAGGAGTAGGTAGACCCTCCAACACATAACAAAACAATTGCTCTTTATGTCTTGCCCCTACTCGAAGATCTATGTTATGAACAGCTTGTACCAAGCTACCTTGACCGAGAGGTCTAGAATCAATAGGGACTATAGGGACCGGTTTGGCCAATACACTCAGTTGCATACCATGCACCTGGGCAAACCGAGCGTCCACCAGATTAGCCCCGGACCCACTATCAAGAAAAACAGAAATCCTCTCAGTTCTAGTACCAATCACCACCTCCGCAGGCACGAGAAACTGAGAGGGATTTGGGGACGAAATACACACTCCCAGGTTAACTCCTTTGCTCAAAGAGGCCCGGGATGGACACCCCCCAACAAAATGTCCCTCTCTCCCGCAAAAGAAACACCTTCTAGTCTTGCGGTGCACTGCCAATTCCCTCCTACAAAAAGATGTCCCTCCCAACTGCATGGGTTCCTCAGAACAGACCAGGGGAACCTCAGTATAAGGGACTTTAGTAGTAGGTGGAGTCATCACGGGAGGCGGAGTTACCTCGCGTCTTCCCCGAATTCGTCTATCCATGCGAATAGCGAGGGCCATAGCAGCCTCCAGTGATGGAGGAGAATCATACTGAGCCAACACATCTTTTAATTTGTCAGACAACCCTTGACAAAACTGGCTCCTAAGAGCTGGGTCATTCCACTGAGTATCTGTTGCCCATCTACGGAACTCAGAAGAATATTCCTCCGCTGGACGATTTCCTTGCCGTATTTTACGTAACTTTGTTTCAGCAAGGGAAACTCGATCCGGATCATCATATACCAGACCCAGGGCAGTAAAAAATCGATCCACTGACTGGAGATCTGGGAGCCTGGAGGAATAGAGAACGCCCAAGATTGAGGGTCCCCTTGTAAGAGCGAGATAACAATTCCCACCCTCTGCTCTTCACTCCCAGATGACCGAGGCCGCAGCCGAAAGTACAATTTACATGCCTCCCGGAAAGTAAAAAATTTGTCCCGCCCACCAGTGAACCTGTCCGGGAGAGCAACCTTAGGTTCAGATCTGGTTTGCTCCGGGGGGAACAAAACCTTGGACTTAATGTCTGCAAACTCCATGGATAACCCCTGCAACTGCCGGGCCAGCTGGGCTACTGGATCCATGACAGCTGGAGAGAATCTTTAGTATGGCCGGTGAAAATGTCACGCTGTATAGCAGATATATATATGTGATGACAGTAATCTATATCAAAAGGGCAACATACTATATAACATGCGCATAGATATATGATAACATAGAATTACCTGACAGAAAGTCCAGTGGGTCAATACGGAATCCGTTATACGCTGTCTCCGGCTAGAGGGTGACCGGGGTCTATGCTGACCCTAAACTGGGGTCCTAACTAATCCCTCTACCTGGAGGTACTGTTAAAGGTACAGAGGTCCAGGCCACCAGCGTAAACCCTGTCTCCTATCAATCCCTGCCAACTGTAATCTAGTCCTAAGAAGGACCCTGATTACCACCAAAGGGAATGAACAGGTAACGGTTAATGAACAGAAAGACATACAAGAAATAAAGTAAATAAAGTCTTAC
Source organism: Oophaga sylvatica (assembly GCA_033576555.1). Lineage (NCBI taxonomy): Eukaryota > Metazoa > Chordata > Amphibia > Anura > Dendrobatidae > Oophaga > Oophaga sylvatica. The sequence goes on along the minus strand of JARQOD010000001.1, from coordinate 6,318,572 downwards.
ATACAACACTCACACACAGTAGGAACACCTAAGGTCTCAGAGATAAACTATAAGCTATAAGAGTAAAAACAACTAAGGAGCTCTTAGCTTAAGTATTCTCAGAACCGATCCAGTCTGCTAGACTACATAAAGGCTTTCACCGGCCTCTAACAAGCAGACTGGCAGGTATATGAAGGAATCTAATTAGAACATAATCAAAAGCAGCCGGGCGAGGCTGGACCTAGTCTTAGCAAAGAGCTAGGTAAAATTAACTCCCTCATTACCAAACACAAAGAAACAACAACTCAGCTGTAAGAAGTCAGAGTGTGTAATCGCGACGATCCTTGTGGCGATACACCCATGACACCTATTCCTCCCATTTTGTATATGCTTTTTTCATTTTTATTGCCCAGATGTAGTACTTTGCATTTTTCCCTGTTAAAATCCATTCTGTTAGTTGCTGCCCACTGCTCCAGTTTATGTATATCTTTTTGAATCCTCTCTCTTCTCTAGTATTAGCTACCCCTCCTAGCTTTGTGTCATCAGCAAATTTGATCAGTTTACCCTCAATTCCTTCATCTAAATCATTGACCATTCAGACCAGAACAATTGATCACCGGCAACCCTGATGGGAAGGTGACTCCCTTATATAAGACCAGTCAGTAACACCTGATTCCCAGTCCTCACAATCTTCACTGAACAGACCAGTACCGCTTATAACCACCAGAGGGAGCCTCTGCTCAGAACTCATCTCAAGCCCATTCACAACAGCGCACTTTTCCCAGGTCACCCAGGATGTTCCTAATCACCTCTTCCCTGGGGAGGACTTTCCGCTGAGTAGACACTAGACACCGTGCATTCCACGTGCAGAACCTAGTTACTAAACTAACTAAGAAAACAGTGCCCCGATCTCGGCCACCAAGGGACCTGAATGCCCCATAGGCCCACTCCGCATAGGAGAGGCCTGCCAGCCTGGGCCAGCCAATGGAAGCACCCACCCTGCTGTAGACCTCTGTATTAAAGGGACACCGAAGCAGGAAGTGCTCCATGCTTTCAAGCATGCCACCACACTCCTCGCGGGGACAATCCCGGTCATCAGAGCTCCTGCACTTCAGGTTGTCCCTCACATACAGCTTCCCATGGAAGCAGCGCCAGCCAAGTCCCAAAACTTCAAGGGGATCCGCTTAGAGTTCAATAACCCGAGCCCCACCTCCAGATCCCGGCTTGGGCAATCCCTGAGTGCCAGGGGCTTCTGAAAGTGGGTCAACAGGACCCTATTGTCAAGAAACCTTCTTGACATGATCCTGATCTCCCACACTCCCAGACCCCACCAACAGATCACCTTCAGAACCGGGGTAACGTAAGCCGGAAGATGCCCATGAGGTGTACGAAGGTCCTTCACCTGCCCTCCTGTCTCCCATTCCTAGAAGAAAGGCCGAAACCACCCCATACAGGAGAATACCCACGGAGGAGCCCTCTCTGACCAGAGGTTGGCGATGTTTGCCTTAAGAAAGGTGTTTACTAGAAACACCACTGGGTTGACCATACCCAACCCTCCTAGTCTCCTCGTGCGGTACGTGACCTTCCTCTTGATTAGGTTCAGCCTATTTCCCCATAATAATTGGAAAAACAGGCTGTAGACGCGTGTCCAAAGAGGCTCAGGCAAGATGCAGACGCTGCCCAGATATATTAGCAAAGGAAGCAAATAGCCCTTGGCAAGACTAACCCTTTCCGTTAGGGTCAAGGACCAACCCTTCCACTGATCCACCTTCTGGGCGGCAATCTTAAGTCTGCCCTCCCAGTTTTGCTGGGGATAGTCCCCCGGGCCGAAACTGATGCCTAATATTTTTGCTGTGGCCTGAGGCCCCGGAAGGGTGTCTGGGAGATCAAAACTTGGATCTCCCCCTCCCAGCCAGAGACTCTCACACTTGTCCCGGTTGATCATGGACCTGGATGCCACCGAGTAGCGTTCAACCTCAGACATCACCCAATCCGCCTCCTCTCTCGAGGATACAAAAAGGGAAACGTCGTCAGCGTACGCCACTACCCTCAAGGCGGCCTCTGGCTCCGCCCGGTCCATCCCAACTCCCACCAACGGTCCGCGCTCCACCCTCCTTAAAAGGGGGTCGATCGCGAACACATATAACAGTGGGCTCAGAGGACAGCCCTGGCGGACACCAGACCTCACCTCAAAAGGGTGTCCGACCCAACCGTTCACTAGCGGAAAAGTCTCTGCCCCATTGTATAAAACTCTCAACCAATCAACAAACCTCCCAGGCAGACCGTACCTCAGAAGGACGGACCAGAGGTACTCATGGTTAACCCGGTCAAAGGCCTTTGCCTGGTCTAAGGACAGCAAGTACCCCTTCCAGTGACCTGCCCTGCCCTACTCCACTGCCTCTCGGACACCGAGCACAGCACTAAATGTACTGCGGCCTGGAACAGAGCAGTGCTGGGCCCCCAAAAGGAGCCGGGGTGCAAACTTCACCAACCGATTAAAAAGCACCTTTGCCAGAACCTTTCGGTTTGTATTGAGAAGCGCTATGGGACGCCAATTCTCAATACGGGATGAGTCTTTACCCTTTGACAGGATAATCAGGGCTGACTTCCTCATTGAACTGGGCAGAGTGTCCGAGGAGAGGCACTCATTAAACACCTCAGTCAAGAGGGGGACCAAAGAGTCCCGAAAGGTCTTGTAGAACTCGGATGTTAAGCCATCCGGACCAGGCGACTTTTTGGGCCGTAGCCCATCAATCGCCCGTCTCACTTCCTCTTCCCTGATTGCTTCTGCCAAAACATGAAGAGAGGGTCATCCCCCGGCTCAGGGATGGTTTCAGCCAGGAAAGCCGACATCTCATCCCGATCAGGATCCCTCCTCCCCAAGAGGTGCGAGTAGAAGGATCTGACCACCTCCAGGATCCCTGATTTGGATCTGTTCAGGGACCCCGTACTGTCGATCAGTCCTGTCACCATCTTACAATTCACTAACAACCTGCAGTTTCTGTAAGGGTCGGGCGAGCGGTACCTCCCGAAATCCCTCTCAAAAACCAAGGATGTGTGCCTATCGTACTGGCACCCCTTGAGCAAGGTCTTCAGCCTGGAGATTTCCTCTCGGTCCCCTCCAGTCGAGACGAGCTGCTCGAGTTTCCTCCCCAGCTGCCGATACAGGCGGTACCTGTTCAGGCCCCTGAGGCTCGAGAGCTGACGGAAGAACCTTGCGACCCTTCTTTTGAAGATCTCCCACCACCCAGACTTACTATTACAAAGACCCAAGAGAGGTACCTGGCTCTGAAGAAATTCCTCAAAGGACTGTCTTACTTCCGCTTCTTCCAGAAGGGACGAATTCAGCTTCCATAGGCCTCCCCATCCGGGGAGTCTCTGTAACATTCAAAGTAAAGAAAATTAAACAGTGATCGGAGAACTCCACCTCAACAGCGGACACTGTAGAAGAGATGGCTTCCTCCTTTAAAAAAAACCTATCTATCCTAGACCTACTGCTTCCCCTATAAAAGGTGAAACCCTCGTGACCTGGGGTGTGCCGGATGTGGACATCCACCAGGCGAGCTTCGCTTACTATGTTATTCAAGGCTACGCTATCATAAGTCAGCCGGTCTCCGGGCCTCCCCTATCACGGAGTCTGGTTATAGTATTAAAATCCCCACCGAAGACCACCTGCAGGCTCGTAAAAAGATAGGGCTTGATCCTCAGGAAGAGACATTTACGGTCCCACTTAGATTGTGGCCATAGATATTGATGAGCCGAAGCTCCTGTCCCCTCATGAAGATGTCAAGGACCAAACATCTCCCCATTTCTAACTCGATCACCCGTCTGCATTCCACCTCCGCGGTCTTAAAAAGGACCGCTATATGGCTCGGCCGCAAGAGACCAGTATGAGGGCCCACTCCTCATTCCCTCTTTGCTTTGTGGATGGACCCCAGGTCCGTTAGTCTGGTCTCCTGCAAAAATAAAATATCAGCCTCAACCCGGGTGAAAAAATCAAAGGCCGTAAATCTAGCCGTATCCGACTTTATGCTGGCGACATTATTCGACGCCAGAGTCAACGGGGTAGGTTCCGCCATCATGGGTGATTGAGTTAGACGGCCTGTTTTTTAACCGTGCCTCCAGATTTCCTCTCCCCCTCTGAGGAGGAGCCAGACTCACCCCTCCTCTTTAAAGACACCGAGGTATCCATATCCTCCTTAGCAGCAGTGGACACCTCCTTCCCAGCCCTAGATTCCTCGCCCCTGGACCCCGAGGTAGTCCCCCCGCCAGAGGAGTGTGAATCCCCCGGAGGACGGATCTCGCCACTCCCTGAAGGCACCCCAGCTGTTGCATCCGGCCCCTCACCCCCGACCTCCGACACAGCAGAGTCATTGAGGGCTTGGAACCGATTGGAGAGGGGATCAGAGGAGAGCCGGTGAGCCCTTCTGTAGGCACCCTAGTGGTCGGGGGGCATTCGATTTTTTAGCCTTGTTCTTCCTCTTTTTTTGCCTCTTACCGGTATGATTGTCACCCGTTTTTTTAGGCTGCTCCACCACCTCTTCATCCACACTTTCATACTTGGAAGAGTTATCAGAAGCAACCAAACCCTCCCTCTCCATCCTCCGGATCTCCTCGCTCACCACCTTCTCCCCCAGGGCCTCAGAGGCTTCGGCTGCCGCCTCCAGGGTGGGGGCAGTCATCACCCCAGTTACCTGAGGCTTATCCTGCCCCCTGCCCTTACGGTGCCTCACCTGTTGCCACTGGTGGGCAGATGTACCAGCCTCGCCTTTCCTCATTGACCCCTCAGCTCCCCTCACGCCTCCACTCTCAGCCTCAGCAGAAGGTGCACCACCGGGGATCCCCCCATGGCTCCCCCCACTGGGCCAGAGATGTGCCGTAAAAGGAGCGGGGGCAGCGGCTATACGGGTGACCTAGGTCACCACACAGATGACACCTAATGTCACCACAGGCCGTGGCAAGATGACCTACCCCGCCACACAAGGCACACTTCTGCACCTTGCAGCCTGCGCTGAAGTGGCGGGGATCACCGCACCTGTGGCAGACCTTCGGTTACCCCTGGTAGAAGATCTGGATTCTGTCCCTCCCCAGAAATGCTGAGGAGGGGATGTGGGTGACCGTACCTCCTGAAACCTTCAACTTTACCATGAAGGTCCAGCCCCCTGACCAAATGCCAAACTCGTCCCTATTTTTCTTAGGGACGTCCATGACTTCCCCATAACGGGAAAGCCACGTCATGATGTCGACCCCAGAGAGTCACTCACTTGTCAGAACGGTCACCCTCTTTACACTATTTTGGCGAGACACTGCCTGAACGGCAAAGTCTCGCCAGCCGGGCACCCCCTTTGCCAGTTCGAAATTCGACCAGAAAAGCTCTAGGCCCTATGGCCGAACAAAACTGACATCGAAGAAGGAGGTGCCAAACGGATGAATCAGGGAAAAGATGTCCGTCGCCCTGAAGTCCATCTTCAGAAAGAGCTCCACAACCCTCGCTCTTGGCGGGCACGCTTCACTGCCCCTCCACCGAAGACGGACCACATTCCGCCTGGCCACCCCCTGCCCGGCTGTCGGGAGGGACCAAACCGTTTCCCCCTCCTTTTTATCTTGGAAGGCAGCCAGGCCGTATCTATCCAGCCAAAAGGCCAAGTCCACCTCTCTGCCCTCTACATTGATCGTCCGTTCTCCCTTTTTGAGGGCCTCCAGGAAACGGCGCCGCAAGACACCATCCTTGAGGTTCAGAGGAGAGGAAACCCCCTGACCAGACCCTGAGGCTCCAGCCACCACCCCCGATTAACTCAGAGGACCAGTGGCCGGGGGCAGAAGGACCGGCTCCCTCCCCCCTCCTTCCACTATCCTCAGTCACCCCATTCTCACTCACATGCACACTGGGGTCAATATCATGCCTCACGTTTTGGGTATTTCCATGAATGTTTGGTTGTCTGCTGCTACCGCCACCTACTGGTGGCATCTTCCCTGCCGGGGGGTTCGGCACACACAGTGCTGCTGGCCCTTTAAGATTTGTGCTGCCATTGGGTTTCAGCAGCACTGCCTCCACAGCCTGCACGGAGCTGCCTTCTCTCCCACAGGCAGAGATTAAGCCAGGAGCAGTCTTGCCTTCAGCTCCATCCTTTTGGCTTGTCGCCAGCGCCCCCACTTCAGGTAAGCCTCCAGACTCAGGAGACCCGGCCAGGCATGCGCTCTTGCCACTGTCTGCTGCAGTCTCTGCTTCATTGCTGATCACCATTTTTTTTTCTTGGCTGGGAAGCCACGCCTCCAGCTTCACAGCAGAGCTCTCCAAAGCCGCACCCACTTGGGCAGCAGGAGCCGAGGAGGCCACGCCCCCCGAGACCGGCCGCAGCGGGACTCCCGGAGCCGACCCGGAGCCGGGACCACCCCCAGGGGCCCCCCCGGCGTACCAGTCCCCCGAGTCACAGTACCCCCATCCACCACACCCTGGGCCACAAACAGCTTGGGCACAGCAACTCCGGCGGCTGGCCCCAGGCTAGGCCACTCCCCCTCAGCGTCCACCGGCGGCGGGGCCCCCAGCCCAGACTTCACCGCAGACCCCGCCAGGGGAGCCGACCCCACCAGTTGTTTTTTATGAGCCGGCTCTGCCGGAGCCGCAGGCCCCGCCTGCAGAAGCGATCCAGTAATGGATCCGTAAGTGGGGAACCCAGACACCACAGTGCTCACCGCCGGAGATGCGGTCCCGGCTGCAACTCTCTTGCCCACCACTGGGCCGCCCTCCACACCATGCTCCATATCAGACACACCACTACCCCCTCCGTTACCACAGAGGCGGCGCCCTGCGTGTCATGGCCTGCAATCTCCCCGCTCCCTTGCTGCGGACCCACAACAGAGCCCGAGCCGGGGTGGGTAGCGGGTGCCGCACAGCGGGACCGGGAGGCCCCAGAGAGGGGGACATACACAAATTTCTGGACAACAGATGTTTTCTTCGCCTTTCTCTTCATCCCCCTCCTGGTTGCCTCGTCATCGCAGATCTCATCCCCGAACCGCAGCTGGTTAAACCGGACCGGGGACTCGATCTGCCGGATCTGCTGCATGACGAGGCAGCCCCCCTCACTGCTACTACCACCATCCTCATCCTTCCCCTCGCACCCGCTGCCCTCTGGCCTCCCCCTGGAGATCTCTTACCAAGCTACCAGGTGGTGGGTAGGGCACGACCTCCTCCTCGCATTCCTTTTCCTCCACCACCTGGCCGGGGCTCCGTGACCCCTCTGGAGCCCCTCCGGCCATGGCTCTGAACCGGTCGTCATTCTCCAGCTTTTCGCGGAAGGGCCCACTGCCGGCCAGGATCTCGCACCTCCGGCTTGCCAGGTCTCCTATGGCTTTCTGGATCTTTCTGACCGCGGCGGATAGCTCGGCCTTCTTATTGCCGGAGGCCCTGTTGGACCTCTCCTTAGCTACCCTCAACTCCCCCCCAGAGGGATCTTAGCTTCTTTGAGGCGTCCTCATACTCACGGTGCGCATGGACACGGGAGCCATAAACCACGGTGGTTTCCTTCGCCGTCTTGGTGCCCCACTTAGGGGGTTCCGCTGCAGCACCCCTGCTCGTACTCGGCCTACCTCCGGGGGAAGGAGCCGCCGCGGTCATGGCCTCGGGGGTACTGCGGGTCTTCATACTGGATCCTTGGCCAGATCTTGTGACCTTAGCTGGATTGGGAGTCCTCCCACCCCCCGCCGGCTTGGACCAGGAGGTGGGAGCCGGGGCCCAGCCCCGAAGGCCAGTCCCAAGATGAGCCTTCTTTCTTGGGAAGGATGCAGACAAAAAGTCCTGGATGGAAACGTAACCTCTCTTCCCAGAAGCTGTCTCCAGGCACCACACTCAGACCTCACAGCAAGCTCCGCCCCTTCCTGTGGGATGGTCCAGAGCTGCACTCACTATTCTGCTGGTGCAGTCACTGTGTACATACGTTACATTACTGATCCTGAGTTACATCCTGTATTATACCCCAGAGCTGCACTCACTATTCTGCTGGTGCAGTCACTGTGTACATACATTACATTACTGATCCTGAGTTACATCCTGTATTATACTCCAGAGCTGCACTCACTATTCTGCTGGTGCAGTCACTGTGTGCATATATTACATTACTGATCCTGAGTTACATCCTGTGTTATACCCCAGAGCTGCACTCACTATTCTGCTGGTGCAGTCACTGTGTACATACATTACATTACTGATCCTGTACTGATCCTGAGTTACATCCTGTATTATACTCCAGAGCTGCACTCACTATTCTGCTGGTGCAGTCACTGTGTACATACATTACATTACTGATCCTGTACTGATCCTGAGTTACATCCTGTATTATACTCCAGAGCTGCACTCACTATTCTGCTGGTGCAGTCACTGTGTACATACATTACATTACTGATCCTGAGTTACATCCTGCATTATACTCCAGAGCTGCACTCACTATTCTGCTGGTGCAGTCACTGTGTACATACATTACATTACTGATCCTGAGTTACATCCTGCATTATACTCCAGAGCTGCACTCACTATTCTGCTGGTGCAGTCACTGTGTACATCCATTACATTACTGATCCTGAGTTACATCCTGTATTACACCCCAGAGCTGCACTCACTATTCTGCTGGTGCAGTCACTGTGTACATACATTACATTACTGATCCTGAGTTACATCCTGTATTACACCCCAGAGCTGCACTCACTATTCTGCTGGTGCAATCACTGTGTACATACATTACATTACTGATCCTGAGTTACATCCTGTATTATACCCCAGAGCTGCACTCACTATTCTGCTGGTGCAATCACTGTGTACATACATTACATTACTGATCCTGAGTTACATCCTGTATTACACCCCAGAGCTGCACTCACTATTCTGCTGGTGCAATCACTGTGTGCATACATTACATTACTGATCCTGAGTTACATCCTGTATTATACTCCAGAGCTGCACTCACTATTCTGCTGATGCAATCACTGTGTACATACATTACATTACTGATCCTGAGTTACCTCCTGTATTATACTCCAGAGCTGCACTCACTATTCTGCTGGTGCAGTCACTGTGTGCATACATTACATTACTGATCCTGAGTTACATCCGGTATTATACTCCAGAGCTGCACTCACTATTCTGCTGGTGCAGTCACTGTGTGCATACATTACATTACTGATCCTGAGTTACATCCTGTATTATACTCCAGAGCTGCACTCACTATTCTGCTGGTGCAGTCACTGTGTACATACATTACATTACTGATCCTGAGTTACATCCTGTATTATACCCCAGAGCTGCACTCACTATTCTGCTGGTGCAGTCACTGTGTACATACATTACTGATCCTGAGTTACATCCTGTATTATATCTGAAGGTAATTGTCTTATGCTGTGAAGATATGACATGTGCAGCATCTGAAACAACGGATACTGGAAGCCTGTGCTAGCATTTCTTCTGCGTTGTTGCTATCGTTGTGTCAAGAGTGGGAGAAGAGGGTTGCATTAACAATCCAACAGAATGGCCAGCACTTTGAACACATTTTATAAGTGGTCATAAACTTGTAAATAACTCATGAAAGAATAAACTTACATTAAAACCAAGCACACCATTGTTTTTCTTGTGAAATTCTCAGTAAGTTTGATGTGTCACATGACCCTCTTCCCATTGGAAAAAATAAAGTTGGATCCAAAATGGCCGACTTCAAAATGGCCGCCATGGTCACCACCCATCTTGAATAGTTTTCCCCTCCCATATACTAATGTCCACAAACAGGAAGTTGATATCACCAACCATTCCCATTTTATTTAGGTGTATCCATATAAATGGCCCACCCTGTACATATACAGTTGTGCTCAAAAGTTTACATACCCCGGCAGAATTTTTGCTTTCTTGGCTTTTTTTCAGAGAATATGAATGATAACACCAAAACTTTTTCCCCACTCATGATTAGTGGTTGGGTGAAGCTATTTATTGTGGAACTGCTGTGTTTTCTCTTTTTAAATCATAATGACACACCAAAAGATCCAAATGACCCTGATGAAAAGTTCACATACCCTGGTGATTTTGGCCTGAGAACATGCACAGAAGGAGACACAAATGGGTTGGAATGGCGACTAAAGGAAACTTCCTCACCTGTGACCTGTTTGCTTGTAATCCGTGTTTGCGCATAAAAGCTGAGTGGGTTTCTAGGATCCAGACAGACTCTTACATCAACTGTGAGAGACAGAATCTATAAATAAAAACATCACATTATAAATTTCACATAATTAATTAGCATTTTATTACATGAAATAAGAATGTGATCACCGACCAACCAGCAAGAATTCTGGCTCTCACAGACCTGTTAGTTTTTCTGTAAAAAGCCTCCTACTCTGCACTCATTACCTGTATAAAAGACACCTGTGCACATGTAACAAGGCGGCACGGGGTGATAGTCGTGGGCGAGTCCATTAAGCAACAGTCAGTGAGCACCCCGGCACCTTGCACATGGAGAGATGGCTACTCACTGTGTCTGTTGGAATTCTAGCCTAATGAAGCACCACAGAGTCGTAGTCTTTGTTCCAGCGGTTAAACTTTACTAAATGGCAGGCTATCCATCACATCCAGGGTACAGTTCACACAGGTCAACATTTCCTTTGCTTTCTCTGCCACCTCCATGGACCATTCGGGCCCCATCTGTTCACCATGCGTTATCAGCTCCCGTTCTGGTCTCGGACCCCGAACTCTTTCTGGGACGATCCTGTTGAGCCGATGCCCGTTCCCACTGCTCTCCAGGCTTGGAGCAGCTGTATTCCCCACGATCGGGAACTTTCTGTGCAGACTGATGCACACGTCCTGCCCTGGACAAGACTGCCCGGGCTACTCTATTCAACAAATGTTTCTCCTATACCCCTGTGGCTCTGCACTGCCACACCCTAACTCCTCCCAGCTATTTAACCCGTTGTACCCCATTCTGTCCCTCAGCTAAAGCACATAGGCACAAATACGTTTACATTCCAGCAGTAAAACATCACAACATACTGCAGCACGTTACACAACACAAGAGCATTAGGAAATTGCTCGTGACACATGTGCCCAGTGTTCAGGAGAGATAAGGCAGTTGAGCGTCCCCGCCACCTCCTTACACACACACTCAATGAATCACATTAAAGCCTCTCCACCATGGCCAAGACCAAAGAACTGTCTGAGGACAACAGGGACAAAATTGTAGACCTGCACAAGGCTGGGATGGGGTACAGGACAATATGCAATCAGCTTGAAGAAGGCAACAACTGATGGCACAATTATTAGAAAATTGAAGAAACTCAAGATGACTGTCAATCTTCCTTGGTCTGGGGCTCCATGCAAGATCTCGCCTCATGGGGTAAGGTTGATTCTGAGAAAGGTCAGAAATGAGCCTTGAACAGGAGGACCTGGTCAATGATCTGAAGAGAGCTGGGACAACAGTCTCAAACATTACCGTTAGTAACACACTACACTGTCATGGTTAAAAATCTTGCAGGGCTCGCAAGGTCCCCCTGCTCACGTCAGCACATGTCCAGGCCCGTTTGAAGTTACTCTTTCCCTCGGGGTGAAAGATCAACTCTTCCATAGGTTCACCTTCTAAGTGGCGATCTTTAGCCTAGTGTCTTAATTTTGTTTGGGGTAATTCCTCTGGCCAAATTTGATGGCAAGGACTTTTGCAGAGACTTTGAGTCCTGGAATGGTGTCTGGGAGGTCAAGACCAGGATCTCCTCTTCCCAGCCAGAGACTTTCACACTTATCCCAGTTGATCATGGACCAGGATGCCTCCGAGTAGCGATCTACCTCTGACTTCAGGCACTCTGCCTCCGCATCAGAGGAATCCCCATCATCTGCAGATGCACCACCCTCAGAATGGCTTCCGATGCTGCCCGGTCCATCCCGACACTGGCCAGCGGTACATGTGGGTCAATCGCAGCGGGCTCAAGGGACAACCCTGGCAAACACCAGATCCAACTTCAAAGAGCTTCTAATCCAACTTTTCACAAGTGGAAAACTCTGCCACAGTAGAAGGTCTTAAGCCAATCAACAAACCTCCCTGGCAGGCCAAACCTCAGAAGGACAGACCAGAGGTACTCATGATTTAACCTGATCAAATGCTTTTCCCTGGTCAAGTGACAGCATGCACCCCTTCCTTTCACCAGCCCTACCCTGCTCCACTGATTCTTGGACACAGAGCACAACACTAAATGAACTGTGGACTGGAACAGAGCAATGCTATGCCCCCAAAAGGACTTGGGGTTTAAATTTCACTAGCCAATTAAACAGCATTTTTGCCAAAACCTTCCTGTCTGCATTGAGAAACGCTATGGGATGCCAATTCTCAATGCAAGATGGGTCCTTACCCTTTGACAAAATGATCAGGGTAGACCTCCTCATTGACTTTGGCAGAGTGTCTGAGGAAAGACACTCATTAAGGACCTCAGTGAAGAGGGGAACCAAAACGTCCTTAAAGGTCTTATAGAATTCAGATGTTAAGCCATCTGGACCACACAATTTCTTTATGGCAAGTCCTTAAATCACCAACATAACTTCCTCTTCCCTGGTCATCTCTGTCAAAACGTTAAGAGAGGGGGCTACCCCTGGTTCGGGGACGGCTTCAGCCAGGAAAGCCGACATCTCATCCCAATCCAGATCCCTCTTCACCAAGAGGTGCGCATAGAAGGATCTGACAACCTCCAGGATCCCTGATTTTGATATTTAGACCCTGCAGTGTTAAAGAGGCCTGTAATAACTTTACTATTTACAGACATCTTGCAGTTTCTGTAAGGGTCGGGCGAGCGGTACTTCTCGTAATCGCTCTCAAAACCCAAAGATGCGTGTCTATCCTACTGACACCTCATAAGCAAAGATTTCACTCTGGTGGTCTCCTGGCAGCTACCTCCAGTTGAGACAACATGCTCGGATTTCCTCCTTAGACTCTGATACAAACCGCAACTGTCCAGATGCCTGAGTCTTGAAATCTGGTGGAAGAATCTCGCCACTCTTTTTTTAAACATCTACCACAACTCTGACTTACCACTACAAAGATCCAGTAAGGTCCCTTGTCCTTAAGCTTGTCTCTGGAACCTCCTTTTTTTCGGGGCCTCGTGACAGTGTTGAAGTCCCCTCCAGAGCCGACCTGTCGACTCGTAAAAAGGTAGGGTTTGGTCCTCATAAAGAGGCACTTCAGGTCCCACTTAGATTGGGGACCATAGATGTTAATGAGCTGGAACTCTCATCCCTTTATGAGGACATCTAAGATCAGGCACCTCCCCACTTCTAACTTAACCCATAGACATTCTTTTTTTTGTTTTTCATCCCTGACCCTCAGCTCCTTCACTTCTACTAATCCCTTCCGCAGCACCTAATCTCCACACAATTTGCAGTATGATGGCTGACATCACCACACAATGCACATTTCTGCACAGTGCAGTTTGCACTGAAGTGTGTGGGGTCACCGTACTTGCAACAGAGTTTCTGTTTCCCCTGGTAGAGGACCAGGATATGATCCGTAATCAGGAAGACAGATGATGGATGGAATGTGGGTAACCATACCACCTGAACACTTAAGTTTTACCATAAACTTCCAGGTCCCTGACCAGATGCCAAAAGTCATTGCGGGTTTTTTTTGGCATCTCTACTACCTCTCCATACCGACCAAGCCATGTCATGATGTCATTAAAAGAATACGACTGGTTACAAGTCATCACGGTCACTTTCTTGGCTTAGTTTTGGCGAGACACTGGCTGAATTTGCAAAGTCTCACCAGCCGGGCTTATTTTTTGCCAATTCATAATTCAACAAGAAGAGCTCAATTCCCTTCCTTCCGAACAAAGCTGATATCAGGTGTGGAATAGAGATTTATCAATGCGTAGATGTCAATCGCCTTGAAGCCCATCCTCAGCAGGAATACATCACTGCACCTCAGCCGAAGATGGTCCACATTCCTCATTATACTGCCCGATCTGGCTGTTGGGAAGGACCACCCAATTTTGCTCTCAGAAGGCCCTGAGGCCATGCCTCTCTATCCAGGATCTCTCAACCCTCACCGATTAGGGATCTTTCCCCCTTCTTTAGAGCCTTCAGGAGACTCCACTGCAAAATGCTGTCCCCGGAGATGAGGAGGACCTCCTATTTCTACTGAAAGTGATATTGACATAACTCCTGACAGGTGCTGCTGTGGACAGGTTGCGGGATGCAGTAACGGACATGAGGCAGAGCAAGGGTTAATGTTAATTTTGCTTGAACAGGGGAATACGCCACGTAGGGAGGAGAAGGGAGAAACAGTGGTAAGGCAGATTATATGAGCACCGTAGATGTGCAGGGGAGATAACAATTGTAATAAGTATAGCAACTTTTCATTAAAGGTTAACTAATCAGTCCAACGGCTTCCTGGCTGGAGAGAGTCCTAGGCTCAAAACGGTGGCTCCAACACAGTCAGCGCGTGATGAATCCAGTGTTGTCCGGAAGGTGTAGATGATCCGGTTCCCGGCGGTGACGGAGAGTCCTCTGCGTCCTGTGCGGGGTCCAGGGATCAGGATTCGTGATGAAGAGTGAAGTGTAGTCCCCAGCACCGTCGGGGCCTAACATACTGTAGCTTGGCAGACGTATGCGGGTGAGAAAGGGCACAGTTCTCTGTGAGTCACCCGGTCTTTCTTAGGCGGCACGCTCGTGGTCGTTAACAGCCCGGAGCGTTTGGCACCTTCAGTTGCAGGAGCCAACGAGCACACGGTAAGTCTCCGGTCACAGTTTCTTTACGTGGCAGCGGGGATTCTATAGCACGGGCCTGTGCTGTCACGGTGCTCAGAGGACGGAGCACCAAACTTCCCCTGCTGCGCGCCGCGTGTTCCCGCCAAGTCTCTTCTCTCTTTCATGTGCTCTGCCCTTTTTAGCTTAGTCATGCCACTTGCTGTGGAGTGCAAAGGTCGGTCCGGGTCTCTAAGCTTTCCCCCGGACAACAAAGATGACAGCCCTGACAGTTCCGGACCCGGCGCAAGAGAGGTGCCCCTGGTCCGGTCCTTCTCCTTACACTCCCCCTCACCTTTTGTTCGCCATTCCACAGGCGAGAGTCCTTGAAGTATGCGTTGACATTCTCCTATTCCTTGGATGATTTGTTTCCAAATAAATTGATCTTGATCGTAACTGTTAAGGGGTATCCCGGCTGTTGCCCTTTCAGAGCGCCCTAAGTCAGAAGGAGTAGTCCGAGTCAGGTTTTGTAGTCGAGTCAGGCTGATCAGATAATGGTGAGGATGTGTCCATTTTCAAAGGAGCAGCCACTTCAGGGACTTCAGGAACTGCAGGCACCTGTCCCTCTCCTGGGTCTACAGGCGACAGATCAGGAAATTCTTCTTCACAGTCGGCGATGGCCGGAGGGAGTATTTCAGGAGCACTCTGCATCTCTTCTATTTGGTCAGGATCAATCAACAAACAGGGACGTAGCATATTCCGATGAACCACTTGAGTGGGAGCATTTTATTGCCCTTCAGGTTGGACTTCATAGACGGGCCCTTCAGGGTCGATTCTCCGCTTAACCCAGTACGGGTTTTTTTCCCACCGGTACTGCAGTTTATCACGTGGACGCTTGTCTCGGACCAACACACGGTCCCCGGCTTGGAGAGCTGTCCCTCGCAGAGGAGTTGTCTCTGGATGTTCCAGTTCCTGAAACTTAGTCTGCACCAGGCGATGTATTGTCTGCAGACAATGATGAGGTTCTCGGACCCAGTTGGACACCCCCATCCGTGGCTAGTCCTCCTCTGGATCGAACTCCAGCTCAGTAATCTCTCTTCCTGGCTGGCCGAACAACAGGGTATATGGAGTGTAACCTGTGGTGCGATGTACTTGGTTGTTGTACACCCACACTAACTCAGCCACGAATTCAGGCCAACAGGCTTTTCGGTCTTCCTCTAGCATCCTTAGCATCTGGATCAGAGTTCGATTGAACTGTTCGCAGGCTCCATTTCCCTGAGGGTGATAGGGCCTCGTCCTAGATTTCTCGATCTGGTACAGGCGATGCAGTTCTTCCATCACTCGCCCTAGAAAACAGGCGCACTGATCGGAGTGGATTCTCTTCGGGCAGCCGTACACTTGAATGAAATTCTTGCAGATAGCATGTGCTGCTGATTCAACAGTTTGATCGCTTGTCGGAGTCAAAACGGCAAACTTAGTGAAGTAGTCCGTCATTACCAGACAGTGCTGATATCCGTGGTGAGCCGGACCTATATTGAGATAATCTATCATCAATATTTCCAGAGGGAAGGAAGTCACGATGGTCTGGATGGGAGCCCTCTGCTCCGGAGGTTTAGCTAATTCGCAGATTCTACATTGCCAACAGGCCTCTTCCACCACGGCTTTCATTCGAGGATGGTAAACTAGCTTTTGCAGCCACTTTAAGGTTTTCTCTTGTCTCTTGACCGAAGTGAGCTCCCCTTTCGTGTGCTTCTGTGGCCACCTGAGGTAGTAGCGCCTTGGGGATCACCACCTGCCAGGTGACACCCAGTTCCCGTTGTAGTTGGATCTTTCGGTACAACAGCCCATTCTTCAGTTGGAGCCTTTCCCACTGCCGAAGGATCTGCAGAGTCCTTGGGGACAGGGCGTCTCTCTCTCTGACTTGGAAGTTTTTTTAGAGTTACCCACTGTCTCAGTTGAGCGAGTTCCCCATCTTCTTGTTGCAACCGGACTCACTCATCACGGGACCGTCCCAATATGCACTCCTGGGACGCTGCCTATACTTGTTCCTGCGTAGCTGCCAATGTCTTTGGCAGAATCCCGGAACTTAGGGACCTTCTCAGCCTCCAGTTCTTCGTCTCTGTTGGGCCCAGGGTTCTCATGTGTCACTCTGGATAAGGCATCTGCGTGGGTATTCTCAGCTTCCCTCCTGTAGGTGATTCTATATCGATACTTTGCCATCCGAGCCACCCATCGCTGCTCCAGGGACCCTAGTTTCGCGTTTTCCAGGTGGGCCAAAGGATTATTGTCAGTGCGTACCAAGACTTCAGAGCCAGATAAGTATTCTGCAAACTTCTCAGTCATGGCCCACACTAATGCCAACAGCTCCAGCTTGAACGAACTGCAGTTGTCTGGATTCCGTTCGGAGTCATGGAGGTACCGGCTCGCATAGGCTATTACTTGCTCTTTTCCGTATTGGATCTGGGACAACACAGCTCCGAGTCTATGCAGGCTTCCATCAGTGTGGAGAATAAACAGTAGGGAGAAGTCTGCATACGCTAACACTGGGGCTTCAGTCAAAGCCACCTTCAAAGCTTGAAACACTTTCTCCTGGCGCTCTCCCCACAGAATAATCGTGGTTTTTGCGCCAGATGGCACCCCTTTCAAAAGTTCCAGCAGTGGGTTCACAATGCGAGTAAAGTTCTTTACAAATCGCCGATAATACCCGGTGAGTCTCAGGAAGACCCGAACATCCTTCACAGTCTTCGGGTAGGCCAATCCTGTACTGCGGCAATTTTCTCACGGGACGGTCTCACCCCTTCTGTAGAGATGACATGTCCCAAGTACTCAATCTGGGTGCGAAACAGATGACACTTCTGAGGCTTCACTTTCAAACCGTGTCTCTGAAGACGGCTCAACACCTGTTCCAGCCTCTGCAGACGTTCCTCGAACGAGGCGGCATACACAATGATATCATCCAGATAGATGAGAGTGGCTTCAAAGTTCAAGTTGCCCAGACATCTCTCCATAAGTCGCTGGAAAGTACCAGGAGCATTAGCCAGGCCAAACAGCATCCGACTGAATTCGAACAGGCCCATGGGCAGTATAAAGGCTGTCTTCGCTCGGTCGTTCTCGGACATAGGTACTTGCCAATAGCCACTGGCTAAATCCAACGACGAGAAGTATTTTGCGCTTCCCAGTGCAGACAATGATTCTTCAATCCTTGGTAACGGATATGAATCTCGCACAGTGCAGGCATTTAGTTTACGATAGTCCACACAAAAACGTAGCGTTCCAGCCTTCTTTTGTACCAGCACAATGTGAGCAGCCCAAGGGCTCTGGCTCTCTCGAATAACAGCACTCTGTAGCATCTGTGTATGCATCCCCTTCACCTCTTGGTACATTTGCAGTGGGATCTGTCAGTATCGTTCTCTTATGGGTGCGACATTTCCATTCGGGATCTTGTGGGTGATTGCTGTAATGCAGCCAAAATCGTCATTGTGAGGCGTAAATACATCCTGATATTGCCCTAACAGAGCTTCTACCTGTTGGACCTGTTGCGGTGTGAGTTTTGTTAATTCGGCCCGCATTTGCTCCAAAATACAGGTGCAGGTGCTGAGGTTATGGTACCGCAGACGTGTCTACAGTCATGGTCCAGGGATCTCCCTGTTTCACTGTCAATTGTATGGCCTGTGGTGGTATCAGTTCCTCTGCCATGCCCAGGACTTACGCAACTTCTCTCCGGGGTGGGAGCTTGAGATTATCTTCCACTAAATTAACACATCGCACTGGGACCATCCCGTCGTGCACAGTAGCAAACGTCCTGGCAAAGAGGAGCCCTAGAGGAAGTTGCTCCATAAAAGCTGACTCTATCTGTATCTCGACTCCTTCCAGAGGGGTACAAGCCCGGATGGGCAGAGTAAGCACGGTTTAACCCGGTGGCAGAATTAGATTGGCTGCGGCTGGAACAATCACTTTTCACAACATCTTCCCGTCACTTGAGGTTTCTTGAGCTTGGGCTGTACTGATTAGCTACTGGAACACTCTCCTCTGAGGAGTGCGAGGGCTCGACTGTTTCAGGAACACATCTGGGGACTCGTTGATGAGAAGTCTTCCGAATTCCTTCAGTACGTTCATCCCTAGAGTGACAGCATGTCCGTTACCCGCGTCTCCAGTGGTCAGCACCACTCCCTTCCGTCCCAGGTCTTTACCACAGACGGTGATTTGCATCCAGACCACCCCTGCGACCAGGATGGGTAAGTGATTAGCAGCCGTCAACTTTATCACCTGGCCCCATTTGGGCCGCATCGCTTCGGGCAAATGTTGTCGGAAGTATGTTTCAGGCATCGTGGTCACCTGTTAGCCGGTGTCAACTAAACAACGAATGGCCCGACCATCCATTTCGGCCCAGACGAGAGGACACATGGAAACTAGACTAGTGGGGCTTCTGATTCTCCTTCTTGACTGTTTATGCTTCGGGCTGAAGGGGCCGCCCTCGTCACACACAATCACGGGCCAAATGTCCAATCTCACCGCAGTTGTAGCATGTAGGGAGTTCTTCTCTGCAGGACGTTCTCACTTCGCGACGAGATTCAGGGTCAGTTCTACCACCGTGCGGGTTTGGCAAAAATGTTGGTTTCTTCTTTGATTCAGACAACTCTTCTCGTATATCCTGGATTTCTTTCAGCAACTCTTCCACCCATCTCGGTTCGGTGGCCATTGTGACGGATACCTCTCCACTCCGGACCTTCCCCGTCAGGATTGACACCACCTGCTCCTGCTCGCGTGTGCGCGCTTCGCTCCCCACCTCAGAAAAGGTCATGTGTGGATTTACCCGCAAGCGCTCTCGCAAGGCCTGTTTCAGCTGCACATCTTGCAAGCCTGTCACCAACTGATCCCGCACTACTATGTCAGTAGACCCTACTCCTAAGCCATCTTACCTAATGATAGCAGTGTAGACCTCCTGTAACGCGTTCATGTACTGGGTCACCGTCTCCCCCTCCCTTTGAACCCGGCAAAATAAACGCATGCGTAACTCAACTACGTCCGTGGGGTCTCCAATGTGTTTCTTCCAGTATTTGTAACACCTTATTAAAAGTGTACCGTTGTCGGGGGGTCATAGCATAACAGAATTCCTCGCCTCCCCATCTAAAGCCATCATGGCAACCTCCGCCTCTAATGCTGTGGTCATGGGGTGCATCCTCATCATTCCCCGGATCCGTTCAGTCCTGCTCCATAGCATGGTGTTGTTCCCAGTAAGCTTCAGGAGGTTATTTAACATCGCCCCCAGGGATATGCTAGACCTTGGGCCCACCCCAACTGATTGGTCCTCCGCCTCCGTGCTGTGAGACTGCTTCCTGACAACTACGCCAAAATGTGGACAGGTTGCGGGATGCGGTAACGGACAGGAGGCAGAGCAAGGGTTAACGTTAATTTTACTTAAACAGGGGAATACTCCACCTGGGAGGAGAAGGGAGAAACGGGTAGGGCAGATGATATGAGCACGGTAGATGTGCAGGGGAGATAACAATTGTAATAAGTACAGCAACTGTTCATTAAAGGTTAATTTATCTGTCCAACGGCTTCCTGGCTGGAGAGAGTCCTAGACTCAAAAAAACAGTGGTGCCAACATAGTCAGCGTGTGATGAATCAGGTGTCCGGAAGGCGTAGATGATCCGGATCCCGGCGATGACGGAGAGTCTTGGCGTCCTGTGCGAGGTCCAGGGATCAGGATTCGTGATGAAAAGTGAAGCGCAGTCCCCAGCACCGTCGGGGCCTAACGTAGCTATGGGGTGAGAAAGTGAGTCACCCGCTCTTTCTTAGGCGACGCGTGCGCGGTCATTAACGGCCCGGAGCGTTTGGCACCTTCATTTGCGGGAGCCAACGGGCACACGGCAAGTCTCCAGTAACAGTCTCTCTACGTGGCAGCGGGGATTCTATAACGCGGGCCTATGCTGTCACATTGCTCAGAGGATGGAGCACCAAGCTTCCCATGCTGCGCGCCGCGTGTTCCCGCCAAGTCTCTCCTCTCTTTTGCTCGCTCTGCCCTTTTTAGCTTAGTCACTCCCCCTGCTGTCGAGTGCAAAGGTCGGTCCAGTCTCTAAGCTTTCCCCCGGACAACAAAGGTGACAGCACCGACAGTTCCGGACCCAGCGCAAGAGAGGTACCCCCCGGTCCGGTCCTTCTTCTTACACTGCCACCACCGGGGGCAACAGGACCAGTGAATACATCAGCCCCAACACCACTCACCTCCATCACCATCTCACCCACCACCAAAGCAGCAACCGCACCTCTATTCATATCTTTAGACAATGAATTTGCCTCCTTCACCACCACATTCATAACTGCTGGACCAGCAAAGGACAAAGGATGACATTTACCCTCAGCATCATCAGGCACAAGGAGCACAGCCACTTCCATAGAACTAGAGGCAACCTCAGCTCATTTAGAATAAGGCGACGCTGATCTTTAGCCTTTTGTGTCTCCATTATTTCATTATAGATTGTGTCTTGGGAGCAGGCGCTCACTACTTTTGGTATGTGAGTTATGTGTTATTCTGTAATGTCTTTATTGGCTGTACAAGTCCATTTCTAAAATTGTAGCGTGCTGCAGAATATGTTGGCGCTATAAAAAGCATTATTATTAGCCGCTGTGAGGTGCCGCTGATCCTTAGCATCAGGATCTTGTTGACCAGTGGTGCCAACACAGAATAACACTTTTGTGGGAGAACCAGGAGTCTCTGCCCTGGATCTGTATATAGCGGGGTCTGTATACAGTGGGGTCTGTGTATAGTAGGGTCTGTGTATAGTGGGGTCTGGTCGCTCTATACAGTGTGGTTTGGGGTCTGTATACAGTGGGGTCTAAATACTGTTTGGTGTGGTCTGAGGTCTGTGAACAGTGTGGGCTGTGGTCTGTGTATAGTGAGGTCTGAATACTGTGGGTCTGGTCGCTCTATACAGTGTGGTCTGGGGTCTGTATACTGTGGGGTCTGGTCTGGAGTCTGTATACAATGTGGTCTGGGGTCTGTATGGTCGGGTCTGTGTATAGTGGGGTCTGTATACTGTGGGGTGTGATCTGATGTCTGTGAACAGTGTGGTCTGGGATCTGTATATAGTGAGGTCTGTATACTGTGGGGTCTGGTCGCTCTATACAGTGTGGTCTGGGATCTGTTATAGTGGGGTCTGGTCTGGGGTCTGTATGGTCGGGTCTGTGTATAGTGGGGTCTGTATACTGTGGGGTGTGATCTGATGTCTGTGAACAGTGTGGTCTAGGATCTGTGTATAGTGGGGTCTGAATACTGTGGGGTCTGTTCGCTCTATACAGTGTTGTCTGGGTCTATATACTGTGGGGTCTGGTCTGGGGTCTGTATGGTTGGGTCTGTGTATAGTGGGGTCTGTATACTGTGGGGTGTGATCTGATGTCTGTGAACAGTGTGGTCTGGGGTCTGTGTATAGTGGGGTCTGGTCACTATACAGTGGTCTGGGATCGGTATACAGTGGGGTCTGAATACTGTGGGGTCTGTATACTGTGGGGTCTGGTTGCTCTATTCAGTGTGGTCTGGGATCTGTATATAGTGGGGTCTGAATACTGTGGGGTCTGGTTGCTCTATACAGTGTGGTCTGGGGTCTGTATACTGTGGGGTCTGTATACTGTGGGGTCTAGTCGCTCTATACAGTGTTGTCTGGGGTCTGTATACTGTGGGGTCTGAATACTGTGGGGTCTGGTCGCTCTATACAGTGTGGTCTGGGGTCTGAATACTGTGGGGTATGGTCGCTCTATACAGTGTGGTCTGGGGTCTGTATACTGTGGGGTCTGAATACTTTGGGGTCTGTATACTGTGGGGTCTGGTTGCTCTATACAGTGTGGTCTGGGATCTGTATATAGTGGGGTCTGAATACTGTGGGGTCTGGGGTCTGTGTACCATGTGGTCTGGGATCTGTATATAGTGGGGTCTGAATACTGTGGGGTCTGTATACTGTGGGGTCTGGTCGCTCTATACAGTGTGGTCTGGGATCTGTATATAGTGGGGTCTGGTCGCCCTATACAGTGTGGTCTGGGGTCTGTATACTGTGGGTTCTGGTTGCTCTATACAGTGTGGTCTGGGATCTGTATATAGTGGGGTCTGGTCGCTCTATACAGTGTGGTCTGGGATCTGTATATAGTGGGGTCTGGTCGCCCTATACAGTGTGGTCTGGGGTCTGTATACTGTGGGGTCTGGTTGCTCTATACAGTGTGGTGTGGGATCTGTATACTGTGGGGTCTGGTTGCTCTATACAGTGTGGTCTGGGATCTGTATACTGTGGGGTCTGAATACTGTGGGGTCTGGTCGCTCTATACAGTGTGGTCTGGGATCTGTATACTGTGGGGTCTGAATACTGTGGGGTCTGGTCGCTCTATACAGTGTGGTCTGGGATCTGTATACAGTGGGGTCAGAATACTGTGGGGTCTGTATACTGTGGGGTCTGGTCGCTCTATACAGTGTGGTCTGGGATCTGTATACAGTGGGGTCTGAATACTGTGGGGTCTGGTCGCTCTATACAGTGTGGTCTGGGATCTGTATATAGTGGGGTCTGGTCGCTCTATACAGTGTGGTCTGGGATCTGTATATAGTGGGGTCTGGTCGCTCTATACAGTGTGGTCTGGGATCTGTATATAGTGGGGTCTGGTCGCTCTATACAGTGTGGTCTGGGATCTGTATATAGTGGGGTCTGGTCGCTCTATACAGTGTGGTCTGGGATCTGTATACTGTGAGGTCTGGTCGCTCTATACAGTGTGGTCTGGGATCTGTATATAGTGGGGTCTGGTCGCTCTATACAGTGTGGTCTGGGATCTGTATATAGTGGGGTCTGGTCGCTCTATACAGTGTGGTCTGGGATCTGTATACTGTGGGGTCTGGTTGCTCTATACAGTGTGGTCTGGGATCTGTATACTGTGGGGTCTGAATACTGTGGGGTCTGGTCGCTCTATACAGTGTGGTCTGGGATCTGTATACTGTGGGGTCTGAATACTGTGGGGTCTGGTCGCTCTATACAGTGTGGTCTGGGATCTGTATACAGTGGGGTCTGAATACTGTGGGGTCTGTATACTGTGGGGTCTGGTCGCTCTATACAGTGTGGTCTGGGATCTGTATACAGTGGGGTCTGAATACTGTGGGGTCTGAATACTGTGGGGTCTGAATACTGTGGGGTCTGGTCGCTCTATACAGTGTGGTCTGGGATCTGTATATAGTGGGGTCTGGTCGCTCTATACAGTGTGGTCTGGGATCTGTATATAGTGGGGTCTGGTCGCTCTATACAGTGTGGTCTGGATCTGTATACTGTGGGGTCTGAATACTGTGGGGTCTGTATACTGTGGGGTCTGGTCGCTCTATACAGTGTGGTCTGGGATCTGTATATAGTGGGGTCTGGTCGCTCTATACAGTGTGGTCTGGGATCTGTATACTGTGGGTCTGGTCGCTCTATACAGTGTGGTCTGGGATCTGTATACAGTGGGGTCTGAATACTGTGGGGTCTGTATACTGTGGGGTCTGGTCGCTCTATACAGTGTGGTCTGGGATCTGTATACAGTGGGGTCTGAATACTGTGGGGTCTGGTCGCTCTATACAGTGTGGTCTGGGATCTGTATATAGTGGGGTCTGGTCGCTCTATACAGTGTGGTCTGGGATCTGTATACTGTGGGGTCTGGTCGCTCTATACAGTGTGGTCTGGGATCTGTATACAGTGGGGTCTGAATACTGTGGGGTCTGGTCGCTCTATATATAGTGTGGTCTGGGATCTGTATATAGTGGGGTCTGGTCGCTCTATACAGTGTGGTCTGGGATCTGTATATAGTGAGGTCTGGTCGCTCTATACAGTGTGGTCTGGGATCTGTATATAGTGGGGTCTGGTCGCTCTATACAGTGTGGTCTGGGATCTGTATATAGTGGGGTCTGGTCGCTCTATACAGTGTGGTCTGGGATCTGTATACTGTGAGGTCTGGTCGCTCTATACAGTGTGGTCTGGGATCTGTATATAGTGGGGTCTGGTCGCTCTATACAGTGTGGTCTGGGATCTGTATATAGTGGGGTCTGGTCGCTCTATACAGTGTGGTCTGGGATCTGTATACTGTGGGGTCTGGTCGCTCTATACAGTGTGGTCTGGGATCTGTATACAGTGGGGTCTGAATACTGTGGGGTCTGGTCGCTCTATACAGTGTGGTCTGGGATCTGTATATAGTGGGGTCTGGTCGCTCTATACAGTGTGGTCTGGGATCTGTATATAGTGGCGTCTGGTCGCTCTATACAGTGTGGTCTGGGATCTGTATACTGTGGGGTCTGGTCGCTCTATACAGTGTGGTCTGGGATCTGTATACAGTGGGGTCTGAATACTGTGGGGTCTGTATACTGTGGGGTCTGGTCGCTCTATACAGTGTGGTCTGGGATCTGTATACAGTGGGGTCTGAATACTGTGGGGTCTGGTCGCTCTATACAGTGTGGTCTGGGATCTGTATATAGTGGGGTCTGGTCGCTCTATACAGTGTGGTCTGGGATCTGTATACTGTGGGGTCTGGTTGCTCTATACAGTGTGGTCTGGGATCTGTATATAGTGGGGTCTGGTCGCTCTATACAGTGTGGTCTGGGATCTGTATACTGTGAGGTCTGGTCGCTCTATACAGTGTGGTCTGGGATCTGTATATAGTGGGGTCTGGTCGCTCTATACAGTGTGGTCTGGGATCTGTATATAGTGGGGTCTGGTCGCTCTATACAGTGTGGTCTGGGATCTGTATACTGTGGGGTCTGGTTGCTCTATACAGTGTGGTCTGGGATCTGTATACTGTGGGGTCTGAATACTGTGGGGTCTGGTCGCTCTATACAGTGTGGTCTGGGATCTGTATACTGTGGGGTCTGAATACTGTGGGGTCTGGTCGCTCTATACAGTGTGGTCTGGGATCTGTATACAGTGGGGTCTGAATACTGTGGGGTCTGTATACTGTGGGGTCTGGTCGCTCTATACAGTGTGGTCTGGGATCTGTATACAGTGGGGTCTGAATACTGTGGGGTCTGAATACTGTGGGGTCTGAATACTGTGGGGTCTGGTCGCTCTATACAGTGTGGTCTGGATCTGTATATAGTGGGGTCTGGTCGCTCTATACAGTGTGGTCTGGGATCTGTATATAGTGGGGTCTGGTCGCTCTATACAGTGTGGTCTGGGATCTGTATACTGTGGGGTCTGGTCGCTCTATACAGTGTGGTCTGGGATCTGTATACAGTGGGGTCTGAATACTGTGGGGTCTGGTCGCTCTATACAGTGTGGTCTGGGATCTGTATATAGTGGCGTCTGGTCGCTCTATACAGTGTGGTCTGGGATCTGTATACTGTGGGGTCTGGTCGCTCTATACAGTGTGGTCTGGGATCTGTATACTGTGGGGTCTGGTCGCTCTATACAGTGTGGTCTGGGATCTGTATATAGTGGGGTCTGGTCGCTCTATACAGTGTGGTCTGGGATCTGTATATAGTGGGGTCTGGTCGCTCTATACAGTGTGGTCTGGGATCTGTATACTGTGGGGTCTGGTCGCTCTATACAGTGTGGTCTGGGATCTGTATATAGTGGGGTCTGGTCGCTCTATACAGTGTGGTCTGGGATCTGTATATAGTGGGGTCTGGTCGCTCTATACAGTGTGGTCTGGGATCTGTATATAGTGGGGTCTGGTCGCTCTATACAGTGTGGTCTGGGATCTGTATACTGTGGGGTCTGGTCGCTCTATACAGTGTGGTCTGGATCTGTATACAGTGGGGTCTGAATACTGTGGGGTCTGGTCGCTCTATACAGTGTGGTCTGGGATCTGTATATAGTGGCGTCTGGTCGCTCTATACAGTGTGGTCTGGGATCTGTATACTGTGGGGTCTGGTCGCTCTATACAGTGTGGTCTGGGATCTGTATACAGTGGGGTCTGAATACTGTGGGGTCTGTATACTGTGGGGTCTGGTCGCTCTATACAGTGTGGTCTGGGATCTGTATACAGTGGGGTCTGAATACTGTGGGGTCTGGTCGCTCTATACAGTGTGGTCTGGGATCTGTATATAATGGGGTCTGGTCGCTCTATACAGTGTGGTCTGGGATCTGTATACTGTGGGGTCTGGTCGCTCTATACAGTGTGGTCTGGGATCTGTATACAGTGGGGTCTGAATACTGTGGGGTCTGGTCGCTCTATATATAGTGTGGTCTGGGATCTGTATATAGTGGGGTCTGGTCGCTCTATACAGTGTGGTCTGGGATCTGTATATAGTGAGGTCTGGTCGCTCTATACAGTGTGGTCTGGGATCTGTATATAGTGGGGTCTGGTCGCTCTATACAGTGTGGTCTGGGATCTGTATACTGTGAGGTCTGGTCGCTCTATACAGTGTGGTCTGGGATCTGTATATAGTGGGGTCTGGTCGCTCTATACAGTGTGGTCTAGGATCTGTATATAGTGGGGTCTGGTCGCTCTATACAGTGTGGTCTGGGATCTGTATATAGTGGGGTCTGGTCGCTCTATACAGTGTGGTCTGGGATCTGTATATAGTGGGGTCTGGTCGCTCTATACAGTGTGGTCTGGGATCTGTATATAGTGGGGTCTGGTCGCTCTATACAGTGTGGTCTGGGATCTGTATATAGTGGGGTCTGTATACTGTGAGGTCTGGTCGCTCTATACAGTGTGGTCTGGGATCTGTATATAGTGGGGTCTGGTCGCTCTATACAGTGTGGTCTGGGATCTGTATATAGTGGGGTCTGGTCGCTCTATACAGTGTGGTCTGGGATCTGTATATAGTGGGGTCTGGTCGCTCTATACAGTGTGGTCTGGGATCTGTATATAGTGGGGTCTGGTCGCTCTATACAGTGTGGTCTGGGATCTGTATATAGTGGGGTCTGGTCGCTCTATACAGTGTGGTCTGGGATCTGTATATAGTGGGGTCTGTATACTGTGGGGTCTGGTCGCTCTATACAGTGTGGTCTGGGATCTGTATATAGTGGGGTCTGTATACTGTGGGGTCTGGTCGCTCTATACAGTGTGGTCTGGGATCTGTATATAGTGGGGTCTGGTCTGGGGTCTGTGTCCGATGTGGTCTGGGGTCTGTGTATAGTGGGGTCTGTATACTGTGGGGTCTGGTCGCTATATACAGTGTGGTCTGGGATCTGTATATAGTGGGGTCTGGTCGCTCTATACAGTGTGGTCTGGGATCTGTATATAGTGGGGTCTGTATACTGTGGGGTCTGGTCTGGGGTCTGTGTACCATGTGGTCTGGGGTCTGTGTATAGAGGATTCTGTATACAAGGAGTTCTGGACTAGGGTCTGTATAAATGGGGGTTTTGGTAAGGACTGATTTGGGGTCTGTTTGACGAGGGTTTCGGGTTCTGTAGATTCATTGAGAGGGTGCAGTGTGTGGTCTGCGTTCATTTTGGGAGGTGTTGAAGGGTTCACCTGTACCCTTCAGATGGGAGAGGTTGGGGTAGCTTTGTGGCGCCATCTCTTTCTGCTCCCCTCGCAGTCTATAGCTTTCCGCGGGCGTACTCTGCATTAAGACCTCGTTTCATCCTTCTCTTCCGGATATATATATATAACATGAGATGATTCATCCCGGAGGTGCGTTGGGTACGGGCCCGAGTCAGGTACGTATAATGGTCTCCATAGCAACCCTGCAGATAGTAGCTGCTCAACTCCTGACAGAGATGGATCTGGAGCCCAGCACAGCAGTGATAGATGAACGCTAGTGATGAGCGAACGTGCTCAGATAAGGTGTTAATATTTGGGTGCTAACAGAGTATCTTTGGCGTGCTCGAAAAATATGTACAGCTGCATGACTCGCGGCTGTTCGACATGTGTAGCGGCTATCATCCGCGAGACAAGCAGCCCGGGAGACTAGAACATATTTTTCGAGCGCGCCGAAGACACTCGGTTAGCACACGAGCATGCTCAGATAACACCTTATCCCAGCACTAATGAGCACTTGGTTAATATTGGAGATAACACCATCATATCCCTCCATGGAGGGGTTATATATTAAAATTCTACAGAAATGTCATAAATATCGGGTTAGTAGAGGAGGGTGTTTACAACTGGATTATAAAATAGCTGTGAAGGGCGCCTCTTGCCTTGGAGGAATTAGCTGTGTAATACTCTGTTTCTCCTGAGGGGGTGCTGCAGGGAAAATGAAGACTAGCTGTCAAATTTACACACACATACAGTAGATGATCACAGAGGGTTCCTCATCTACAGCGGGTAATCAGGCGTTTCTTCCCTAGGAGCTACAGAAACAGGCGGGTGAGCTCATTTGACGGTTCTCAGATCTCTTAGGGAGTCATTTAGCTTTTTAAATCCTTTTTTCTCTGTCTGAGGACAGCTGCTTCTGAGTTCTCGCCCCCAGTCCGGAGCAGGTTAGCTCCCTGCTTCTATCTAATGTGTAGGGCCTACTTTAGGAACCCTAGAGACACATCTGGCCCTGGCAGACAAGGTGTTAATGGTTTCATTTCTGGAAATTTCTGATGCAGAACCCATTATCTTGAGATAAGCTCCAGCAGATGTTTATTGCAGGCAGTGCGGGAGCATAAAGCGGGGACGCTTCAGCGGACAGACATCTTCCTATTTAGTAATGTAGGAAAGATGTGTATCTTCGTACCGTGTTAGCCAGTAGATAGAAAAATATTTAGACTTGAGAGTCCTCAGTGGTTGATACCTTTTAATGGCTAACTGAAAAGATGGTAACAAATTGCAAGCTTTCGAGACTACGCAGGTCTCTTCATCAGGCAAAGACTAAAACAAAAGCTGAAGAATCACATATTTATACACAAGAGGACACAGGAATAATGCAATAGGTAAGACAAGTGACGTGAAGCAGAACTGTCATTATGGCAGAGGGATGAACATAAATATGACTAGTTCATAGATATAGGAAAGATGTGTATCTTCGTACCGTGTTAGCCAGTAGATAGAAAAATATATTTAGACTTGAGAGTCCTCAGTGGTTGATACCTTTTAATGGCTAACTGAAAAGATGGTAACAAATTGCAAGCTTTCGAGACTACTCCGGTCTCTTCATCAGGCAAAGACTAAAACATATATATGTGATTCTTCAGTCCTCTTGTGTATATATATATATGTGATTCTTCAGTCCTCTTGTGTATATATATATATGTGATTCTTCAGTTTTTGTTTTAGTCTTTGCCTGATGAAGAGACCGGAGTAGTCTCGAAAGCTTGCAATTTGTTACCATCTTTTCAGTTAGCCATTAAAAGGTATCAACCACTGAGGACTCTCAAGTCTAAATATTTTTTTAGTTCATAGATAAGGAGTGAAAGTTTTATTACCCTCTGATTGGGGTCTGGTATTGTGTTGTGATGACCCTAAAAGGTCAGGGAAGCAGATTCCTTAATTGTTGTAGAAAGACATAAAACTCTGGGATATATTCATCCCAGCACTAAGAGTGTCAAAGGTCATCATAAGTTTATATTCCCAGACTTTTCTATCCTTCTCAGATTTGAAGTTAGATTTTAATACAAGTAATTTCATATCCGTCATGCTATGACCGGGCATACAAAAGTGTTTTGCCACAGGTAAATCCATTCTTTTTTCTCTTATTGTGTGGCGATGAGAATTCATCCTTGTTCTCAGTTTTTGCCCGGTCTCCCCCACATACAGACCCCCAGTTGGACATTTAGTACATATAATTAGGTACACCACATTAGATGTGATGCAGCTGAAAGTACCTGGTATCTTGTAGTCCTGATGGGAGTTGGGGATCTTTATCCTGTCCGTGGTCATTATAGATGCACAGGTATCTACTAAGCAAGTTGGTATCTTGTCTGTCTGACAAACCCATAAGAGCTGATGACCTGATACCAGAAAGTCCAAGAACAGGGACATTCTACATGCTTCCCAAAATCCACAAAGCCGGAAATCCAGGGAGGCCGATTATTTCATGTGTGCCTTACTGAGCAAGTATCTGGATGGGTAGAGGGTGTTCTTAAACCCCTGGTAAAGGATACACCCAGCTACTTTCACTCCTTATCTATGAACTAGTCATATTTATGTTCATCCCTCTGCCATAATGACAGTTCTGCTTCACGTCACTTGTCTTACCTATTGCATTATTCCTGTGTCCTCTTGTGTATAAATATGTGATTCTTCAGCTTTTGTTTTAGTCTTTGCCTGATGAAGAGACCTGCGTAGTCTCGAAAGCTTGCAATTTGTTACCATCTTTTCAGTTAGCCATTAAAAGGTATCAACCACTGAGGACTCTCAAGTCTAAATATTTTTCTATTTAGTAATGATGACTTTAAGGCGCCGCTTCCAGGTTGTGCGGCATCCATTATGGCGGGTACGTGGGTAGCCCAATGGAAGCCATGGCAGCTTTCTCCAGTAGAAGGTAAAAACCTCATGAGTCAGAAGACACTTATTCAAAATGTTTCTCGACTCTAAAAATTTATACCCGGATTAACAATCCATCTGCAGAAAGCCAGTAAGGGGTTTTTGATGGAGGTTTAGAGGGGTCATGTTTCTCCTTGTGGAGACCACCAGTTGCCTCCCTGGGAAAAAAAAAAATAGTTCTTCACTAGAAAAAAAGACATTTGCCTCACTAGTGCCACCTATTGGAGGTAGCCACCTTGTAAGTCAAAGTCTGACCCTTTAATGGGTATATGACCCTCAACAATCTTCTTGCTCTTACAGTAAAGAATCCTCTCTATGATCTATATTTCTGTTTCTATTTTACTCATTTATATAGCGTTATTATTTACACAGCGCTTTATAGACGTTATCATCACTGTCCCCATTGGGGCTCACAATCTAGCTTCCCTATCAGTATGTCTTTGGAGTGTGGAAGGAAACCGGAGAACCCGGAGGAAACCCACACAAACACGGGGAGATTTTAACCCAGAGCCAGAATGCTGCAAAGGCTACGGAGCTAATGACTGAGCTACCCGGAAACCTTCCTGCTGTTACAGTAAATAATCCTGTCTATCATGATGATGAATCCTTCTGCTGTTACATGAAAGAATCCTGTCTATCATGATGGTGAAACCTTCCTGTTGTTACAGTAAAGAATCATGTCTATCATGATGGTGAAACCTTCCTGCTCTTACAGTAAATAATCCTAACACCATGGTGAATCCTTCCTGCTGTTACAGTAAAGAATCCTGTCTATCACCATGGTGAATCCTTCCTGCTGTTACAGTAAAGAATCCTGTCTATCATGATGGTGAAACCTTCCTGTTTTTACAGTAAATAATCCTGTCTATCATGATGGTGAATCCTTCCTGCTGTTACAGTAAAGAATCCTGTCTATCACCATGGTGAATCCTTCCTGCTGTTACAGTAAAGAATCCTGTCTATCACCATGGTGAATCCTTCCTGCTGTTACAGTAAAGAATCCTGTCTATGATTATGGTGAAACCTTCCTGCTCTTACAGTAAATAATCCTATCACCATGGTGAATCCTTCCTGCTGTTACAGTAAAGAATCCTGTCTATCACCATGGTGAATCCTTCCTGCTGTTACAGTAAAGAATCCTGTCTATGATTATGGTGAAACCTTCCTGCTCTTACAGTAAATAATCCTATCACCATGGTGAATCCTTCCTGCTGTTACAGTAAAGAATCCTGTCTATCACCATGGTGAATCCTTCCTGCTGTTACAGTAAAGAATCCTATCTATCACCATGGTGAAACCTTCCTGCTGTTACAGTAAAAAAAATCCTGTCATGATGGTGAAACCTTCCTGCTGTTACAGTAAAGAATCCTATCTATCACCATGGTGAAACCTTCCTGCTGTTACAGTAAAAAAAATCCTGTCATGATGGTGAATACTTCCTGCTGTTACAGTAAATAATCCTGTCTATCATGATGGTGAAACCTTCCTGCTGTTACAGTAAAGAATCCTCTCTATCATGATGGTGAATCCTTCCTGCTGTTACGTAAAGAATCCTGTCTCTGACAATGGTGCAATCTTGATCTTACAATAAAGAATTCTGATTTTGATGATGGTGAAAATGTCTTGCTCTTACAGTAAATAATCTTGTCAACAGTGATATTAAAACCTTTTTGCTTTTACAGTAAAGAATCCTGTCTCTCATGTAGCCTTCTTGTTAAAGTCTTGATATCCAGTGGGGAAAAAAGTATTTAGTCGGCCACCATTGTGCAAGTTCTCCCACTTAAAAAGATGAGAGAGGCCTGTAACTGACATCATAGGTCGACCACAACTATGAGAGTCAAAATGAGAAAACAAATCCAGAAAATCACCTTGTCTGATTTGGTAAGATTTATTTAGCAAATTATGGAGGAAAATAAGAATTTGGTCATTAACGAAAGTTCATCTCAATATTTTGTTATATATCCTTTATTGGTAATGACAGAGGTGAAACGTTTTCTGTAATCTTCACAAGGTTGGCACACACTGTTGGTGGTACGTTGTCCCATTCCTCCATGCAGATCTCTAGAGCAGTGATGTTTTGGGCCTGTCACTGGGCAACACGGACTTTCAAATCCATCCAATGGTTTTCTATGGGGTTGAGATCTGGAGACTGGCTAGGCCACTCCAGGACCTTCATATTCTTCTTATGAAGCCCCTCCTTCGTTGCCCTGGCTGTGTGCTTGGGATCATTATCATGCTGAAAGACCCATTCAGGTTTCATCTTCAATGCCCTTTCTGATGGAAGGAGGTTTGCATTGAAAATCTCACGATACATGGCCCCATTCATTCTTTCATGTACATGGATCAGGCGTCCTGGTCCATTTGCAGAGAAACAGCCCCAAAGCATGATGTTGCCACCCCATGCTTCACAGTAGGTATGGTGTTCTTTGGATGCAACTCAGCATTCTGTCTCCTCCAAACACAACAAGTTTTGGTTCAACCAAACAGTTCTGCTTTGGTTTCATCAGACCATATGACATTCTCCCAGTGCTCTTCTGGATAATCCAAATGCTCTCTAGAAACTTCAGACGGGCCCGGACATGTACTGGATTAAGCAGGGGGACACGTCTGGCACTGCATGATCTGAGTCCTGGCGGTGTAGTGTGTTACTGATGGTAGCCTTTGTTACGGTAGTCCCAGCTCTATGCAGGTCATTCACTAGATCCCCCGTGTGGTTCTGGGATTTTTGCTCACCGTTCTTGTGATCATTTTGACCCCACGGGGTGTGATCTTGCGTGGAGCCCCAGATCGAGGGAGATTATCAGTGGTCTTGTATGTCTTCCATTTTCTTATTATTGCTCCCACAGTTGAGCTGCTTGCCTGTTGCAGATTCAGTCTTCCCAGCCTGGTGCAGGGCTACTATTTTGTTTCTGGTGTCCTTCCACAGCTCTTTGGTCTTCACCATAGTGGAGTTTGGAGTGTGACTGTTTGAGGTTGTGGACAGGTGTCTTTTATACTGATAACAAGATCAGACAGGAGCCATTACTACAGGTGATGAGTGGAGGACAGAGGAGCCTCTTACAGGAGAAGTTACAGGTCTGTGAGAGCCAGAAATCTTACATGTTTTTAGGTGACCAAATACTTTTTTTCCACCATAATTTGCAAAATTAATCTTACCAAATCAGACAAGGTGATTTTCTGGATCTGTTTTCTCATTTTGACTCTCATAGTTGTGGTCGACCTATGATGTCAATTACAGGCCTCTCTCATCTTTTTATGTGGGAGAACTTGCACAATTGGTGGCGGACTAAATACTTTTTTTCCCCACTGTAAATAGGTTGTTACACCGTGATAATGGCGGGCAGTAGTCTCTGTTGTGGGTACTTTCAGGCCTATAATCCAGACTTCTTATAATGTCATGTGATAACAGTAATTGGTCCTAGGAGCCGTCATGTATAATAATAATATAGTATAATAGTATAGTATAATAATAATAATAATGTATGCTGCAGATGTTCAGCTTTGCATTATTTTTAGCCCATATAACCTTTGAGTTGCTATCTCTAGCACACGGCCCCAATTAGGGTCTATGACTTGTACTGTTGCAGTGTGAATTAGGGGCTCCTCCCTAAAAGGCAGATCGCCTGGAATTTAATATTCGTCATATGGCGGTATTAATTAGACGTTGTATAGCACTGTGATTACATGATTTTATGTATTTGTTTGGGTCTTTTTGGCCATTTTCTGTTGGTATTATTGGTGCACTGTATGGCGCTATTATTTTTGCAGATGAAGATGAATTAAGGAAAGTCTGTTTTCTTCCTCACTTAAGGGGATAGAGCGCTGCCTTCTTGTTTCTTGGATTAGATAGATAGAAATGAGATAGAATGTCAGTCCGCAGCTTCGCTCTTTCATTCCCAAGCTCCGTAATTAGATGATCTTTATTTTTTCAGTATATGAAAATATTAGCCCTTTCTTGGCGGGTGAGCTGGCATCGTTCTGTGCCGAAGCCTCTACACCCACCTATCTGCCTACTCGGCATTCAGCCCAACTGAACATTCAGTCCTACACAGCGACGACGTGACTCAGTGAGCTGAACACACCACTACACACATGAAGCGTGGATGTGGGGAAGCCGCAGTCAATGCTCTCTCCGTATGATCCGGGGAAAGCTCGGCTATGCTGCAGTACCAGGGACGGGTGAGCCTTGTGCAGCTATCACACAGCATGGGGACTGAGGACTGAGAAGGCCTGCAACATGAGATGAGAAGACAATCTGCAAAGGTAAGAGGAGGGGGCGCACCAGGCTCCAGCTAATCACTGCCGGAGCAGCGCTCCAGCCTTCCACACGCTCCATCAGCCCAAATGTGCCATTGTCATGGCCGCTGGTAGGCTTCATGCAGATGATGAGAGTAGTAAGGATGATGAAGACACTGACTTTGAATACCCTTAGTTATAATAATAATTATAAACCTAACTCATGCATGATGATAATATAATAATGGTGGTGATTATGGGTATGATTAAATTCACAAAACCTATTAAAAAAAATCACAATGAGAGTGATGATCATTGTAATCATGACTATTGCATGGACTTTATTGATGATGATGATGATGGTGGTGGTGGTATGGGCATGTAGATGGTTCATGATGATATGTACTTCAAGATGCCTAATAGTGATGATAATGGTGAAGCCGATGATGATATGGACTTGACACGTAATGATGATAAGTTCTTCATGATGACGATGGTGATGGTGGTGGTATCGACATGTAGATGATCCATGATGATTTGGGCTTCAAGAAACCTAATAGTGATGATAATGGTGAAGCCGATGATGAAATGGACTTGACACTTAATGATGATAAGTTCTTCATGATGATGATGGTGATGGTGGTGGTATCGACATGTAGATGATCCATGATGATTTGGGCTTCAAGAAACCTAATAGTGATGATAATGGTGAAGCCGATGATGAAATGAACTTGACACTTAATAATGATAAGTTCTTCATGATGACGATGGTGATGGTGGTGGTATCGACATGTAGATGATCCATGATGATTTGGGCTTCAAGAAACCTAATAGTGATGATAATGGTGAAGCCGATGATGAAATGGACTTGACACTTAATAATGATAAGTTCTTCATGATGACAATGGTGATGGTGGTGGTATCGACATGTAGATGATCCATGATGATTTGGGCTTCAAGAAACCTAATAGTGATGATAATGGTGAAGCCGATGATGAAATGGACTTGACACTTAATAATGATAAGTTCTTCATGATGACAATGGTGATGGTGGTGGTATCGACATGTAGATGATCCATGATGATTTGGGCTTCAAGAAACCTAATAGTGATGATAATGGTGAAGCCGATGATGAAATGGACTTGACACTTAATAATGATAAGTTCTTCATGATGACAATGGTGATGGTGGTGGTATCGACATGTAGATGATCCATGATGATTTGGGCTTCATGAAACCTAATAGTGATGATAATGGTGAAGCCGATGATGAAATGGACTTGACACTTAATAATGATAAGTTCTTCATGATGACAATGGTGATGGTGGTGGTATCGACATGTAGATGATCCATGATGATTTGGGCTTCAAGAAACCTAATAGTGATGATAATGGTGAAGCCGATGATGAAATGGACTTGACACTTAATAATGATAAGTTCTTCATGATGACAATGGTGATGGTGGTGGTATCGACATGTAGATGATCCATGATGATTTGGGCTTCAAGAAACCTAATAGTGATGATAATGGTGAAGCCGATGATGAAATGGACTTGACACTTAATAATGATAAGTTCTTCATGATGACAATGGTGATGGTGGTGGTATCGACATGTAGATGATCCATGATGATTTGGGCTTCATGAAACCTAATAGTGATGATAATGGTGAAGCCGATGATGATATGGACTTGACACTTAATGATGATAAGTTCTTCATGATG
The DNA here is from genome assembly GCA_033576555.1 of Oophaga sylvatica. NCBI lineage: Eukaryota > Metazoa > Chordata > Amphibia > Anura > Dendrobatidae > Oophaga > Oophaga sylvatica. The sequence goes on along the minus strand of JARQOD010000001.1, from coordinate 6,281,589 downwards.
ATTATGATGGTTATGGTGGTGGTGATGGTGTGGTATGGACATGTAGATGATTCATCATGATATGAACTTCGAGAAGCCGAATAGTGATGATAATGGTGAAGCCGATGATGATATGGACTTGACACTTAATGATGATAAGTTCTTCATGATGATTATGATGGTTATGGTGGTGGTGGTGGTATGGACACGTAGATGATTCATCATGATACAGACTTCGAGAAGCCGAATAGTGATGATAATGGTGAAGCCGATGAAGATATGGACTTGACACTTAATGATTATAAGTTCTTCATGATTATGATGATGGTGGTGGTATGGGGAAGGAAGCAGTTGATCCAGCTTCTGATCCACAGTTCAAAGATACGTAAATTTAAAATCATGAAGTCTTTATTTCCAGAAGAGTTAAAAATCAATAGAAAACTTTTAAAATACAAAATATAGGAAACAAAATCCTCTGTGATGGAGGAGTAGTAGAGGGGACAAAAAAAATTGAAGGTACCAGACGCGTTTCACACTGCGTTCTTAGATGTGGTTTAAAACCAAATAAAGACTTCATGATTTTAAACCACGTCTCTTTGAACTGTGGTTCAGAAGCTGGATCAACTTGTTCCTTCCCGATGTATTAAGCCCTGCGGTGGCGTTTATCGTGGGCTTCTGTGCAGATCGAGATACATTGAGGGGTGAGCTGTTCTTTTCCTTTTTTCTATTCACTACATGGTGGCGATGTGGACATGTAGATGATTCATGATAATATGGACTTCAAGAAGCCTAATAGTGATGATAATGGTGAAGCCGATGATGATATGGACTTGAAACTTAATGATGATAATTTCTTCATGATGATGATGATGATGGTGGTGTTGATGGTATTGAAATGTAGATGGTTCATGATGATATGGACTTCAAGAAGCCTAACAGTGATGATAATGGTGAAGCCGATGATGATATGGACTTGACACTAAATGATTATTATACATTTTTATAGCGACATTTATTCCATGGCGCTTTACATGTGAAAAGTAGAAATATAGACAAGTACAATAAATATGAGCAAAATAAGGCACACACAAGTGCAGAAGGAGAGAGGACCGTGCCCACGAGGGCTCACAGTCTACAGGGGATGGGTGAGGATACACTAGGAGAGGGTAGAGTTGGTTGTGCGGCGGTTCTGTAGACTGAGGATCACTGCAGGTTGTAGGCTTCTCGGAAGAGGTGGGTCTTCAGGTTCTTTTTGAAGTCTTGTATGCGGTTGTGTGAAGAAGAGATAGGAGGGGAGTGGAGGAGATCTTGAGAGGATTGAAGGTTGCGTGTTGGTAAATACCAGGAGACCATGTCACAGATGTATGGAGGAGATAGGTTGTGGATGGCTTTGTAGGTCATAGTTAGGGTTTTGAACTGGAGCCTCTGGACAATAGGAAGCCAGTGAAGGGCTTGGCATAGAGGAGAGGCTGGGGAATAACGGGGAGATAGGTGGATTAGTCGGGCAGCAGAGTGTAGGATGGATTGAAGTGGTGCCAGAGTTCTAAAGGGGAGGCCAGAGAGTAGGAGGTTGCAGTAGTCGAGGCGGGAGATGATAAGGGCGTGCACTAGTGTTTTTGCGGTTTCATGGTCAAGGAATGCAGGGATCCTGGAAATATTTTTGAGTTTGAGTGGGCAGGAGGAGGCAAGGGCCTGGATATGTGGCTTGATAAATGATGATAAGTGCTTCATGATGGTGGTGATATGGAGATGTAGATGATTCATGATGACATAGACTTCAAGAAGCCTAATAGTGATGATAATGGTGAAGCCTATGATGATATGGACTTGACACTAAATGATAATAAGTTCTTCATGATGATGGTGGTGATGGTGGTGGTGATATGGACATGTAGATGATTCATGATGACATGGACTTCAAGAAGTTTAATAGTGATGATAATGGTGAAGCCGATGGTGATATGGACTTCAAGAAGCCTAATAGTGATGATAATGGTGAAGCCGATGATATGGTCTTGACACTTAGTGCTGACAAGTTCTTCATGATGATGATGGTGGTGGTGGTGATACAGACATGTAGATGATTTTTGACTATATGGACTTCAAGAAGCCTAATAGTGATGATAATGGTAGAGCCTATGATGATCTGGACTTGACGCTTAAAGATGATAATAACGTTATGATGATTATATGGGTTTGTAGAGACTTAAAGATGATGATGATATAAAGGATGTACTATGTGTCATAAATAAAAAAGAATACTTGAAGTAGGCTAATGGCTAGCATAATTATTTTCTGGAGATGATGTGGATCTGAAGAACCTTGATGTTGGTATGTTCTTGTAGATGATTAATGATAATTACAATGGTGGTGATGATTTCACGGACTTGAAGATGATTGATAATTATATGGACATGTTGAAGTTTAATGATGATGATATGGGGCTGAAGACTTGTAATGATAATGATAATGACAATGTGGACTTGAAGACTTTTGATAATTAGATGGAATCATAGATGCTTAATAAAGATGTTGATGATGATACGAGCATAAAGTCACCTGATAATGATGATGAAATGGGCTTGAATAACCTAGATGATGATTATATGGACTTGTAGACTATTGATAATTATGTGGACTTCTCAAAGTTTAATAATAATGATGATGATGATATAGGGATGAAGGCTCTGATAATGATGATTGTTATGCTATGAACCTTTAGATACATAAAGATGATTATATGTGTGATATGGATCTGAAGACCTTTGTTGATAGTATGGGCTTGAAAGCTCTTAATCATGATGATGAAATGGACTTAAAGACTCGATGATAATGGAGATTACATGAACCTGAAGAAGTCCCCTACGTAGGTGTAAACATTGTGTGGAACATTGTATTCTCTTAAATAAATTAGGATGCTTGAAGTTGGCTGCCGGCTGCTGTGACTCAATATAGGCCTGACATTTTTCACCATAAGAGCTTGTGGATGCTTGGTAATGATGCTGATATGGTGCTGAAGAACTTTGATGATTTTTTGGACTTATAAACATTTAATAAAGATGATGATGATGATAGGGTTTGTAGACACATGATGATGACCGTAGTAGTGATTTGGACTTGTAGGAGCTCAGTAATGACAATGCTAGGGATGATGATATGGACTTAAGTGGACTTGTAGAAAAGATGATGATAAAGGTCATCTGGACCTGAAGAACCTGAACCTTGATGATTTTATGGGCTTGCAATTGTTTAATGATGATGATATGGGTTTATAGACACATGATGATTATAGTTGTAGTAATATGGATTTGTAGATACTGAATAATAATGATGGTGGAAGATGATATGGACCCAAATGGACTTGTAGAGAAGATGATAAAGGATCTGCACCTGAGGATCCTTGAAAATGAAGACTGGTAAACTCCTAATATTAATCATATGGACTAGAACAAGTCTTCTCTAAAATCATGTCATGTGGGAAATGTGTTATTATGAGGGAATAAGAATACTTGAAATTCGCTACTGGTGAACTTTTTTGTTCTGGACATGATGTCGACCTGAAGACCCTTGATGATGATGATGATCATCATATGAACTTGAAGACTGTTGATAATTATATGGACATGTCGATGTTTATTGATGGTGATGATGATGTTATGGGCTTGAAGACTCTTGATGATGAGGGTGATGATGATGACATGAAGACTCCTGATTATGAGGATGATGATGATATGGGCATAAGAACTCTTGATATCATCCTGAAGTTTCTTGTCTTTACCAGTGGTTAATGAAGATGATGATGTGGACTTGATACTTGATGTATTACATCGGTATAAATGGCAGGCCTCCCATGTCCTCCATGCAGCAGATCTCCACACTGTACTGTTATATAAATCTGCAGCTCTGCTGCAGCTGCGCGCTGTGATTTCTATGTGGCATCGCTGTGGTTCAGTTAACCCTCGAATGGCTTCTCTTGCCTGATAGAAGACATGAGAGGATAGGGGTGCGAATGACTAGAATTTGAATGTGTATGAGAGAAGAGTGATGGGGGTTGTAGTGGATTATCTGTGGGTTTTAGTGGGGCAGGTGCCAGGTGTCGGGTCGCTCACTTGGTTGGAGTTTTCGCTCCAAATAAAGCAGAACTCGCTCTACCTATGCAAGATGGCGTCTGAGCCCCCAGCAGTATGTGGGCTGTTATGTGGCTGCACATAAGTAGTTTATTACTATGGTCATGTTTGGTGGTCAGATTAATGTTGGTGGTTGTAGTGTTCTATGTATAGAGTATAATGGAATTGTTTTACAGTCATGTCCACTGATGGTTAATGTTGGGAGTAGTCGTATTCTGATAGACAGATTTATCAAAGGTGTTATGGACTGATGAGATGATGCACCAGATATTGGGCCATGGCTGGATCAGTAATGGGCATAGACCTCTTCGATAAGATACCAGCAACTTGTAGGCGGGGTGCTTCTATGAGCTGGTGTTATTACCAATGGGCTAGTTGGACCTTTTTGGGTTGAACTCTTAAACCTCCTGCCTGTGTTTAGAAGACATTTTCTTCAAGCAGTGGTGCACGAAAAAGTCTGTGTCTTTGAAGACTTCTGCAGGGCAGTGCTCCATCACAACATCGAAGTCTCCATTGCTCGGGGCCAGTAAAGGCCTTATAGATGTAAGAATAATGACACGGCCCCATTCTTAACAGACCTAAACCTAGCGAGAACTTGTGGGCTTTTCGTAAACGGCAGATTAGAACAGTCCCCTCTTTGAACAGTGTCTGGGGCTATGGTTGGTTTCTCACATACTGAAAGGAAACCCACCTGCCTATCCCAGATCCCATGACGTGCTGCTCCGCTTTGTGCTACGTGTGTGGCTTCTCGTGGCAGGAGCCATCTAGTGACATCTGTGACGAGACCCTCATGCAGGATGGTGGAGTGGGGGACTGACGGCTGTATCCAACAGTGTCAATGTTCTGAAGACACAGATACTTTTGAAATTGGGACATACCTTCAACTTCCCGGAACAACATCTCCAATCTGGGAACGTCCCCCTGGATCTGGGATGGTCGGGAGGTGCGAGAAGATGGAAATGTTGAAATACTTGGTTTGAGCTTCTTCTTCTGAGCTGGATCTGTAGACATTTCTGGCCACAAGAGATGCCAGGGCCTGTGAGTCAGGCTTACAGAAGGGGTGGGGAAGACCCCAACTCATCGACCCTTTAGCAGCTCTTTGGTCTTGGTCTATTGAAGGATAATAGAATTGGGTTATGGCCTTGTCCAGTCAAGTTGACTGGATGTAGGTAGAGAGGAGCAAAAAGATTTGCAGGGTCCTGGTCCAGTGGCCACGTCCGTAGTCTATGGCCTTTAGACGAGGACCCTACGAACCTCCTATTACCTGCGGCATCCCCAACACCTCTTCCGATTAGTAGACCCCATAACGTCATGACGCAGTGCTGCTAATCAGAATAGGTGAGGGATGCCACAGGTAGGCATTTTTCTATGTTTGCTGTTGTACTTGCTTATTAATGAATATCCATGCTGCGCGTATATTATATCTGGAGGTTGTATCGACCTCTACACAGGGTGTCCATCAAATGTGGAGGTACATGGCAATGATAAGTCTTATCTTAGATCAGACGCTAGAGTGAAAAACCACAGAGAGAAGGGAGGATGTGGCAGGAGCTGTGCATCACCGCGGAGCTGGGGGGACTGTGTGACTGATCAATGGCCGCTGCACATCAGATAGAACAATAAATGATGTATGACGTGAGTGACGCCAGCACGCTCCTCTGTATATGACATAATCCCTATATCGTGCCATCCTCGCATTCCAGTGCCGCGATATGTGGAAAGGAGGACGATGCAGATAACGGCCTGGAAGTTTCCATGTTTATAAATTCCGGTAAATTTTACTTTGATCTGTGAGAATCCCTGAAATTGTTCAGGAGCGTCCGGCCGATAAATCATTGTCATCTCCATCCAAGATGGAAAGATGAAGCATTTTCTACATACCGTGTACTATACCGTGGGTATAATGGCACAAAATAGTATGAACCAAATGCCTCAGAAGCACAGACCTCACCCCTGGCATGTTTGTCACAATGTGTCAGTGGCGCTGTATAGCGTCAGTGTCACGGGATCCTTCTCCGGTATCAATCAACAGAGCAAGAGAAGTGCGAACAATCCCAAGACCTTTATTATGGGCAAAACTAAAAAGGTCCATAAACAAACCACCACACTGAGGATACAATAGTCCAGTTAAGGCACTACAGGGGGTGACTCGCTGCATTTGGATAGCTGAGGGGTCATGAATGGACAATCAGGAGATGTCAGCAGGGGTTTCAGCCAAAAGGCTTACAATTGTGACTCTAGACAATATGTGGAATACACAGAATGATATCGGGCAGCAAGAGAACACCATGTAAATCAGTAAAATATAAATATACACAAAATGATACCCACAGAACATATCACACCATCACAACCTCTCCCCCCTCATAATAAGTGAGCACGCCATGAGGTCTACACAGACCTCTGGCCTGCTCACTTTAGTCCACATTGCTCAACTGTAATAGTCCCTTGTACAGTGGCAAGGTTAGGTCAGCCTTGGGGGGTCTATGGTTCTTCTTGTCGAAACAGTCCATCGCCGTTCTGGTGCTGGCTGCCTCGCTTGTATTGGATGGAGAAGCTGTAGGGTTGTAGGGACAAGCTCCATCGCAGCAATCTTCCATTGTCTCCTGATACGCGGTTCAGCCATGTGAGGGGGTTGTGGTCTGTAACAATTGTAAAGTCTCTGCCATACAAGTATGGCTGCAATTTTTTTAGCGCCCATACGATGGCAAGGCACTCCTTTTCAATAGTGGCATAGGCAACTTCCCGATCCAGTAGTTTCCGACTGGCAAAAGCAACAGGATGTTCTTCTCCAGTGGCGTTCACTTGACTAAGTACTGCTCCAATCCCAAAGGTGGATGCATCTGTCTGCACGAGAAACCTGCGCTTATAATCAGGGGCAGCCAAGACAGGAGCAGTGATGAGGGCGGTCTTTAGCGCTGAAAAGGCATCCTCGCATGCAGTCGTCCACGTCACATTCCTAGGCATGTTCTTGCGGGTCAGGTCAGTTAGGGGCTTGGCCAACGTGCTGAAATTAGGAACAAATTTCTGATAGTAACCAGCAGTTCCTAAAAATGCAAGTACCTGCTTTTTAGTCTGATGTCTACACCAGTTCCTAATGGCTTCCACCTTGGCAGTTTCAGGCCTTGGGGTCCCACCCCGTACTCTATGCCCGAGGTACTGCACCTCAGCCATCCCTATTTGGCATTTATCAGGGCGAATGGTCAGTCCTGCAGTAGGCCTCTTTCACACATCAGTTTTTTGCAATCAGGCAAATTGTTTAAAAGACGGATCCGGCGTAGATTGTAAAAAACTGATGTGCCGGATCCGTTTCCGTCCTGACCTTTTTTTAATCCGGAAAATGTAGTAGTAGTAGTAGTAGTAGTCCTTGATTTCCACAATCCGGATCAGTCTTTTCCCGGATTGCACAAAAGACTGATCCGGTCCCATAGAGTTCTATTGTTTCCGGCCGCCTGATGCGCCGCTTCAGGCGCTGTCAGGCGTTTCCGGCAGAAAAAAAAACGTTACATGATGCCTCCTATCCGGCCACCGGAATTAAAATCTAGGACGGATCCGGCAGAAAACGGACTAAACGCAATGACATGTGCGGCGCGATCCGGCGCTAATGCATGTCAATGAGAAAAAAAGGGATCCGGCGGTTAAAAAAAACGGATCCGTTTTTTTACAAAAATGCCGGATTGCGCCTGTCGGCAAAAAACTGATGTGTGAAAGAGGCCGTAAGGATACAGTCTAGCACTATGCCCAAGTGTTTAAGATGTTCCTCCCAGGTTGTGCTAAAAATGGCAATGTCATCCAAGTAAGCACAGGCAAAGTCCTGACATTGCTCTAGCAGTCGATCTACCAGTCTCTGGAAAGTAGTGGGGGCATTTTTCATCCCAAAGGGCATTCTCAGGAACTCAAAAAGCCCAAATGGAGTAATGAAGGCCGAGCGCTCCCGAGCGTCCTCCGTTAGGGGTATCTGCCAGTACCCCTTGCTCAAATCTAATGTCACAAATTGGGCACTGGCCACACGATCCAATAAATCATCAATTCTGGGCATGGGGTAAGCGTCACTTTTGGTGGTATCATTTAATCGTCTGTAATCAACGCAGAATCGTGTTGTACCATCCTTCTTGGGGACTAGGACTACAGGAGAAGCCCAAGAACTGTGAGATGGCTGAACAACTCCCAGTCGTTTCATCTCCTCCAGTTTGTTCTTTATCATGCCTTGAACAGCCTCTGGAACCCGGTAGGGAGCCTGCTGGATGGGGCGCTGTCCGGGGGTTTCCACATGGTGGCTGGTGAGAGTAGTGAGAGTAGTCTTCCCCGGCTTGGAGGAGAAAGCAGCAGCCCTTGGCCTTAGTTCATCAAATGGCTTAAAGTCTGTCCGGGTGATCCGTACAGGCTCCCGGATCATTGGGTTTACACGCCACATTGCATTACTACCTCTTTCAAGCTCCATTGCTTCTTGTCTCCGCTGTGTCCGGCGGGCAGTCTCCTCCTTATACTCCTGAGAGACGTCTGAGCCCAGAACCGCCATCTCTTCGTACCACACCAACCACTGGCTTTTTGGGGTGGGGATCCCTGTCTCCAGTGCTTGCCCTTCAGACATTTTGGAGGAGGTGGCCTGGCTAGCACTCACCAGTAGGTTAATTAAGGCTCCTTTAGTCAGTTCCTGGTAGTTCAGGCCCAGGTCACTGGCTCTCTCCTGTAAACGGGATATAGTCCAATTTCTGTACTCTGTGGTTGGTTCTCCATTGGGCTACACTCTGTTGATCCCGCTGCTGCCACCAGTTGTCACGGGGTCCTTCTCCGGTATCACACGACAGAGCAAGAGAAGTGCGAACAATCCCAAGACTTTTATTATAGGCAAAACTAAAAAGGTCCATAAACAAACCACCACACTGAGGATACAATAGTCCAGAACATTAATGCAGTTCAGTAACAGGAAAAATGTCCCTTAAGATGAGTCCAATATTCCAGACGACAGAGGATGAAACAGAAGAAATCACTCCTTCTTTCTCTCTGAAGTGCTGTGTCTGTACACCATGCTTTCCACAGGGGAACTCACTTCTACCTCTCTGTTTTCCTCAGACCCCCTCCTTATCTCCAGGGCAGTCAGAGCGGTTTGATGGCTTTCATCCCACTTCTGACCTGGGAAAGGTGCCTCAGGGATTAAGGCACTGCATTTAGATAGCTGAGGGGTCATGAATGGACAATCAGGAGATGTCAGCAGGGGTTTCAGCCAAAAGGCTGACAATTGAGACTCAGACACTATGTGGAATACACAGAATGATATCGGGCAGCAAGATAAAAGCCATGTAAATCAGTAAAATATAAATATACACAAAATGATACCCACAGAACATATCACACCATCACAGTCAGCATCGCACCTTCCTATCTATGAAAGGGTTTCTCCCATCTTCAAATGTGCATTGCTTTCAAGCTTTTTCTATTGAGTTTGTAAGTGCTGCTCTGAAACTGTCGGGGACCACTTGAGAGCGCTATTATCTCATAATCCCAGGAAGTCAGTGAGGAGCAGTTCCAACCAATAGCTGCAGAACAGGAAGTCGGTGATTAGCAGCTTCAGCCAATACCTGCAGAGCAGGAAGTCAGTGAGGAGCAGCTTCAGCCAATAGCTGCAGAGCAGGAAGTCAGTGAGGAGCAGCTCCAACCAATAGCTTCAGAGCAGGAAGTCAGGGAGGAGCAGCATTAACCAATAGCTGCAGAGGCAAGAAGTCATTGAGGAGCAGCTCCAACCAATAGCTTCAGAGCAGGAAGTTACTGAGGAGCAGCTTCAACCAATAGCTGCAGAACAGGAAGTCAGTGAGGAGCAGCTCCAACCAATAGCTTCAGAGCAGGAAGTCAGTGAGGAGCAGCTCCAACCAATAGCTGCAGAGCACGAAGTCAGTGAGGAGCAGCTTTAACCAATAACTGCAGCACAAGAAGTCATTGAGGAGCAGCTCCAACCAATAGCTGCAGAGCAGGAAGTCAGTGAGGATCAGCTCCAACCAATAGCTGCAGAGCAGGAAGTCAGTGAGGAGCAGCATTAACCAATAGCTGCAGAGCAGAAAGTCAGTGAGGATCAGCTCCAACAAATAGCTGCAGAGCAGTAAGTCAGTGAGGAGCAACTCCAACCAATAGCTGCAGAGCAGGAAGTCAGTGAGGAGCAGCTCCAACCAATAGCTTCAGAGCAGGAAGTCAGTGAGGAGCAACTCCAACCAATAACTTCAGAGCAGGAAGTCAGTGAGGAGCCGCTCCAACCAATAGCTGCAGAGCAGGAAGTCAGTGAGGAGCAGCTCCAACCAATAGCTGCAGAGCAGGAAGTCAGTGAGGATCAGCTCCAACCAATAGATGCAGAGCAGGAAGTCAGTGAGGAGCAGCTCCTACAAATAGCTGCAGAGCAGGAAGTCAGTGAGGAGCAGCTCCAACCAATAGCTGCAGAGCAGGAAGTCAGTGAGGAGCAGCATTAACCAATAGCTGCAGAGCAGAAAGTCAGTGAGGATCAGCTCCAACCAATAGCTGCAGAGCAGGATGTGATATCACAGGGAAGTTATTTGACAACTTCCGATCTACAATAAAATGCAGCTGTAGTTATTATTTCCTGTAGAGGTAAAAACTTGCCTTGCAAAGACCTGATTTTACTTTCATCTCTAGCAGTACCTACACTTGAATAATTCAAGAACTTTCTAAGAATAAGATTTGTTGACAAATTTAATTTATTAATTTTTTTTACTAGCTAACAATTATTAAAAAGCAATTATACTCATCCATAACAATCCTCTGCAGGTCCCGGTGCTCACCCAGTGCCCTCTAGCCTCTTCTTCCTGGTCCCACCCTTCATACCTGCACAATCAATGGCTGCGGTGTTGACCTACCTTATACAGTTATTGGCTAAACAGTCATTGCTGCCCATTTCCTATAGATCGAGGACGGGACAAGGAAGAAGAGACCAGCAGGGACTGTGCCAGCTCCAAGTGGCATGAGGACTGGGACTGGTGACTCAGCCGGGCAACGTCTGCTGATGTCGGCCATTCATTAGATTAATTAGACAGCAGCATCAGCGGCTGATCGCTTGCCAGGATGGAGCAGCGGCTTTGCACAAGCTATGGGACTTCCACTGGTGGACACAGACAGAAAGAGTCCCTGTGCAAGAACTGGGACCTATACCCACATGTCGACAGCAGCGGTCCCTGACCTGATGATGTGCATGGATGCCGACATTGGCAATTTACGGACATTTTAACATTCTATTTGTATATTTGTATGTGGGACGTCCCCAAATTTGTGTAGACTGATTACAAAAAATTGTAACAGTCCTGGCAAATCCGGGACTGTCGGCAAGCATGGAAGTGACCTTTATACCTACACGGAGAAAACATGGAGAATGGAACAAGCCGTAGGTCCGTGGCCTGGATGTTGGACCAACGTCTGTCAGACATTTTACCGTGAGGCCCTATAATCAGACGATTAATAGGAAAATGAATCTTGGGGTAGACGTCTTGCTCCAGCAGCAGGATGCACCCATGGTTGTGGATTCTGAATGGTTCACCGACACGGGGGTCCTCACAAAGCGCCCGACCGCAGACCACCATTAATATAAAGTCACATACATCGTCATTCTTCATTTCCAGATTGTAGGAAAGTGAGGAATGCGGCATCCACCACATGCAAATAATAGCAGATGAGAGGACATTGGAACACATGGATGAGAAGAAGGCAGTTCTGGAAGAGCGGTCCTCCCTGGGACCCCAGAAGCGCCTTCAGAAACAGCGCGGACGCTAGGGAGGCAATTAGCCCCTCTCAGAGCGCCGCTTCCTCCGCTGATGGGGAAAGCTGAGTTGCACTTTTCTGTCTTCATTTTATGTAAATCTCTTTATTTCCCTGCTTTAACTAGAGCAGAACATGGCCGAGTCTTCCTGAAGCGGTTTATTCTGCAGAGCCGGAGACCGGGGGGAATATGCAGCCCGACCTCTGGGCTAAGACACCAGTCTAGATGAAGTGGAGTGATAATTATGGGTTGTCACGGTGCAGTGACATAGCGACATATGGACGCTCCTGACACCACTGCAGTGTGACATCATCATACACCATCATATCCAATATTGTCACAGCAGCCTCCTGGTGAGGGCACCGTCAGGGCCAAACGGGCGTCAATTGTGCCAGGAGTAACAAAGAACCGAGAATAGACAGCAGTCAAAGGGATGTGCAACATCTGGTCCCTGGTGGGCAGTGATATAGCCATTATCTGTACTGGTTAATACATGGTACAGTGCTGATATGGTCCCTGGTGGTCAGTAGTGTAGCCACTATGTGGTCCTTTGTAATACATGGTACAGTGCTGATATGGTCCCTGGTGGTCAGTGGTGTAGCCACTATGTGGTCCTTGGTAATACATGGTACAGTGCTGATATGGTCCCTGGTGGTCAGTGGTGTAGACACTATATGGTTCTTGGTAATACATGGTACAGTGCTGATATGGTCCCTGGTGGTCAGTAGTGTAGCCACTATGTGGTCCTTGGTAATATATGGTACAGTGCTGATATGGTCCTGGTGGTCAGCAGTGTAGCCACTATGTGGTCCTTTGTAATACATGGTACAGTGCTGATATGGTCCCTGGTGGTCAGTAGTGTAGCCACTATGTGGTCTTTGGTAATACATGGTACAGTGCTGATATGGTCCCTGGTGGTCAGTAGTGTAGCCACTATGTGGTCCTTGGTAATACATGGTACAGTGCTGATATGGTCCCTGGAGGTCAGTAGTGTAGCCACTATGTGGTCCTTTGTAATACATGGTACAGTTCTGATATGGTCCCTGGTGGTCAGTAGTGTAGCCACTATGTGGTCCTTGGTAATACATGGTACAGTGCTGATATGGTCCCTGGTGGTCAGTAGTGTAGCCACTATGTGGTCCTTGGTAATACATGGTACAGTGCTGATATGGGCCCTGGTGGTCAGTGGTCTAGCCACTATGTGGTCCTTGGTAATACATGGTACAGTGCTGATATGGTCCCTGGTGGTCAGTGGTGTAGCCACTATGTGGTGCTTGGTAATACATGGTACAGTACTGATATGGTGCCTTGCTGTCAGTGGTGTAGCCACTATGTGATCCTAGGTAATACATGGTACAGTGTTGATATGGTCCTTGGTGGACAGTAGTGTAGCCACTATGTGGTCCTTGGTAATATATGGTACAGTGCTGATATGGTCCCTGGTGGTCAGTGGTGTAGCCACTATGTGGTGCTTGGTAATACATGGTACAGTACTGATATGGTCCCTTGCTGTCAGTGGTGTAGCCACTATGTGGTCCTAGGTAATACATGGTACAGTGCTGATATGGTCCTTGGTGGGCAGTAGTGTAGCCACTATGTGGTCCTTGGTAATATATGGTACAGTGCTGATATGGTCCCTGGTGGTCAGTGGTGTAGCCATTATGTGGTCCTTGGTAATATATGGTACAGTGCTGATATGGTCCCTGGTGGTCAGTAGTGTAGCCACTATGTGGTCCTTGGTAATACATGGTACAGTGCTGATATGGTCCTTGGTGGGCAGTAGTGTAGCCACTATGTGGTCCTTGGTAATATATGGTACAGTGCTGATATGGTCCCTGGTGGTCAGTGGTGTAGCCATTATGTGGTCCTTGGTAATATATGGTACAGTGCTGATATGGTCCCTGGTGGTCAGTGGTGTAGCCATTATGTGGTCCTTGGTAATACATGGTACAGTGCTGATATGGTCCCTGGTGGTCAGTAGTGTAGCCACTATGTGGTCCTTGGTAATACATGGTACAGTGCTGATATGGTCCCTGGAGGTCAGTGGTCTGGCCATTAATTATATTGTGCTTTGTTATATCTGGTAGAGTCATTAATTGTACCTGGTGGTCAGTGGTTTAGCTATTATGTGATACTTGGTAATGGAAGAGTGATTATACGGTACCGGGTGATCAGTGGTATAGCCAATATCTGATACTTGGTATTACGTGGAAGAGTGATTATATGGTACCTGGTGGTCCCTAGTATAGGCACTGTCTGATACTTGTTAATACATAATACAGGGATAGTGTAGTACCTGGTAGTCAGTGGTATAGCCATTGTCTGGTACTCGGTGATGCATGGTATAGTGATGATATGATACCTGTGGGCCGGTGTCATAGCCACTATCTGTTACTTAGGAAAATATGGTGCAGTGATTATAGTATGTGGGGGGCCATTCTCTGGTACTTGTAATACTGTGATTGTATGGTACCTGGTGGTCAGCGGTGCAGTTATCCTCTGCTCTGCATATAGTCATAGTCTCCAGGGCACTCACAGCTGTTTACCAGATAATCAGTGGTACAGTTAGTAATAGGCCCTGGTGGTCAGTGGGACCTGTCACAGCCTATTCTTTAGTAATCTAGTGGTCTTTGTGACTCCTGGTGTCCAACATTTGACACATCCTGAGCTGTCATAGAGTCATCAGCTTCACTAGATGGTTAGTGGTACAGTTCAGATTACATCCCTTTGTGGAAAGTTTGCCTTCCTCTACCTGTCGGCATGTCTATCTGGTCTGTAGCAGCAGAGATGCCAAGATAGGTTACAGGAAGTGGGGGCGGGGCTCTGTCTCTACAGGAAGTGAGGGTGGGGCTCTATCTCTACAGGAAGTGAGGGCGGGGCTCTATCTCTACAGGAAGTGAGGGCGGGGCTCTATCTCTACAGGAAGTGAGCACAGGGCTCTGTCTCTACAGGAAGTGAGGGTGGGGCTCTATCTCTATAGGAAGTGAGGGTGGGGCACTGTCTCTTCAGGAAGTGAGGCCAGGGCTCTGTCTCTACAGGAAGTGAGGGCGGGGCTCTATCTCTATAGGAAGTGAGGGTGGGGCTCTATTTCTACAGGAAGTGGGGGCGGGGCTCTACCTCTACAGGAAGTGAGGGCAGGGTTTTATCTCTACAGGAAGTGAGGGCGGGGCTCTGTCTCTACAGGAAGTGAGGGCGGGGCTTTATCTCTACAGGAAGTGAGGGCAGGGCTCTGTCTCTACAGGAAGTGAGGGCGGGGCTCTATCTCTACAGGAAGTGAGGGCGGGGCTTTATATCTACAGGAAGTGGGGGCGGGGCTCTATCTCTACAGGAAGTGGGGGCGGGCTCTATCTACAGGAAGTGAGATCGGGGCTTTATCTCTACAGGAAGTGGGGGCGGGGCTCTATCTCTACAGGAAGTGGGAGCGGGGCTCTATCTCTACAGGAAGTGGGGGCGGGGCTCTATCTCTACAGGAAGTGAGGGCGGGGCTTTATTTCTTCAGGAAGTGGTGGCAGAGCTTTGTGTCTACGGGAAGTGTGAGTGGGGCTTTGTGTCTATGGGAAGTGGTGTCAGAGCTTCTTGTCTACCGGAAGTGGTGGCAGGGCTTTGTGTCTACGGTAATTGGTGGCAGGGCTTTGTGTTTATGGGAAGTGGTGGCAAAGGTTTGTGTTTACAGGAATTGGTGGCAGGGCTTTGTGTCTACAGGAAGTGGTGGCAAAGGTTTGTGTTTACAGGAAGTGGTGGCAGAGCTTTGTGTCTACGGGAAGTGGTGGCAGAGCTTTGTGTCTACGGGAAGTGGTGGCAGGGCTTTGTGTCTACTGGAAGTGGTGGCAGAGCTTTGTGTCTACATGAAGTGGTGGCAGAGCTTTGTGTATACTGTAAGTGGTGGCAGGGCTTTGTGTCTACTGGAAGTGGTGGCAGAGCTTTGTGTCTACAGGAAGTGGTGTCAGAGCTTGGTGTCTGCGGAAAGTGGTGTCAGAGCTTTGTGTCTGCGGGAAGTGGTGGCAGGGCTTTGTGTCTATGGGAAGTGGTGGCACGGCTTTGTGTCTACGGGAAGTGGTGGCAGTGCTTTGTGTCTACGGGAAGTGGTCGCAGGGCTTTGTGTCCATGGGAAGAGGTGCAGAGATTTGTATCTACTGGAAGTGGGGACGGGGCTTTGTGTCAACAGGAAGTGGGGAGGGCTTTGTTTCTACAGGAAGTGGAGGCGTGGCCTTGTGTCTAAAGGAAGTGGGGGCAGGGCTTTTTGTCTACAGGAAGTGGGGGGTGGGGCTTTGTGTCTACAGGAAGTGGGGGAGGGCTTTGTTTCTACAGGAAGTGGGGCGGGGCTTTGTGTCTACAGGAAGTGGTGGCAGAGCTTTGTGTCTACAGGAAGTGGTGGCAGAGCTTTGTGTCTACAGGAAGGGGTGGCAGAGCTTTGTGTCTATGGGAAGTGGTGTCAGAGCTTTGTGTCTACTGGAAGTGGTGTTAGAGCTTTGTGTCTGCGGGAAGTGGTGGCAGGGCTTTGTGTCTACGGGAAGTGGTGGCACGGCTTTGTGTCTACAGTGAAGTGGTGGCAGAGCTTTGTATCTAAGGGAAGTGGTGGCAGGGCTTTGTGTCCACGGGAAGTGGTGGCAGAGCTTTGTGTCTACTGGAAGTGGTGGCGGGGCTTTGTGTCTACGGGAAGTGGGGACAGCTTTGTTTCTACAGGAAGTGGAGGCGTGGCTTTGTGTCTACAGGAAATGGAGGCAGGGCTTTTTGTCTACAGGAAGTGGGGGGTGGGGCTTTGTGTCTACAGGAAGTGGGGGAGGGCTTTGTTTCTACAGGAAGTGGGGGCGGGGCTTTGTGTCCACAGGAAGTGGGGCAGGGTTTTGTGTCTACAGGAAGTGGGGGTGGGGCTTTGTGTCTATAGGAAGTGGTGGACGGGGCTTTGTGTCTACAGGAAGTGGGAACAGGATTTTGTCTACATGAAGTGGGGCACAACTTTGTCTCTGTGCAGGAAGTGGAGGGGGATTTTATCTTTACAGGAAGTGGGGTGGGACTTGGTCTCTACAGGAAGTGGGGATTGGATGTTGTCTCTCCACAGGAAATAGGGGCGGGTCTTTACACAGGAAGTATGGGTAGTTCTTTGTCTCGACTCCTGCTCTCCTATAGGCTACAATGCAAACAGGCCTAACAGAGAAATATAGCAAATAAACTCAGAACTCAACTTCAGTAGAGTGATGATTTTTAATCGTGTCCACAGTAATAACAGAAACGTTTCGGTCCTGAACTTGGACCTTCATCAGTCACATGGACTACTGTGAGTAGGTGGACCCAGCAAAAAGAGGGGCTATGCCCGGAATATCAGGTTTAAATTCTGTTCGATATAGGTGATCAAATATGGCAGCGGTTACCTGGGGGGTCCCGGTGGAGCAAAAATGTGCCTGCGGTGGACGCGGTATCCGCCGCTAGTCCGTGCACCGCAGGCACATTTTTGCTCCACCGGGACCCCCCAGGTAACCGCTGCCATATTTGATCACCTATATCGAACAGAATTTAAACCTGATATTCCGGGCATAGCCCCTCTTTTTGCTGGGTCCACCTACTCACAGTAGTCCATGTGACTGATGAAGGTCCAAGTTCAGGACTGAAACGTTTCTGTTATTACTGTGGACACGATTAAAAATCATCACTCTACTGAAGTTGAGTTCTGAGTTTATTTGCTATATTTATATGGTGTGGGAACCTACTCAGATACTCCTATACGGCTGTGCACATGATTATTCACTTTGCACTAACAGAGAAATAGGCTTACAGTTCAGGACAGGCAAGCTACTGAGTAATGGCAGGAGCAAAGCATGCCCAAAAGTAGGAAAATGACATTCCAGTACCCATAGTGCCGGTAGAATGCTAGTAAAAAAAAAGCCCACCTAAAAAAAGTAGATAGAAAGCTAGGAGAGTTCCTGGACATGTAAGCAGATATGTGCAGGTCTTTAGGTTTTGTGGTAAAAGACAGGTGCGCATTAAACTCTGTACATTGTACATCTATGCATTTTCTTTACGGTTGAAGAAGCAGATCACTGAGCTGTTGCCGAGCAATCGACTGAGATTTCTTCTCCCATCTCCCGTGTGTCCCACTTGACACGAAACATTCATGTTAGACATGCATTGATCCACGTCTCCATGATGAGAAGAGACGTTCTACATCCAGGAAGGTCATAAGCACAGAGGGAACGTCACCATCATTCTTTTGCGCTGATGTGTCCTCACTTCTCTTGGCTCGACATGTCCTCAGTTGGTTACTGCATCATGACCAACTTTTAAAGAAACCCAGGTTTTGTTCTGCTCTGCTGGGAGATATTTATGCTCTATGTGTCTGGACACCCAGTGGCTGGGATGTGAATTCCAGCCTGTCGAGGTTTTGTTGGCATGTAGCCTTAATATATTGAGGTTGTATAGTGAGAAAGTGGCGTAATTAGACAGTGGAGGCATGCTACCAATCCTGGTCCATAATGTGGATGAGAATAGGACACCGAGCCTCACGGACCACACACGGAGCTGACAGATGTGTACACGGACAGCACACAGACAGGTGCCGCCTTAACCAATATTCTACCCTAGACCACCAGGGAGCAAAATATTAATTCATACTATACCAGAGACCACCAGGGAACAAAATGTTAATCCAAACTATACCCTACACTACCAAGGAACCAGATATTAATCTATACTGTACCCTAGACCACCAGGGAAAAAATATAAATCCATACTATACTCTAGACTACCAGGGTACAAAATCTCAATCCATATTATACCTTAGACCACCAGGGAACAAAATATTAATCCATACTGTACCCTCGACTACCAGGGAACAAAATATTAATCCATACTGTACCCTCGACTACCAGGGAACAAAATATTAATCCATACCATAGCCTAGACCACAAAGGAACAAAATATTAATCCATGCCATACCCTAGACTACCAGGGAACAAAATATTAATCCATACTGTACCCTCGACTACCAGGGAACAAAATATTAATCCATACCATACCCTAGACCACCAAGGAACAAAATATTAATCCATACCATACCCTAGACTACCAGGGAACAAAATGTTAATCCATACTGTACCCTCGACTACCAGGGAACAAAATATTAATCCATACCATACCCTAGACTACCAGGGAACAAAATGTTAATCCATACTGTACCCTCGACTACCAGGGAACAAAATATTAATCCATACTGTACCCTCGACTACCAGGGAACAAAATATTAATCCATACCATAGCCTAGACCACAAAGGAACAAAATATTAATCCATACCATACCCTAGACTACCAGGGAACAAAATGTTAATCCATACTGTACCCTCGACTACCAGGGAACAAAATATTAATCCATACCATACCCTAGACTACCAGGGAACAAAATGTTAATCCATACTGTACCCTCGACTACCAGGGAACAAAATATTAATCCATACCATACCCTAGACCACCAAGGAACAAAATATTAATCCATACCATACCCTAGACTACCAGGGAACAAAATGTTAATCCATACTGTACCCTCGACTACCAGGGAACAAAATATTAATCCATACCATACCCTAGACTACCAGGGAACAAAATGTTAATCCATACTGTACCCTCGACTACCAGGGAACAAAATATTAATCCATACTGTACCCTCGACTACCAGGGAACAAAATATTAATCCATACCATAGCCTAGACCACCAAGGAACAAAATATTAATCCATACCATACCCTAGACTACCAGGGAACAAAATATTAATCCATACTGTACCCTCGACTACCAGGGAACAAAATATTAATCCATACCAAACCCTAGACCACCAAGGAACAAAATATTAATCCATACCATACCCTAGAATACCAGGGAACAAAATGTTAATCCATACCATATGTTAGACTACCAGAGAATAAAATATATATCCAAACAATTTCCTAGACCACCAAGGAACAACATATTAATCCATACTATACCCTAGACCACCAGGTCTGATCACCCACTTTTTTCTTTAGACTGGGTATATAATATTAACCCTTTGTGTGCCCTAAGACCATCATGGAATAAATATTAATTATTAAAATACCCTAGACCACCGGGGAATAACATGAGCATTTCTACCCTAGATTACCTAGGAAGGAGGGCGCTGCTGTAGGAGAGGATTGTGCCGCTATATAGATTGCTGTTGGAAACTCTTCTCAAGGCCCGTTTGTCCTTTGGCGACGAGCGTTTGCTGGGATGGTGGGGACAGTCCTGGCCAGTGTGGCACAGTTGGCATTTATGCATTGAACCTTCCTCTACCTTAGACTGCCAAGAAAGTATACTATTGTTATAACGTTTTTTGTATATTTTTATTGATGTTTCGAGACCTTAAATGTTTCAATATTTAGCAAAATTCAGCGGTAGAACAAATATGAGCTGCAAGTGTCGCGTCCAATGTCACCTTCCGTCCCCTCAGGCACCTCCCTGTCAGCGTCGCCCCCCGACAGGAGCGGCTCAGGCACATCTTTATCTTGCAGGCATCTCCTATAAAGGCCTCTTCTCTTCAGATGCCTCGTCCCGCTTCCCCCTGCAGGGAGTGAACACATTTCAAAAACTCCTTGCAAGTTGCAGTTGTGATAAGTTTTGGTGGGGGGCGCCGAATGCACCGCGCTCCCCCTGTAATTAGCCTGCAGCACCGCACAGCTAGCACTCGGCAATTTCCGTTACCAGCAGCCTTCAGAGATTAACATCTGATTCTTATAGATTAATCCTTCATTTCTTCGCTCCGGGGGAGGTGGAGTGTGATGTGCCGAATAATGTTCTTATCCAGAGAAAATAGGGTCTGAGTGCAGAGATGTTTTCAAAACTGTCCTTAAAGGAGAGTGGGCCTGACGTGGCGCTGCAGCCACCTGTTCATCTACAGTGGTGCCCTGCACGGGGTTGGCTCCTGGTCTCTGCGGCCCTCGGGTGAATCTCCCATAGGGCCCTCATTGCTTCTAACGGGCTAAACTGCTGCTAGCTTTTCCAGCTTGTTATTTGGGAAGGACACTTTTTATAAGTTTTACCAATTCTCCAAGTTAGAAGTCTTTTCTGTTCTTCAAGCCAGGACCCCTTTTAGAAGTCATTCCTATTCTCCAAGCCAGGACCCCTTTTAGAAGTCTTTCCTATTCTCCAAGCCAGGACCCCTTTTAGAAGTCAATCCCATTCTCCACCCCTTCATGTCCAGTATCCCACCTCCCTGAATCTGCAGCGAGACCGTGGGACCTTCCAGAATCACTGGACTCAGGAGAGTTGCCGAATTTCCAGGCATCTGAGAGGCACGAGGAGATCGGCACCGGCCAAATTCATTCACAACGTCCATATGCAAAGGGGAACTCTAAAGGGGATGCAAGCCAGGACCCCTTTTAGAAGTCTTTCCTATTCTTCAAGCCAGGACCCCTTTTAGAAGTCTTTTCTATTCTCCAAGCCAGGACCCCTTTTAGAAGTCTTTTCTGTTCTCCAAGCCAGGACCCCTTTTAGAAGTCATTCCTACTCTCCAAGCCAGGACCCCTTTTAGAAGTCAATCCCATTCTCCACCCCTTCATGTCCAGTATCCCACCTCCCTGAATCTGCAGCGAGACCGTGGGACCTTCCAGAATCACTGGACTCAGAAGAGTTGCCGAATTTCCAGGCATCTGAGAGGCACGAGGAGATCGGCACCGGCCAAATTCATTCACAACGTCCATATGCAAAGGGGAACTCTAAAGGGGATGCAAGCCAGGACCCCTTTTAGAAGTCTTTCCTATTCTTCAAGCCAGGACCCCTTTTAGAAATCTTTTCTATTCTCCAAGCCAGGACCCCTTTTAGAAGTCTTTTCTGTTCTCCAAGCCAGGACCCCTTTTAGAAGTCATTCCTACTCTCCAAGCCAGGACCCCTTTTAGAAGTCAATCCCATTCTCCACCCCTTCATGTCCAGTATCCCACCTCCCTGAATCTGCAGCGAGACCGTGGGACCTTTCAGAATCACTGGACTCAGGAGAGTTGCCGAATTTCCAGGCATCTGAGAGGCACGAGGAGATCGGCACCGGCCAAATTCATTCACAACGTCCATATGCAAAGGGGAACTCTAAAGGGGATGCAAGCCAGGACCCCTTTTAGAAGTCTTTCCTATTCTTCAAGCCAGGACCCCTTTTAGAAGTCTTTTCTATTCTCCAAGCCAGGACCCCTTTTAGAAGTCTTTTCTGTTCTCCAAGCCAGGACCCCTTTTAGAAGTCATTCCTACTCTCCAAGCCAGGACCCCTTTTAGAAGTCAATCCCATTCTCCACCCCTTCATGTCCAGTATCCCACCTCCCTGAATCTGCAGCGAGACCGTGGGACCTTCCAGAATCACTGGACTCAGGAGAGTTGCCGAATTTCCAGGCATCTGAGAGGCACGAGGAGATCGGCACCGGCCAAATTCATTCACAACGTCCATATGCAAAGGGGAACTCTAAAGGGGATGCAAGCCAGGACCCCTTTTAGAAGTCTTTCCTATTCTCCAAGCCAGGACCCCTTTTAGAAGTCTTTTCTGTTCTCCAAGCCAGGACCCCTTTTAGAAGTCATTCCTACTCTCCAAGCCAGGACCCCTTTTAGAAGTCAATCCCATTCTCCACCCCTTCATGCCCAGTATCCCACCTCCCTGAATCTGCAGCGAGACCGTGGGACCTTCCAGAATCACTGGACTCAGGAGAGTTGCCGAATTTCCAGGCATCTGAGAGGCACGAGGAGATCGGCACCGGCCAAATTCATTCACAACGTCCATATGCAAAGGGGAACTCTAAAGGGGATGCAAGCCAGGACCCCTTTTAGAAGTCTTTCCTATTCTTCAAGCCAGGACCCCTTTTAGAAGTCTTTTCTATTCTCCAAGCCAGGACCCCTTTTAGAAGTCTTTCCTATTCTCCAAGCCAGGAACCCTTTTAGAAGTCTTTTCTATTCTCCAAGCCAGGACCCCTTTTAGAAGTCTTTTCTGTTCTCCAAGCCAGGACCCCTTTTAGAAGTGTATCCCACCTCCCTGAATCTGCAGCGAGACGATGGGACCTTCCAGAATCACTGGACTCAGTAGAGTTGCCAAATTTCCAGGCATCTGGGAGGCACGAGGAGATCGGCATCGGCCTAATTCATTAACAACGTCCATATGCAAAGGGTAACTCTAAAGGGGATGCAAGCCAGGACCCCTTTTAGAAGTCTTTCCTATTCTTCAAGCCAGGACCCCTTTTAGAAGTCTTTTCTGTTCTCCAAGCCAGGACCCCTTTTAGAAGTCTTTTCTGTTCTCCAAGCCAGGACCCCTTTTAGAAGTCATTCCTACTCTCCAAGCCAGGACCCCTTTTAGAAGTCAATCCCATTCTCCACCCCTTTATGTCCAGTATCCCACCTCCCTGAATCTGCAGCGAGACCGTGGGACCTTCCAGAATCACTGGACTCAGGAGAGTTGCCGAATTTCCAGGCATCTGAGAGGCACGAGGAGATCGGCACCGGCCAAATTCATTCACAACGTCCATATGCAAAGGGGAACTCTAAAGGGGATGCAAGCCAGGACCCCTTTTAGAAGTCTTTCCTATTCTTCAAGCCAGGACCCCTTTTAGAAGTCTTTTCTATTCTCCAAGCCAGGACCCCTTTTAGAAGTCTTTCCTATTCTCCAAGCCAGGAACCCTTTTAGAAGTCTTTTCTATTCTCCAAGCCAGGACCCCTTTTAGAAGTCTTTTCTGTTCTCCAAGCCAGGACCCCTTTTAGAAGTGTATCCCACCTCCCTGAATCTGCAGCGAGACTATGGGACCTTCCAGAATCGCTGGACTCAGTAGAGTTGCCAAATTTCCAGGCATCTGGGAGGCACGAGGAGATCGGCATCGGCCTAATTCATTAACAACGTCCATATGCAAAGGGGAACTCTAAAGGGGATGCAAGGCTTTTACCCCTTATTTCCAGGATCAGTGGGGTCCAAGTGGCCAGACACTCAGTGATCATTGAGAAGGTTAACCTTATCGCCTATCCATCAGGCAGGCCATCGATGTGTGATTGGTGGAGGTGCACAACCCAGAACCCGCACCAATCAGCTGTTACCGGCGGCGGACGGAAGTTCTCGAATGTTGCTGGATCACTACAAATACATACTACAGATCCAGCAAGCACCGGAAAAAAGTAGCGGCCAACAGCTTTAAGTAACGCACGTCCTAATAGTATGCCATCATGGAAATGCCTCTTAAAGGGAAACCTACAAGCATGTTTTTACATATAGAAGTAGTGGCATGGCTGAATAGGAGCTTGTCCTCCGATAAAAATGATACCTTCCTTGTACATATCCGACGTGCCAGTCATGAGAAATCTGGGGTAAAAGCTATATGCAAATTAGGCTGGAAGTGCACGGAGGGCGTGTCACTGCACTCGGCCTGCTTCTCCCAAGTGCTTCTTCCAGCCTGATTTGCATATAACTTCTACTCTACATTTCTCATGAGTGGCGCATCGGATCCATACAAAAAGGTATCATTCTTATTGGGGCTTGAGCGCCTACACAGCCGTACTACTACTTCCATATGTATAAACGGGACGATAGGTTCCCTTTAAGCAGATGGAGATTGAGAAAAAAAAAACTTTAATTATCTCATCACATTCTATTCTCTACACCTATTGCTCAATCCAGGTAACAGCTAAAAGCATCATGCAGAAAATGTGTCACAACAGCCCATCATCATCCTGAGCCGGAAAGCCTTACATCATCCATAATAGTAGGACAACGTATAACCACGTAGGAAAAAAGTAGCCATGGCCTTAGAGTCTCAAAGACCCCACTGTTCTCCATCTCCATCGGGTCATACTTACGAGCCCCTCTCATACGCTGAGTTAGTAGCATAGGAACATTTAAGTCTCAATCCCACCAGGGAATGACAAGGTAGGTGGGGTTTACATAAAAACCTTCCACTTTAAAGACTGGGGCGACCTTGAATTCTATCTGATTAATTCTTCTGATCGCCTCCCTGCTGACTTATGACCACTTGAAAGCTGGGCTGGTCATAAATCATCTGAGGGGTGTTCAGAAGAAGGGAGATAAGAGATGTCAACTCACTGACAGATTCTCAGTTAACTCATTCTACAACTGGCAATAAACAGTGCAAAATTTGTAATGTAACCTAATGGCAAGCACGATTTTTAGCCATAAATATAGGCACTTAAGTAAAAAAAAAAAAGGAAAATCGTTCACTTTAAAAAAATATCTGATGAAAATACGTAGAGAGGATGAAGTCCATGGATTTATGCAATGCATCCCAGATGTAGCAGAGCTGAGCGAGTAATGATGCTACGGCTGTATGTGGCATCCTCACGTTCTGTGCCCTGCAGGGGCCGTCCTCCAGCCGGACCCTGATCGGTCCTGACACGTTTCAGTGAGAAGAATTGGTGGGCGCTGCGTTCATTACACATTGCAAATGAGGGGAAAAGCTTCCCCAAGTCTCCTAGATTAATTGTAGTGTGCACGGTGACGAGCAGCGGCGGAGAAGTCTGTAACCATAGCAGCAGCTCCTCCAGCAGAATCTCGCTCCACGGATCAGAGCGGAGATAAAACGCGGCTTTTTATAGCTTATTCCTCCAAGACAAACCTTAATTAGGACGGGGCTGTTATAACGCTAGCCTGTGTGTATGCCTCCATAGCCTGGTGATGAGGGGGAGCACTGCCGCTATGGGGGTGCTGTTGGGGGATGGCGCTGTTATACTGTGGCTGCCTCATGGGGGCGCTGTACAGCAAAATGGCACTGCAGTCAGGGGTTAACGTCCCAGACACAGAGAAGTGCGATCCGTCACTGCACAGATCACGTCTCCTCCAGAGTCCAGTTGTGGCGGCTTTACACTACTTAATCCGACACTCGGCATTGTGCTTGGTGATGTACGGCTGCATGCAGCTGCTCGGCCATGAAGCTCCCGGCGGGGGAGCAGTGTTTGTGCTGATGTTATACCAGAGGAGGTCTGGACTCTGCAGTTGGTGACACTTCTGCCCTCTGCTCCTCAGCACTCGGCCCCCCGCTCTGTAACGGTACGGGGTCTCCACTTCATGGCTGAATTTCTGCGGTTCCTTCCACTTTTCAGTAATATCACTCATAGGTGATGGGGAAGATTCAGGAGGAAGAAATGTCATGGACGGACTCGTTAGCCCGGTGGCTCCTATTACAGGACCGCGCTGGTATCCAGAGCTCTGCACCACCGGCCGTTCTGTCACATGGCCGACAGCATGGAGGAGCCATAGGTTATACACTGGGGGGGGGGTGACAGGCCAGACGTTGTACGCCGGGGGACTAGGAGGCCAGATTTTATACACAGGGGGGCAAGTGGGCCGGACATTACAACGTACGCGAGGGGCCAGATGTCATACACCGAGGGTCTGGATGTCATACACCGAGGGGGCCAGATGTCATACACCGAGGGGGCCGGCCGGATGTCATACACCGAGGGTCTGGATGTCATACACCGAGGGGGCCAGATGTCATACACCGAGGGGGCCAGATGTCATACACCGAGGGGGCCGGATGTCATACACCGAGGGGGCCGGATGTCATACACCGAGGGGACCGGATGTCATACACCGAGGGGGCCGGACATTAAACTGAGGGGGCCGGATGTTGTACACTGACGGGGTCCGGACATTATACACCGGGGTGAGGGGCCACATGTTATACACTGAGGGGACCAGATGTTATACACCGGGGGTGAGGGACAGGATGTTATACACCGGGGGCCGGATGTTATACACCGAGGGGGCCGGACGTTAAACTGAGGGGGCCGGACGTTAAACTGAGGGGGCCGGATGTTATACACTGAGGGCGCCGGACGTTAAACTGAGGGGGCCGGATGTTATACACTGATGGGGCCGGACGTTAAACTGAGGGGGCCGGATGTTGTACACTGAGGGGGCCGGATGTTATACACTGAGGGCGCCGGACGTTAAACTGAGGGGGCCGGATGTTGTACACTGAGGGGGCCGGATGTTATACACTGATGGCGCCGGACGTTAAACTGAGGGGGCCGGATGTTGTACACTGAGGGGGACCGGACGTTATACATTGGGGCGAGGGGCCACATGTTATACACTGAGGGACCAGATGTTATACACCGGGGGCGAAGGGCAGGATGTTATACACCGAGGTGGCCGGACTTTATACACCGGGGGTGAGGGACCGGATGTTATACACTGAGGGCGCCAGATGTTGTACACTGACGGGGTCCGGACATTATACACCGGGGGCGAGGGGCCACATGTTATACACTGAGGGGACCAGATGTTATACACTGGGGTTGAGGGACAGGATGTTATACACCGGGGGCCGGATGTTATACACCGAGGGGGCTGGACGTTAAACTGAGGGGGCCAGATGTTATACACTGAGGGCGCCGGACGTTAAACTGAGGGGGCCGGATGTTATACACTGAGGGCGCCGGACGTTAAACTGAGGGGACCGAATGTTATACACTGAGGGGGCCGGATGTTGTACACTGACGGGGTCCGGACATTATACACCGGGGGCGAGGGGCCACATGTTATACACTTAAGGGGGCCAGATGTTATACACCGGGGGTGAGGGACAGGATGTTATACACCGGGGGCCGGATGTTATACACTGAGGGGCCAAATGTTATACACTGATTGGACCAAACCTTATACACCTGGGGTGAGGGGCCGGGTGTTATACACCGAAGGGCCGGATGTTATACACTGAGGGGGCCGGATGTTATACACTGAGGGGCCCGGATGTTATACACTGAGGGGGACCGGACGTTATACATCAGGGGCCACATGTTATACACTGAGGGAGCCAGACCTTATACACCGAGGGGTCGGATGTTATACACTGAGGGGGCCGGATGTTGTTCACTGATGGGGACCGGACGTTTTACATCAGAGGCGAGGGGCCACATGTTATACACTGAGGGGGCCAGATGTTATACACCGAGGTGGCCGGACTTTATACACAGGGGGTGAGGGACAGGATGTTATACACTGAGGGGGCCGGATGTTGTACACTGACGGGGACCGGACGTTATACACCGGGGGTGAGGGGCCACATGTTATACACTAAGGGGGCTAGATGTTATACACCAGGGGTGAGGGACAGGATGTTATACACCGAGGGGGCTGGATGTTGTACACTGAGGTGGACCGTGCATTTTACATTAGGGGCGAGGGGGCCAAATGTTATATGAGCCGCCCGCCAGGGCCGTGGGGTACTCGGCACCGAGCCCGTCGACTTCTATGGGGGATGTCACGGGCAGCCACGGCTCGGTCCGTGGCCCTGGGCGCTCACCAAAAAGGGGATATTTACAGGGGATTAGTGTTCGTATGATGATTCGTGACGCCACCTGTAGTACCTGGTCAGGGTGACCAGCGCTGCTGTGCAGGTCCTCTGGAAGGGATGGTGTTGTGCAGCTAGATGATAAGCCACCTACAGGTGAGGCTGTGTCCTTCCAGGGCAGGTAGAAGTGGTAGTGATGCAGGGATGGTGCTTGAGGATGTAGCAGAGGGGAGTGTGCGACGCTGGAATAACTCAGGGAAACAGTTCTTTTGCAGTTTCAAGGTTTTACTCACAGTCTGTTGTGCACATACAGATACCAGCCGGGCACTGTGTCCTCCAAGAGAGTGGTCCAGCAACCCTCAGGTAAGTTAGTCGCACTTCCAAAGACTCCCCTTTCAGTATGTTCCTTTCCGGCTTCTTCTCTCCCGGTGCTAACTCTCCTTACTACCATGCACCACACCACCACAGAGCCCTCGGACAAGGGAGTATTGGGTCCTTTCAGTTAACAGATCATGGCCCTAGATGCTCTGCACGTACTTGACCCCTAGGCTCCTTTCCGGTGAGATTATGGTGGCTAGTGGCCCAGTGAAGTGACCACTGTTGTCGGTGTTACTAGCGGAGCCTGAGCCTTCCCGCTAATCTAGGGGCCGTTCCCCGATGTTCACCTGGTCCTTCCTTATTCAGGATGGGGGCACAGCTCCAATTGCTGTCTTGCCCTGGACCCGTTTGCTCTCACAGCAAGGCTCCCTGAGATGAACTCAAAGGAGCAGCAGGACAGTCCAGTACCCACTCACTGACTGCCTGACACTACACTGATCTCTAAACTAACACGCAGCCTAAGTGCCACCCACCAACTAGCTACACCCTGTTCTAACCAGCCTGAGTCAGACCATCCTCCCGAAGGGTCCGTCTGTGCTCAGCCAGCATAGTGTAAGTTGGATGCAGGTGGTGGGAGTCAATGGGGTGCTTCCACCTTACCTGAGAGTCAGGTGTCACACCTCCAGGTGAGATGCAACATCTCCGTGGCGACTGGACCCTCAGGGCGCCACATATACACTGAGGGGACCAGACGTTATACACCTGGGGTGAGGGGCCGGGTGTTATACACCGGGGAACAAGGGGCCAGATGTTATACACAGAGGAGACCGGACGTTATACACCTGGCACGAGTGGACAGATGTTATACACTGAGGGAGCTGTACGTTATACACCGGGTGCGAGGGCCCGGATGTTATACACCGAGAGGGCCGGACGTTATACACTGAGGACTGAGGGGCCGGATGTTATACAGTGAGATGCCGGATGTTATACATCGAGGGTCTGGATGTTATACACTGAGGGGCCGGATGTTATACACTGAGGGGCCGGATGTTATACAGTGAGATGCCGGATGTTATACATCGAGGGTCTGGATGTTATACACTGAGGGGCCGGATGTTATATACTGAGGACTGAGGGGGCTGGATGTTATACAGTGAGATGCCGGATGTTATACATCGAGGGTCTGGATGTTATACACTGAGGGTCTGGATGTTATACACTGAGGGGCCGGATGTTATACACTGAGGGGCCGGATGTTATACAGTGAGATGCCGGATGTTATACATCGAGGGTCTGGATATTATACACTGAGGGCTGGATGTTATACAGTGAGATGCCGGATGTTATACATCGAGGGTCTGGATATTATACACTGAGGGGCCGGATGTTATACACCGGGGGTGAGGGACAGGATGTTATACACTGAGGGGCCGGATGTTATACATCGAGGGTCTGGATGTTCTACACCAGGGAGCACAAGGGGCCGGATGTTATATGATATTATACACTGGGGGTGAGGGACAGGATGTTATAGAATGAGGGGCCGGATGTTATATACTGAGGGGTCATTCCATGGTACCTTACGTTACAACATAATATAGTAACTTGCGCTACAATGATGGTAACTTGCGTTACAGTGTTTTTCCTATGATGGTAACTCATTGTAACGCAAGTTACCATCATTGTAACGTAAGTTACTATATTATGTTGTAACGCAAGTTATCAACATTTCTTGTTATAAAAACTGTTGCATTTAACTTGAGAGGTTAAAATAAATTTGTTGTTTTAATACAATAAAAATAGTGCTTCTCCCCTGTTTACCAGAACAGATAATTTGGCGTCTCATGATGGACAATTGCCTTTTCTTTTTTTGTAACGTAAGTTACCAAGTAATAACACTGTATTTTGTATTTGATTTTATTGTTGAAAAATCAAACTGTGTTGAAATCTATTGAGAACAGTTTAATGTACAATATACATTCACTCATTTTTGTGGCTGCCTTCAAAGAACAGTCTGTAGCCAGTTTTTGGCTTGTGACTGTAATGTAAATTACCATGGAATGACCCTGAGGGTGACCGTGCCGGATTTTAGACATTTATGTATTTTATGCATATATCTTTGAGTCTTCTCAGGTCACCGGTGTGATTGCTCCTCTGCTCCCTGTATAGCCACATAGCGTTATCAATGTCCTGTACAGCACCCACCTGATACTGTGCTGACCATTCTTCCCGTCAGGATTCCTGTGGATGTGATGGAAGCTCCCAGGTTCTCGCAGGATTGGAGATTACGCGCCTTTATTTTTAATCTTTTTTTTTTCTATTTTTCACCTGTTTTTCATTTGCGCATAATTCTTCATTTAATTTTTGCTTTTTACTAAGTTTATATGTGTTGGTCGTTTTTTTTCTCTACCTTAGTTTGTGCACAGTTTCGGGGGGTTTCTGGTAGTTTTTGGCTATTTCATTAATTGCAGCTTATGTTTTGTGCACGTGTGCCCCAGTCCCCTCCATCCCCCGGGTGATTTTATCTACGAAATATGCATCTTTTTATCGCATTTAGTACCGGAGTAGAAAAAAAGATTAAAGAAAATGCAGTTTTGATTTTGCGCAAAATTTATGAAGCACGTGCACCATTATGAAGAATTTGGTAGAGGAAACAAAGAAAAGTATGAAAATGCAAATGGTGACAGGGCCGTATGGGGAGTAATTGGAGCGGTACCATAATAAAGACAGGGAGAGGTTCTGTCTCCGTGTATTTTGAGGATAGGCGGAGGCGCCCCCCAGTACCAGTAACGGTCATCACCTGGGCCTTATCTATGAATCTGCAGTCTCCAGGTGACGGCTGACTGTACACTGTGTGCACAATTATTAGGCAAATGAGTATTTTGATCACATCATCCTTTTTATACATGTTGTCCTACTCCAAGCTGTATAGGCTTGAAAGCCAACTGCCAATTATGTAAATCAGGTGATTTGCATCTCTGTAATGAGGAGGGGTGTGGTCTAATGACATCAACACCCTATATAAGGTGTGCTTAATTATTAGGCAACTTCCTTTCCTTTGGCAAAATGGGTCAGAAGAGAGATTTGACGGACTCTGAAAAGTCAAAAATTGTGAGATGTCTTGCAGAGGGATGCAGCAGTCTTGAAATTGCCAAACTTTTGAAGCGTGATCACTGAACAATCAAGCGTTTCATGGCAAATAGCCAACAGGGTCGCAAGAAGCGTGTTGATAAAAAAGGCTCAAAATAACTGCCCATGAATTGAGGAAAATCAAGAGTGAAGCTGCCAAGATGCCATTTGCCACCAGTTTTGCCATATTTCAGAGCTGCAACGTTACTGGAGTATCAAAAAGCACAAGGTGTGCCTTACTCAGGGACATGGCCAAGGTAAGGAAGGCTAAAAAACGAGAAACATAAGATAAAACGTCAAGACTGGGCCAAGAAATATGTTAAGACTGATGTTTCTAAGGTTTTATGGGCTGATGAAATGAGAGTGACTCTTGATGTGCCATATGGATTGGCCCGAGACTGGATCAGTAAAGGGCAGAGAGCTCCACTCCGACTCAGACGCCAGCAAGGTGGAGGTGGGTACTGGTATGGGCTGGTATCATCAAAGATGAACTTATGGGACCTTTTCGGGTTGAGGATGGAGTGAAGCTCAACTCCCAGACTTACTGCCAGTTTCTGGAAGACACCTTTTCAAGCAGTGGTGCAGGAAGAAGTCGGTATCGTTCAAGAAAAGCATGATTTTCATGCAGGACAATGCTCCATCACATGCATCCAAATGCTCCACAGCGTGGCTGCCCAGTAAAGGTCTAAAAGAAGAAAAAATAATGACATGGCCCCCTTGTTCACCTGATCTGAACCCCATAGAGAACCTGTGGTCCCTCATAAATTGTGAGATCTACAGGGAGGGAGAACAGTCCACCTCTCGGAGCAGTGTCTGGAGGCTGTGGTGGGATCTACAGGGAGGGAGAACAGTCCACCTCTCGGAGCAGTGTCTGGAGGCTGTGGTGAGATCTACAGGGAGGGAGAACAGTCCACCTCTCGGAGCAGTGTCTGGAGGCTGTGGTGAGATCTACAGGGAGGGAGAACAGTCCACCTCTCGGAGCAGTGTCTGGAGGCTGTGGTGAGATCTACAGGGAGGGAGAACAGTCCACCTCTCGGAGCAGTGTCTGGAGGCTGTGGTGGGATCTACAGGGAGGGAGAACAGTCCACCTCTCGGAGCAGTGTCTGGAGGCTGTGGTGAGATCTACAGGGAGGGAGAACAGTCCACCTCTCGGAGCAGTGTCTGGAGGCTGTGGTGGGATCTACAGGGAGGGAGAACAGTCCACCTCTCGGAGCAGTGTCTGGAGGCTGTGGTGGGATCTACAGGGAGGGAGAACAGTCCACCTCTCGGAGCAGTGTCTGGAGGCTGTGGTGAGATCTACAGGGAGGGAGAACAGTCCACCTCTCGGAGCAGTGTCTGGAGGCTGTGGTGGGATCTACAGGGAGGGAGAACAGTCCACCTCTCGGAGCAGTGTCTGGAGGCTGTGGTGGGATCTACAGGGAGGGAGAACAGTCCACCTCTCGGAGCAGTGTCTGGAGGCTGTGGTGGCTGCTGCACGCAATGTGGATCGTAAACAGATCAAGCAACTGACAGAATCTATGGATGGAGGAGTCTGAGGGTCATCGGAAAGAAAGGTGGCTATATTGGTCACTGATTTTTTTTTTTGAATGTCAGAAATGTTTATTTCTAAATTTTGTGTTGTTATATTGGTTTACCTGGTGAAAATAAACAAGTGAGATGAGTATAGATTTGGTTTTTCTTAAGTTGCCTAATATTTCTGCACAGTAATAGTTACCTGCACAAACAGATATCCTCCTAAGATAGCCAAATCTAAAAAAAACCACTCCAACTTCCAAAAATATTAAGCTTTGATATTTATGAGTCTTTTGGGTTGATTGAGAACATAGCTGTTGTTCAGTAATAAAAAGAATCCTCTGAAATACAACTTGCCTAATAATTCTGCACACAGTGTATACAGGCTGCAGAATATTCTGCTATCCATGCCTGGCCGCTCGCCCTGCGGTTGTCGTAGTAACCGACACGATGATAGAGACGAGATACTTGCATCCCTCTGTATTCTGCTGTTTCCTTGACACTTTCACTGTATGAGAAATTTACAAAACCTGACACAATCTTTAGGGTCGAGGAGCTTTGTCTATCCTGCATCTTACTAGATACTGCATACATTGCAAAATCACAGCCAGAACGTGATAGTAACCAATCAGAGTGTGGGAAATAGGTCAGCAGCGGGAGAAGAGGGTGTTGATGTTTTTGGAGGCAGTGACCTGTCCACTCATGTAATGACGCTGAGTGAGGACAGGGCTGGATGTGGCAGAGGGAACAACACATGAGGAGATGGACAGGGACAGGGAAGGTCACAGACCTGCAGTGAAACAAACACAGAAGACTCAGTAGCACAGAGCATTTTAGGAGAAGAGGGTGTTGATCATGGAAAAGTCGAGGCAGGGAATACAGCAGGCACTTTGGGGAGAATCTGGATAGTGAGAGGACGTCAGAGCTTAGCAAAGGAGATAGGGAGCGAAAGCCATAGAACACTGAGTAAGCTTCACAGAATGAAGAACAGTTACCAGCCCTTCACCCATAACCATGTGTGTTGTGGTCACTGTCACACTAAGGCTTTGTTTTGTAAAGAGCTTGAAAACCTTTATTTTTAATCCAGTCCTAGGGGACCTCAGAGTGTTACACACATCTTCCCAGAGAATTGGAGGCTTTGCCGTACTTGTGATTCACGGAGAATCACATTTTTGTGACAAATTTCAAAAATATTGCTCATCTAAAAAAAAAAAATACTTTTAACATAAAAACCTAATTTCAACAGTCAGGTCATTTTCTGACACGTTGCCTTTAACAGATAGTTTTCTTGGATTTTAGAACTATGCCCTGAGGAGGTGTCCTACATGGACGTATGATGCCATGTATTGCTATTGATTTCCTTCACAAGAAGAGCTTGGTTAAAGGGGTTGTTCAGGATTACAAAAACATGGCTGTTCTTCTTTCCTGAAACAGCGCCACCCTTGACCGTTGGTTGTGCGTGGTATTGCAGCTCAGCTCCATTTACTTCATAGGGGTCATCAACAATGATTCCTTATGGCCCAAATCCAAGACTGGGGCACAAGCTCTTGTCTCGTATATACAGGACCGTAACGAATTTCAGGAAACACAGGTCTTGGTGCTGCAAAGCGTCAGAGCTTATCCCCAGTATGTAGGGCTGTTGCTGCAATCGGGGGTTGTATTATCGTCGGCTGGTTTTCTAGAAATATTCCTCCTCCTCCTCCTTTTCAGCCTTTCTTGGTGGAGATTTCTTCCTTATACAATGCATCCAATCTCATTGTGTAGATTAATGATCCCCAGGCCTGAGATGCAGCCGTGTTGGTACAAATCCTGCCCCTCACACACCATCCTGTCTCTTATCATTAGGCCGCGCGTCTGCAATCCCGCCGAGCATATTCTGTACATGGAAACTCCGACTAAATGCTAATCATCCGCAGCAAATATAGGCCACACGTCACAGCGAGCACACGCTGAAATCCGCCGCGGTGATTACATCTGCCATAGCGCCCTCACATGCCTCAGTCCCATTATCATTCGTTGGCGCAGTAGCTGGTGAATTATAGCCACATTTTTAGGTGGTTTACCAATAAAAGTGTTTTTATTTTCCAGATTTGCAATTAATTGTGTATTTATGAGATTTTATATATATTTTGCAGCAGACTGTAAAGAAAGTTGGCTTTGTGGTGTGTAACATGTTATGCTACCATCTACTGGCCATTGTGGAAACTGCAATTTAAAAAAATATCTATATTTAATTATAGGAGCCCCGTTATTGTTTAATTCCACAGATGAATGCTATGATATGATTATGCCTCACATAATGGATGAAAATATTTTAAGTATTACTGTTTTTAATTTTTTAAATAAATATATTTTAATTTTTTTCAATGGTATAAAATATGAAAAATAACCTAAGAAGTTTTAATATTTGCAACTTTTATACACTAGGGGGAGCAGCTGCTGAAATTTGCCATGAAAACCTAGCGTCCTTCTGTTTCCCATTTTGCATTATGGACAGGGTCGGATTAAGAACATGATGGACCTGGAGCTGAAGGGGCGGGGCAAGGGGTGGGGCCAAACACGGCAATTCACAAAGGCCAAAAATGTAACGTAAAAGATATAAACAAAGTAAATATATGATACATGCCTAATATAAATACAGTGGATATAGAAAGTCTGTTATGGTTATCACGCTGATAGTAACTTATGAGGCAAATAAGCAGGGTTATTCACTGAAAACAGTTTGCACAGAACACAAAAAATGTTGCCAGTTTTTGGAGAATAACACAGCCAGTCAGGCTTAACTTTTTCTCCATTCAACTGTTCTCGGGAAAAACAAAGACTTTGTACAGTGTCTTGTAAAAGTTTCACCTGGACATATTTTTTCTGAAGCTTTAAAATCACTGTCCATATGTTGAAAGTTGGCAATCCCCTTTTGACAAACATATTCCCTCAAGGAATCACAAATCTTCCAGTCGCCAATACCATTTGAAAAACTTTCCTCTTGCTGTTCTGTAACATTTTCCGAGTCCAGCTCAGTGGATCCTCTTGTTCCTGCACTTGCTTCACTTGCAGTACACCCATGTGAAGCAGCTACCAAACTGGAAGTAGGGACATCTGCTGCACTGGGTAAGCTTGGAGCACTTGTGGATGCATGTACATCACTTGAACTGCTTGTTCCAGATGTGCCTTTTCCACAAAAATCAGTAATTCTTCTTGTTTTAGACAAGATTTTTTGTATTTGCTTTTCTTCTTCTTTCTTAGCTTTTACCTTCTCCCAACCACTACGTTGTTTTTTCATCCTAATATTTACTGGCCACTGCAACTGCACTGGCCACTGCAACTCCGCACGCTGTAACGACTCCTCCTCCAGTCCTCACGCTCAGCTCACTTCCGTTTCGCCGGCCGGGGCGTGTCACTTTCCTCTTACAGAGATCATGTGACACAGTGTCACATGATCGCTGTAACAGTGACGTTCAGGCCGCTCCAGACCAGAGGAAATCCCACGCCGTGACGCCGGCATCGGGACGCGCGCGGTGACGTCAGAGGAGCTCCGCGCTACCGCCGCAGCCAATCAGGGAGGCAGGTGAGTATTTATTTATTTTTTCAATTTTACACAGTAGCGCGCTGAGCAGCCGGGGCAGCGGGCGGCAGCATGAGTCATCACCACTAGCACGGCCCAGCAGCCGAGACATCGGCGCTGCCGGCTGGGCCGCGGATGGGCCTATCTCTA
This sequence comes from Oophaga sylvatica, assembly GCA_033576555.1. Taxonomy (NCBI): domain Eukaryota; kingdom Metazoa; phylum Chordata; class Amphibia; order Anura; family Dendrobatidae; genus Oophaga; species Oophaga sylvatica. The sequence goes on along the minus strand of JARQOD010000001.1, from coordinate 6,244,794 downwards.
ACAAGGGGCCTGGAGCTGCAGCTCCATCAGCCCCTACGTTAATCCGGCCCTGATTACGGATGCAGTAAAAGTGGGCGGGTCTTCTTTTACCCCTCCCTTCCACATTTGGACGTTTGCAAAGGGATAAGGAAGGATGAAGTTTAGGATCACTGTGCAGCGCCATATTGTTGGTGACTACAAAGTGATACAGAGATGTGGACAGTGTCACCAAGGAACCCTGGCAGTGCAGATTCTGTTAGAGTTGTGCTGCTCACTGGTCTTTACAGAGATCTGAGGGGAGCAGTTATATCATTGCTGCTGCTGCGCTCAGATCACAATAATTGCAAAGCTCAGCAGTCAATATCACACATGCAAGGATTAGATATACAGTTCAGCAGACTGTATCTCACAAGGTAGGGTTAGATGCATTGGTCAGCGGACTGTATCACACGTGATAGTATTGGATACACAGCTCAGTGGACAATTACTGTGATCTAAGCTCCACATTAATGTCATTGTGGTGCTCAGATCACAGTAATAATCACTGATTGCTCACCAGGTCCAGGAATAGGTGCTACGGTGGTGATTTAATTAGATAATGTGTATTCACCACTAGGTAAAGTCCCCTTTGCAGGGCAAGTACCCAGAGCCAATGAGCACTCACCGGTTATTACAGTGATCTGCAGCAGCTACTGTGACATCATGGCTTCGCTCAGATCACAGTTATTACCAGTGATCGCTCATCAGGTCCAAGCAGTGGCGAAGTGGTGAGTACACGTCACTGGATGAAATCCCTGCCGCAGCGCTAGTGTTTGGACCTGGTATAACCGCGTAAACAGAAAAAATTCAACAATGCTGTAGGGATGTGGTCTCGCTGGTGTGCGACCGGAGGTAAGCAGGAGGGCGACTCTTCCAGGTTCTTTAAGCAAGTTTATTAGACTTCATAAACTTGCTGTAAAACAGAAAACAAAAACAGCCTTCTCTGGCACAAAGTAACAGAAAACAGATAAAAGTCCTCGTACTCTAACCGAGTACTCTCTCTTCAGCACACACACTGGAGGTCTCCTCAGAACTCCCACACTGGAGGTTTCCACACCTCCAGCCACCCACACCTGTGGTCAGCAGCAGGCTCAATTATATACACCAGCCATTCAGCTAACACAGAGCACATGACCTGTCATGTGCTCTTGTGACCTCATCACAGGTCCTCAAACCACATACAAAGGTATAGTGAAGTCTTACTATCACTACATACCTCCCCCCTCTGCCTAAAGCCGTGGGCGTGGCACATTTCATTCACCGACTAGAAACTCCTTTCAGTCGTCTCCACAATCAGCCGGTCTGTCACAGTTTGCCTTAGGTCACTGAGTCCTGATCTAATTGAGGTGTCACTGCCTCTAGCTCTTATTTCAGGCCATCTATGTTCTGTCTTAGTTTCACTTCGATGACCTTCATTCTGCAGCGAACCTCTGCGCCTCTCTATACTGTGGGTTGAAGGTGACTTTTTTTTTTTCTCAACTCTTGCAGCTGTCTGTTGGTCTGCTTCTTCTCAAGTTTTAGCTGCTCTATTCTTCCCTGGTTCATCTCCAAGAGCATCCGGATCTTCCCAAGGCTTTCCACCAACGCCCTCCGACTTGGAGGTTTTCTTGTTGGCTCCCGACATCTCTGTTTCTCGTGGAGGTATTGTAGTGGCATAGCTCTTATGTCCGCCTCCCGCTTCACTGTGACTTTCCGGGTGTGGCCATCTGGGTGGCGGTTCCCTTGCTGGCTTTCTTTCGCCGTTGAGGCCCCTTCTTTGGTCAACCTCTTCAGTTCACTCTCTTCCTGTACGCACGGACCGGGAGAGCGCAACCGTTCGATTTCCTGGTCTGTCGTGGATTTCCTGAGCTGTGCGTTAGCTTCCTTCTCTATCTGGAGTTTTTGGAGAATTTTCTCTTGCTCCTCTGCCCAGCATCGGTGCTCTTCTTCTCTCCGTAGAAGTTCCTGCTGATGCTTCTCCTGGGCCTCTCTGAGCATCTCCGTATCTTTCACTAGGACTTGGTTCGCCGTCAGGCACGCTGATAGTTGACCTTGGACTTTAGAGAGTTCTTTCTCCAGGTCCTTCATTCGTTGCTCAATCTCTTGTCCCCGTATCTTTTCTCGCATGACTGTCTCTTTAAGCAGCTCTATCTCATGGCCCTGCTCTCTTTTATCCAGTACATGTGGCACCATCCTTCTCCCCTTTTTTCTTCTTTTTAGAGAGCATAGGCTGTCTGGCCTTCCTGCAGCTCCTGCGGTGAGGAGAAGGTCTGCCACCTGTACCTGACTCCACCTTGCTGCACTCGCTTTCACTTGCGGTTAAGTTACAGTCTGCATAGGAGTCAATCCCACTCCCTCTGTCATTTTGGAACGGCAAGTCCCCATTTAACCAGGTGTCGGCCCCTATTCCTGGGGCGACCCAGTTTTCTGCGGACCTATATTTGGTCACCCCAAAGTCCTCACTTTGGTCTGAGCCACCCTTTCTTACGGCTACCAGGCACTGGGTATCTTTGACTTTAGGGGTGGCTACCTCTGTTTTACCCACCACACTATCAGCAACCACTACAGCCTCCTGCAGGGGTGGGCCTCTCTTAGGGTCATTCTGGTTCCCTTCTGAGCAATCAGCCAGTGCTTCGTCCCACACCTCCCAAAACCGTTTACAATCCTGGCCTATTATTATAGGATATGGTAAGTCTGGGACTACAGGGACATCCTGGGTAGAAATAATAGTGTCCGTCTCAACAATTACCCTGGTTACCTGATACTCCCTAGTGACCCCATGAATGCAAGGGACTTCCATCTTTTTTCCGGGGATCAGATAGACAGGGAGTGTATCGCTCAGCAGAGTCACCTGGCTTCCTGAGTCTAGAAGTCCACTCACACACTCTCCATTCACTATTAGAGAACAGTTCAATGCCCCCCGGTCAGATGTAAAGTCAGTACACCATTCGCGACATACACTGTTCAAACCCCGAACCCGGCAACAGTTCCTCGGCTCATCCGCCGCCACCTCTCCTCTCCTCATCGACTCAGCTTTAGACTCCGCCCCTTCTGAGTGTGGCAGTTTGTTAGGGTTTATTGGTTCCCCATCCTCGCTAGGGACCTCAGAACCCTTTCTCCACAGATCCCAAAACAGACAGAAATCCCGGCCTATAATTATAGGACGCACCAAGTCCCGAACAACGCCGACTTCATGGACTCAGTGCCATGCGTCATTTCAATGTCTACTCTGGCCATAGGGTAGTCCTTTACATCACCATGTATGCATTGAACACCAACTTTTTTCCCTGGTAGTATGTTGAGAGGAAAAGTGGCCCTAATCAAGGTCACTAAGCTCCCAGAGTCTAGCAGCGCCGTTACTGCTTCACCGTTCACCTTCACGGGACATACTTGAGGACCCTGATTGGGGAACGGGTTTCCACTGCAGGCTGGATATGCATATGTGTGGCCCAGCTATGTCAGGCACACATAAATCCAGGAGAATGCACAGGAAGGTAACCGCAAAAGCTTGCTATCCATTCACTTCACTCACACTCTCAGACACACCCACCAGGGGTATAGGAGGTAGTGACACGTAGCAGAGCTCATTCAAGTTTCCTGTCTGAGAAGAGCTCAGATCAGATTGTTTCCTGTCTTAGGACAGTGCAGTTCAGTGCCAGTTCAGTCTGGACTTGGAGGGAGAGGAGAGAGGACTGAATCCTCGCAGAGCTAGCGTAGCTCACCTGACAAGGAAGTGGAGGCTAGTACGGGTGAAGTGAATCATCCTAGCCTAGTCAGAGCTACCCTTAATCAGTACCTCAACAGAAGCTGAAACAAGGAGGATACTGAGAGCTGCTCAGCGAGCTCTGGAGAAAGCTGACATTTCCATCAATGCTACAAGTGCTTATGATAAGAGCAAGAGCAGGACGAAGGGCATAGTGGAGAAGACAGAGAGCAGTGCATCAGGTATTGGACTACCTGCACTAAATCACCGGACACCGGGTCCGAAGCGTTGCTAGAGTTTCAAGCCTAGTAACAAGATAACCGGAGGCTATCTGGACTACAGGTCGCAGAGAAGCAGCCCTAAGCGCCAATACGTAAACGGAGTCAGGAGGAACAAGGACTTTTAGCTAGGCCAAGCATAGAAGGACTTAGTTCTCTCAACATCTGGTATTCAGAGACATAGAAGGCTCCACCACAATGTTGGCCGGGCGTTACAGCTATTGAGAAAGCTGGAGATTGCAGAGTTAACTTCGCTTCATGCAAGTTTGGACTCAGATATATATGAAGTAAAGGAGGCCTCTAACCTGCTCAGCGGTTATCCCGAATGTGCATTTGTGTAGCCCTGGTGTTAGGCACACCAGTACCCTGGAGAGTGTGTGGCGAGACAGCAGTTTAATGCTCAATACCCATTCACTCAACATACACTAGACACACCCTTAGGGTAGTGTAGTTACTTGTTAGGGAGTGGTCAAGGTGTATATTGGTTGAGTGAATTTTAGAAGAGTCAGTTTCCTGTCTTCGGACAGAGCAGACGTGTGGAGTCTAGCTGGAGGGAGGAAGTCGTCCAGCCTGCTCTATCATCAGTTCAGAAAGTGGAGGCTAGTACAGGTGGTCTAGTTCACCTCAGCCTAGTCAGAGCTGTACCTCACCTGAATACATTGAAAGAAAGAAGAAGCTTAGTGCAGAAAGACTTCAGTCACCTGTCTTAAGGACAGTGAAAGGTTCAGAGACGTGCTCCTGCCTAGTGATAACTGAGAATCTGTAACTAACTCTAAAGGAAGTGAAGAAGGGAGTGACTACCCGACTTTTTGCAAGTGTGAGTGTTTATGCTACCAGCGAGGACAAGGCGAAAGGCACAGTGGAAAGATTATTGGAAAAGTGCTTTTGGATTGAAGAAGTCCTGCACATTGCAACCGGTCACTGGGGACCGAAGGATCACTATTAGCTTCAAGCATAGTGGTAAGAAAACCAGGGATTTACCGGACCTTAGGTCGCGGCAAACAGCCCCATATAGTCAGTACGTAACTGGGGTCAGGGGGAGTGAAGACTTTGAGTCCGTGCACGACAAGACAGGAATTCAGCTCTCTCACAGGAAGGCTCCTACCACAAAACTGACTGGGCAGTACAGCTATGGATTAGCTGGAGTTATTGAGGGAACTACGCTTCAGGCTGGTTGTACTCATCGTGTTGAAAGTAAAGGAGGCCCCTAACTTGTCCAGCTGCTGTCTCAAAATACACTCTCCTTGGATCAGCCTCCCTGGGACCTGCCTGAACATCTTACAAGTAAAGGTATGGAAAGACGCTGACCGTGTGAGACTGTGTTATTTATCTGCACCCGACTTCACTAACTTCATAGACTTTGAGGGACCAGTCCCACCTGTAGGGGACCTGACATCTAGCTGCCTCACCATCCCCTCAGAGATCTACAGCAGCGCTGGTACAAATTACCAGAATACTACAGGTGGCGTCACGAACTGTATATAAATCTATCCCCTGTAAATATTCCCCCAACATACGCCAGACCGCCAGGGCCACAGACCGAGCCACCGCTACCTGTGACAAACCCCATAGACTTCCATGGGCTCGGCTCTGAGTACCCCATTGCCCTGGTAATCCACAATTGTGGTGGCGGGTCGACACAAAACTTTGGCGTCACGAACAGGATGCGAAACTCGCAAAATTGCGAGCCCTGTGTGCCTATGGAGTTGTTTTTGTGAAAAGGACTGTTTGCACTTTTGGCGCCAAAAATCGCCATCTTTGTCGCCATATTCGCGCCCTCAGGCGCTGGAGAAGAAGGTGGGCGTACCTTCGTGGGCGTGTACCCCCTGTGGCGCGAAGAGAATGCCTGCCCTCTCAAAGTGCTATTACAACATGCGATCCTGCCCTACAGCAAAGGAGGTCCGCCTCCTCTTCACCTTTCCTGCAAAGAGGAGGAGACGCAAACCCCGCCTCCACGGAAGAGACCGGACGTCTCTGGAGGAAGAAGAAAGAATCTTCTGGAACATCATGGAGGCAGGACGTGTGCAGCCGAGCAGGGAAGCGGAGGAAGGCAGGCCCCGTGCCCCAGCCAAGCTGCCACCAGCACCGGAGTTATCCGTGGTCCTGCACCTGCAGCAGGCGTTGCTAGAAATTCAGGAAGAAAATGCACGCCTGAAGAAGATGGTCCAGCACCAACCTGGATTTGAAGAGATCGAGAGACGCCGGCGTACCCTGGAGCAGCGGAGGCTGTGGGACGCGGTGATCTCTCCCCTCAACGACCCCCCACGATTCGAGTTACCGAAGATTCTGCTGCCCAAGGCGAAGGAGCAACCGGAGGCTGCCCCCGAAAGTACCGATCCTGATCCCACCGGTGAAGCGGTGGAGGCGAAGGAGGTTGAGGAGGTACCGCCAGTTCCGGAATGCCCGCCCGGCCAGGAGGCCGCAGCAGATGATCGGTCCCCGACAGGGACACCGGAGGGGTCCTGTCCGTCGTTACCAGACGTCGACTGGGACGAGATGGCGCGCCTGGATGACGTCGCCTACACCGCCCAGTGGAATATGAGTGGCAGCGTCGTGAGGAGAAGCAGAAACGCCAGCAGGAGGAAGAGCGGGAAGCTCAGCGGAATCGTCAGCGACAACATGCAGAGCTGATCGCGGACAAGGAGAGTGTCCGGAGAGAGAAAGGTACCCTGAGGGAACCGCGGCGGCAGGGGTGTGTGACTGAGTTCCAGCTCCGGAAGGGCTGGGGCTTCATCCGTGAACCGGGCCTCTACCCAGGGGTCTTTGTTAGTCGCAGGGACGTAGAATCCCACCTACCGCAAGGCCATCCCGGGAGGGACTTAGTAAATGGAGACATTGTCACGTACACACGGCACTGGGGAATGAAGGGATGGTATGCCCTTAACGTCACCATCGTCCGTGACCCCGTCCCAGACGCAGGTAACGTCATCACTACCGCAGCGTCCCCGTCTCCAGCTCAAGCAGTATCCGGCCGTGCCCCAGCATCGCCCCCTGCAAGTTCATCGCAAATTAAAGCAATATCTACATCGCAACTAGCGACCCAGTCTCAATCGCAATCCATGACACGGTCCATATCGTTAACTGTGATTGAAACGCAATCGGTGTCTCGTGAGGAGAATGTACCCGTTGCGCCCCTAGAGGTTCGCACGAGAACTGTGGCGACCCAGACCCTAATAGCAGCGCATGACTTGTTAGTAATGGGATCTAGGGACCATCGCATTGTTCCAGCCCCCGGGGTGGAAAATGTATTTGAAGTAAATGAGTAATTAAACAGTAAAGAAGAATCGGTGAGATCCATATAGGGTCTACCATAAGTAATATTGTAGAAAGTTTAAGAATGTTTTACAAATTTTTGCACAAGTTGAAGAGTATAATGTATATAATGCATATATATATTGCTAACCGTAGAATGCCCGGCTGGGTAAACAGAGAAAAAGTTTGCACTTTAGTATTACTATAATGTGATATTATATCTGTGTCTTTGTTTTACAATGGACTTTGAGGTTGAGGACTGTGCCAGCCCAGAACTTATTTGTATATAGTTGCGCTTCGGTGCTTTATCTTGGTTTTACATAAAACCAGCACAACTACCTCTGAATACAAAAACCCGTATGGTGTGGCACTGAGTGAGGTCTGCATTCGGATGTCCTGCAGCCCACCCAGGACCTACGTTGAAGGTTTGGTGCGGGTCCTTCACAAGAATACTGTATATTTATTGAATGCTATTTAATATTTGTATTTTTCTATAATGTTTTGTTGTTTGCAACGTTCAAGACATCCTCACCTCCCGGATGGGACGAATTAATGTTATTGTTGATGTTTTCATGCATAAACAAAACTGTCTCTTTGTATTTTACAGCCCGGGAGTGCTGTCTTTTACCATGGGGGAATGTGTAGCCCTGGTGTTAGGCACACGCAGTACCCTGGAGAGTGTGTGGCGAGACAGCAGTTTAATGCTCAATACCCATTCACTCAACATACACTAGACACACCCTTAGGGTAGTGTAGTTACTTGTTAGGGAGTGGTCAAGGTGTATATTGGTTGAGTGAATTTTAGAAGAGTCAGTTTCCTGTCTTCGGACAGAGCAGACGTGTGGAGTCTAGCTGGAGGGAGGAAGTCGTCCAGCCTGCTCTATCATCAGTTCAGAAAGTGGAGGCTAGTACAGGTGGTCTAGTTCACCTCAGCCTAGTCAGAGCTGTACCTCACCTGAATACATTGAAAGAAAGAAGAAGCTTAGTGCAGAAAGACTTCAGTCACCTGTCTTAAGGACAGTGAAAGGTTCAGAGACGTGCTCCTGCCTAGTGATAACTGAGAATCTGTAACTAACTCTAAAGGAAGTGAAGAAGGGAGTGACTACCCGACTTTTTGCAAGTGTGAGTGTTTATGCTACCAGCGAGGACAAGGCGAAAGGCACAGTGGAAAGATTATTGGAAAAGTGCTTTTGGATTGAAGAAGTCCTGCACATTGCAACCGGTCACTGGGGACCGAAGGATCACTATTAGCTTCAAGCATAGTGGTAAGAAAACCAGGGATTTACCGGACCTTAGGTCGCGGCAAACAGCCCCATATAGTCAGTACGTAACTGGGGTCAGGGGGAGTGAAGACTTTGAGTCCGTGCACGACAAGACAGGAATTCAGCTCTCTCACAGGAAGGCTCCTACCACAAAACTGACTGGGCAGTACAGCTATGGATTAGCTGGAGTTATTGAGGGAACTACGCTTCAGGCTGGTTGTACTCATCGTGTTGAAAGTAAAGGAGGCCCCTAACTTGTCCAGCTGCTGTCTCAAAATACACTCTCCTTGGATCAGCCTCCCTGGGACCTGCCTGAACATCTTACAAGTAAAGGTATGGAAAGACGCTGACCGTGTGAGACTGTGTTATTTATCTGCACCCGACTTCACTAACTTCATAGACTTTGAGGGACCAGTCCCACCTGTAGGGGACCTGACATCTAGCTGCCTCACCATCCCCTCAGAGATCTACAGCAGCGCTGGTACAAATTACCAGAATACTACAGGTGGCGTCACGAACTGTATATAAATCTATCCCCTGTAAATATTCCCCCAACATACGCCAGACCGCCAGGGCCACAGACCGAGCCACCGCTACCTGTGACAAACCCCATAGACTTCCATGGGCTCGGCTCTGAGTACCCCATTGCCCTGGTAATCCACAATTGTGGTGGCGGGTCGACACACATTCTCCACCCCGACCAGCTCCCCGGGACCTGCCTGAACCATCTACCAGTAAAGGTATGAAAAGAAGCTGCATTGTGTGTGACTGAATTCTTAACTCACCCGGCATCATCACCATAGACTTCCAGGGACCAGTCTCACCTGTGGGAGACTTACCACCCAGCTGCCCCATAACATCCCCTGTGAAGATCCTTATAGCAGCGCTGGTCCAATTGATCAGATACCACAGGTGGCGTCACGAACTACCTATCCTAATAATCCCCTGTAAATATCCCCCATTGCATGACCGCCAGGGCCACGGACCGAGTCCCGCTGCCAGTGACATCTCCCATAGAAATCAATGGGCTCGGCTCCGAGTACCCCATAGCCCTGGTATCCACACATGTGGTGCGCGTCATCTTAACTTGGCGTCACGAACAGGATGCGAAACTTGCAATTGTGAGTCCTGTGTGCCTATATTGAACTGTTTGGTGAAAAAGACTGCTGTGTTTGGCGCCATAATACCGCCATATTTACCGCAATATTCGCGCCCTCAGGCGCTGGTGAAGAAGGGGGCATACCTGAAAAAGCGCGCTGTTGCCTGGACACGCCCCCAACTCTGACGCGGCGGCAGGTCCTGTGAAACAGGAAGTGAAGGCTCTGACATCAGAGCGCCAGTGACAAAGGTCCTGTCTCCACCGCTGTGCCTGCGACGCTGCAGCCTGTGAAAGAGGTAGGCTCAGATTAACCAAGGGGGCATCAACATGTCGCAGCAACCGGCAGACGGAGCGGCCCCCACCGGTGGCCCCAATAGCCCACCGCTTGGCGTTGTAGTGCAGGATGGAGGTGCGGGCCCCTCACCTGGCCCGGTGGTCCCGCTCATGCCCCTAACGCTCCCATACATGCCAGGAGCGAAGTGGCTCCCTCAGTACAGCGGCGAGCCAGACACCCTGCCAGGGTTTAAACGGAAGATATGTAGTATTTTGGATATGTACTCAATGACTGAAAAGCAAAAAGCTGCTGTGGTAATAGGACAGTTAGCTGGTGCGGCTGAGAGAGAAGTAGAGACTTGGCCCACTGCAGACCAGGAGTCGGTACCTGCGATTCTCTTAAAGCTACAGGCCATCTTTGAGGACCGCACAGAAACGGATCTCCGGATGGCATTTTATCAGTGCTTCCAGAGACCGGGTGACAGTATTAGGGACTACGCCTGCCGACTACAGGGTTTATTGTCACTGACAAATTGTATAAAGTTTTACAAGATTTGCACTTTAATAAGAGTTAAAGTATAATGTAATTATTTGAAATGTGTTTTAACCATGCCAATGGACTGCGTGGCTGTGGACTGTGCCAGCCCAAAAACTTTCAATTGTAAATAGTTTGCACTACGGTGCCTTATCTTGGTTTTACACGAAACCGTTACTAATTACCTCTGAAGAAAAACCCGTATGGTGTGGCCTAGAGTGAGGTCTGCAGTCAGAAGTCCTGCAGCCCACCCAGGACCCCCAGTGGGAGGTTTTTGGTGCGGGTCCTCCACAAGAATATTATCTAGTATTTATGGAAATGTGTTGATACTTTGATACTTTTGTATTTTTCTAATGTACAAATTGTAACGTTCAAGAAGTCTTACCCCCGGATGGGATGAGTTAAAATGTTTATGTTTAATGCAAAACATAAATGTTTTCTTTTTCTCTTTTACAGCCGGGAGTGCTGTGTTTAACCAAGGGGGGATGTGTGGCCCAGCTATGTCAGGCACACATAAATCCAGGAGAATGCACAGGAAGGTAACCGCAAAAGCTTGCTATCATTCACTTCACTCACACTCTCAGACACACCCACCAGGGGTATAGGAGGTAGTGACACGTAGCAGAGCTCATTCAAGTTTCCTGTCTGAGAAGAGCTCAGATCAGATTGTTTCCTGTCTTAGGACAGTGCAGTTCAGTGCCAGTTCAGTCTGGACTTGGAGGGAGAGGAGAGAGGACTGAATCCTCGCAGAGCTAGCGTAGCTCACCTGACAAGGAAGTGGAGGCTAGTACGGGTGAAGTGAATCATCCTAGCCTAGTCAGAGCTACCCTTAATCAGTACCTCAACAGAAGCTGAAACAAGGAGGATACTGAGAGCTGCTCAGCGAGCTCTGGAGAAAGCTGACATTTCCATCAATGCTACAAGTGCTTATGATAAGAGCAAGAGCAGGACGAAGGGCATAGTGGAGAAGACAGAGAGCAGTGCATCAGGTATTGGACTACCTGCACTAAATCACCGGACACCGGGTCCGAAGCGTTGCTAGAGTTTCAAGCCTAGTAACAAGATAACCGGAGGCTATCTGGACTACAGGTCGCAGAGAAGCAGCCCTAAGCGCCAATACGTAAACGGAGTCAGGAGGAACAAGGACTTTTAGCTAGGCCAAGCATAGAAGGACTTAGTTCTCTCAACATCTGGTATTCAGAGACATAGAAGGCTCCACCACAATGTTGGCCGGGCGTTACAGCTATTGAGAAAGCTGGAGATTGCAGAGTTAACTTCGCTTCATGCAAGTTTGGACTCAGATATATATGAAGTAAAGGAGTCCTCTAACCTGCTCAGCGGTTATCCCGAATGTGCATTCTCCACCCCGACCAGCTCCCCGGGACCTGCCTGAACCATCTACCAGTAAAGGTATGAAAAGAAGCTGCATTGTGTGTGACTGAATTCTTAACTACACCCGGCATCATCACCATAGACTTCCAGGGACCAGTCTCACCTGTGGGAGACTTACCACCCAGCTGCCCCATAACATCCCCTGTGAAGATCCTTATAGCAGCGCTGGTCCAATTGATCAGATACCACAGGTGGCGTCACGAACTACCTATCCTAATAATCCCCTGTAAATATCCCCCATTGCATGACCGCCAGGGCCACGGACCGAGTCCCGCTGCCAGTGACATGTCCCATAGAAATCAATGGGCTCGGCTCCGAGTACCCCATAGCCCTGGTATCCACACATGTGGTGCGCGTCACATACCATGAAATACGGTGTCCTATGCTGCAGTCCATCTGCTCAGTGGTCTGCGGACACCGGGCAGCTATATGTCCTGGCTCGCGGCACCTCCAACAAATAATATCACCCGTAGTGACCTTGGGCACCACCTCCCCCCGCCATTTTGACCTTGAGCTCCCACACCCTTTTTGGGACTCTGCCCCTGTTGGGGCCGCCAGTATGGAATAGGCTGCTTCCCCAAGGCACCTTCCATTCCCTGGTACCTCTCGACCAGTCCGACCAGTTCATCAGCATTCCGGGGATCACCCTGGGCAACCCAAGTCTGTAGGGGTTTTGGCAGGGAGTGCACAAACCGATCCATGACGACTCTTTCTACTATCTGTGCCGGCGTAGCGGACTCTGGCTGTAGCCATTTCTGGACCAGGTGCAGTAAGTCAAACATTTGGGAGCGAGGTGGTTTGTCCCGGTGATAAGCCCAGCGGTGCACCCTCTGTGCCCTGATAGTCATTGTTACCCCCATACTTGCGAGGATCTCTACTTTTAGCTTAGGATATTCCTGAGCGTCCTGCACAGTCAAATCGTAATACGCCTTCTGGGGTTCACCTGTCAGGTATGGGGCCAATATCTCTGCCCACTGCCCTGGGGGAAGTCTTTCCCTCTCAGCAACCCTCTCAAATACAGTCAGGAAGGCTTCCACATCATCCCCGGGGGTCATTTTTTGTAATGTGCGTCTTACCGCCTTTCTGACGTGGTTGTCATCAGCCCGACCTGGGGTTGGGGCGCTCGTCCTGCCCTGGATGGCGGTTGTCAAAAGCTGCATCTGTTGCCGATGCTCCTGCTGCATCTGCTGCAAGAACATCCTGTTGGCTTCTTGCTGCTGTTCCTGTGTCTGTTGCTGCTGTACCTGTGCCTGGACCAAGTGTTTCAGCAGGTCCTCCATTTTCTCCGGCAATGCTGGCTGGGTTGCTATAGCCTTGACCCACGACATGCAGTAACCAGTCTCACTTCTCTGCTGGGAACGCTGCCCGCATTCTCCACCAATTGTAGGGATGTGGTCTCGCTGGTGTGCGACCGGAGGTAAGCAGGAGGGCGACTCTTCCAGGTTCTTTAAGCAAGTTTATTAGACTTCATAAACTTGCTGTAAAACAGAAAACAAAAACAGCCTTCTCTGGCACAAAGTAACAGAAAACAGATAAAAGTCCTCGTACTCTAACCGAGTACTCTCTCTTCAGCACACACACTGGAGGTCTCCTCAGAACTCCCACACTGGAGGTTTCCACACCTCCAGCCACCCACACCTGTGGTCAGCAGCAGGCTCAATTATATACACCAGCCATTCAGCTAACACAGAGCACATGACCTGTCATGTGCTCTTGTGACCTCATCACAGGTCCTCAAACCACATACAAAGGTATAGTGAAGTCTTACTATCACTACAATGCCAAAACTACTTTTTTTTGGTAGCTACTATGCCTCAAAAATACTATAACAAAATGTCATATGTGTCCCACAATGGTATCAATAAAAATGTTGTTTCTCTCCCCCCCCCCCAAAAAAATAAGTTTTTACACAGCTACATCGCCTGAAAAATGAAAATAGTGTGGGGTCTCAGAAAATGGCAACACAACCCCAAATTTTTTTTTCAGGGTTTTTTTTCACCATTAAAATAATAATAATAAAAAAAGGTAACATGTTTGGTATCACCGTAACCATACTGATGAGCAGAATCATACTGCGAGGTCATTTTTACCACAAAATGTACGCCGTAAAAACAATTCCCCAAAAAATTGTCAGAATCGCGGGGTTTTTTTTTACAATTTCACCGCACTTGGAATGTTTTTCCCGTTTTTCCAGTGCACTATGAGGTAAAATGAATGGTGTCATTGAAAAGCACAACTTGTCCCAAAAAAAACAAAAACTCTCATATGTCTAATTATCTCACACATTGGCTTAGATACGGTATCACACATAGGATTAGATAGACTGGATCAACATGACGCTATCCATGTACATGACATAATGGGGGTTGTAGTGAGGGACATAGATATGGTGGGAGTTATTGTACAGGGTGTCATGGCCGTGTCACGATATGTAATGTGCGCCACCCACAGTCCTACACAGATCACCTCACGTTATCTCACACATCTTCATCTTTTCACATTAGAGATTTCCTTGGTAAAAGCTGTTGCCTTTGGACCTTCATCGGGGCAGATGGAGGCGGCCATTTTGACATCTTTATTAGATGGGTTTATTAGTTATGCGCATCGGCCTCGATTTAATTGACATCATGTGGACTGTATCTTATTTCATCACAAATTTGTTTTAACCTCTTCCATTGTTATTTTTTTTTTGCTCTTTTTTATTTTTCCATGGACATATCACCCCAAGAGGGCTTGTTTCTTCCCGCAGAAGCTTGGAATTACGCCGTTCATTTTACCATATAATATACGAGAAATAATCCAAATGATTAGTAAAAAAAAAAACTCCACTCCGCCATTATTTTTTAGGTTTTTGTATTCACGGCGTTCATTGCATGACATGATAAAAACTGCCCAACAATGTGATTCTATGGATCAATACAATTTTTTCGATTCCAAATTTATGTGAATTTTTTTTCCAAACATTTTATAGGTAAAAAAAAAAATTCAGAACTTTGTAACCAAAAAATTTTTCTTCCGTCACCAATTTCAGAGACCCCTAAGGTTTTTATTTTTCCGTGGATGGAGATATCTGGGGGCTGGTTTTTTCAATGCGGGGCTGACGATTTTATTGACACCATCTTGGTGTATGAATTAAGTTTTAATTTCTTTTTCTTGCATTACAGGGAAAAAATTCATCCAATTTTGTCGTTTAATTTTTTTTTTATATATTTCAGCGTTTATAAATATTTTTAGATCTCATTAATCCAGGCAATGAACGCATGCAGAAATACCAAATTTTTTATTTTTTGACATTTTGCTATTTACTTTTGAAGAAAAAGGGGGTGATTTAACCCCTCTCTGACATTAGACGTACTATCCCGTCCATAAAACCCGTGCCATTCTGCCCATGGACGGGATAGTACGTCATAGGCGATCAGCTGCGCTCCTGAGGGGAGCGCAGCTAATCGCCGCCGGGTGTCAGCTGATTATCACAGCTGACACCCGTGACTGTGTGTCAGGAGCGGTCACGGACCGCTCCCGGCACATTAACCCCTAGCACACCGCGATCAAACATGATCGCGGTGTACTGGGGGCACAGGGGAGGATCGCGCAGGGTGGGGGCTCCCTGCGCGCCCCCCTGAGACCCTCAGACCAGCGCGATGTGATCGCGCTGTTCTGAGGGCTTCCTCCCTCCCAGGACCCGGATCCAAGATGGCGCCGGGGTCCTGGAGGGAGGCGGCTTCCTCAGTGCCTGCTGAGAGCAGGCACTGAGAAGCCTGCTGCACTGCCTGAGCGATCGCTGGTGTGACAGTGTGCTGTGCACACTGTCACACCAGCGATTTGATAAAATACAGTGATGTCCCACCCTGGGACAAAGTAAAAAAGTTAAAAAAATAAAAATAAACATGTTATAAAAAAAAATCCAAAATAAATAAAAAAAAAAAAAATATTCCCCAATAAATTCATTTCTTCCTGTAAATAAAAAAAACAAAACAATAAAAGTACACATATTTGGTATCGCCGCGTCCGTAACGACCCCCCCTATAAAACTGTCCCACTAGTTAACCCCTTTAGTGAACCCTTAAAAAAAAAAAAAAACGAAGCAAAAAATCAATGCTTTATCATCATACCGCCGAACAAAAAGTGGAATAACGCGCGATCAAAAAGACCGATATAAAAAAACATGGTACCGCTGAAAACGTCATCTTGTCCCGCAAAAAAACGAGCCGCCATACAGCATCATCAGCGAAAAATAAAAAAAGTTATAGCTCGCAGAATAAAGCGATGCAAAAATAATTATTTTTTATATAAAATTGTTTTTATTCTATAAAAGCGCCAAAACATAAAAAAATGATATAAATGAGGTATCGCCATAATCGTACTGACCCGAAGAATAAAACTGCTTTATCAATTTTACCACACGCGGAACAATAAAAACGCCTCCCCCAAAAGAAATTCATGAATTGCTGATTTTTGTTCATTCTAACCTCCCAAAAATTGAAATAAAAAGCGATCAAAAAATGTCACCTGCTCAAAAATGGTACAAATAAAAACGTCAACTCGTACCGCAAAAAATAAGACCTCACATGACTCTGTTGGCCAAAATATGCAAAAATTATAGCTCTCAAAATGTGGCGATGCAAAAAACTATTTTTGCAATAAAAAGCGTCTTTTGGCGTGACAGCTGCCAATCACAAAAACCCGCTATAAATAGTAAATCAAACCCCCTTTATCACCCCCTTAGTTAGGGAAAAATAATAAAATTAAAAAAATGTATTTATTTCCATTTTCCCATTAGGGTTAGGGTTGCGGCTAAAGTTAGGGTTAGGGTTGGCGCTAAAGTTAGGATTAGGGTTAGGGTTGGGATTAGGGTGTGTTAGGGTTAGGTTTGTGGTTAGGGTTGGGACTAGGGTTAGGGGTGTGTTGGGGTTAGGGTTGGAGTTAGAATTGGGGGGGTTTCCGCTGTTTAGGCACATCAGGGGCTCTCCAAATGTGACATGGCGTCTGATCTCAATTCCAGCCAATTCTGCGTTGAAAAAGTCAAACGGTGCTCCTTCACTTCTGAGCTCTGCCATGCGTCCAAACAGTAGTTTATCCCCACATATGGGGTATCAGCGTACTCTGGACCCCAAGAGTTATTGTGCAATTTGTCCTATTTCTTCTGTTACCCTTGGGAAAATAAAAAACTGGGGGCGAAAATATCATTTTTGTACAAAAAAAATTATTTTTTTGTTTTTACGGCTGTACATTATAAACTTCTGTGAAGTACTTGGGGCTTCATAGCGCTCACCACACACCTAGATAAGTTCCTTGTGGGGCCTATTTTCCAAAATGGGGTCACTTGTTGGGGATTTCCACTGTTTAGGCGCATCAGGGGCTCTCCAAATGCGACATGACGCCCCCAGACCATTCCATCAAAGTCTGCAATCCAAAACGTCACTACTTCCCTTCCGAGCCCCAACGTGTACCCATACAGTAGTTTTCTCCCACATATTGGGTATCAGCGTACTCAGGACAAATTGGGCAACAACTTTTGGGGTCCAATTTCTCCTGTTACCCTTGTAAAAATAAAATATTGGGGCGAAAAAATCATTTTTGCAAAAAAAAAAAGATTTTTTATTTTTACGGCTGTGCGTTATAAACTTCTGTGAAGCACTTCGGGGTTCAAAGTGCTCACCACACATCTAGATAAGTTCCTTGTGGGGTCTATTTTCCAAAATGGGGTCACTTGTGGGGGGTTTCCACTGTTTAGGCGCATCAGGGGCTCTCCAAATGCGACATGACGCACTCAGACCATTCCATCAAAGTCTGCAATCCAAAACGTCACTACTTCCCTTCCGAGCCCTGATGTGCGCCCATACAGTAGTTTTCTCCCACATATTGGGTATCAGCGTACTCAGGACAAATTGGACAACAACTTTTGGGGTCCAATTTCTCCTGTTACCCTTGTGAAAATAAAATATTGGGGGCGAAAAAATCATTTTTGTAAAAAAAAAAAGGATTTTTTATTTTTACGGCTGTGTGTTATAAACTTCTGTGAAGCACTTCAGGGTTCAAAGTGCTCACCACACATCTAGATAAGTTCCTTGTGGGGTCTATTTGCCAAAATGGGGTCACTTGTGGGGGGTTTCCACTGTTTAGGTGCATCAGGGGCTCTCCAAATGTGACATGACGCCCCCAGACCATTCCATCAAAGTCTGCAATCCAAAACGTCACTACTTCCTTTCCGAGCCCCGACGTGTGCCCATACAGTAGTTTTCGCCCACATATTGGGTATCAGTGTACTCAGGACAAATTGGACAACAACTTTTGGGTTCCAATTTCTTCTGTTACCCTTGTGAAAATAAAATATTGGGGGCGAAAAAATCATTTTTGTAAAAAAAAAAAAAGATTTTTTATTTTACGGCTGTACGTTATAAACTTTAGTGAAACACCTGGGGGTTCAAAGTTCTCACCACACATCTAGATAAGTTCCTTGAGGGGTCTAGTTTCCAAAATGGTGTCATTTATGGGGTTTCCACTGTTTAGGCAGATCAGGAGCTCTCCAAACACGACATGGCGTCCAGCCAATTCTGCGTTGAAAAAGTCAGACGGCGCTCCTTCCCTTCCAAACTCTGCCATGCACCCAAACAGTGGTTTACCCCCACATATGGGGTATCAGCGCACTCAGGACAATAACTTTTGCACAATAACTTTTGGAGTCTTGTTACCCTTGGAAAAATAAAAATTGGGGTGAAAAGATCATTTTTGTGGAAAAAATATGATTTTTAAATTTTACGGCTCTACGTTATAAACTTGTGTGAAGCACTTGGGGGTTCAAATTGCTCATCAAAAATCTAGATAAGTTCCTTAGGGGGTCTAGTTTCCCAAATGGGGTAATTTGTGGGGGGTTTCCACTGTTTAGGCACATCAGGCGCTCTCCAAATGCAACATGGCATCCAAACTCAATTCCAGCCAATTTTGGTTGGAAAAAGTCAAATGGTGCTCCTTCCATTCCGAGCTCTGCCGTGCGCCCAAACAGTGGTTCCCCCCCACATATGGGGTATCAGCGTACTCAGGACAAATTGTACAACAACTTATGTGGTCCAATTTCTCCTGTTACCCTTGGGAAAATAAAAAATTAGTGACTAAAAGATAATTTTTGTGGGAAAAAAAATAGGATTTTTTATTTTCATGCCCGGGCATTATAAACTTGTGTGAAGCACTTGGGGGTTCAAAGTGCTCACCAAAGATCTAGATAAGTTCCTTAGGGGGTCTAGTTTCCAAAATGGGGTCACTTGTGGGGGGTTTCCACTGTTTAGGCTCATCTGGGGCACTGCAAACGGAACATGACCCCCATTAACGTCTGCATTCCAAAACGTTACTACTTCCTTTCCAAGCCCTGCCGTGCGCCCAAACAGTTTCCCCCCCCCCCACATATGGGGTATCAGCGTACTCAGGACAAATTGTACAACAACTTTTGGGGTCCAATTTCCTTGGGAAAATTCAAAAAATTTGGGACTAAAAAATCATTTTTGTGGAAAATTGATTTTTTTTTTTTCACACCCAGGCTTTATAAACTTTTGTGAAACACTTGAGGGTTCAAAGTGCTCATAACAGATCTAGATAAGTACCACCAAAATGGTGTCACTTGTGGGGGGTTTCCACTGTTTAGGCGCATCAGGGGCTCTCCAAACGCGACATGGCATCCAATCTAAATTCCAGCCAATTTTAGTTTGAAAAAGTCAAACGTCGCTCCTTCCCTTACGAGCTCTGCCGTGTGCCCAAACAGTGGTTTTCCCCCACATATGGGGTATTGGCGTACTCAGGAGAAATTGCATAACAACCTTATCTGTCCATTTTCCCCTTTTTTACCCTTGTGAAAATAAAAAAAAAGTTTGTAAAAGATAATTTTTGTGGCTAAAAAGTAAAATATTCATTTTTTCCTTCCACGTTGCTTTAGTTACTGTGAAGCACCTGAAGGGTTAATAAACTTCTTGAATGTGGTTTTGAGTACCTTGAGGGGTGCAGTTTTTAGAATGGTGTCACTTTTGGGTATTTTCTGCCATATAGACCCCTCAAAGTGACTTCAAATGTGAGGTGGTCCCTAAAAAAAATGGCTTTGTAAATTTTGCTGTAAAAATGAGAAATCGCTTGTCAACTTTTAACACTTATAACTTACTCTAAAAAAAAAATTTTGGTTCCAAAATTGTGCTGATGTAAAGTAGACATATGGAAAATGTTATTTCTTAACTATTTTGTGTGATATATTTCACTGTTTTAAGGGAATAAAAATTCAAAGTTTGAAAATTGCAAAATTTTAAACATTTTCGCCATATTTGCGTTTTTTTCAAAAATAAACGCAAGTTATATCAAAGAAATTTTACCACTAACATGAAGTACAATATGTCACGAGAAAACAATCTCAGAATCGTGAAGATCCGTGGGAGCGTTCCAGAGTTATAACCTCATAAAGAGACATTGGTCAGAATTGTAAAAATTGGCCCGGTCATTAACGTGCAAACCACCCTTGGGGGTGAAGGGGTTAAAGTTTTCTAGTTTTTGGGCGGTTATTTTTATGTTTACTAAAAATATATTTTTTGCATTTTTAAATGGTCTTATTAAAAGATCGTTTGATCACCTATGTAATACACTTTCTTACCACAGTGTGGCAGTGTAATGTGAAACTGACGATGTCCCGTGAAGCTCGGCATATGGCTGGGCTTCGTATAGGACCTGAAATGGCAGCCTTCAGAAGGCCAGCGGCTGCCATGGTAGCCGATCGGCACAAGGATTATGGCTTTGAAAGGATTATAAGCCATATTCATTGTGTCTATAATTGAGGACTAACGATTTTTCACTTTTTTTTTTTTCCCCCAATTTGAGTGGACGCTATAATTTTTCATACTGAACCAATAGTCGTGAAATGCTGCCCCTAGTGGTTAAATTAGTCATGACACACAATCATAGTTTTCATATTAATTATATAACTTTTTTCTTTTTTTTTAATGTGTAATATACAATTATGGAAGGATGAGAAAATTGTAAAAAAAAACAAAAAAAAACCAAGCAGCTTTGAGAAAAAAACCTGAGGGAAAATAAAGGCGTTCAGTTCCTGGGCTGATGCCATGTTATCCTCGTCAAGCCACCCTCACAGCAACTGATGAGATGGAGCTGGTGCCTAAAAAATGTCACTTCTCCAAGCAGTAAACATCTCTGAAATCAATGGCTCCTGTGCCCTGCTGCTGCTGCAGAGGAGGACATACTGCGTATACAGGAGAACGAATAGATCTTAAAGGGATGGTCTGTGTTATGTAAGACACATCATAAATCTATTGCTAAAATGACACAGACTCAGGGTGACATCCATATCCTGCATCTGTCTCTTTAAAATTTAAAGGGCATGACCAATCTTGCATTTTTTTTCTATTTTTATTGCTGTGATGCATCCGAAATAAAAAAAAATGACTTGATTAAGTTGAAATTTTTTTTTTTTTTTCTATATAAAGCTCCTTATGCAGATCTATGTGTCTCCATAGTTACAGACTACAAATAAACCTTTCCGTAGTCTGATCCTGCACTTGTTTGTCGCTGTCTCCTTTCTGTCCCGTGTGTACAGCGCTCCATTGAGCGTCACGGAAGGGTTAATGCTATCTACAGAGAAGTCATATATCTGCTGCGAGTCATAAAAGCTCCTTCCATATTTTTTCAAATCCCCCTCTCCCCATCACAAGTTCTGCTGATGAAATGTGTCCTCCCTAAATCCATCAGATATTACTCTCCCAGAACTGCGCCCATCCAGGGAGCCGGTGCAGGATCCGACAGCCCAAGATTTACAGGCAGGAGCTGTGTTTTATGTCAATTCTTAGAACATTCCGTTTGCATAACAACAAGGTGTAGCTATGGCGACCATACAGAATGTTATCATTCATTTTCCCCAAAAATGTGCACTGTACAACGCAATTATTGAAATAATGTCCCTGATAGACTAGGTCTACGGTAACCCATGCAGATACTATTGGTTAGGCTTACCAACTCTCCTGGAATCTCCAGGAGGTCCACCATGAATGAGATCACATGGACTTCCAGAAGAGCCTTCTTCCGAAGTACGGCACTTTGGAGTCTGGATCAAAATGGGATCTGATTCTGTAAAAGAAACTTTAGGGTTTGGGGTCAGAAACACTTGAGTGTAAAACATTATTGGGGTGTAAAAAATGTTTAGGTCTGTAGTCTGTAGTTTGGGGTCTGAAGCTCTTTAGGGTCTGAGTCTCGTCTAAAACGCTTTTAAGGTCTGATTCTAGGGTGCAAACTTTTGGGGTATCCTTGGTTTTTGTAGAGTCATGTTGCAGTGTGAAACACTTTTAGATCTGATATGTGTGTAGTATATAGGCTGCTGGGGTGTATATAGAGGCTGCTGGGTTGTATATAAAGGCTGCTGCTGGGGTATATGTGGAGGCTGCTGCTGCTGGGGTATATGTGGAGGCTGCTGCTGCTGGGGTATATGTGGAGGCTGCTGCTGGGGTATATGTGGAGGCTTCTGCTGCTGGGGTATATGTGGAAGCTGCTGCTGGGGTATATGTGGAGGCTGCTGCTGGGGTATATGTGGAGGCTGCTGCTGGAGTATATGTGGAGGCTGCTGCTGGGGTATATGTGGAGGCTGCTGCTGGGGTATATGTGGAGGCTGCTGCTGGAGTATATGTGGAGGCTGCTGCTGCTGGGGTATATGTGGAGGCTGCTGCTGGGGTATATGTGGAGGCTGCTGCTGCTGCTGGGGTATATGTGGAGGCTTCTGCTGCTGGGGTATATGTGGAGGCTGCTGCTGCTGGGGTATATGTGGAGGCTGCTGCTGCTGGGGTATATGTGGAGGCTTCTGCTGCTGGGGTATATGTGGAGGCTGCTGCTGCGGGGGTATATGTGGAGGCTGCTGCTGCGGGGGTATATGTGGAGGCTGCTGCTGGGGTATATGTGGAGGCTGCTGCTGCTGGGGTATATGTGGAGGCTTCTGCTGCTGGGGTTATGTGGAGGCTGCTGCTGGGGTATATGTGGAGGCTGCTGCTGCTGGGGTATATGTGGAGGCTGCTGCTGGGGTATATGTGGAGGCTGCTGCTGCTGGGGTATATGTGGAGGCTTCTGCTGCTGGGGTATATGTGGAGGCTGCTGCTACTGGGGTATATGTGGAGGCTGCTGCTACTGGGGTATATGTGGAGGCTGCTGCTGCTGGGGTATATGTGGAGGCTGCTGCTGGGGTATATGTGGAGGCTGCTGCTGCTGGGGTATATGTGGAGGCTGCTGCTGGGGTGTATATAGAGGCTGCTGGGGTATATGTGGAGGCTGCTGCTGGAGTATATGTGGAGGCTGCTGCTGGGGTATATGTGGAGGCTGCTGCTGGGGTATATGTGGAGGCTGCTGCTGCTGGAGTATATGTGGAGGCTGCTGCTGGGGTATATGTGGAGGCTGCTGCTGGTGGGGTGTACGTGGAGGCTGCTGCTGGGGTATATGTGGAGGCTGCTGCTGGTGGGGTGTACGTGGAGGCTGCTGCTGGGGTTTACATGGAGGCCGCTGGTCGGGGGTACTTCTGCTGCGAGCAGCCGGGAGATGACCGGATGGCGCCGGTCATCTCCCGGCTGCGTCGCCGCTGACCTCCATGCGGCAGGAGATGACCCGCGGCTAGCGCCGCTGATCTCCCGACGATAGCTGTGTCGTGCGTGGTTCAAATCCTGCACCAATTCGCGGCCGGACTGCACCTGTTGCTGATTGGTCGCGTACGTCCGGACGCGACCAATCAGCGACGTGGGATTTCCGTTACAGACAGAATTAGACGATTATATAGTAAATTGGTCAAAGCAATGCGAAAATCTTAAGAGACTTTCCTACGTGTCTTGAACCCTATGGTTGTACATCATCGATAGTCATAGTCTGAGCCTGGGTTCTGAAACTTTTTGGGATCTGTTTATAATGTCTAAAAAATTGTAAGGTATATGTCTGAGGTCTGAAGCACTATAGGGTCAAAGTCTCGGATCTAAACCACCTTGACATTCTGGGGTCTAAAACATTTTTTGGGACCTGAGCTGGGGGCATGAAGATCTTCGAGGGTGTGAGAGTCATAGTTCACTGTGAAACATCTTTAGGTCTGAGTTTGTTAGATAAAACGTTGGGGTTTGTGTGTAGCCCTGGTGTTAGGCACACGCAGTACCCTGGAGAGTGTGTGGCGAGACAGCAGTTTAATGCTAAATACCCATTCACTCAACATACACTGGACACACCCTTAGGGTAGTGTAGTTTACTCTTGAGGGAGTGGTCAAGGTGTATGTGTTGGAGTGATTTAGTGAGTGTCCAGACTTCAGAGGAGGAGGTCGTAAAGTCTGTGTCTGGACTTCAGAGAGAGAAGACGTCTGGAGGGAGGAAGCAGTCCAGATTGCTCTATCATCAGTTCGGAAAGTGGAGTCTAGTACAGGTGGTTTAATGCACCTCAGCCTAGTCAGAGCTGTACCTCATCAGAATACACTGGAAGGAAAGAAGAAGTTTAGTGCAGAAAGTCTTCAGTATCCTGTCTAAAGGACGGTGTAAGGTTCAGAGACGTGCTCCTGCCTATTGATAACTGAGCATCTGTAACTAACTTTGAAGTGAAGGAAAAGAAAGAAGTGACTGCTCGACCCTTGGCTAGTGTGAGTGCTTATGTTACCAGCGAGGACAAGGCGAAAGGCACAGTGGTTTATTGGAATAGTGCTTACGGATTGAAGAAGTCCTGCACATTGCTACCGGTCACTGGGGACCGAAGGATCACTATTGTTACAAGCATAGTGGTAAGAAAACCAGGAATTTACCGGACCTTAGGTCGCGGCAAACAAGCCCCATATAGTCAGTACGTAACTGGGGTCAGGGGGAGTGAAGACTTTGAGTCAGTGCACGATAAGATAAGAATTCAGCTCCCTCGCAGGAAGGCTCCTAACACAAAGCTGACTGGGCGGTACAGCTATTGATTAGCTGGAGATATTGAGGGAACTACGCTTCAGGCTGGTTGTACTCATTGTATTGGAAGTAAAGGAGGCCCCTAACTTGTCCAGCTGCTGTCTCAAGATACACTCTCCTTGGATCAGCCTCCCTGGGACCTGCCTGAACATCTTTCAAGTAAAGGTATGGAAAGACGCTGACTGTGTGAGACTGTGTTCTTTATCTGCACCCGACTTCACCAACTTCATAGACTTTGAGGGAAGAGTCCCACCTGTAGGGGACCCGACATCTAGCTGCATCACCATCCCCTCAGAGATCTACAGCAGCGCTGGTACAAATTACCAGAATACTACAGGTGGCGTCACGAACTGTATATAAACCTATCCCCTGTAAATATATCCCCAACATACGCCAGACCGCCAGGGCCACAGACCGAGCCACAGCTACCTGTGACAAACCCCATAGACTTCCATGGGCTCGGCTCTGAGTACCCCATTGCCCTGGTAATCCACAATTGTGGTGGCGGGTCGACACAAAACTTTGGCGTCACGAACAGGATACGAAACTCGCAGAATTGCGAGCCCTGTGTGCCTATGGAATTGTTTTTGTGAAAAAGAACTGTTTGCACTTTTGGCGCCAAAATCGCCATCTTTGTCGCCATATTCGCGCCCTCAGGCGCTGGAGAAGAAGGTGGGCGTACCTTCGTGGGCGTGTACCCCCATGTGGCGCGAAGAAAATGCCTGCCCTCTCAAAGTGCTATTACAACATGCGATCCTGCCCTACAGCAAAGGAGGTCCGCCTCCTCTTCACCTTCCCTGCGAGGAGGAGGAGACGCAAACCCCACCTCCACGGAAGAGACCGGATGTCTCTGGAGGAAGAAGAAAGAATCTTCTGGAACATCATGGAAGCAGGACGTGTGCAGCCGAGCAGGGAAGCGGAGGAAGGCAGGCCCCGTGCCCCAGCCAAGCTGCCACCAGCACCGGAGTTATCCGTGGTCCTGCACCTGCAACAGGCGTTGCTAGAGATTCAAGAAGAAAATGCACGCCTGAAGAAGATGGTCCAGTACCAACCTGGCTTTGAAGAGATCGAGAGACGCCGGCGTACCCTGGAGCAGCGGAGGCTGTGGGATACGGTGATCTCTCCCCTCAACGACCCCCCACGATTCCAGATACCGAAGAGTCTGCTGCCTAAGGCGAAGGAGCAACCGGAGGCTGCCCCGAAAGTACCAATCCTGATCCCACCGGTGAAGCGGTGGAGGCGAAGGAGGTTGAGGAGGTATCGCCAGTTCCGGAACGCCCGCCCGGCCAGGAGGCCGCAGCAGATGATCGGTCCCCGGCAGGGACACTGGAGGGGTCCTGTCCGTCACTACCAGACGTGGACTGGGACGAAATGGCGCGCCTGGATGACGTCGCCTATACCGCCCAGTGGGAACATGAATGGCAGAGTCGTGAGGAGAAGAAGAAACGCCAGCAGGAGGAAGAGCGGGAAGCTCAGTGGAACCGTCAGCGACAACATGCAGAGCTGATCGCGGACAAAGAAAGTGTCCGGAGAGATAAAGGTACCCTGAGGGAACCGCGGCGGCAGGGGTGTGTGACTGAGTTCCAGCTCCGGAAGGGCTGGGGCTTCATCCGTGAACCGGGCCTCTACCCAGGGGTCTTTGTCAGCAGGCGTGACGTAGAATCCCACTTGCCGCAAGGCCATCCCGGGAGGGACTTAGTAAATGGAGACCTCGTCACGTACACACGGCATTGGGGAATGAAGGGATGGTATGCCCTTAACGTCACCATCGTCCGTGACCCCGTCCCCGACGCAGGTAACGTCACCACTACCGCAGCGTCCCCGTCTCCAGCTCAAGAAGCATCCGGCCGTGCCCCAGCATCGCCCCCTGCAAATTCATCGCAACTAGCGACCCAGAGTTCATCGCAAATGAAAGTCAAATCTACATCGCAACATGCGACCCAGTCTCAATCGCAATCCAGGACACGGTCCATATCGTTAACTGTGATTGAAACGCAATCGGTGTCACGTGAAGAGAATGTACCCGTTGCGCCCCTAGAGGATCGCACACGAACTGTGGCGACTCAGACCCTAATCGCAGCGCATGATTTGTTGGTCCTGGGATCTAGGGCCCATTGCATTGTTCCAGCCCCCGGGGTGGAAAATGTATTGGAAAGTGTATTATTTGAAAATGAATAGATAGAAAAGAAGAATTGGTGAGATCCATATCGGGTCTACCATAAGTAAAAAGTTTGAAAATGTTTTATAGAGTTTTGCACAAGTTGAAGAAGTATAGCGTATATAATGTATATATATATGTTTCTAACTGTAGAATGCCCGGCTGGGTAAACAGTATCCAGAAAAAGTTTGCACTTTAGTATTATGTGATTTGATATAATATGTCTTTGGTTTTACAATGGACTTTGAGGTTGAGGACTGTGCTAACCCAGAACTTATTTGTACATAGTTGCGCTTCGGTGCCTTATCTTGGTTTTACAAAAACCAGCACAACTACCTCTGAATACAAAAACCCGTGTGTTGTGGCACTGAGTGAGGTCTGCAATCGGATGTCCTGCAGCCCACCCAGGACCTACGTTGAAGGTTTGGTGCGGGTCCTTCACAAGAATACTGTATATTTATTGAATGCTATTTAATACTTTTGTATTTCTATATATAATGTTATTGTTTGCAACGTTCAAGATATCCTCACCTCCCGGATGGGACGAATTAATGTTATTGTTAATGTTTTCATGCATAAACAAAATGTCTCTTTTGTATTTTACAGCCCGGGAGTGCTGTCTTTTACCATGGGGGAATGTGTAGCCCTGGTGTTAGGCACACGCAGTACCCTGGAGAGTGTGTGGCGAGACAGCAGTTTAATGCTAAATACCCATTCACTCAACATACACTGGACACACCCTTAGGGTAGTGTAGTTTACTCTTGAGGGAGTGGTCAAGGTGTATGTGTTGGAGTGATTTAGTGAGTGTCCAGACTTCAGAGGAGGAGGTCGTAAAGTCTGTGTCTGGACTTCAGAGAGAGAAGACGTCTGGAGGGAGGAAGCAGTCCAGATTGCTCTATCATCAGTTCGGAAAGTGGAGTCTAGTACAGGTGGTTTAATGCACCTCAGCCTAGTCAGAGCTGTACCTCATCAGAATACACTGGAAGGAAAGAAGAAGTTTAGTGCAGAAAGTCTTCAGTATCCTGTCTAAAGGACGGTGTAAGGTTCAGAGACGTGCTCCTGCCTATTGATAACTGAGCATCTGTAACTAACTTTGAAGTGAAGGAAAAGAAAGAAGTGACTGCTCGACCCTTGGCTAGTGTGAGTGCTTATGTTACCAGCGAGGACAAGGCGAAAGGCACAGTGGTTTATTGGAATAGTGCTTACGGATTGAAGAAGTCCTGCACATTGCTACCGGTCACTGGGGACCGAAGGATCACTATTGTTACAAGCATAGTGGTAAGAAAACCAGGAATTTACCGGACCTTAGGTCGCGGCAAACAAGCCCCATATAGTCAGTACGTAACTGGGGTCAGGGGGAGTGAAGACTTTGAGTCAGTGCACGATAAGATAAGAATTCAGCTCCCTCGCAGGAAGGCTCCTAACACAAAGCTGACTGGGCGGTACAGCTATTGATTAGCTGGAGATATTGAGGGAACTACGCTTCAGGCTGGTTGTACTCATTGTATTGGAAGTAAAGGAGGCCCCTAACTTGTCCAGCTGCTGTCTCAAGATACACTCTCCTTGGATCAGCCTCCCTGGGACCTGCCTGAACATCTTTCAAGTAAAGATATGGAAAGACGCTGACTGTGTGAGACTGTGTTCTTTATCTGCACCCGACTTCACCAACTTCATAGACTTTGAGGGAAGAGTCCCACCTGTAGGGGACCCGACATCTAGCTGCATCACCATCCCCTCAGAGATCTACAGCAGCGCTGGTACAAATTACCAGAATACTACAGGTGGCGTCACGAACTGTATATAAACCTATCCCCTGTAAATATATCCCCAACATACGCCAGACCGCCAGGGCCACAGACCGAGCCACAGCTACCTGTGACAAACCCCATAGACTTCCATGGGCTCGGCTCTGAGTACCCCATTGCCCTGGTAATCCACAATTGTGGTGGCGGGTCGACACATTTGCGTCTTACATCTGTGACACTTTTGTCTTAGTTGTGGGTCTAAACCTAGGGTCCAAGTCTAATCTTGGAGTATGACTCTATGCTTTAAAACTTTCTGGTCTGAAGCACTTTAGACTCTGAGTCTTTGGTCTAAATCATTTTTCCTATCAGATTCTGAGGTCTTTGGGTCCTAATTCTGGGGTATGAAACACTTTGGGGTCTGAGTCTAGTTTAGGAAATGCCATAGAGCTGTAGTCCAGTGTGAAAGCCATTTTGTTCTGACTCTGGCATTTAAGACTTTGGGGTTTGAGTTTTAGGTCTGAAAGGCTAGGCTTTGGTTTGATACTTGGGTCTACATTTGGGTATGGAACACTTTTTGATCTATGGCAGTGTTTCTCAACTCTAGTCCTCAGGACCCACCAACAGGTCATGTTTTCAGGATTTCCTTAGTATTGCAAAGGTGATGGAATTAATGCTTGAGCAGGTGATAAAATTATCACCTGTGCAATACTAAGGAAATCCTGAAAACATGACCTGTTGGTGGGTCCTGAGGACTGGAGTTGAGAAACACTGATCTATGGTGTAAAACACTTCTGAGTCAGAGGTCTAAATCTGAGTTTCAAGCACTTGGGACTAAAACTTTGTGATATGTGCTCCAAAACACTTTGAGGTCTAAGTCTGGGGTCTGAAGTACTTTAGACTTTGGGGTCCAAAGTTGGGGTCTGAAATCATTTGTAATCTGAGTCTGGGGTCCAGAATACTTCTAGAAAGCTGGAGGTGATTAGGGAGTCTATGAGTTTTTCTTAGTTTAAAGGTATTCCTTAAAAATGAATGTGGTTGCTCTTCAGGGGTGTGGTTATATATATGGGCATGGTTTAGGATTTGTTATTTTGATGGCCCTTTTAAATACCCTATAAGCCCAAGGAGGGGAGAAGTCCATTCCTTATGGTCTTACTTGCTTTACAAGTTTACATCTAGCAGAGGATGCGTCTCCTATCACTCATGTTGCATCCTCAAAAATTTTTGCTCCACACTTCAGCTTAACCCCTCAGTGCCTCTGTTCTCGCCCACCTGATATGCCTGGCAAGAAGAAATCATTCATAAGTCAAGAGAATCTGGGTGACTGCGCTGGTTTCGCTCTACTGGGACATGCTGGTTTCTCACCTAGGACTGGGAATTTTATATTAGTAAGACGCCCCTTGTATAAAGTTTTCCAAGAGCTTCATCCCCCCACCTATCCCAGTACACCCAGTGCACTGATGATTCCCAGTTTGCCCCTTTTATCTGGCTCTACTCCTCTGAGCTGTGCCAGGCACGTGACCTGGAGAGACATCAGGAATTTTTGGTATGTGGATGTGTGCAGGTCCAGTGATTGCACTCTACAAGGCGCCACAGTCCAGAACCTGAGACCGTCCTGTCCTAATGTAGAGCCTGACCACAGGCCGCAGGGGTAGAGCGGTGCTATTCACTGACAGGTAACGGGGTGGTGCATGCACAAATCTCTCTCCTACCCAGAGCAGGTAACAGGTATCAGATCAGGAGATCTAAAGCACAATCATTAAGATCCATATGGTAATACTATTTTTGTTTTGTATGGCGGTATTATCAGCCAATTATATGGCACTATTATTTGGGCACTGGCTATAAGATGTGATCATAATTTAAGAAAATAATTTGGACACCATATGGTAGCATTATTTCTGTTTTGTGCAACAACAGTATTATTATGCTATTATATTGTACCACTATTTGGCCACCGAATGATAATATGGGATTATTAAGTATATATATTATATCAATATTGCAGTAGTATTTCTGTTTTATATGGAGGTGTTATTAGGCCATTACATGGTACTATTATTTGAGCACTGTGTGACTATAATATGTGGTCATTATAGCAGAATAATATTAGAAAACATTTGGTAGCATCAGTTCTATATTGGATGGCGGCATTATTAAGCCATTATATGGTGATATTATTTGGGCACTGTGTAGCTTTAATATCTGGTCATTCTATAATGTATTTTTATCCATATTGTAATTATATTTCTGTTTTGTATAGTGGTATTATTAGACACTTTTTTGGTACTGTCATGTAGGCACTGTATGACTATAACATTTGGTCATTTTTGGTCATTCTATAGCATAATAATTTGGACACCATATGGTATTATTATTTCTGTTATGTATGGTAGTATTATTATTAGACAGCTATATGGTATTATTTCTGTTATGTATGGTAGTATTATTAGACTGCTATATGGTACTATTATGTTGGCACTATGCATATGTATCTCTCTCTATGGTCATTCTGTAGCATATTTGTTTGTATCCATATGATAGCAGTATTTCTGTTTTATGTGATGGTAGTATTAGACCATTATATAGTAATCTGATTTTGTCACTGTAGGACTATAATATGTTGCTATACACATATGGTAGCATTATTATTATTTTGGATTATTAGACCTTTATGTGGTGATGTTATTTGGACACTGTATAGCAGTAATATGTGGTCATTATTTGGATTCATATTGCAGTATAATTTCTGGTTTGTATGGCAGTGAAATCAGGCAATATATTGTATTTGTGGTCATTATGTACCATAGTAATGTGGTAGCTTCATTTCTGCTTTGTGTGGCTGTGTAATTATGCAGCTATGTGGTACTATGATTTAGGCACAGTATGGCTGTTCTATTTTATTATATTGTCTTTCTGTAACATAACAATATGGTAGAATTATATTTTAAGCCCGCCTCGTATTAATATTTGGGCACTGAATAACTATAATATGTTGTCTGTTTGTAGCAGTTATTTGGACACTATATGTTAGCATTTTTTGTTTTGTGTGTGAGCAGGGCGTTATATCATTATTAGGGCGCTGTCTTTTAGGTAGTGTTATATGGCTGCTGTATGACGCTATCATTTACTAAGTGTCGATCACTGTTTTGAATAAACAGTAATATTTGACATTACTGTATGAACGCCTTATAGCAGTATTGTTAAGCTTTATATGAACATTTATATTATTTTCTAGAGGTATAGGGAGATCCCTGAGAATTAGGGCCATTGCGGTCACATGCGGCTGGAGGTTGTAAGGTGTCACCTGCTGCGGAAACCACGTTGCCTGCCACAGAGTACACACAAGAGTATCCGTCATAGGGCGAAGGTTGGGTTATGTGAGACTGGAGGGATATAATAGCAGACAGGACTGACTGCTCACATGGCGGAGGAGGAATGATCTGCGGCTGCAGATGTGCACTGCAGGTGAGGGCTGAGCAGCTCCAGACTCACAACCTGGAGTTATAAGATCATTTTACTAGTGCTTCTTGTGCTGCTGGTGAGGGGGTAAGGGTGGGACTGTGTTATTTATATATGTATATGTGTGTGTGTGTGTGTGTCATCTACAGTACAGACCAAAAGTTTGGACACACCTCATTCAAAGATTTTTCTGTATTTTTATGACTATGAAAATTGTAGAATCACACTGAAGGCATCAAAACTATGAATTAACACATGTGGAATTATACATTACACTTTACAAAAAAGTGTGAAACAACTGAAAATATGTCTTATATTCTAGGTTCTTCTAAGTAGCCACCTTTTGCTTTGATTACTGCTTTGCACGCAGAAAAGGTGAACGGCTGAACTCTACATGCCTAGTTCCCACCGTGAAGCATGGAGGAGGTGGTGTGATGGTGTGGGGGTGCTTTGCTGGTGACACTGTTGGGGATTTATTCAAAATTGAAGCGATGAGCCTTCCAGCTCACCCCAAACCATCTCGATTGGGTTCAGGTCTGGTGACTGTGGGGGCCAGGTCATCTCGCGTAGCACCCCATCACTCTCCTTCTTGGTCAAATAGCCCTTACACAGCCTGGAGGTGTGTTTGGGGTCATTGTCCTGTTGAAAAATAAATGATGGTCCAACTAAACGCAAACCGGATGGAATAGCATGCCGCTGCGAGATGCTGTGGTAGCCATGCTGGTTCAGTATGCCTTCAATTTTGAATAAATCCCCAACAGTGTCACCAGCAAAGCACCCCCACACCATCACACCTCCTCCTCCATGCTTCACGGTGAGTGTGCATGTGTGTATTCCCATGTATGTGAGCATGCATGTGTGTGTTTTTACAATATGTGAGTGTGCATGTGTGTTTTCCCGTTTGTGTGGACATGCATGCGAGTGTCTTTTACAATGGGTACCAAGTCACTGGGCTCACATAGCGCACAATGATGGGTAGAAAAATATTTAGAGTTGAGAGTCCTCAGTGGTTGATACCTTTTAATGGCTAACTGAAAAGATGGTAACAAACTGCAGCTTTCCAGACTACTCCGGTCTCTTCATCAGGCTGGAGTAATATAACAGTAGTTGTATTAGTTTCGAGTAGTCTGAATATTTTTCTATCTACTCGTAACACGGTACAAAGATATACATCTTTCCTGTATCATCAGTGATGGGTAATGATTAACCTACTACTTTTTTACTACCCATTTCTTTTCTAAACTTGGTCATTTTCTGATGAGTTGAGCTTGGAGACGTCACACTGTGGCCACGGTGCAGGGACACTTGTCAGCTGTACTTGCTCTCAGATCTATACACAGCACAGGACTTGCTAAGAAGACAATTGAACGCTGACTTCCTTTTTCCTCCCTATCATTGACCAAGACATAATGGGATTGTTTCATACCTAAGTACTAGACTCTTGTGCGATCCATCTGAGACGGCACTACAGACCTATGTTACTAACAGACCCCATGTGCTCCAGTTATGCGTCCTCTACTCGTGTTTACTAATTTTGGGTTTTGTCGTCACTAACCTGTATTTATATCTACATTTATATACTTTTCTGCTCCAGAACGTCCTTTTTTTCTATTGTACTTTACTCGTGTGTGTTCATTATTTTGAATAAAGTTTACATAGTTTTATTTAGCTTTGACTAAGGTCCTCTCCTTGTCTAACAATTGACTGAGTTGCTAATTTAATTGTGCATTTAGCATATGGGCTGCAACTATATGCACCATTATAGGTTATTACATGATGATTTGGAGACTATTTGCGTCTATTGCAATGTGTGTGAGCATGCATGTGTGTTTTCCCATGTGTGTGAGCGTGCATGTGTCTTTTGCAATGTGCATGAGCGTGCATGTGTGTCGTTTGCAATGTGTGTGAGTGTTCATGTGTGTTTTCCCATGTGTGGGCATGCATGTGTGTGTGAATGTGCATGTGTATGTCTTTTGCAATGTGTGTGAGCCTGCATGTGTGTTTTCTTATGTGTCTGAGCCTGCATTTGAGTTTTCCTATGTTTGTGAGCGTGCATGTGTGTGTGTTTTCCCATGTGTGTGAGTGTGCATATGTATGTGAATGTGGCATGTGTGTGAGCATGCATGTGTGTGTTTTCCTATATGTGTGAGCGTGCATGAGTATGTCTTTTGCTGTGTGTGTCAGCATGCATGTGTATGTATTTTCCAATCTGTGTGTTTTGCAATGTGTTTGAGCATACATGTATGAGTGTGCATGTGTGCACATTTTCCATTGTGTGCGTGTGTTTTGCAGTATGTGTGAGTGTGCATGTGTGTCTTTTGCAATGTGTGAGTGAGTCGCCCGTAGCCAGGGCCTGTGGGGTACTCGGCACCGAGCCCGTTTACTTCAATGGGGGATGTCACAGGTAGCACAGCTCGGTCCGTTGCCCTGGGGGCTCACCTCAATAAAAGGGGAATATTTACAGGGGATTATAGGTTTGTAGAAATGTTCGTGACGCCACCTGTGGTACCTGGTCAGGGTGACCAGCGCTGCAGGGTAGATCCGCTGAGGGGTTGTTACTGGGCAGCAAGGTGTTAAGTCTTCCACAGGCAAGACTGATCCCTCAGGGTATATGGCGGTGTAGGGGTGCAGGATCAATAAGGCAGACACACACAAGAAAGTCTCTTTCTGTACCTTTACTGATGGTAGATGCAGGCACGTCCCGGGAAGCTGGCAGGGTGGAGGATGCACGTCCAGTAATCCCACTGAGTAGGTGTAGGGCCTCCGTACTCCTGTATGTGTGAGTTTCTGACCTGTGTGAAACGGCTGACTTTGTGGTGAGGCCTTCTCTAGGATAGAACAGTGTCTCTGTATGCAGGGCCCTTCTAGACTCCGTCTTCCTGACCCCGGTTACGTATCAGCTCTGATGGGCCCCTGCGACTTGAAGTCCCACAGGGTCTCCGGTATCTCCTACTAGTCGTGTAGATGCTAGCAAGCTCGGACCCGGTGGTGCAGAGTAGAGGTAAGCGATCAATGCTGTTTCAACCTCTGTCACTCTCTTTTCCTTCCACTCGCCATTCGTCCTACTTTGACCTTCAGCATAAGCACACTAGTCTGTGGTAACCTGAAATCTGATCTCGTCTGAGGTAACTGCCGTTCTGAGATGTTCAGACTGTTCTGAGGTAAGTAGACTTCTGACGTAACTCACGTGTCTACACTGCCTTATATGCTGCGGAAGGGCTCCCTCTGGTGGATCTGGGAAATAGTGCAGATGTGTTGTGTGCATATAGGTCATTGTGGGTTTACCTTGGTTGCATCCTCCTGGGAACATGTGGCTCCAGACACAGCTGGGCTACACATCTGTGAACGTACATGTGTGTGTGCTTTGCAATATGGGTAAGCGTGAATTTGCGTGTCTTTTGCAATGTGTGTGAGCGTGCATGTGTGTTTTCATATATGTGTGTGTGTGGGCAGCCCATAATTTCACTTTCAAATATGTTTATATATCAGTCCCAGCGTATCATGTGTGGTGGATACACGTGAGCCCTGGCCTGTCCCGTGTTGTGGATACTCGTCAGCCCCGGTGTGTCCTGTATGGTGGATACTTGTTGGCATCAGCGTGTCTTGTGTGAGGTAAAGAGCATAAGGGAACCTGTCAGCAGGATTGTGCACAGTTAGCTACAGACAGTGTCAGGTTGGCGCCGTTATACAGTACAGACCAAAAGTTTGGACACACCTTCTCATTCAAAGATTTTTCTGTATTTTCATGACTATAAAAATTGTACATTCACACTGAAGGCATCAAAACTATGAATTAACACATGTGGAATTATACATTACACTTTACAAAAAAGTGTGAAACAACTGAAAATATGTCTTATATTCTAGGTTCTTCAAAGTAGCCACCTTTTGCTTTGATGACTGCTGTGAAGGACAACCCCCGTCCTTCCACGTCACCAATGTGACGTAACTCCACAGGCACAGCTCTCCGGCGCTCCCTTTGTCTCTCTGGTCAGTAAGGGAACTGCACCTAGAGCAATTAGCCGCCGTTGAGGGTGTCCTGTTACCCACTGGGTATTCTAAGATTCGTGATCAGAGTAAAAGCATCAGTCCAAGATTAATTTTATGGTTTAATTGCCTTAATGTCACGCTGTATAGCAGATATATATATGTGATGACAATAATCTATATCAAAAGGGCAACATACTATATAACATGTGCATAGCTATATGATAACATAGATTTACCTGACAGAAAGTCCAGTGGGTCAAAACGGAATCCGTTATACGCTGTCTCCGGCTAGAGGGTGACCGGGGTCTAAGCTGACCCTAACTGGGGTCCTAACTAATCCCTCAACCTGGAGGTACTGTTAAAGGTACAGAGGTCCAGGCCACCAGCGTAAACCCTGTCTCCTATCAATCCCTGCCAACTGTATTCTAGTCCTAAGAAGGACCCTGAATACCACCAAAGGGAATGACCAGGTAACGGTTAATGAACAGAAAGACATACAAGAAAGATAAGAAATAAAGTAAATAAAGTCTTACATACAACACTCACACACAGTAGGAACACCATAGGTCTCAGAGATAAACTATAAGCTGTAAGAGTAAAAACAACTAAGGAGCTCTTAGCTTAAGTATTCCCAGAACCGATCCAGTCTGCTAAACTATATGAATGCTTTCACCGGCCTCCAACACCCAGACTGGCAGGAATATAAAGGAAACTAATTAGAACATAATCCAAAGCAGCCGGGCGAGGCTGAACCTAGTCTTAGCAAAGAGCTAGGTAAAATTAACTCTCTCATTACCAAACACAAAGAAACAGCAGCTCAGCTGTGAGAAGTCAGAATGTGCAATCGCGACGATCTTCGTGGCGATGCACCCATGACAGTACCCCCCCTTCTACGAGGGGCCTCCGGACCCTCATGACCAGGTCTGTCCGGGTAAGTTGTGTGAAAGGTCCGAACCAATCGATCTGCGTTATCATCAGACGCAGGGACCCACGTCCTCTCCTCAGGACCATACCCCCTCCAATGAACTTCCACGTTATCATTGATTACCACTGAAGGAGGAGGTAGAGGTGACGGTATGACTGGTGCCACATACTTTTTAAGTAATGACTTGTGAAACACATTATGAATTTTAAACGTAGGAGGGAGGTCCAGACGAAATGCCACAGGATTAATTATGGAACTGATCCTGTATGGCCCGATGAATCTGGGACCCAACCTCCAGGAGGGAACTTTAAGTTTTATATTCCTGGTAGACAACCACACCAGATCGTTCACCCTCAGATCTAGACCAGAAACTCTCCTCCTATCAGCCATCCGTTTGTAAGGGTTCTCCGTAACCTTCAGTCTTAAGCGATCTGGAACTATCAGTCTCCCTGGAAGTCCCACAGGGGCGTCCCCCTGAGCCCCCAATACCTCCCCCTCAAGCTCAGAGCATACAGCTGACACTACAACTCCCTCCTGAGGAATAGGAACCGGATCATCAGTCTTCCCGACCCCTGGGAAAGTACGAGATAAGGCATCAGGAAGCAACTTTATTGAGCAGTCATATGTGCGATGAGGAGGTAACTCTTTACACCCCTCCTCTGAGAACTTCTCCCAAAAGTCCTCCAGAAAAGGAGGCAAAGTCCTAGGCACAACCGCACCGATGACCGTGCTCATGCAGTTATTCTTGCAAAATTCACCCCACTGGCTTATCTTTCTGGATTGCCAATCAATCACTGGGTTATGTTTAGCCAACCAAGGAAGTCC
This sequence comes from Oophaga sylvatica, assembly GCA_033576555.1. Classification (NCBI taxonomy): domain Eukaryota; kingdom Metazoa; phylum Chordata; class Amphibia; order Anura; family Dendrobatidae; genus Oophaga; species Oophaga sylvatica. The sequence continues at coordinate 6,206,970 of JARQOD010000001.1, read as the reverse complement.
CAACACAATAGGAGCAGGCAGACCCTCCAACACATAACAAGACAATTGCTCTTTATGTATTGCCCCTACTCGAAGATCTATGTTATGAACAGCTTGTACCAAGCTACCTTGACCAAGAGGTCTAGAATCAATAGAGAGTATAGGGACCGGTTTGGCCAATACACTCAGTTGCATACCATGCACCTGGGCAAACCGAGTGTCCACCAGATTAGCCCCGGACCCACTATCAAGAAAAACAGAAATCCTCTCAGTTCTAGTACCAATCACCACCTCCGCAGGCACGAGAAACTGAGAGGGATTTGGGGACGAAATACACACTCCCAGGTTAACTCCTTGGTTCAAAGAGGTCCGGGATGGACACCCCCCAACAAATGTCCCTCTCTCCGCAAAAGAAACACCTTCTAGTCTTGCGGCGCACCGCTGATTCCCTCCTACAAAATGATGTCCCTCCCAACTGCATGGGTTCCTCAGAACAGACCAGAGGAACCTCAGTATAAGGGACTTTAGTAGTAGGTGGAGTCATCACGGGGGGCGGAGTTACCTCGCGTCTTCCCCGAAGACGTCTATCAATGCGAATAGCGAGGGCCATAGCAGCCTCCAGTGATGGAGGAGAATCATACTGAGCCAACACATCTTTTAATTTGTCAGACAACCCTTGACAAAACTGGCTCCTAAGAGCAGGGTCATTCCACTGAGTATCTGTTGCCCATCTACGGAACTCAGAAGAATATTCCTCCGCTGGACGATTTCCTTGCCGTATTTTACGTAACCTTGTTTCAGCAAGGGAGACTCGATCCGGATCATCATATACCAGACCCAGGGCAGTAAAAAATCGATCCACTGACTGGAGATCTGGGGAGCCTGGAGGAATAGAGAACGCCCAAGATTGAGGATCCCTTGTAAGAGCGAGATAACAATTCCCACCCTCTGCTCTTCACTCCCAGATGACCGAGGCCGCAGCCGAAAGTACAATTTACATGCCTCCCGGAAAGTAAAAAATTTGTCCCGCCCACCAGTGAACCTGTCCGGGAGAGCAACCTTAGGTTCAGATCTGGTTTGCTCCGGGGGGACAAAACCTTGGACTTAATGTCTGCCAACTCCATGGACAATCCCTGCAACTGCCGGGCCAGCTGGGCTACTGGATCCATGATAGCTGGGGAGAATCTTTAGTATGGCCGGTGAAAATGTCACGCTGTATAGCAGATATATATATGTGATGACAATAATCTATATCAAAAGGGCAACATACTATATAACATGTGCATAGCTATATGATAACATAGATTTACCTGACAGAAAGTCCAGTGGGTCAAAACGGAATCCGTTATACGCTGTCTCCGGCTAGAGGGTGACCGGGGTCTAAGCTGACCCTAACTGGGGTCCTAACTAATCCCTCAACCTGGAGGTACTGTTAAAGGTACAGAGGTCCAGGCCACCAGCGTAAACCCTGTCTCCTATCAATCCCTGCCAACTGTATTCTAGTCCTAAGAAGGACCCTGAATACCACCAAAGGGAATGACCAGGTAACGGTTAATGAACAGAAAGACATACAAGAAAGATAAGAAATAAAGTAAATAAAGTCTTACATACAACACTCACACACAGTAGGAACACCATAGGTCTCAGAGATAAACTATAAGCTGTAAGAGTAAAAACAACTAAGGAGCTCTTAGCTTAAGTATTCCCAGAACCGATCCAGTCTGCTAAACTATATGAATGCTTTCACCGGCCTCCAACACCCAGACTGGCAGGAATATAAAGGAAACTAATTAGAACATAATCCAAAGCAGCCGGGCGAGGCTGAACCTAGTCTTAGCAAAGAGCTAGGTAAAATTAACTCTCTCATTACCAAACACAAAGAAACAGCAGCTCAGCTGTGAGAAGTCAGAATGTGCAATCGCGACGATCTTCGTGGCGATGCACCCATGACACTTAAGGGCGCACTAGATAATTACAGAAATATACAGTAAGCTATACAACGGAATTACAATGGATTTGCAGTCAGAGTAAAATACAACAATAATGGTACAAGGCTTAGAGGTATTAGCTAGAGGTCACTATTACCAGGTTGTAGGGGCATGTGGAGGCAGGGAGCTCTGCGATCCACAGGTGAAAGTCTTAGTTGCTGGACAGTCCCCCAAAACGTGTGCCGCTGCTCCCTTGGCAGATCTGTCCCTTGGTCCTTAGTTTTTCATGGTCTTGCTGCTGTGAGAATGGATCCAGTCTGCCCATAGCTCACAGTTCTTAAACCTGCTAGGTCCCTCCCCTCGGTGTCCGAGGGTGGGATGATAATCTCCAACCTTAGCCCCCTGCAGAATTTATTCCCAATACCTAATAAAGGGGTTAACTTTCTCCAGGACGATCGGATCAGGACATGAGAGGTACCAGCGGATGCAGTATGTTTCGCCTGTCGCGTGGAGATCAAACCTGGCCCGATTGGGTTTCTTTGTAGTGCCAATCTCTATATCTCATACCACCGAGCCATCACCGACTCGGGAGTTGCACCATCAGATGCCCGAGGTCCGCAGGATCACGCAGATATTTTTTATGAGTTTGTACCTAGAAAGATGTGCTCATAATTCATAATCCTAGAACGGAGCCTTCGTGTCTGGAAACATACAATGGATGTGTTTTCAGTGTCTAGCTGGCAGGTATAATCTAATTGAAGCCTCTAGCTTTGAAGTACTGTTCTGGCCTGGCCTACTTAGCATATTAACAGGCCTGGCTATTCATATTGAGCAGTAAATCCTTGAGTCGAATCTACTCAGCATACTAATAGATCTTTTCATTCACAGTGGAGGCCAACCCCTATTGTATTGAATATGCCCACAGGCCATGAGGCCAGGTGCAGTTAGCAGCCTGTGGCTCTGTGAACAGACAAAATGGAGGCTGGAGCAGGCCAATATCCAAGATGGTGGCTGTTCCTTCCTCACACTCTTGGCATTCTCTTGATGAGGTAGTCACCGGGAATGGTCTTCCAACAGTCTTGAAGGAGTTCCCAGAGATGCATAGCACTTGTTGGCCCTTTTGCCTTCACTCTGCGGTCCAGCTCACCCTAAACCATCTCGATTGGGTTCAGGTCTGGTGACTGTGGAGGCCAGGTCATCTGGCATAGCACTCCATCACTCTCCTTCTTGGTCAAATAGCCATTACACAGTCTGGAGGTGTGTTTGGGGTCATTGTCCTGTTGAAAAATAAATGATGTTCCTACTAAACGCAAACCGGATGGAATAGCATGCCGCTGCAAGATGCTGTGGTAGCCATGCTGGTTCACTATGCCTTCAATTTTGAATAAATCCCCAACAGTGTCACCAGAAAAGCACCCCCACACCATCACACCTCGTCCTCCATGCTTCACGGTGGGAACCAGGCATGTAGAGTCCATCCGTTCACCTTTTCTGCGTTGCACAAAGACACGGTGGTTGGAACCTAAGATAATAATAATCTTTATATAGCGCTAACATATTCCGCAGCGCTTTACAGTTTGCACACATTATCGTCACTGTCCCCGATGGGGCTCACAATCTAGATTCCCTATCTGTATGTTTTTGGAGTGTGGGAGGAAACCAGAGTACCCGGAGGAAACCCACGCAAACACGGGGAGAACATACAAACTCCTTACAGATGTTGTCCTAGGTGGGATTTGAACCCAGGACTCCAGCGCTGCAAGGCTGTAGTGTTATCCACTGAGCCACCATGCTGCCCTAAGATCTCAAAATTGGACTCATCAGACCAAAGCACAGATTTCCACTGGTCTAATGTCCATTCCTTGTGTTCTTTAGCCCAAACAAGTCTCTTCTGCTTGTTGCCTGTCCTTAGCAGTGGTTTCCTAGCAGCTATTTTACCATGAAGGCCTGCTGCACAAAGTCTCCTCTTAACAGTTGTTGTAGAGATGTGTCTGCTGCTAGAACTCTGTGTGGCATTGACCTGGTCTCTAATCTGAGCTGCTGTTAACCTGCGATTTCTGAGGCTGGTGACTCGGATAAACTTATCCTCAGAAGCAGAGGTCACTCTTGGTCTTCCTTTCCTGGGGCTGTCCTCATATGAGCCAGTTTCTTCGTAGCTCTTAATGGTTTTTGCAAATGCGCTTGGAGACACTTTCAAGGTTTTCCCAATTTTTCAGACTGACTGACCTTCATTTCTTAAAATAATGATGGCCACTCGTTTTTCTTTATTTAGCTGCTTTTTTCTTGCCATAATACAAATTCTAACAGTCTATTCAGTAGGACTATCAGCTGTGTATCCTCCAGACTTTTGCACAACACAACTGATGGTCCCAACCCCATTTATAAGGCCAGAAATCCCACTTATTAAACTGACAGGGCACACCTGTGAAGTGAAAACCATTTCCGGTGACTACCTCTTGAAGCTCATCAAGAGAATGCCAAGAGTGTGCAAAGCAGTCATCAAAGCAAAAGGTGGCTACTGTGAAGAACCTAGAATATAAGACATATTTTAAGTTGTTTCACACTTTTTTGTGTAGTATATAATTCTACATGTGTTAATTCATAGTTTCAGCAGCAGGTGGAAGGAAAGGAGACACACTAGTTCATAACTAGTGGGTAGGCGGAGCCCCAGATAGGATTGACACCTCAGATTAAAAAAAAGAGTGTTGACCGGCCCCTCCAGCACGGGCTCCTCCTACTCAGCTCTCCAGTCTAAAATTTGAGGTCCAGAGGATGGTCGCTGCTGGAGCAGCTCCTCGGAAGACTTTATTATTTTAATCGGACAAGAGACTTGGATCACCAGAAGTGGTCTAGAGGTCTCAGGGGTCTCAGCGCTGCTGAACCCCAACCTCTCCCTTGGCGGATCTGTATTTACCCTGTATGGTGGTCCCTGCAGAACCCTGCCGGCCCTGGGGGATGAGGATGGCTTCCCTGGCGGGGACGCAAACCACGCATCTGGGGTGACTGCGTTCCCCGCCCTGGGGGGAAGCATGGGCATAGCGCCAGAAACCCTGGGGGTCCCTGTGGCGCTCGGCTAGTTAGTACTCCGCATTTATTTGTATGTGGGTGCTTTCAGCGGCTGCTGCGGCAGCCGCTGTTACATGTAATGTGCATGTTCGGTGACTGTATTTTTGTCCGCAGGCAGATGCCTGCAGGACAGGGGGAGCAGAGAGCGAAGGAGTTCGCGCTCTTTTTTTGAAGCCGGCGGGGGGCGTGGCTTCACGCTCCCGGGCTTCTTGTGTAGAAGCGCGCGATTATGCGCTTCTCTTCCGGTTTCACTCAGCGCGGCGGCCATTAGAAGGCTTCCACGGGCTCCTTCCTGCTCCGCTCCTCCCGTACAACCATATACATCACCGCGGCCAGCTGGGTGAGTGAAACGCCCTCACCCCCACAGCGCAGAAACCTATCTGTGTAACAAGAACAGATAGCGTTATCTTGCAGCTGCGGTCTCATATAAGAGACCTTATTTTGCCTGGGACTTGCACACCCCTTCTATTTTAATAAGGGAGTAGTGGGGAGCCGGCGACATTAACCCCTTTTAAAGGGTTAACCCTTTCAGCACGACCGCCATAGGTTCTATCCCAGTTGGGATCAGAACTTGTAAGGGTTATTTATATCGCTGAATATTTTGCTGATACAGCTGGGGTAGCTCTCTCACTAAGAGCTTTAACCCTTCTGCGTCCGTTTAAGAAGCCACACTTTTTTTCTAGTTACTGACAGGCTTTGACCTGCCATATACTGTGTGAGGGCATGTCGGAACAGGGTCCAGAAGGTGCGGACCGTGTGCCAAATCTGCTTCAGGATCAGTCGCGCGTATCTGATACGCAGGCCTCGACGTCAAGCACAGCAATTGGAGGTCACAGTGATGCCAAATTGGATGCCATCACTCGCTCTATTGATGGCCTTTCTGACCTTTTAGGTCATTGGGTGTCAGCTAGATCCTCTCATGGAAGGAAGCGACACAGGCCGGTGCCATCCTTCCCGCGTGGCGAATCAGAGGTCTCTGATATGGAATGCGGACAGGGTTCCCCTTCAAATTCAGATGGGGAGTTATCCGGTTTGGATAAGGATCGGCAGGGACATTCTGCCTCACTGGACTGAACAGAGGCTTTTATTGAAGCCATGAGGGAGGCGTTACAGTTGCCGGAGGAGGTAACTACACGTCCTGGTAAGTCGCCTCGGATGTACCAGGAGTACCGTAAGTCGCGAGCGACATTGCCAGCTCTGGATGAGCTTAATGGAGCAGTGGAGAAGGAACGCCTGTGTCCAGATAAATGTTTTCAAGGAACACGTTTTTTTGAGGCACTATATCCGTGTTCTACGGAGTTGACGGATAATTGGATTTCTTCTCCTGAAGTGGATGTTCCTTTATCCCAGCTCAGTAAATCCTCATTGCTCCCTGTTAAAGGGAAGGCGAGTCTGCAGGACCCGCTGGACAGAAAAACGGAGATGGCGGCGAAATCCAACTACGAGGCTTCGGGTCATGGATTCAAAGCAGTGCTAGGATCCATGTGTGCTTGTAGGGCTTCCCTGTGCTGGTTGGACCGTATACAGATGGCGTTGCAAAATGGATCTCCGTTATCCGAGATAGATGTGCTTCTCGATTTATTGGAGACTGCAGCCCGATATAGCTATGATGCAGGTCTGGATACTGCATCACTGTTGTCCAGGGCGCAAGCTTCGACGGTCACAGTCAGAAGAGCACTGTGGCTTAGACAGTGGACTGGGGACGCAGTGTCAAAACAAGGTTTGCTGTCTCTAGCCTACAAGGGTAGTCAGTTATTTGGATCTGACCTCTCAGACCTGATTGCCAAGGCAAAGGCAAAAGAAGCGGCTTTACCACAGCGAAGGGCTATGGCTTCTGCGCCTGGCAGGCCTGGTGCCGGTAGTGGCCGGCGATCCTTTCGGTCCAGGGGACGATTCGGTCAATCCTCTTGGGGATCGGGTCGTCCCTCTTTTTCGGGAAAAAAGTTCACTCAGAAATTCCGCACTCCCTGGAAATCAAGCTTCCGTCAAGACAAGCGGGAAGCTGACAAGAAGCCCGCCAAGACGGACTGACGCCAGGGTTCCACTCGAGGGCTCTCGAGTGGGGGGTCGCCTGCTCCAATTCAAAGCGACTTGGGTTTCCCGCGTTCCGAACACCTGGGTAACGCGGGTCGTGTCGGCAGGCTATTTCATAGAATTTTCTTCTCGACCCCCGGACAGGTTCTGCCAGTCTCGCACACCGTCAGAGCCCGAGTTAATTGCCGCTCTGCTGCGAGAGGTTGACTCCCTTCTGCAGAAGGGTGTGGTAACACCGGTACCGCCGGAGGACCGGGGAAGAGGATTTTATTCCAATCTTTTTGTGGTTCCCAAAAAGGAGGACAAATTTTGCCCTATTCTGGATCTCAAAAGATTGAATCGGCATGTCCACACCCAAAAATTCCGCATGGAGTCACTTCGCTCCGTGGTGGCAGCCCTGTCGCAGAACGACTTTTTGGTGTCAATCGACATTCGCGACGCTTATTTGCATGTTCCCGTCGGAAGGGCTCATCAGCGCTTCCTTCGTTTTGCCATAGGTCAGGACCATTACCAGTTTGTGGCTCTGCCATTCGGCTTGGCCTCGGCGCCCAGAGTCTTTACAAAAATTCTGGCGCCTCTCATGGCAATTCTTCGAAGACAGGGGGTTACGATTTTTCCCTACCTGGACGATCTTTTGATTGTGGCGTCCTCAAAGGAGGAGGCGGTGACGGCTCGCAATCTATCCCTTCATCTCCTGGAGGATTTCGGGTGGCTGGTCAATTGGGAGAAGTCGTCTCTGGAACCGTCGCAGTCAATCCTGTTTTTGGGGATGCATTTCGACACGGTACGGGCAGTGGTGTCCCTACCTCCAGACAAGCGGGCATGTCTTCTCCGACATGTACAGATTATGAAGTCTGCGACAGCAATGTCCCTTCGGGAGTGTATGCGCCTTCTGGGTTTGATGGTGGCGTCCATGGAGGCACTTCCGTTTGCCCAATTTCATTCCAGGGCCCTCCAAAGACTCATTCTGAGTCGTTGGGATCGATCGCAAGCTTCTCTGGATTGCAGCGTCATCATCTCTCACAGGGTGCGAGAATCCCTAGAATGGTGGTTACGTCCAGGAGCGTTATCCCTGGGAAAATCTTTCCTCCCTCCGAGGTGGTCGGTCATAACCACCGATGCCAGCCTGACGGGTTGGGGGGGTGTCTGGAACGATCTTTGGATCCAGGGAGTATGGTCATCGGAAGAGTCTGTTCTACCGATCAACATCCTGGAATTGAGGGCAATTTTCCTTTGCCTCCAACACTGGACGGTCCCTTTGAGCGGTCTGCCAGTCCGAGTGCAGACAGACAACGCGACGGCGGTCGCGTATATCAACCACCAAGGCGGGACGAGGAGCTCCAGGCTCATGATGGAGGTGTCTCGGATCCTGCTATGGGCCGAGACCAGGGTTCCAGCCATCTCTGCGATTCACATTCCAGGAGTTCAGAATACCACGGCGGACTTCCTCAGTCGCGAGAAGATGGATCCTGGACAATGGAGTCTCCATCCGGAAATGTTTGCACTGCTGTGCTCCCGTTGGGGAACTCCCCAAGTGGATTTGATGGCATCCAGGTTCAATGCCAAACTACCGACCTTCATGTCCAGGTACAAGGACCCGAAGGCTGTGGCAGTGGATGCTCTGGTGGCTCCGTGGGACCATTTCGAGCTAATCTATGTGTTTCCGCCGATATCCTTACTTCCTCTGGTGCTGCGTCGGATCAGACTGGAGAGGATTCCGGCTATGTTGATAGCCCCGGATTGGCCAAGGAGGATGTGGTTCTCGACACTGGTGTCGCTTTTGGCTGCACCGCCATTTCCACTTCCTCTTCGCCCGGACCTGTTATCCCAGGGGCCCGTTCGTCATCCGAACTTGAAGTCTCTGCGTTTGACGGCGTGGCTCTTGAGACCGAAATATTGACCCGTCGAGGTTTTTCAGCCAAAGTCATTGCCACTCTGCGAGCTGCCAGAGGTCCGGCTACTACTAAGATCTATCACAAGACTTGGGAAGCCTTCTTTTCGTGGTGTTCGGGTTCTTCAAGGAATCCGAGGATTTTTTCCATTCCCAATCTGTTGGCTTTTCTGCAGTACGGGTTGGACAAAGGTTTAGCAGTTAGCACTCTGAAAGGTCAGGTTTCTGCCCTGTCCTTGCTGTTTCGGAAGGCTATCACCTCGCGTAGGGACGTGCGTTCCTTTTTTCGCGGAGTAACCCGTCAGTTCCCTCCGCGGAAGGCGCCTGTGTCTCCTTGGTGGCTCAACCTTGTCTTGGAAGCTCTTCAACATGTGCCTTTTGAGCCTATGAGTTCTGCTAGCCTTTCTTTACTTTCTTGGAAGGTTGCCTTCTTAGTGGCGGTAACCTCTTTAAGAAGGGTTTCTGAGTTGGCAGCTCTTTCTTGCTCGCCTCCTTTCCTGGAGTTTTACCCGGATCGAGTAGTGCTTCGCACACGGGGCGACTTTCTACCTAAGGTGGTGTCGCAATTTCATGTTAACCAGGATATTGTGTTGCCCTCGCTTTGCCCGGGCCCGAGGAATGCAAAGGAACGAGATTTGCACAAATTGGATTTAGTGCGGGCCTTGAAGTTCTATTTGTCTGTTACTCAAGGTTTTCGGAAGTCAGATTCTCTGTTTGTAATTCCAGCAGGTCGCAGGCGTGGTCAACGAGCTTCAAAGGACTCTATAGCTCGTTGGATTCGGTCGGCCATTTTGGAGGCTTACCGACTTAAAGGCGAACCTTGCCCGATTAAGATTCGAGCTCATTCCACGAGGGCTGTGGCTTCATCGTGGGCCTTTCATCAAGGGGCTTCAGCAGCTCAGCTCTGCCGAGCGGCGACCTGGCGTTCCGTCCACACATTTACAAAGTTTTATAAGGTGGACGTCAGTGCTTCCGCTGATGCAGCCTTAGGACGTAGGGTCCTGCAGGCAGCGGTAATTTAAAGTTTTAGTTAACTTGTATTTGGCGCCTGTTGCACATTTATCTAGGTTGTTGGGTTTCTGCCTCTTTTGGTTTTTTTTCCCACCCTAATTTTTGGACTGCTTTGGGACGTCCCACTAGTTATGAACTAGTGTGTCTCCTTTCCTTCCACCTGCTGCTGAAAGACGGATTTTGGTAAGAACTTACCTGTAAAATCCTTTTCAGCGAAGGAAGGAAAGGAGACACAGCTCCCTCCCATGGCAGAAGTGTGTTGTTGTATTTACAGATGCAGCGTGACCCTTCTCTGATAGCGATTTTCTGGGCTGAGGTCGACGCGCTACGGCTCTGTTCCAGCATTGCCAGCTTATCGCAGTAGTCAGGTTCAGTGAGTAGTACCTGGAACTGTGTGTTTTTTTGCCAAATGCATGCATAACCTGTATTCTTGTGTTTTTTCTCTGAAGTCCTTCAGAAGGGGTTATGTTGCTCCGCTGGTGATATTGCTCTTCTTAAGCTTGGGTACGACTGGAGAGCTGAGTAGGAGGAGCCCGAGCTGGAAGGGGACGGTCAACACTCTTTTTTTTAATCTGAGGTGTCAATCCTATCTGGGGCTCCGCCTACCCACTAGTTATGAACTAGTGTGTCTCCTTTCCTTCCTTCGCTGAAAAGGATTTTACAGGTAAGTTCTTACCAAAATCCGTCTTTTGATGCCTTCAGTGTGAATTTACAATTTTCATAGTCATGAAAATACAGAAAAATCTTTGAATGAGAACTTTTGGTCTGTACTGTACTGATTACACTGATACCTGGTGCTGAAATCCGTCATGTGGTTGTTGTTGAATCTTTATTTCCAGTTTTCAGTTAATTATATGCTCGTGCTCCGCGGCGGCCTGTGGGGGGTCTTCATGTGATGCTTTAATTAGGTATTCACCAGTATGGCTTCTGTTCCCTCACTGACCTGCCCCCTAGTTTACATAATGAATATTATATATACAGTGGGTTCGGAAAGTATTCAGACCCCTTTAAAATTTTCACTCTTTGTTTCATTGCAGCCATTTGGTAAATGCAAAAGATTTAATTTTTTTTTCTCATTAATGGACACTCTGCACCCCATCTTTACTGAAAAAAAAAAAGAAATGTAGATATTTTTGGAAATTTATTAAAAAAGAAAAACTGAAATATCACATGGTCATAAGTATTCAGACCCTTTGCTCAGTATTGAGGAGAAGCACCTTTTGAGCTAGCACAGCCATGAGTCTTCTTTGGATTGATACCACAAGTTTCTCACACCTGGATTTGGGGATCCTCTGCCATTCTTCCTTGCAGATCCTCTCCAGTTCCGTCAGGTTGGATGGTGAATGTTGGTGGACAGCCATTTTCAGGTCTCTCCAGAGATGCTCAGTTGGGTTTAGTTCAAGGCTCTGGCTGGGTCAGTCAAGAATGGTCACAGAGTTGTTCTGAAGCCACTCCTTTTGTTATTTTAGCTGTGTGCTTAGGGTCATTGTCTTGTTGGAAGGTGAACCTTCGGCCAAATCTGAGGTCCTGAGCACTCTGGAAGAAGTTTTCATCCAGGATATCTCTGTACTTGGCTGCATTCATGTTTCCTTCAATGGTAACCAGTCGTCCTGTCCCTGCAGCTGATAAACACCCCCATAGCATGATGCTGCCACCACCATGCTTCACTGTTGGATTGTATTGGGCAGGTGATGAGCAGTGCCTGGTTTTCTCCTCACATACCGCTTAGAATTATCACCAAAAAATTCTATCTTCACCTCATCAGACCAGAGAATCATATTTCTCATAGTCTCGGAGTCCTTCATGTGTTTTTTAGCAAACTCTATGCGGGCTTTCATATGTCTGGCACTGAGGAGAGGCTTCCGTCGGGCCACTCTGCCATAAAGGCCCGACTGGTGGAGGGCTGCAGTGATAGTTGACTTTGTGGAACTTTCTCCTATCTCCCTACTGCATCTGTGGAGCTCAGCCACAGTGATCTTGGGGTTCTTCTTTACCTCTTCACCGAGGCTCTTCTCCCACGATTACTCAGATTGGCTGGACGGCCAGGTCTAGGAAGACTTCTGGTGGTCCCAAACTTCTTCCATTTAAGGATTATGGAGGCCACTGTGTTCTTAGGAACCTTGAGTCCTGCAGAAATTCTTTTGTAACCTTGGCCAGATCTGTGCCTTGCCACAATTCTGTCTCTGAGCTCCTTGGCCAGTTCCTTTGACCTCATGATTCTCATTTGGTGTGACATGCACTGTGAGCTGTGAGGTCTTATATAGACAGGTGTGTGCCTTTACAAATCAAGTCCTATCAGTTTAATTAATCACAGCTGGACTCCAATGTAGGAGTAGAATCATCTCAAGGAGGATCACAAGGAAATGGACAGCATGTGACGTAACTATGAGTGTCTGAGCAAAGGGGTCTGAATACTTATGACCATGTGATATTTCAGTTTTTCTTCGTTTAATAAATTTGCAAAAATTTCTACATTTCTTGATTTTTTTTTCAGTCAAGATGGGGGGCAGAGTGTACATTAATGTGAAAAAAATGAACTTTTTTGAATTTGCCAAATGGCTGCAATGAAACAAAGAGTGAAAAATTTGAAGGGGTCTGAATACTTTCCGTACTCACTGTATATCTTGGGGGGAAATAACCCTATCTGCAGGCGCCAGCAGTGGCCCCTGCGCTGCAACCTGATCACATATGTATTGTGTGTATAATTAATTTATTTGCTGTTCTCCTGATAGTCATTAAAAAAAAATCTGAAAATGGTGCCGGCCGCAACTGCGCAGTAGCAGCTATAGGATCACCTCTATATACACCAGTAGCTGCTACTGCGCAGTTGCGCCGGCACCATTTTCAGATTTTTTTTTTTAATGACTATCAGGAGAACAGCAAAGAAATTAATTATACACGCAATACATATGCGATCAGGTTGCAGCGCAGGGGCCGCCGCTGGCACCTGCAGAAGGATTTTTTTTCCCCCCAAGATAAACATAATATTCATTCTGTAAACTAGGGGGCAGTCAGTGAGGGATCAGTGACCCGACAGAAGCCATACAGAAGAATCGCTAATCAGAGCACCGCATGGAGACCCCACACAGGCCGCCCCGGAGCGTTTTTTTGCCTGCGTTGCCTTTCGTGTGAATCCTCGTATTCTTTGCAACGTTACTTTTGCCTGTAGAATTATCTGTTCTCCATGTGCTCGCTATGGTACGAGGCAGCTAATTATTAACCGCATGCCAATCCCCATCATAGACAAACACACATGAAAGAATTCCCGAGTGATAGGATTTACCTCTTCACTGCTGGAACAACAGAAACTGCAGCAACGAAACCTGAAGTTCAAAGCTCAGGTGCCTCCATGCCAACATGAAGAATTCTGCAATTACACGCCACAAAAACACCAACAGTTTGGAAAACCCCTAATATGCCATGTGACCAAAGTGAAGCGCCCCTCTTACACACTATTATGGGTGGACCCCCAATTTCCCAACTTGTATGCATTTCCCCTGTCACTAAAGACACCGGAAAGTCCTTTTTGGGCAAAATATGGTGAACATTATTAACCCATTGAGCCTGACACTTTACCCTCACATACCCACCTGCTGGGGAATATCTGTTAGACAAACCTGGACTATCACCTGCAAACAGTAAACCCTTCATAAATCACAGACCAGTGGAGACCACCCAGGAGGCTTTGCTGGAGCAGTAGGGGATTTAACAGCTGAATTACCTGTACGCTTTTTTTTTCTTTTTACATTTTAGCTGTTGTGAAATATTTAGAAGTCTAGAACAACTTTACAAAACAAGTTTTATTTGCAGAGAACTAGAAAATACTTTAGATCTAATAATGACCAAGAGCAATAAAACTACAGTTCCTGGTCCCAGGCTTTAATCCTATGGATGATCTAGGGTGCAAAAGATGTGCAACACTGTCCCCCAAAAAGTAAAGTTCCCTAAAAATATTTTATGATCTCTTGGGGAACAAATTATATATATATCAATATATAATATTAGGAACAAATAAAAAATGTAAAAGTTAAATACCCCCTCTGTTAAGAAAGAAAAGAAACTCTGAAAGATTATTTTTCATATATTGATTTTAATAAATAAAAATAATAAATTTTTTTTAAAACTACGCATATTAGGCATGATAACCCGCAGATTTCATTAAACATGTTACATGTTGTGAATCATGAGCAGTAACAAAATATATACGGTATATGTATAAAAAAATTTTTTTATATGTACAGTATGTGCGACGCAAAAAATAAAAATGATAATTAAACGGGTTGTCCACTATTTAGACAACGCCCTGTTCAATTCCTATGTTTCCCCACAGAAAAAGAGTAGCAGCTCTGCTCTCCTCTGGGGCCGGCGCCGTTTCAGCAGCGTTGGGACTGGCCCGCCCGAGGATTGTGTGACATTATTATATCATGTGATCCCTGCGGCCAATCAGTGCCAGCCAGGAGAGCGAGTGCCGACATCGGTGAACGACGCCGGCAGCGGAGGTCAGTATAATTGTTATTTTACTGGGGGGAAACAAAGGAACACCACAGAAGGGGTTATCCGAATGGTGGACAACCTTTTTAATATAAACACCAAAACATTGCAGAAAATAGTATAATTTCTCTGGAATAAAACAAGTTATCCTACATCCACGTCATTAAATAAAAAAAAAAAATTGGGGCTAAAAAATTGGCCAATCATTAAGGAGTTAAGGTGTACCCTATGTCTATATGTCTAATACTCCATTCACATTCAAAGCTGCATTCAGAAGTGTTTGTTTCATGTTCTCCGCTCAGCCCGCCTCCTCTGATTGTTCAGTGTCTATGTGTAATTCTCGGCATCTGCAATTCTTGGTGCTGGCGCAGAGTGTTTTATAGAAGTTCAGCTGAGCGCGTTCTTGCAGCTTTGTATGTGACTGGAGTGTAAGATTGTCTACCTTTAGGATAAGTACAACCAAGGTAAAGTTTGTATAGTTCCAGGTTTGGCTTCTTCTCTCCCCTTTCCTTGGTTTCTCCAGGTGATGGCGTTGAGAATGTGGCGTATCTTAGATGAGTGGAGAATACGCTGACGCCAGTGCCGGTGGCTACATATGAAAGCTGCGGATATAGAATATATCCCTCTGTATATCTGCGTCCTGAGCCTCCTGAAGGCTGGCAATCGATGACTGTCTATTGCGGAGAGGAGCAAATCAATACACTCGTTTCAGAATGTTAGGTGAAGTCAGGACATTCGCCAAAAGTGATTTCATCTTTCATTTCTCATCATGGTAGATAGATTCAAGAATGTGATGGGTTGTTTTCACATTCTGGAGCCTCCATTAATAAAGTCGTGGCATCTAGAGACTTCCAATACAATAGAGTTCCGCAGGGGCAGCCACTCTTCATCAGAGTGTGGAAGCCCTGCCCCCGAACTGCAGGACCAAAAGTAGGCAGAGTTTGAATGAAACGGGCTATCTTCGTTTGTTCCATAGACCTTAAATGAAGTGACACGGCGCATGCGTGACCTCCTGCACCACTCATCTGCTTTTGGTGGCGATCAAAAGTGAGTGAAAGACATAAGTTCTAGTTCTTTACTGTCATCAAGACCACTCCCACGAGGAGCAGCTGGTAGTGTTCTGATGCTTCACTGGCAAAAATAGGTAACCACAGCATTTTATTAATCACTTCTGGGATTGATCGACACGTTGGTGATCAATGGGGGGGTCCTGCAATTTAACAGTTATCACTTATCTAGTGGACAGGTGTCTGGACAAACCCTTAATAATAGGCTCAGGGAGGAGGAAAAATAAATCAGTACTCACCTCCTCCACTGAGTTTTTTTCTGCTAAGATGGAATTTGAACATTGTAGATGGATGTTGATGCCAGAAGACGAATCGCTGAGTACGAAGAAGATCCAAGAGGTGAGTATCGATTTGTTTTTTTAATGTTTTTTAGCCGCCCGCAGTCCATTAATAAAGGGTTCTCCAGTAGTGAATAACCCCCCAAAATGTGGCAAAATTCCTTTGTAAATTGGCTCAAAAAAGTAAAATACACAACGAGGATAAAATTTGTTTCTTTTTATACACTTTAGTTTGCTGGGCTCAACAGTATTGAAAAAAGTCTGTGGCGAAATGGAGTCCCAAAATGTTCCAAATTTATCACCAAGAGGCTCAATATTTGGCATAAAATACCGGTGACAATTTGTGGCAATGATGAGTTGTCTCCAGAAAAGAAAGCACCTGAAGTGGCAAATTTATGCTGCCACCATTATAATATACTTGACTATTTCCTCCGATCCTTTAAATGGAAGTTATCGTCAAAGAACAACGGCTTTTTTTGTTGCATGTACCGTATATTTAATCAAATATGTAGCAATGTTTTTTTCACTTTAATTCTAAAAAAAAAAATGACTAGTGATTGATGACAGCTCTATATACAGTAGATCCTCCATTTGCAATGTCACAGCTCATCTCCTCCTTCTTCCTTTGCACACGCTCATTAGATGCTTTAATGCAGAACATAGGGTCGGATTCTGCTAATTGCTGCTAATGTTCATGTGTATTTCTTTTTTTTCAATACAGATTGTGATATGGGAAAAAAAATGCCCCGAAGAAAAAAATATTTTCTTCTGCAGAAACCTGTTTTAAATAGTCTTTTTGTGATGACGTATTCCTTTTAAAGTTCTGATTGTCCCGGTGAATTTTAACAAGAGGCATTGGCTTGGTGGACTCGCACCACCCATGCTCTGCTGGTCATGTGTGGCTACCTGTGACACAATCTGTTGTTGTCTGAGGGTCTCGAGACTCCGGCCCACTGTTCCCATATTGGAGGAGGTGGTAACGGTAAACGTTTCACTACTGATGGGACTTTTGGTGCTGTCGTATGTTCCACACTGGAATTTTCGGTTCTGTCCCCAGGAAATGTTCCTCTTTGTACTGAACCAAAGGGATTAAATATTCTTTAGAAAATCTGCAAAAAAAAGAAGCCATGATTCCGTTAAGCTCTGGAATGAGTCTCGCACCTGCCCGATCTCGCCGGACGGCAATCATTTTGGCAGAGATTGGGTTTTTGGTAATGAAGTTACTGCGTGCCACGTAGAGGCGAGCTCGGAGTGCTCTCTCCAGGAGCCAACATTACACGTAACCTTTCCTTCAACTCGCTTTCATCTGCAGCAATTGCTGAAAACACTTAACTGGGGAAACTCTCGACTGAGAAATTGATTCTGACAGCGCAGAGACCGGCGCATCGTAGGGAGGTGTAGAGGGAGGGGAGCCAAAAGTTCACAGGCGAAACTCGGGGGGGACGCAAACTTCATAGGCGGGCAACGAGACGTTAACGAGATGAAGGACGTGATCCACATGGTAAATGTCAGATCTGACGGAGGCGAGCCCGGCCATCACAGTCGTGTGGGCCTGCCCGTACGTGGTGCTGGGTCCAACGACACGAGGCGTCCAAGTAATGGTCTATCTCAAGGGCCAACACTTACCTGAGGCCTAGGGCTTCTCATGGGGAAGGGTCTAAAAGAGAAACTAAACTTGTGCTTAATATATAGTATAGTGACTGCTTAGTAGAGACGATTGGTGGGGTCCTGGCCAGAGAAGACCCTTCGTTTCATCAACTGGTGCAGTCTCAAAACCCTGGAGATAAATCAGTAGAAAGATGGATAAGAAATAGGTAGATAAATAAAGGAAGTAAGGGAGAGAAGGAAGGAAAAAAGGGAGGGAACAGGGAAGGAAGGAGTGGAGAGGGAAGGAAGCATGGGAGCGAAGGAGGAAAGAAGTTAGAGAGGGAAGGAGAGGAGGGAAAGAAGGGAAGTAAGGAAGGGAGGGAACAAAGAAGAAAGGGAAGGAAGTAGTGGAGAGGGAAGGAAGCATGAGAGCGAAGGAGGAAAGAAGTTAAGAGAGGAAGGAGAGGAGGGAAAGAAGGGAAGTAAGGAAGGGAGGGAACAAAGAAGAAAGGGAAGGAAGGAGTGGAGAGAGAAGGAAGCATGGGAGCGAAGGAGGAAAGAAGTTAGAGAGGGAAGGTGAGGAGGGAAAGAAGGGAAGTAAGGAAGGGAGGGAACAAAGAAGAAAGAGAAGGAAGAGAGGGAACAAAGAAGAAAGGGAAGGAAGGAGTGGAGAGGGAAGGAGAGAGGAGGAAGGGAGGGAATGAAGAAAGAAAGCAAGGGAGGGAAGAAGGAAAGATGGGAAGGAAGGAGGAAAGAAGGGAAGGAAAAAAGGGAAGGAGAGGAGGGAAAGAAAGGAAGGGAGGGAACAACGAAGAAAGGGAAGGAAGGAGTGGAGAGAAGGAAGGTAGGGAATAAAAAAAGGAAGCAAGGGAGGGAAGGAAGAGAGGGAAGGAGGAAAGAAGGGAGAGAGGGAAGGAGAGGAGGGAAGATTGAGAGAGAGAAAGGAAGGAATGGAGATGGAAGGACGATGGGATGGAATGAACAAGGAAAGAAAGCAAGGGAGGGATGGAATGGAGAGAGGGAAGAAAGGAAGTAGAGAGGGGAAAGGAAGGAAGGGGAGAGGGAATAAAGGATGAGAGAGAGGGTGGAAGGAGAGAGGGGAAGGAAAGGGAGGGAGATAAGGAAGGGAGAGAGAATGAAGGAAGGCAGGTAAGGAAGGGAGAGAAAGAAGGAGAGTGGGAGGAAGAAAGGGAGAGATAAGTAGAGAGAGAAGAGAGGGAAGGAAGAAAAAAAACAAGGGAAGGAAGAAGGCAAGGAAGGGAGGGAACAAGAAAGAAGGGAGGGAATGAAGGAAAAAAAATGGTAGTAATACTCCAAAAAGGTAAAGTGTAAAAATTAATAATGTACATAGTGTCTAAGGGGAAAACCTTATCCTTGTGGAGAGTGCCAAGCCCGTGTAATGAGACTTATAGGCCATGCAATGCTCCTTAATTTAAATGTGGAACTTGTCACTTCAGAGAGTAAGAGTATTTGAACTGTAGCACCACCTAATGGAAGTAGCAATCCTAAAAGTCAATATTGACCTTTTAACGAGCCTTGCCACATGACTTCAGATAAAAAATTAAACCAGACACTCAGTTTGCAGAGTCGTGTTTTGGGCTGTTTACCCTTCATCACTGCAAATCAAGAGTCTGATTAGGCTGGGTGAGAGGCCTCTGAGAGGAGGTCTAAGGGGAAAAGTTTCTCTTTGAGTACCGTGGTAAGGCAATAAGTGGCACTACAGTTCTATTTCTCCTCTCTGAAAAGAATATTTGCCAGAGAAGCACTGCATAGCCAATAAGTCTCCTTACAGCGGCTTGGCATATCATCATGTACACACACAGGACAGCTTACTCTATAATGTTACCCTTTAACAATATTTTTCACTTTACCTTTTTGGAGTGCTTTTTGTAACAGCTGAGAGGCTTGGCACCCACATACTTATTTGGCCAGTGCTGCTTCAACTTTGTGCTTCAAGTTAAATAACAGATCTGTATTTAGTGATTTTGCCATTACTGAGATAAGAGATGGCAGTTGGTGCTCATAAAGTGCTATGGAGGGAGGAGGTAGAGGCGAACAGAGACATTTCACTGCAAGTTCTCCAGTTACAGTTCTGCATAGAACTTTATGGGCACCAATTGTCATTTCTTATCTCAGTAATGGAAACATCTGTATGCAGTTAACTGAGAATTTTGAGAATGACCGGTCACACCAGGAGGATGAAAAAGCAATTTATTTCATAATATGTAATATTAATTTATTTTCTTTTGTATTATTTATGGAAAAAAATTAAAAAGACCGTTACCCTTTAAGAGTCAATGGCAGAGCTCTGTACCCAGAGTGGGTGCTGCTCTGAGATGACCAAACCTCCTTCACGTATCTCTCCGAACCTACAGTAATGAGGATGATGATTTCTGCAGTTTGGGTAACCCTGGCTTTGCTTTCTCTTGCAGTGCCGTTAAGTGTCATCGCACATCCTCCTCATTGCCGCCATGGCAAAACTAGAGTCAAGAACCGTCCTGAGTGACGCAACCTACCAGAGCCAGGAGTCCTACCACTCGTTCGCCAGCCGCTCCTCTGACTCCCCCTCCCAAGGCACTATGGGCAGTGTGGGCAGCGGAGTCGCCAATGAACAAGAGTTTGCAATGAAGAGCGTGGGCACCAGGACTCAGAACAGCCTCAAGCAGAATGACAGCTTCAGAAACGGATACTCGAACCGATACTCGGGGGAAGAGAAGAGCTACAAGACGGAGAAAAACTCCATGTACATCAATGAGCAACGCAAGAGCGAAAAGGTGAAAATATCAGAGAATGTCCGAGAAATGGGGGATGTGCGTCTGACTGCTTCTCGTCAGGCACAGCGACACTCGGGACCATAGGCGGTGTCTGGTATTACAGCACATATTACTTCACTAGAATGCATGCAAGGGCTCAGAAAACACAGCCAGCAGAAGTGTAGACAGTGACTGCACCATCAGAATAGTGAGTGCAGCTCTGAGTATAATACAGGATGAACTCAGGATCAGTAATGTAATGTATGTACACAGTGACTACACCAGCAGAATAGTGAGTGCAGCTCTGGAGTATAATACAGGATAACTCAGGATCAGTAATGTAATGTATGACACAGTGACTGCACCAGCAGAATAGTGAGTGCAGCTCTGGGTATAATACAGGATGTAACTCAGGATCAGTAATGTATGTAACACAGTGACTGCACCAGCAGAATAGTGAGTGCAGCTCTGGGGTATAATACAGGAGTAACTCAGGATCAGTAATGTAATGTATGTACACAGTGACTGCACCAGCAGAATAGTGAGTGCAGCTCTGGAGTATAATACAGGATGTAACTCAGGATCAGATGTAATGTATGTACACAGTGACTGCACCAGCAGAATAGTGAGTGCAGCTCTGGGTATAATACAGGAGTAACTCAGGATCAGTAATGTAATGTATGTACACAGTGACTGCACCAGCAGAATAGTGAGTGCAGCTCTGGGTATAATACAGGATGTAACTCAGGATCAGTAATGTAATGTATGTACACAGTGACTGCACCAGCAGAATAGTGAGTGCAGCTCTGGGTATAATACAGGATGTAACTCAGGATCAGTAATGTAATGTATGTACACAGTGACTGCACCAGCAGAATAGTGAGTGCAGCTCTGGAGTATAATACAGGATGTAACTCAGGATCAGTAATGTAATGTATGTACACAGTGACTGCACCAGCAGAATAGTGAGTGCAGCTCTGGGTTAATACAGGATGTAACTCAGGATCAGTAATGTAATGTATGTACACAGTGACTGCACCAGCAGAATAGTGAGTGCAGCTCTGGGTATAATACAGGATGTAACTCAGGATCAGTAATGTATGTATGTACACAGTGACTGCACCAGCAGAATAGTGAGTGCAGCTCTGGGTATAATACAGGATGTAACTCAGGATCAGTAATGTAATGTATGTACACAGTGACTGCACCAGCAGAATAGTGAGTGCAGCTCTGGGTATAATACAGGATGTAACTCAGGATCAGTAATGTAATGTATGTACACAGTGACTGCACCAGCAGAATAGTGAGTGCAGCTCTGGGTATAATACAGGATGTAACTCAGGATCAGTACATGTAATGTATGTACACAGTGACTGCACCAGCAGAATAGTGAGTGCAGCTCTGGGTATAATACAGGATGTAACTCAGGATCAGTAATGTAATGTATGTACACAGTGACTGCACCAGCAGAATAGTGAGTGCAGCTCTGGGTATAATACAGGATGTAACTCAGGATCAGTAATGTAATGTATGTACACAGTGACTGCACCAGCAGAATAGTGAGTGCAGCTCTGGGGTATAATACAGGATGTAACTCAGGATCAGTAATGTAATGTATGTACACAGTGACTGCACCAGCAGAATAGTGAGTGCAGCTCTGGGGTATAATACAGGATGTAACTCAGAATCAGTAATGTAATGTATGTACACAGTGACTGCACCAGCAGAATAGTGAGTGCAGCTCTGGGGTATAATACAGGATGTAACTCAGGATCAGTAATGTAATGTATGTACACAGTGACTGCACCAGCAGAATAGTGAGTGCAGCTCTGGGGTATAATACAGGATGTAACTCAGGATCAGTAATGTAATGTATGTACACAGTGACTGCACCAGCAGAATAGTGAGTGCAGCTCTGGGGTATAATACAGGATGTAACTCAGGATCAGTAAGGTAATGTATGTACACAGTGACTGCATCGGCAGAACAGTGAGTGCAGCTCTGGAGTATAATACAGCAGGTAACTCAGGATCAGTACAGGATCAGTAATGTACTATAGGCCATCAGCATATGGTCATTGGAGCTTCCAGGGTTTGAAGTCTCTGCACTGATGTGTTTCTCATGCAGCTCTGCCCCACAAGTCTCTGTACTTGGGTAAATAATGAAGAGACTTATTAGTGGGTTCTAAAAATAATTTCAGGAAAGTTTAGAGAATTTTTGATACCTATTGATAAAGGTTAAGGTAAATGTTTGTTGCTTTTCATTTTTGCAGAGCAATGAGCCTTTGGTGAGACCCTCTGCCTTTAAGCCGGTGGTTCCCAAGAATTTTCATTCCATGCAAAATTTATGTCCACCTTTGAACAATGGCGTCACCGAGAACCGAAAGGGCTCCAGTCATGGGAACAGCAACAGCGCAGCTACCCTGAAAAGCAGTTTGGAGAAGACCAGCCACAATAGGTCTTCCAACCAGGTGGGAGGTCTATCGGATTCTGGTCGCAATTCTCTGACCAGCCTACCAACGTATGGGACTGGTTACAGCCAGCATGTTGGCCCGATGAGTGCGTCAACAAGCCATATAAATCGCATTGGGACTACCTACGTAGAAAAGAATATAGTGGGATACAATGGAATTTCTACCTCAGACAGTGGCCGATCTTCCAGCAAAAGCACCTCTTCTTTTAGCAGACTGAACCATCTCAACGAGGCCTTGCCTTTCCATTCACCCTCGAGCGACGACATCATCCAAGACTTAGAGGATCGACTCTGGGAAAAGGAGCAAGAGGTGATCCAGATGAAGAGGAGCCTGGACAAGAGCGAAGCTGCCATTTTTCAAGTCTTTGAAGAGAAGCAGAAGATCTGGGAACGTGAAATGGAAGACCTGAGACAGAATTATGCCAACAAGCTTCAGCAAGTGTCCAAAAAAGCACAGCGCGCCCAACAGGCGTTACAGCTTCAGATATTCAAGCTGCAGCAAGAAAAGAAGAAGTTTCAGGATGACGTTGGACAGTTGCTGCAGGAAAGGGAGGACTTGGAGAAGAAGTGCATGGTCTTCAAGAAAGAGCAGTCCGAGTTCCTCCCGAAGATTGAGGAAACCAAGTGGGAGGTAAGGTGATATCAGCAGAAGGCTTCTTGTATTTTGGCTGTTGATGTCTTTTCACAGCTTTATCCTATCTGGGTACAATAAACATAACAATCCCCCCCCGGCACAAGAAAACGAATCCGCTTTACAGTGACCATATGATCTTCTTTGTACAGTCTGAATAAAGCAGCGCTCTCTTCCCCTCTCCCAGCAAGAAGTCCCAGCGTCAACTTATGATCTTGTCAGCAGATTGATTACTTTGTAGTTACACGCGCTGATTTCAGGCTGCTAAATGAGTGTGATCAACAATATTGAAGTCGTTCGGTGCTTGTTTCCCTGCCTCTTTACATCGGCTGAGGAATAATGATGGGCACAGAACGATCACAAATAGATCAATCTTTCCCCATACAGTATCTTGTTAACAGAAGCAGATCTCCAGTTTTCACCGGGTGATGTTCTGCTGAGAACAATCATTTCTGTTCCAGCATAACCAATCCAATCACTTGATGAATAGGCAGCATTTTGCTCGTTTAGTATAATGCACCCCATAGTCCGTCAAAAATTATAATGCACCCTATAGTCCTTCACATACTGTAATACACCCCATAGTCCTCCATATAGTATATTGCACACCCATACCCCATATAGTTAAACACTGCCTATACTCATATAGTATAATGTACATCCCATAGTCCTCCATACAGTATAATGATCCTAGTCTCCATAAGTAATGCCCTATCCTCATATATTATATTGCACACCCCATAGTTCTCCATATAGTATATTGCACACCCTATAGTCCTCCATATAGTATAATGTGCCCCATAGTCCTCCATATAGTATAATGCAGTCCCCATAGACCTCCATATAGTATATTGCACACCCCTTAGTCTTCCATATAGTATAATACACTCCCCATATTTCCTCCATATTGTATAATGCACTCCCCATAGTCCTCCATATAGTATAATATAATTCCCATAGTCCGCAATATAGTATATTGCATCCCATAGCCCATATTATATAATGCATCCCATAGTCCTCCATATAGTATAATGCATTCCACATAGTCCTCCATATAGTATAATGCACTCCCTATAGTCCTCGATAGAGTATAATCCAGAATATAATGCATCCCTATATAGTACACAGAGTATAATGTACTCCCCATAGTCTTTGATAGAGTATAAAGCATCCCCCAGAGTATAATGCACCCCCATAGTCCTCCATATAGTACAATGCACTCCCCATAGTGTAATGAACCCCATAGTCCTCCATATAGTATAATGCACTCCCAATAGTCCTCAATAGAGTGTAATGCAGCCTCCATATAGTACAGCGAGTATAAAGCATCCTCCATATAGTACACCCCATATTACTCCAGTATTGTGGCCACCACATACTCATTGATATAAAAATAAATACAGTAGTCACCTCTCCTCGTTCTCCCCGCTGCTCTGGTCTCTGCAGCGCATCTTCTCAGCAGCTCCACTGCTCGTCACAGTGAGGCATGCAATGAAGTGACGTCATTGCGCCCTCTGTTTCAGAAGCATTTGGGAGAATGATGGGAGAGGGAGCGTCACCTCACGCTCTCCTCCATCATTGATTTCAACTATACGGCATCTATGATGCTGATACAGTTGACTGCGCGATGCAGGAGGGGGGGTAGCCGACGCTGGAACCGGGCACCCCCTGGCCCATGGGCCAAATAGTGGCCTCTGGCTGGAGCCCCTGAGGGAGTGAGGGCCCTAGGCAAATGCCTGATTTGCCTGGCCCTAACGCCAGCCCTGAACAGTGTATATACTTGGAAAGGCTACATACACTGTGTGTAGAAGGCCGTACTCTGGACTTCACTCCATATACCATAGATGGTTGGCTGGTCTGGCCAAAACTGGATTTCCGGCTGGTGACACTGATGTAGATTATGTTCTTTACTCAGGCCTTTGACGGGATTTGCAGTTATAGTCTGCAACCATTCATGTGACAAAAAGGCACGCCGCTGTGGTTGTGATTGACAGGTAGTAGGTACGGGAGCTGTATATGACATCGCTGATAAATAGATTGCCTGTGACCTTCATTCCTTGGGAGTCACATTTGGATGCTGTTGCAGTTCATGATTTTACAGCTATGTGCATGTGATAAAGTGTAGCCATACCCTTATTTTCTACTCTGTCGTCCTTGTTTTATCCCAGAAAATGAATAAAACATATCTGTTATTTCAGGTGACTTTTCAGAATGCAGTTTTCTCCTCTGTCTCTATTTTTCAGTTGTTTCTGAGCTGGTGGGTGGAGATTATCTGCTATGATGTCTCCCATACACAGCACAGACAGACATGAGGGATTCCTGCTCTCCTTTCTTTATGTAGCACATGTTCAGAAGAAGCAGCATGGAGGACATTATTCAGCAGTATGCAGCTGTGAATCCAGCGCTAGGGTGAGATAAACACTTACTAGAAAG